>JAAWXA010000003.1:43611353-44238284 GCA_038090715.1 Florisuga fusca
CAGTGCACATCTCACCCACAAAGAAACAGAGGAAAGAACAAAACGTCTCACAGGACTTCTGAGCCAAAAGTTGTTTCTCAGTAAGGATGTGATCCACCTGAACCAGTTCCACAGCCCTAGAGTAAAGATATCTACACCTTAGCTGAGCTTGTTTGTCACCCTTTAGAGTCAATGAGAGGAATGGGCACAATTCACATTACTGTTGAATAAAAAAAATATTCTTTATTTACTTATAGCTGATTTGGATTTAGCAAAAAACAAAAGAAAAAAGAAAAAGAAAAGGAGAAAAAAGAAAAAGAAAAAAGAAAAAGAAAAAGAAAAGGAAAAAGAAAAAGAAAAAGAAAAAGAAAAAGAAAAAGAAAAAGAAAAAGAGAAAAAGAAAAAGAAAAAGAAAAAGAGAAAAAGAAAAAGAAAAAGAAAAAGAAAAAGAAAAAGAAAANGAATTTGACTGCCCTTATGTTGTCACTGTAAAATAAAAGCAAAAATATGTATGTCTGTGAAAAAGACATTCCTTTATTTTTTGGTTTTTAATGATAAAGCAGATTGAATACATAGCATGGTTTCAGATCCTGATAATATATAGCTGTGCAGTGTATATTTTAAGTTTATAATCTCAGAGGAAAACAAGCCTGGAATTGATTGTTCCATTTTGGTACTGGAGCAGAGAATCTGACAGGGGCTGTCCTCCGTGTTCGCTTGGAGCCCCCTGAAAACACTCAGGACTTACTCTCTGAAGCTAGCTGAGGGATGATACTCCCAGCCCAAAGGACAAAAAGTGTGTTTATTTCTTTTATGTATTTGGTGTGCTCACTTTGCTTCTGAGTGTGATAGAGTTAAATGACCCAAGCTCAGGAGCCTTATAAGCTCTATGACATGGTGTGGCTCTTAAGTTTATCTAAGATCACATTCATAGAAGCGTGTTTGATTTTATCCATCAGACATTTTACATGCATATCCTTGTTGAAAAGACAGACGGCCTAACTACTTCTGTAGAGGTGACACAATGTTCTGGCTGTACTGTAAATCTCCTAACACAATCCTAATGTGTACTTCCTACAGATAGCTCCATTGTTTGCCTCCATATGTCTTGCCTCTTTTCTGACTGAACTAGCATACAGTTCCTCAGAAAAAGTACTTATGGAACCTTTAAAATGAAGTCAAAACAGGAATCTGTGCAACTAAGTAGTGTTTTCTCCGCTGCTATTGTAACTTATTGCTTTCTTTTTCTGTCCTGGTTATGTTTCTAGACTAGAAACTCCTGGGGTGAAAAGGTGGTTTTTTTGCTGCTGTTACCAAAAAAACACCCCCAAACAAACAAACAATTAAAACCCCCAATAATAATAACCAGAAAAATCAACCACTTGTGGTGAACAGTGATAAGTAATAGTATACACTGATTTGGAGGGGAAAAATTAAATAAATAAACAACAAAAAACCCACCATGATTTCAGATTTGGGCAGGCTGGTATTAAGCTAGATTGAAACCCTTCCAATCATTTAGTTTATGGGATAACACAAAATTTAATAAAAATCTTATCCTTTTGCATTGAAGAGAGTTCACACTCCCAATGACTGCAGCGGGAACAGGATCAGCTTTTATGCGTTTAATAAGCTGTAATTCAGTTATCACAGAATTTCTAAGTTCATAAAGAAGCAAAGGCTACACGCTGCTCTCCTTGAGTCAGTGAGAACTTTGCATTGATTTTGAAAGAAGCAAGCTGAAGGCACAAGTGTTTTATCTTGGATTCTACATTCTGGTTATCAATGATAAATATTGACTTCTTCCATGGCAGGTACTAAAGATTATTTTCCCCATTTTGGAAGTGACAAAAATCAAAGCTGAGAGCTTAAATGTCATGTGTTCAGCCACAGCTAAAGAACATGGAAGAACTGAGAGGCTCAGCCAGCTCTTGATGGTCAACTCTGAACTAAGTCTTCTAGAAATTTGGCAGATACAGCAGGCAGCAGATGAGAAAGGAGGCATATACTGACTGAAGGGTCAGGAAACGCACAGAGATTCTTAGTGGATCAACTGAACCATGGGCTAAAATAAGCCAAGAAAAATTTCTGTGCACTGACACTGCAATATGTACTGCTCCTAATGGAGGTGTGGAGGATCTCCTTCAAAGTCTGGACTTGAAGAGTGTGGGACCCCTGGCTGGGGATCCTGATCTTCACGTTTGCTACTTGATGAGGTTTGACAAGGTCAGGAGTTGCTTCACTGGCACAGTGGGAAGTAAAATTGCAATGTGCAGATACAGAAGTACCAAGTGAGTCTGCCTGTCTGCTACACTGTGTTTAGGGAGGCTGAGACTGATTACCCACATTTCTCAAGATGACAAAGTAAGAGAAGGAGCTGAATGAGCAGGCTA
The DNA here is from genome assembly GCA_038090715.1 of Florisuga fusca. Taxonomy (NCBI): domain Eukaryota; kingdom Metazoa; phylum Chordata; class Aves; order Apodiformes; family Trochilidae; genus Florisuga; species Florisuga fusca. The sequence goes on from JAAWXA010000003.1 coordinate 43,613,726, forward strand.
GTGGCCCTTTTAACCTTAGAACATGAAACATTTTGCATTGATCATCTTTTCGGAAGGCGTCCCAATGAAAAAGAAAATCTCATTAGTATCAAGTGGTGTAACCAGCAGGTTGCACAGCACAAGGAAAAGGATTTTGTGAGCCTTTTGCCTAGAAGCTTTGCTTTCTGAAGCTTCAGAAAAAAGGTAGAAAATAGCAACAATTGAAGATACAAGTTGCATAATCTAAACTGGTATATTTCAGATTTCTGGTTGTCTTTCATGAGGGTCCTTGTTTACTTTACAGTAAAAATTATCTATCACATTAAAAGAGATAGTAAGGATTGCTTTTACAGAGCTAGGAAGATCATCATGTGTTTGCCTCATATTTCCCAGGACACGTGTAGCATCTGTGTTACCTAGGAGAGGAAGGTATGTATGTTAGGTATAGAAATTAGATGGAGATGGGAAATGTCTATAATTGGTCCCTAACTGTCTGTGAAAAGAGAGAGGTGTTTCAAGCAAGAAAAATTATCTTGATAGGCAGTGGTTGTACATCTTCATTAACAGAGAAAAGGAGGAAGAAAAAAACACAACAGACATTACAATTCTTTTGCAAAAAAATAGGCTGAATGTACAGTCATCAGCCATAAAGAAGTGTGATATACATTTGGTATATATACATATATATGTATCCATGCAGAACTATTTATAAATTCTCGGTATCACTAAGAGCTACTGGGCTGCTGAGGTCTTATGTTAAAAAGATAGACTTGCATTTAAATGCTGAGCTCAACTTTCCACTAGGGACCACTAAAAAGTCTTTCAGTTGAAAAGGCTGGGATCAGCAAAACATGAAATCATTATAGCTGCAGACTTTCTAGTCCTGCTTTGTATTAAGCTTTTGAAAGGGACATTTGTTTAAGGATAAGATAGTTTTATCCTGCCTCAAATGCTTAATCTTCTGCTATGGCAGAACTCCCATGTTCTCACAGCAAGGTCACTGAACAAGGGCTGAGGCACATACCTGTCCATCCCCTCCAAACTGACACATGATACATTCTGCTTCAATCTAACTCTTAAGCCATGCCTACACTAGGAAACCTTGAAGTCTTGATTCCATCATTGTTTACATCATCATTTATCAAAACAGGCATATTTCCTAAGGAATATTTACCCAGGTAAATTCTCACCCAACTGCCTCCTCAGCTGTGTTAAATCCGTGTTTTAAGATGTAAGATGGGTGAGTGCCTTAGGGAATATGACAGCTTTTCCCTTCTTCACTTCTTTTACAAGCAAAGTGAAGGTAGTGCTTCCACTGTCATGTAGTCAGCAGGAGTTTTTCAGCTTGTTAGGGTGATTTTGAATTCCTTCATAGATTTGGCCATACAATGATGTTGTCATTCTCCTGTGGCATTTGAGTGAGGGGCTAGCATGAAGTGAGCTGCAGCACAAGGGTGACCTGCTATTAAATACCCAAGTATGTATCTTCAGAGAAGAAGGAATGTCTGTCTGCCCGAGACTCAGTTGCTGCCTTAGACTCAGTCCCGGTGTTTATGGTAATTTTTTTTATTTTGTTTGCACAATCTGAAGCACCACTGAGAAATTACATAGGAGCACAGAAGAGATCCCATACCAACGTAATTCTGTGGAAACTTGGATGAAGAATTAGAGATCATCTGGGCTTTCTTTACCTTGGGGTTGATGGTCTCATATCATTGAGACGATTTGCAGACCTGAGTGGTCCCTACAGTCTACAACCTGCAGAAGACAGAGACTGTCCTATGGAGACAGCTGGTAAGGTGATTTGCCTTAGGATTTGCAGAGATAAAAAACATTCAGAAAAGCTGTACTATGAAAATGAACACTATTTAGAGTAACCTTTTTTTTTCCCAAGCATGTATTTTTGGAGTTAAAGAAACCCTTTTTCTTGACCTCTTGCTGCACATTTCTTTTATGTGGCAGGAGATAACTTCTCATTCTTTTCTCACTTTTTCATGATTCTTGAAGACGTAGCACATGCCAAGGCACTTTTTTTATACATTCTTCATGCCTCTTTTTGTGCTAGTATTTGCCTTAGGCATTAAGTTCTTTAAAACAGGGATTTTCTCTAGGTAGCTTGCGGATTTCATGCACTCAATACTCAAAAAATCTAAGTTAAAAAAAAAGCAATCACTATGGCTTCATAAGCAAGCTAATTCTTGCTTACTGCCTCTGAAGTAAAGAGTGGATGGCCTTCTTCTGAAGTAAAAACTGGGAATAAGAATGACAGATATGCTAAAGTGAGTGCTTAAAAAAAAAAAAGGTTGCATGTACATGGTAAGCACAAATAAAGAAATAATTAGTTACCTCAAAGTAGCCATACACAAGGTCTTTGATTTGTTTGTATACAAAAAAAAAAGACAAGGAATTCAAAACCTTGAGAGGGTCACAGCTGAAGTTAAGTTCAGTTGCCTGTTTAGTATCTACATGTATTCAAAATAGCAGAAAAAAAAAAGTTGTTTGTTTAAGCTACTCATTGATGCATGCCATGTGCCTGAGTCTATAATTTGGCATCTGGGATATAGAAGCTAGTCTCACTAGAAGATTTGCTTATAATCTGATGATAAATGGCATAAGAAGTGGTTTTTTTTTTTTTTTTTTTTTTTTTTTTTTTTTTTTTTTTTTTCTTAACAATACCTCTGAGTCTCCTGAAGTATTCGTATACCTAATAAATGCTGAACAGGAACACTGTGACAGAAAGTGCACTGCTTGGTAATCCATTCAAATGCATAGAGGTAGATCACATCTCCTGAGCTGCTGAATTCTAGGTATGTGTAGGTGGAATGTAACAAAACAATGTCCTCATAGTTTGTACACTACTGTATAATTAGCCAACTACTTAAGCTTTCCTTTTTATTTTGTATCTTTTCTATGTGGTAGGTAATGTTCAGTACATAAAAATGAGACAAAGTGCTCTCTACAATTCTTTCAGAATATTTCCATTTATAGAGATGTCAGAGAGCTTTTTTTGTTATAATTCTGTGAAACATGAATGTCTGAGCCTCTGAACTGATTAACATCTCGTGCATACAAATCTAACAAAAAAGAATCTGTTTACAGCTTGACTTCACAACAGATTGCTACCATATTAGCAAACACCTTTAAGTAGTTTGAAAAAGCGATGACTTGTTATTTCCTTTGTGCTGTGTATCTCTCACTTGTATATTACTGCTCTTCCCTCTTTCTTTTAATAATCTCTCAATCATCACCACCCAAAAAAAAGGCTTTAATAGTTGTTCCCTGTGCTCCCTATGCTGAAGGATAGTATAGTCAAAAATTACTTAAGGTGTGGAATGGAAACCAACTACTCCAGTCTATCTGTGGTTGTCTTCTCTAAATGTTTACAGATGGCTGGAAGACAGTCCACAGAATCTTATTTCAAACTAGAATTTCAATGTGAATATGACTGAGTATGAATAGAGTGTGTAATCAAATACATCAGAATAAATTAGTCAAGAAAACTGTTTTGAAAAGACTTTTAAAACACATCCTTGTTTAGCTGTTTCTACTATACATATATTACCAATTTCACATAGGATCAATTTAATTTCTGCTGTATAGCTAAAAGTTTATGTGCATTAATTAGCTTACAGACAACAATAAAAGGAAAGCTGAATGAGCATTGAGACTATTTTATAATCTCATGCCTATAATGGTTATTTTGGGTCAAGGATGTTGTGAAGGAGAGAGCAAGCAAGGACAAACAAGAAAGCTTCCTCATTGTTCCTATGTCGTGCCTGTTCTAAATCTGTCTCTTTTCAGGGAATTCAATCCTAGCACGTTCAAAAGCAATGCTGAATGAACAAAAGCATGTCTGGGAAAAGGGGACCAGGTTCTTAGTAGATGTGAGTTATCATGGTTGCATTAACATCAATTAAGCTACTGGTTGTAAAATACAATTTTCTAGAAAACACACATGTATATTGTGTATATATATATATATATACACACATAACTTTATCGTAGGATATTTATATTCATGGAGAGGAAGAGGAAGAAGTAATCAGATAAATGTTTGCATTTATAATGGGCACGGAGGAGAAACCTACTAAAAAGTAACAAAATATTTTTGTAGGTGAATATAGCCTTAGAAATAAGAAAATAAAGGCTGCTATATGTTTAATCATAGATTTGTAATGTAATAGAAATTTCACAGTAAAATATAAGGATGATTATTTTAAGACTCCGATCATAATTTCTGTGAGCTACTTCCAATATGTCCAAAATATTATGTTGTGAGGAGTTCTTTGGTCTAAGTGTGGCTTAGATAACACCAATCCCTGTCATTGAAGAGTTTGATTATTCTTACTAATTTAAAAAGGCACTACAAAGAAAAAGCAAAAAAATGCCAAGAAAATGTGTATTATCAAGTCCATATCATCAGATGATGATGCGTATTTCCTTGTGCACCACCATTATTCCACTGATACAGCTGTGGTTTGGTGGTTGATATTGACAATGCCCAAATGACAAAAAAACCCCATGGTTGCAGTCCTCTAGTGTTCCCTAACTCTAGTGTTACGGTGCTGTGCATATAGAATCACAGAATCACTGAGTGTTAGGGGCTGGAAGGGACCTTGAGAGATCATCAAGTCCAACCCCCTGCCAGGGCAAGATCACCACCTGCCTCTAGGTGGTCTTGCTTCAACAGGGAAGTTGGACCAGATGGCCTCCAGAGAGCCCTTCCAACAACAGACATCCTATGATTCTAGGTGTTAGGTTAGCATTTGGACTTGATATTGAAAGTCTTTTCCAACCAAGGTAATTCTGTGGTTCTGTGAAACAGGGCTGGTAACTGGTGAATTTTTGAAGGTACAGAGCTTGGTTTATGGTGCTGAACTCTGGCAACAGTATGAAATGTCAGGGCTATGTTAGGTATCCATCTGAAATTATCTACTAGAAGACTTAAACTAAAGGAAAGTAAATGAGTGCCTCATGCTAATGTGAGAATTAGTCTTACAACAGTTAATGTGCAGTGGAAATTCTACTTGGGCAAATAGAAGTGTAAAGGATGTAGCCATGCTAACTAAAATGCTACTTCCTCTTATGGAAGAAGAAACAGACGGGGCAAAATGAAACCTAAAATTAGACACTTCATATGCACAAAAAATACTGCACAACTGGGAGGAGACAGTGTTTTTAAGGATGTGAAATAGAATGGAAGATGAAGCTACCCCTTGCTTGAATAAGAACCTTATAATTCCTCTTTAATTAAGAGATCTGTTTCCAGTAGTTTGAGTCCATTCTGTGGTAATAAGAAGATATAAAAACATTGTGTCCTGGGAAATGCTGGTTGCATGTGTGCGATTTTATTTTTTCCCCCCAGTACTTCTACCCGTGAAGTACCTTAAATTACAAAGTGTAAAGAGTAGGATAGAAAGAGTGATCAGAAAGAGAAAAGCTTGTATGAGAGGCTGATATCACAGCCTTTTCAGGTATCTCTTGAAGAGACTGAATATGGAAGGGAAAAGCAGGTGTTCCTCTGAAATCAGGTCACCAACGAACAGGATACCAGACACAGCTTTGCTAAAATTGGGTGTGACTCATTTTGAAACAATATGAAACATTTTCTTCTCAAAAAGACCATCCCTCAGAAGGATTTTTCTCTGAAAAGTTGGTTGATCAGTCTGCTTTTAGAACATCATATGAACAGATGAGGAGTTGAGAAGTGCTGTAATTAAGCTATTCAACTTTTCGTTATCAAACCTTTTCTCTTCCTGTCTTCATGAGAGTGGTGAAGGTTTGCTAGAATGATAAAATGATACTCAAGTATTTTGTCCTTTCAGTTCTATTATGTTATATTCTTTTCTACAATTGTCCAATTTATTGTATACCTACAGAGCATTATAAATGTATCAGAATATAATTTCCAGTTTATCATTGTCAAAATATAGTGCAGCTGTGATTAGTATAATAAATGTTGAAAGCACTGAAACCCAGTAAATAATACTAAATCTTCAACAGATTTCTAAATGAAGAATTTCTAGTTGTTTGCAAAATGTAACCCTCTGTTTAGTGTCATACACAAGCGTGATGCTAAACAATTTTTTGCATGAACAGACCTTAATGATCAGAGAATTAACAAAGAATAATATATTAAGCTGCTATTTAAAAGATAATTTCTTCTTTGTGTTGGTCTGGAAATTATGACTATTAATCAGTCAGACATTGTGAGTAACCTAAACATTAAGTTAGGGAACAGAGATAATACATTAGAGTATGGGAGGCAAAAGCATTTGGGCATCTTGTAGTACAGAAAAAAATAATTAGGAAAGTTCAGGTGTTCCAACTATGCAAACAAGTTTTCTTGTGTGGTCCTATTTCTGAGTTCTGACAACTTGTATCTTCTGTCGTCCTTTGCCAGCCTCTCTCATTCTTAATCTGTCTTCTAAGTGAAGTCCTTCAAGATGCTTAGCCTGGTTAAACTCAAATAGATGTGGACCTGGCTCATTATTAGGCTCTTGTGTTCACAGTTTTAATTTTTTAGATTTGTCTTCACTTTCAGAAGGACTAACACTTTTGTAGCAGAGTAAAAGCTAATGAGCACCTCAAAACAATGTTGATAGCTTTTTCCGCTCCATTTTGACAATATCAGATGATGCATTAAACAGCTTTAAAAATTTTGGCAATCTGGTTAATATCACTTTTACTGTCATTACCTCTCGCTACTTCTGCTTTACTACTTGTTTCAAAATGGAAGAACACCTCCTGTGAAGAATATCAAAACTGTAACAGTAGAGATGGAAGGGGACTCATGTCTCTGCACTATTCTGCAGATACTAATAAAAGCAAAATACTAATTCCTTTAAAGTCTTGAAGAGTTTTACACTGAGGCCGTTCTTACAATTAAATTTTACACTGATTTACATTTCACCCTCCATTTTGATGTTAACTACTAGTATGGTTGTGCATATGCAAACATGCATGTTTTCAGTTCTACTGCTTCATGTTCCATTACTGATAAAATTACAGAGGAGATCATCCCAAATATGATGTCATTTACTTCTGATTAGAAAATGCAGCTATATGGTTCACACTTAGATTAGTGTCTGTATACGGTGCTAAGGAATTTTTCTGTTAGCATGTTTAAGAAATCTGTTATTTTTATGTTGAATTCTCTCATGAGGTTGATGATGCTACCCATATATAAAATCAATTTGCATTACAAAATACTGGAAACAGTTCTTTTTAAGGATGATTGTCTATTTCTAGCTATGAAAGTACCAAAAATGTTCTATCTTAATTAAAATTCTTAAACTATTACTACCTTAATTTATAACTAGTAAAAACTGACAAACCAACAGCTCAGGACTTGGCTTTTAAAACACAAAAATGACAAAAGTAGGATGACTGGACTCTATTTGCATTTGTCTTTGAGAAGGTTGACTCAGAAGATGAAACTGGATTTGTAAAAAATCTTTTGTCTCTCATGGAATTCACTTAGAGCATAAAAATAATTTAACTTGAAACAAGGATAAAATTCTAATCCACTGCAATAAATTACAAGGCTGCTTTGGCTTTAGAGGTGACCACTAATTTATCCCAGTTGCCTAAAGAAAGAATTTCTGAGAACCATTAATGTAAAGGTTCCTAATTTATTTATATTGTGATGACAACCTAATCTGAAGTAATCTTGTAGTCAATATTATTTTCTTCACCTACATCTTTTGTACTTTAACATTTCCCTTAAATATCTTTGTTTCTAGGAGGGGACTTTGTTGCTTGAGATTTTTTTTTTTTTTTCTTACAACCTCAAGGATTAACCTGATATTAACTTGTAAAATTTTAAGCATGATTTAGCTTGTTTAGTTCTTCTATTTATATTTGCCTGTGCAGTTCAGTCACTAATGCCCTCAGCCTGAATGCTCTGTCAGGTCTAGGAACTTTAGTTTCTCTTTGGGTCTACAAACAGGAGATATGGTCTGTTTAGTCAGAAAAAGCACTCATTTGTATGCCAAAAGCTGTGGTTATTATTTTGAATTAACAATGTTGGAAATGCAGTGCTTGTTTTTTTCAGTACTTAATTTGGTTGTGTTTGAAGGCACTGGGCCAAAATCAGGAACAATATGAAAAGCTGTAATTCTACTGATGTTGGTATATTCAGTCCTCTAACTGAGGCTAACTTGGCACGTTGCCTATGCATTTTAACTTTCAGAGAATCTGATCCCAGAGCAATGGACATAGAATTCATTTGCCTGTCAGTCTTTTTCAATTACTTGAGAGTCACTATGGTATATTCCTCTATAGCTATAATTATAGTTCTCAAGGGATAGTCAAGACACAGAGCCTTCCTTTTAGACAATGCTTGTTGCCTCAGGGGGGAACAATAAACATGCAGATATTCTTAGACAGCAACTGCCACTCACAATAGCTGTTCCTCGATGTATAGGAGGATCATAATGCTGAGGAATTGTATGGTTTGTTGTAAGGATTTATTTTTTTATATAGTTGCCAGCAGCCTCAAACTGCAAACTAATCCAAAGACTGTATTCATTAGACTTTATCTAAGCTAGTAGCAATAGCCCATTGAAATGGTAAAGAGTGTTGCATAATAAGATCACAAAAATGCATACATTGCACAATTAATTTCAAAGTTAGCCTTGTCTGCCTGGAATTTCTCTTTAAATAAACACTTGTAGATAGGTATGTCTCGAATGAAGGTGACAAATGGAATCTGATGAGGGGTCCCTTCTCCTGGGTCAGAACTCACCCACACGGTGGGAAGGCCATAGGCAAAGCCACTCAAATGCTCGTGGTGCTCTGGTGCCTTCCTACATTCCCCCTGAGGATCAGCCAAATTTGCTTGTAATTGACTAGGAGCAAATACTGGAATATCTTAACACAAAGAATTGTGGGCTCTGGCCTCATCAAATACAGCTGAGGACAGAAACAAAAGGCTCAGCTAATAATAGAACAGATTTGCTATAGGATGTTTGCATGCAGGCAAGGTGGGCCTGGATACTTGATCTTGGGTGCCAGACCATCAGCTTGCTGGCTGCAGCAGATAAGACCTTGATGCCAGAATAAGCTGCCCTCTCTCTCTGCATGTGACAGGATGACCTGGCTGCAGGAATCAGAGATAGAAATGGAAATGGTCTGTCATTCTTTGTCATAGGCAACTGCTTTTTAGGAAGGAGAAAAAAGGGTTTAAAAGTGGAGGCAAAAGTGCATTCCTATTATAGATGTCATTTATTTAAATACCAGGATCACTGAAAGGGTATTTTGTTCATTTTCTTGCTTTTCAAAAATTAAAGGAATATGTCTAGGAGTTTCACCTCAATGATTGCAGTACAGAAAGCATAGAAACAGAGGTCAGCTGCTGGTTGTCGGTTTTCCCATTACATTATACGTCAGAAAATGAAGCTTTCTGTGATTTACCATTGAACTGTTTATTGCTTTCATCCAGGTTTTTGGGTTTTTTTTTTCTTTTCAAATTAGTGTTAAAACACAGAATCCTTATTTCTGTCAGAATGTAAGTAGATTAGCAGAATTCATGATGAAATTGTTATAATTCTTGGTTTGGAAGGTACCTTGAGTACTGTTGATAAATCATTCAAATAGTGTAACGGTTACTGGTGCAATGGATTCTTTATCCAGTATATTTTGTTTAACATTTTAGGTTTTTTGATAAATATAACAATCTAAAGGGCTGATCACTTGCATTGTCTCAGGTGGAAATTACTAAATGGATGACATTTTTCAGAGTTGTGTTTGAATAGCTTTGGACTTCTTTCACACGAGTCCACACCTTTTCCATTCACAAAATTCCCACAGAAGCAGTGATCCTTGTAACTTTAACTCCCTAAGAATACTTGAATGACTCTGTCTTCAGGTTTGTCCTAAGCTTTTATTGTTATAAGCCAAGCCTCTGTGTGACTAGAATCAAGAAAGAGTGAAAGGTCTCTTGCATCTTTTCTTCGTAGCAGTACATCTTCCTCTTCAAGTGATTTTATATGTCTTTGTGTTCAGGACAGAAATGTTTTGAGGATGAATGCATGCTGGCAAAGGAAAGAGGGATTGTCTGTCCCCATGTGGCCTCCATTTATAAAAACGACGACAAAAATGAGGACAGGCATGAAAAAAAGGTTCAGGTATTTTTAGGGATATATAATTGCTCCACTCCTTCTCTAGGTATCTATGAATGAAAAGGTAAATTACTAGGTTTTGAATGCTCAGTGTTATAATTCTTCCACTGTAAGATCTCATCTGTGGGTTTTCCGATGTTGTTCTTCTGAGGAAGAAAAGGAAAGGGAAGGAGAGTAAGCTAGAGGTCTGTTGTGAAAAAAATAATCATTGTGATATAGATCTCCAAATCTAGATATGTAGTGCTGTATTAAAAATCCTTGTTTGACAGATGAGCTTTGAAACAGGTGAGGTTATTGTGGTCCACAGCTGAGAAGCATAGGAGATCATATTAGGGGCTCCTAAAAGAAATATAAATATGTAATAAAAATTCATCTGCCTTGTCTAAGCCCAGAAGATAAAATTAACCCAGTCCTGCCTATCAGAAACATAATGGATGGATTTAAGGTTAATTATTCTTAATTTTGTGATGTATTTTTAACTGCTGAGGAAAAGTTTTTAGTTAATAAGAGCATAATAATTTGCCTTCTCAAGATCTCATCTCCGTATCAGGACAGTCATTAGAGCATGAATATCCATGCTGTTGGAAAGAAACTAGTTTTATTACACTTTTTGTTTATGAATTGGTTGGAGTAACCAGATAACAACTCATGCTCTTTAAATACAGGAGACTAACTGTTGTTTGGGGTTTTTTTATTGTTTAAATGTACATGCCCTGCAAGGTTTGGGAGTCTTACTGATTGTATAAAGTTTAAGTCTAATTTCAGAATCAGATCCTTAAACTCACTCTCCCCTTGCCTTTTTTTTTTTTTTTTCTTTAATCAGGAGCAGATGAGTGCTGGCTGACAGCAAAATTGAGAGAAAAAGACATAAGTTTCTCAGAATTACTGAATAGTTTTGAGCTCCCGTGGAAGTAAAATATATAGAAATAGCATTGAATGCATCCTTTATTTTGAATACCAATTTAATATACCTAGTAAGAAAAATAAAAAATTAAAACTTTTCAGATCAACAGAATTTTAAAATTTTAGTACATGTCCATTTTGATTATAAATTTCTTAAAGGTATTTTAATAAATTTGAATATTGAAATTAATTTTTGAAATTATATTGTAAATGCATACAATTTAGATAACCAGTGTAGTTAGTGAGTCCCTTGGTTTTTTGGAGGTTTAGTTGTGTAGCATTCGTTTGCACCATTCCTTCATGGGTTTCTGAATGTTTCAGTGCTGTACAGCTGTATTTTTCTCCACCTCTCTATCTCAACTGTGTTCTTGGGCTGGTTTTAGTGAGTGTGCATACTAACTTCCTTCATTTTGGTGCAAATAAAATAAACTGCTAGAGTCTTTCTTCCCTCAAGTCAATAGCTGTGTAACTGCAAGCCTTCTCCTCATTTTTATCTGATTGTACATATTGCTTTACCCAGAAAATACCTTTTTTATATACTTATCTTCCCAAATACGTTTTTGTTTTCTCTTCCTGAGTTTTAAGCTGCATATATTTTCTCTTACTCAGAAACCATCTCCCAGAGAGGACTGTTTTCTTTAAGGGTTGCCCCTTTCAAGGTGACCTACTGCAGACAGACTCAGCGACTTTAATTTGTCTGTACCTTCCTCGGGCAAAGCAGAGATCACAATTCAGTAGTCTGCTGGCAAGAAAAACAAACAGTGACAACCTCAAGCACTCCAGACTTCTCAGAAAGCATTCAGTGTATAAAAATAACCAAGTTCATGTTTATTTTTTTGCCTTTTGGTTTTAGAACATTTCAAGTCCACCTGGGTGATATTTTCAAACTCTTCCCTGCAACTAGGGAGCTGCATATATATGTTTTATTTACATGCCACATGGCCTTCTTCCCTCAGAATACTCATGCATTCTTATGACTAAGACCCAAAAACCACAGAAGAGGCTACAAAATATATGGCAACTCCTGAAAGCTGATTCAAAGCAGATCTGAAACACGCAGCTTCTCTTGGCCAGACTATTGCTTCCATTTATTAAAGAAGGAGTTTAAAAAACCTTATGCTTATCCTCATAAAATGAGTCTGTTTTTCCTCTAAAGAATGACGTGATTTGAAAATTCAGTCTGAAATACAGTCTGTGTGAGAATAGTGTAACGGAGGACCACAATATGCTTATTTTAAGTGGAAGAAAATGTCCAAAAAAATAAGAGTGTTTACTGTCCCATTGCAGGTACAACTGAAGCTGAGTTACAGTGATGCTACCTCTGCCATTGCTGAATGGAGGTACAGACAATGACACTACAGAAAAGCAAATTTGAAAGCTTTTTTGCAAGCTGAGACTATGAGAGCCAGCTTGCATAACAAGATGAAAATGTGCAGACATTTCAAGGTGTGCATCCCTCTAGTGTTTTAAGATCAAATACTGTGAATAGCGGGACTCGACATCTTTTCTCCAGCTAAGGAAGCATTCTGCTGTGCCAAACAACTTTTACATTTTCATTATTAGCTGAAGTGTAGCAATTAAGAGACTTGATTCAAGGAAATTACTCATGCATCAGTTACTTGCATGTATGTTACTTCTATGGAACAATTCACAAGTTCCAGCAGCCTTTCTAATCAATTCAACAGCTCACTGAAGAAGGCATACTTTGTAGAGACAGATTTTGTCATTTATTCTGCCAGTTCTGTAGTTGCCAGATAAGTTGTATCACATAAGATCTCCTTATATTGTGGTGCTTTGCTCTAATCCTGAATTTCATTGAATTTCATTGAAAGCAATAGAATTGTGCTCTTTCACTTTCAATATGAATTTGACCCATTGATCTCACGTGGTCCATTCTCTTTCATCAGCCACTTCACACACCAACTTTCTGAGCAAAACATCATGGAAACATTACTGAAAAAAACCACAACCCAAACAAAACAACAAAACTATTTCCCCCCCAAGTAAACCCCACACAAACCAGAATTTTACCTGTGTAAAAAGCACAAGATGAAAACAGTACAGCAGTTCAGGAAATGACATGACACATTTTGTTTTTTGCCTCAGAGGGGAAAGGGGACATTCTCAGGGCAGAGCCCGGACTACTGCAGTATTAATGTATTGTATATAGTTAGGGTATCACATGCTGTAAATAAATCTGAACAGAAAAATAAGGAAAATGTATTTATAGGTATCAAATTAGAGAATTATCATTGAATGCAACTTTGCGAAAATGAAAAATAAGCATAATTAGCTAAATACATACATAAAAATAATTTGTGTTTAAAAAATGTCTTTGGAACCTTTGGCTTTGTGGAACAACTTTGAATTCTTAATTTTGGAAGGTTTGTTTTGTTTTGTTTTTTTTACTTATAGCAACAAGGTGGTGCATCCATAGGGACTGTGTTAATTATATGTGGCACAGTAAGAGGGGACATATAAGATGGTATATATGAAGGGGATTTGATAAACAAATCCACGAAGACTGCTTCATTTCCAGCACTCATTTGTAATCTACTGTTGAAAAATATTTTATATATTATAATACTGTGAGTGAAAAAGAGATGCTAAAATGCTGAGAAAATAAAGCCCCTTTAATTTTTCTCCAAGTTGAGCTAAGAAACCAGAACCCTCTCAAATTCCAAAGTGTGCCTGCTTTTATTGGCTCTGCTTATGTGATGTTTTATCTGTGATGTTGGTAGCCTAATGGCAAACATCATGAAACCTGTATGAAAAAAAGTAAAAATAAAATTGTTGGTAGAGCATATGCAGTCACCCAGAGCAACAGAGGGAATTGTTCTAGGAGAAGTGACAAAGTTTCTCCTGGTATATATGGATTTGTCACTTCCCTTGGGAAATAAATATGTCAATGCATTTGCCGTTTTATGTGTAATAAAATGCCCTTCCAGCCAAAGAAACAAATAAATGCTTTCCTCCTCCTTTCCTCTCCACATAATAAGCAAAACTGAAGTCAAATTCACTTTTTGTCTTCCAGCAATCCCTCAAATAAGAAGCAGTGTCCTGTAATTTGATTCAGTTAAAAACTACCCTCCATTCTTTCATTCAGAAATGACAAATCTAAGCTTAGGGGAGAAACATTTTCACTAAGGGTGATTTTTTGTTGTTGTTGTTTTGGTTTTGGTTTTGTGGGTTTTTTGTTGGGTTTTTTTTGGGGGGGAGGGTTATGGCTTATTTTGGTTTTCCAGGCAAAGTCTTGAAAAAACAGATGCAGCAGATCTGGAGTTAGCGTGTGACCTGTATATGTGGATTTGCATCTCTGCACTGTGTGCACAGTCTGTACAACAAGGTGCTGTCACACACTATCCCTTGAGTACTCACTGCAGAGAGTACTCTTTAAGTCCAGCAAAGCTACAAATCTAGCTTTATATTCTGACATGTTTCTCTGTAGTAGAGACTGCCATAGAGCTGGGTGCTTTGACATCACCCTCTGTTGGTGTAGGCCATCTGTCTCTTGGACTTTATTATTCCTGGCATGGAGGAGTTTAAGCAAAGATGGTTTGTGACTTTCTCAGTGTTGCCACATTGAGTTTCCATCTGTTTTATTCTTTTACAAGAACACATATTAGTGCTGCCCTGATGAATATACGTAGGTGTGAGTTCAGCCTAGTTCTTCAGGTGTGCTTTATAGGAAGTGTCCAGCTGTGCTGGAGTACTTTAGCTCACCTGAGTTAGATAATTTGCTCCATCATTTCTACAGAAACTTTTGGTGGAATTTGGTGCATGCAATGTGAGTAAAACAGTAATTTTTGTATTTTTAATTTTGATGGGGGGAGGGGGTGGCACTTCTAAAAAAGTATGAAATAAGAATTGGGCTCAAACATTGTATTATCTGTAAAATCCTTGTTAACAAGGATCAATCTGAGCTTCAAAAGCTTTTTTTTTTATAGACAATCCTATATTCTCTTGATTAGTAAAGTGCAGCTAGCAGCCATTTTGTTGTATGCTTAGATTAAAAAAAATGCTTGGAAGGGGAGAAAACTGTTCTGTTTAGTGCCGTTCATTTATTCTCATGTTTCCTTTTGGTTATTCCTTTTTTGTCACTTATGTTCTTTTTTGAAATTTAGTTCTGTTAATTTGTGAAAGTCAAGAAAAGGAAAAAATATTTATAAATACCTGTTATATTTAGATTTTGCCTTTCTGGTTAAGATTTGTTATTTGACAGTGTCTTCATTCAGAGTGTTGAATCCTGAAAGCTCTACAGTAATTTTAGACCTTTGAAATCTCTTCATGAATACTTAATTCTGCATTTGTAGGAGAAGAGTCTGTTCTGGAGAGATCTGTAGTACTGTTAAAATCTGTTGCCACTAGCACTCAGTGCAGATTGTGCAAAGTTGCAGAATAAATTAGTGGTATTTTGAAACACCTTTTGTCCACTGGAATGTCATCCCTTCAGATCTTCTCACGAAGCATATGAAATAGTACCAGATATAGACAGTGACGTATGTTCCAGTGTGGTTCTCCCAATTATTGTAATGAGGTTCTCTTTGCTTGCATTGGTGTTTTGAAAAAGAACAGAGCACAGCACTGGTTCTTGAATACCCATGTGTGATGGATGGCATTTATTTTCATTTCTTTGTATCTCTAAGAGGGAGTGACTCTGAAGGAGGGAGGTAGCTTTATTTTTAGTTATGGGGTGGTTTTTTTGTTGTTTTTTTGTAGAAGAGATTGTAGAGCAGAGGGTAGTGAGTGTGTGGCAGCTAAGCAGGAGCCTGTAGCAGGGGCAGGAAGCTGGAGAGGAGTGCAGAGAGCAGATTTGTTGCAGAACTGTGGAGGCAACAAATGGATGGAAGGAGGATGGAAGGAAAATTTTTGAAGGGCAGAGTGTACTGCAACCTAGATTGAGTCATTTGGTCTGAAACCAAGCCTGGAGAGAAGGAATTGCTTCCAAAAATGTGGGGTACACTGAAGATAACTTTATCATACCATTTTATTTCTGTTGTTTTACTTAGCTGATGCTGAGTTCTCTGTTAAAAAATAGTTGGTTTAGAGTTAATTCAAATACAAATTTACTTTAATGCATAAGAACCTGTTAAAGTTTTTTTGGGTACTTCCTATGCTGAAAGAGAGTACCATTTCAATGTAAATAAAGGGAGTACTTCAAAGGTCTGACTGCCTTTGGCTCTTGTCACAACAGATTGAATTTTTTAGATCAGAAATGCATATTTATTTTTTTAAGCAACCTCCCTGAATTACTTACTCTAAAAATGGATTCTGTGATCACTGAGCCATCAGGGTCAGGCAGTTGTAAATCAAGAATAGTATAGCCTTTGCCCTTGATCTTTTTTTTCCCTTTTCTACCTCCTCCTTTCCCCCCCCCCTTTTTTTTTTTTAATATAAAAGTAAAAAAAAATCAAAAAAGTAAAAAGAGAAGAGAAGAAAATAAGTACTTGTTTAGCTTGCAATTGTTGCCCTTTATGCCTATTAGAAGTAGCATGAATCTGCTTCCGGAAACTGTGAAAATAAGATGTAAGAAGAAATAGAAAAAGGTTTAAAATAATTTTCTTTTTTTCATAACTTCCAACAGAATTAACTTGTTTGAGCTACCCACGTCTGGCATCCGCAACGCCATGCTGTTTAGACAAACCAGAGCCCGTAATAAAGGCAATTCAATTAGACAAGACACTTAACCACTTTACTCTTAAGTGTAAATTGACATATGAACTGAACTCAGTGGAATTTTCCCACTGAGGTCAGCTGTGCTGGAATAGAGGAAAAGTTACTGGTTTGTGTATGTTTAAAATTGAGGGGGTTTAGCACATGCTGCAGCAATTCTGGCAAACATTCCTCCTCACCCCCTTTTTTACTTTTGAATTTCCTGAGGGTTCTACTTAGTAAAGTTAGCAAGGATAGCAGTCTATTGGTATCTCTAATAGACTTTCATTAGAATGGAGGCCAACTCCTTCCCTGTTTCTGATCATCAGTTTATTGTCTTAAATATCTGGTTTGGATCTTTATTTTCTTTCAAGATTTCTGTAAAAATAAATTCCTAACCAGATAACTCCATTTTCTAAATTTGATACTTAGTTAGCCTCTCTACTATGATGTCCTTTTTTTCTGGGGAAGAGTTAGGACACTTTGCAGTCACAAATCTTCCTTGGGTCACAACCAGTAATCTAGTTCCATATCCAGAACACCTGAGAGACACAGAAACAAAATAGTGGCTATACATACCTATAAAATAACAGTTAACCTGCAGAGCTCAAGTATAACCTTTTGATTGGCTCTGTAAGAATGGGTTGTTTAAAACCTCTCAGTGATTAAAAAAAAAAACAAAACCAAAAGCCCTTCGTCTTATTCTGGTATTTGTTGGAGTAGATTTAAAAGCTTTTTAGAGGAGGTAACCTTGACTAACCATGTCTTATAGATGGTAGGAGAAGGACACAGCCTTCCTAACTTCACTGAAAAACCAATAGCCAAGTTATGATTAGAAATTCAGACCTGCAGGCTGCCTGTCAGGGCCATCTCTTCTGGGTCCCACTTACAGGCAATGACGTAAAATGAAAGTTGTCTCAGTGCCTATTCTGGACAGACTATTATTAGTGTCATGTATTTACAGAGGTTTGTGTCCTTTGACATTTACACACAGGCCTCACAGTTCATCATAGGTGCTCGATGTAACACCAGAAACACTGAACCAAATGCAAAGTAGTTAGAAATGGAATGGGGTTTGTGGCAAAGACACCTATGTGGCAAGCTTTGGCTCTTGTTCTTGCTTTGTTAACCATTAAAAGAGGGAAAAATAACCAACATGGAAAAAAAAGAAAATTGGTAGTAATTGGTAAGTATGAAAAGCATTTGCCAGAAATTCTGCAGGAGTGTGAGAAGACCTCTGGGAGTGTCAGGGAAGAAGAAGTCCAAAGTTTAAGTGGTTGAAGGGAGAGGAGGAGTACATCAACACTGCAGGATTATTTGGGTAATGAGAGGGAGGAGATCAAAATGGAACAGCAACAAGGACACGCTGGTTTAAATCAAACTGAAAATGAAGAGCTAAATGTAGCAACTGATATATTCCTAAAAGGCTATATAACATTCCTGACTAATTTTAATGTGATCCAGAGTAGATGCTATGGTCGAGGTTTTCCATGCAAATTTTAACAAAATCAATGCTAAATCAATGCTCAGTTCAGTTATGATAGAAAGAAGAGTACACATCAGGATATGCCCACCCCAAAACCAGGCCATGAAGAAGTGGCTGCTAGCAAATGGGGCAAGACAGTAGCTATTAATCTTGTAGTCAGGCTGGGCTTTGAATGGGATATGAACAAGTCAGATTTGGAGTATGGGGCATAACACAGTGTGCAGCCAATTGCTGGCAGCCCTCTGTGCTGCATCTCTCAAGAGGAAGAAAAAGGACTCAGCAGTGGAAGAGATGATTTACTGTGGAAGGCTTAAAACTGTATGCAGTTTAGGCTCTGTTTAACCTCCATGACCCTTGTGAAGTCAAGAGGCACAGAAAGTAAGGTGTGAACAAAGAGAGGTGGAAAAGGAAGGATAACTGAGTCAAAAGAGGTAACAGGAGAAAATTACTAGGATGTGAGAGAGGATGAAATGAGGGAAGGATGGCATAATGGATGGAGGGGATCATCTTGTACTAGGGGAGGAATGAGTTTCCTTTTCGAAGTTTTCCATCCAGCAGGATCTAAGGCCCACAATAAAGATTTCATTATTCATACCACTTTAAGTAGTAAAACTTCCTAAGCATACATCCATTTAACATCTGAGCTTGAGCCTGCTCTGCTACAGTGTCCATGCAGTAAGTAGGGGGGTGAAGGTAGGTGTCCCCCAGCACCTTGTCTCTTCCCAATGCAGGGAGGTTTGCTCCTTGCTGCAGGCACAGCGTGGTGGTGATGTGACCATGGGCAGTGGGGACTGTGGGCTGGGTGGGAACTGGGGCTCAGAGTGGGGTCTCTGATGGAACAGCAGTGAGTCACAGCTCTTACAGCAGTGGGATACTGGGGCACTTCTCAAAGGTACCATTCAGAAGTGGAAAGGAAGCAGAAATGACTGCCAGGTGAGTGACTCAGAGAGGCCATTCATACCTCTGCTTCATCCTTTCTCCTAGCTCAGGGGCTGTCAAGTTTTTAACCATCTTCATTGTTTTTCTGCTTTCCTTTTTTTTTTTTTTTTTTTTTTTTAATTCTGCTCTTTGAGACAAGACAGGAACATAGACTATTTAAGGTCAGTGTATTTAAAGGCTTTATTTTAATTATTGTTCTCTCTTCTAGTACTTTGAATTTTTCAGGCTTTAATAATATTGTTGCGCTTTTTGACTACCGTTGTACATGGAACTAATAGTTTTATTGCACTGTCCAGAATAATTTCTACATCTCTTTCTCTGAATAGGTTCACTTAATTCAGAACCCATTTGTACATAGGGGCAATTCATATTGTTTCATCCAGGGCTTATTGCCTCTTGTCTACACTGAATTTTATCTGTTGAGTTTCTTAATACATAACTTTGTTCAGCTTTTCTGAAGTTCTCCCTGGCCTTCTCTAATCTTGAGTAACCTGTGTTACTTCAAATGTGAGTTTTAATGGTTTCATTAATACTTGAAACGATTTTTAATTTTTTGTTTTGTTTTGGGATTGGCAAGGCAGTATCAGAGGTACATTGAGAATACCTTTGTTCAGCAGAGCTGCAGTAATTGCTTCTGTCTCTTGTAATTTGAAGAAAGTGAAATAAAGTGAAAATACCCATTCATAACAAGAAAATGTAAAGTCAAATAGGCACTAAGTTTTTAATATTTAATTTTCCACATTATAAAGCAGACTCTTCTTCTCCGCCTTCCCATAAATGCAGAAATGGATAGGATTAATTAAACATTAAGCCATTATTCTTCCTAAAAGAAAAGTCCTCGCTGGTCATGTTCGATATAATATATTCCCAAGGTGATCTTTCCCACATCTGAAGTTTCTCCACCATTGGTTTAAAAAATATTTAAGAATAAAGAAATAAATATTTTGTTATCATACTGCTATTATATTCTTAAGGAGAAGAAGATTCTGGAGGAATTTCTCAAGGATTTCTGGAGAATAAATGAATATTATTTGGTAAATCTGCCTTTAATTAAATAATTGACTGGAGGACTGATTCCATAATGGAAATGTTGTGTGACATTCAGTGCAGGCAGTGACTTAGAAATAAGAAAGTGAGTCTGTGGAAGGAAAAAGGTTTCTAGGTCTTTAGGCTCTAGGGAAGAAGCATATTTACTTTCTAGACTGTTTGCCTTCTAGAACAGGAGGAGGAGAAGGGTATGAAACCAACAGAATAGGGCCACTAGCATTTTTAGCTGATGATATGCAGTGTCAAGAAGGTGCTATGTGTATCTGTGAGATACTGCTATGGGCTGACAGAATCAGAAAAACAAGAAATATGAAGAAAGCAAAAATATGCCATCTAGGAAGAAAATATACCAGAGAATACCTTTTTTTTTTTTTTTGGTATAAAAGTCATGCTTGCTTAAATTACTTAAGGATTGCATTTTGTAACCATGAGCTTATGAACATAACTATTGCATTGACTGTATTGTGTGTTCTTTATTTAATTTGTATTACTAGTTTTCTTACTTTGCAGAGTGTGTTTAAGCTAAATGCATTGCTTTGGTCTATGTTTTAACCATAACAGCACAGATTAAAAAAAAACAACAAACAAACCACATACATATACTTATTTACACTAATTATAAGGAAAGAAATATGTCTTTAGATACCTATGAAATTACGTGGTGGGGTGGTAAGAGAAGGATCTTTGTCTGTGTAATATATTTCATGATGTGACACTAGTGAATAAAGAATTGTCAGGAACTATACAGATTTAGGGAGATAGGAAGCTTTAAGAAACAGTCTAAGCACTTGCCTAGTCCCTTTGTTGTTCCATGGAATCTCAGAAGATTTCTGCTGATATTTTAACTCAGGCTTCACTTACTTTCTTTTGAGCAATACCTCTCCAATTTGTAGCACTTTCTGTTAATCTCCCAATGGTATATTTACTATCTTAGATCATGTTAACAGCATAGTGAGTCCCAGAGGAGGAAAAGGGAGACCTATTATTACACAGATGTATAAAATGTTATCTCAGGTGACATCCAGCAGTATCTTTCTAAAATGAAACCAAAAGAAGAGTGGACAAATTATACAAACTTGAGGTGCAAATGTCAGTGGGAGAGGAAGTGAAATGGAGATAGTGGCCCAATCACTGCTGTGACTACAAGAATTCAATCTAAGGTAGGGTCTTTCTAGCTCCTGACTGCCATAACTTTGATTAACCTTGCAGTGTTTCAGCACAGGGTCATGCTATCCTGTTGACACTTTTCCTTTGAGATGTCAGTCACATTTCAATAACTTTCCAGTGTGGGCTTGTAAGTTTTGTCTCTTCATTGACTTTGAATGAGGCAGCTTGCTTATGAATGCAGCTTGAAGTGTCACTCAGATATTCTTGCATTGTGTTATCTCTGATTGACGTGTCTGGAGTGGTGAAAAATTCAGGGTATCTAACTGCCCCTGTTTTGACAGTGAGGACTGTCCATTTTTTTTATTTTTATTTTTAATTCCTGAGACCCTCTTGCCCTTCTGATGATAATGAGATTTGGTAATGCTTTTTTCTTTATGCTATTAACAAGCACAGGAGAGTCCTATCCTGCAGATGTTGCATCTTAGCATTTCTGTCTGGAGTTTAGGTTCTCACAGCATGAAAAGCATAAGCTCCACTAATGGAAGATAATACGTTAATGATACCAGAGAAAGCACTAGTTCAGGAAAGGACATAAAAGAAATTCCTACTGGTTTAGCCTTCAAGATGATAGCTTTTATTTTATGTCTGGCTTGTGTAATTCCTAAGGGTGAGGCCCAAAGCCATTTAAAAAGGGTCAGCAAGAAAGAAGTAAAAGCATTTCTAGTTTTTCATTGTTTATTATTAGCAACATAGGCTATAGCTGTTTTTGTGAAAGTTTCACTATGTAGTAGAAGGCTGTGTCCCAGAACACTGGTTGTTCTGAGTCTGTGTTATTCAATAAGCTGATTTATAACATATGACTCAAGTTATAATCCAAGAGTTGCTCGATTTACTTTAAAGAAAATAAATATTTCTCTGCTGTAGCCACTTGAGGTTTATAATTTTATTTTCAGGAGTGCCCTGGCTCACATTAACAGACTTACCCCCATTCCAGTGCTAAAAAAAAATGCAGGATCCATGTTGGACAAGAGGAAAATTCTGTAATATAAAATAGTTCGTATCTGTTTCAGAGTGTGTTGTAAATCTGTTTCCCAAGCAGTGAAGGAAAATTAATATGAAGCCTTTTTTGCTTTTTTCAAGCTACTACTGTAGCTTTTTTGCTCAGCTGAATGGAAAGAAGTGTACAAAAGCAGCTAGTGCTGGAAACTAGATGTAAAACAATAGCAAACAAAAAAACCTCTTGAACAAGCATAATCTGTTGTCAGTGAAAGGCAAAGACATCATTAAATTCAGAACAGTGCTTATTTTTCTAATGTAAGTCTTGGAGGAAGCAGTCATGCTGAGATGTGAAAAAGGAAGCAAGGGCTGTATCTTGGGAATTGCCATGCCAAACTCTCGTATGCATGTCCATATCCAAGGATGAATCCTAGCTGGATTTGTAGCCACCCAGAAAGTGCACAGGGAGAGTGCAGTGTCTGGGGTGGAATCCACAAAATTTACTGTGATGAGGGAAGAGCTATTTAAGCAAGCTAATAGCAGGAAGAAGAGGGTGTCTTATGGATCATCATGTACCGTTTCAGCAGCAGGAATGAAAAATACCCAATCATAGCTCATAGTCTGATGGCTATGGCACTTTACTTGGCAAAAGGAGTTGGAATACTCTTGAAAGACAATTGAATTGTATCCTCTCATACTTGCTCATCAGTGCTTGAGCTACTGGGTAATTGGGACAGATGGTTCTTTTTGCAGCCAGGTTTTATTTTTTAAGTGATACTTACAGTGGCACTCTCTATAGACCTTGATCTGCTACAGGTACTTGAGAGTGCCTGTAAGATCAAGCCCTCAGAAAAAACAGTCAGAAGAACATCTATCTTATTGATCTTGATGGGGCTTAAGGCTGCTCTGGGTGTGAAACTGTTGAGCTCTGGCAAAACTGAGATGTTTCCCTTTGTCTTCAGAGGCAAGACCTTAAATACATGAAAATCTCCAGTGTATAAAGCGTGGTGGGTTGATTTTGGTGATATGCCAGGCATCTACCCAGTGGCTCCCTCAGTCTCTCAAAGGGCAGAGGCAAAATAAGAAGAAAAACATCACAAATCAAGTTAAAGACAAGATCACTTAGTATCTACTGTCACAGGCAAAACAGACTTGAGTAGCAGTAAATAAATTTGAATTATTGTCGAGCCGAATGGTGAAAAATAAAGATGTTTAAACAACAAGTTCCCCCACCCCACCAAGCAGTGCAGATGTATGGGGAATGGGGATTCCAGTCAGTCCCTAAGAGCTCCTTGTCACTTCTTCCTCCTCACACTTTTCCCTGCTCTGGCAGGGGTTCATCCCATAGGTTACATTTCTTCAGGGTAATCCCCAGGCTGTAGTGTGGGAATCTGCTCTGGTGTAATCTCCTCCAGAGGCAGCAGCTGAGTCCCTGTGGAGGTGCCTGGAGCTCCTTCGCCTTCTTCACTGACCTCAGTGCCTGCAGGGCTGCTTCTCACACTTTTTGGGTTTTTCCCCTTATTCCTCACTGCCTGTGCAGCACTTTACTCTTTCTGAAACCTGAGCCACCACCACCCCCTCTGAGGGGCTCAGCTGCGCTCCGCGGGTGGTTGGAGCTGGCTGGAACCAGTTGTGTCCGGCTTGGGGCAGCCCTGGCCTCTCCGCACAGATGTGACCCTGCAGCCCCTGCTTGCCAGTGCCTGGGCACAGACACCCATTACACCAAGATGTGGCACCTGAGAAAAGCAGATAGGATGGCAGATACTGTAGAAACTGAGTGTTCAGCATTTGGTTATTTTGTCTTAACTACCCGTGAAAAACTGTCCAAGTTCTGTTGCCGGATCAGAAGAATCCCATCCTGAATTCATAAGAAATAAGTATGGTGCTATTTTAATTAACGTGCCTTTAACTTAATATAAGATGTTGGACTAATCATTTAACAATTTTACTGAAAATTCCTCTTCGCTTTCTCTATTTCTCTAATACTTATCACCAAAAGTTTATGGTTCTTAATTAATATTTGCTGAAGCTTTGAGAGTTTTGGCACTTCAAATTGGTCCAAAAAAAGTAGTGCTTTGAGTGGAAATTTATCCTTGTTCTTGTAATATACATTGCAAGCAGATGATATGTTTTATTACTTGTCATGTAATGATACCAAGATTAACCTTAGTATTCTTTCCTTATGGCTTGCACAAAGAGGAAAGGAAAATTAACTGTGAAAATGTAGGAGGTATATATAGACATTAGTCCATTGGCTGGCTTGGAACCATGATTTTTAAATGAAAAACAGATACATGAATTCACAAATACCTAGGTGCCCTTGGTAGTAATTACTTTTTAAGATTATTTGATTTACATGAGTAGTTACAAGTATTTCTTAATGCTGTGATACCTGTTTAAACCCACTGAGAAATAATGTTAACATGTTTTCCTTGCAAGTAGTTTCTTTTGATTTTTACCAATTTATTTTTATAACAAATTGCGTATAACATTAGTTTAAAAACTGTGTATGTATATATGTGTGTATATTTGATGTGTGTAGTACAACATGCATCATATAATGAAAACATTGGTTCAGCAACAACATTATAGCCACCCCAGTGATGGGAGCTAATATGGTCAAAAAGAGACCTTTCTAAAACATACTTGAACCTCCATGTGATACTGACTTTTTTTTTCACTCAGCTGTCTTGAAATGTAGCAGAGCCGTAAGAAACAAAGAAAAAAACCTGTACTTCTCAGTGGACAGCTATGAGCAAAAAAGACAGAAAGCTGTGACACGATTTGAAATCTCACACTGGGGGGCCTTTGTCTAGCTGCTGTGGTCTGTGAATTATCACAAAAACTGGCTGTGGAAAGTCTTTTAGTTACCTTTTTAAAGAGGTGTTCAGGACCACTTTTCTAATGTGAGCATCTAGTTTGTGCTTTAATATTCAATGCCTACTGAGCTATTTCTCCAGACCTAAGTGCCTGTATTTTCATGCAGTTACTGAAAAGGTGTAAGGTGTGTAAGCAGACAGGATCTCTCTGAAAGCTATGGAAGGTGCATAACTTCATTGCTAAGTTAAGTGTCTAGTAAAAGCAAACAAACATACTCTAGGAAGCTGAGTTTGCCAGAGACTCATGATGTAGATATAAGTTGTCAAGTTAGACTGAGTGCTAAGGCTAACATTTCACTAGCATAGTAAAATATGTACTGAATACTAACTACAGGAAAAATGTGGAAAGGATCAAGGTTTTTTGTATTAATCTTTGAGTGGGAACATAATTTTGTATTTTTATTTATTGGTATGAATTTTCTAAAATTCAAACTCTTTAGAACTGTACAAACACTGAAAGGATTATCAGGCATTGGAACAGGATGCTCAAGGCAGTAGTGGAGTCACCATCCCTAGAGCTATTTATGAGTCTTATAGACATAAGTACTTGGGGATATGGTTTGGTTAAGGACTTTTCAATGTTAGGTTAATGGTCGGATTCAATGATCTTGAAGATCTTTTTAATTCTGTGATTCTGAGATTTCTCTTATTTCAAGAATAGAAGAAAGATATTAGAAGGTATTTGCCTCTGTACCCAGTATGAAAAAGTTCTTTTCAGCTCCCTACTTTCTCTCAGTGCAAATCTACCTCATATGTGCTAAATGGCCGTGTTTAAGCTGTCCTTGTCAGGACATCATCTTCAAGTCTGGCAGATTTGGTATCATTAGGAAGTCTTCCCTGATATTTTGCCAGCAGGGCTCTACTGAGGCTTGCAGGGTAGTGCTGTAGCTACAGGACTGCAGGACTGTATCACAGGCAATGGCAAGTTGGTATGCATTTCTGGGATAAAAACAACAAATACTTCTAATGGCTTTGGAAATTTATGAATAATATTTTGGGGGGGGGTGTTTGTTTGGGGGTGGGTGTTAGTTTTTTATTTGTTTTTTAATTTTTTGTTTAGTGGTTCTACTTGACAGTATGCAGGTCTTGTATGCAAGTCTCCCTGAGAGAGTGAGGAACTCTCATTGTTTTGATTCCCATCAAAAAAATGGCTTCAGCCCAGTTCATGTTATGTGTTTTAGCCTGTTTAGTTGAAACCGCAACAACTATTTGTGCATGGTGCCATATCTGTTAGCTATAAACCAGGAGTGCTTACTGCTGAAACTCATCTAACAAGTCTTAGGATGGGCTAGAGATGAAGGCACTCAGTCCTGAGAAGGCAGGACTATGGATTACATTCCCAGATCAGACATATGACTGAATTCTGGAAGCTTCATGGTCACTGCACATTCTCTGAGCTTCACTAGCAGACTGTCTGAGTACTCTTAGCCAATATTAATTGAAGTGTAATTAGACATGATCCATTGATGTAGCTCAGCTCATGTGTGGAATGCTTCTAAGGTCACTTGAGTATGTGATTAAGCCAGCTTAGATAAGCAAAGAGTGATTTGAAATAGAAGGAAAGATTTTTTACATTAGATGTTTAGAAAACCTTTTGAGTGATGAAAATGGTTAAACAGCAGAACTGTTTTATGATATTGCTGTCACTGCAGATCTGGAAGGCATGAACATGATAAACATTTGTTAAAAAAATAGTTTTCTTATGGATAGAGGAGATTCCCAGGCTGGGAGAGAAACACTCACAACAGAATTTTCTTGCCTTTAGCCATTTAGCAGAAGTTGTATGGGAAGCCTGTGGTGGAGGACAAAAACTAATAGTAGCTTCGCAAACCCTGCCCTTCATTTAAACAGAATCTTTGGTCCACAGCTTTTGTTTACAGTCTTTTAGATATTTTTTCAATCTGTCTGACAGTATTTTTATTTCTAACCCATATATGCATATTTCTTTCTGACTTCTGTTTGTTACTTACATATTTTTCCATCCAAATTCTGAGTTAGAATCCTTTTCATAAAATTGTGATTCTCAGAAGAACTGAGAGGACAAGATACTTATTTTGTTTGAGTTACTTCATTTAATCTTGGGGGAAAATAGTATTAATTGCCTCTGTTGAAAAAATGTTTAGCATTTTAAGAGGAAGCTGTAATTCCTGCTTCTGTATGGCTACGTGCCTCTGGAGAGAATAGTTATGAGTACCCTTTTCTGGAAGACCTAAATACAATTCTGACTGGAGTTTCAGTGCCATAGTCATGCCTGACTTGATTCTCACCCTGAATTTACCCTGCAGCAAATCAGGTTTTCATTTCAATAACATTTGCCTTTTATTAATTTTACTTCATTGTATGTTTTTACTCTGATTTCATTTGGGCTTTCTTTTCCTACAGAAAAGGTGTGTAGAAACTAGAAAATAAAAAAATCACTGACACACTAGGAGACACACAGCTCAATAACTTGTTAAGGTTTAGAGATGCTTATTACATATATTCTCAAATTTCATTCACAACATGCAAAGTGCAAACTCCGTCTCTCTTTTGGCTGTGCACTGTCAGTAAAATGGTTTACATTTTTCCCTTGCGCAGGATATATTGTCTATTGAGATCCATGAAAATAAACACAATAAAAATTCCTGTGAAATGTTATTGTATAGAATAAGTGGTTGCTTTTAAAATCTCACTATTTTGGCTGCATTAATTGTACAAGCTACTGAGTTTAATATTTTTGAAGAAAAAAATTAGGAACTTGTTTGAATTATTCATGTTTTGAAAATGGCCTGTATGACAGCTATTTCCATAACTCATTTTTACTGCAAGTTTAGAGCATACCAAAACTTCCACTGAATTTGGAAATTAGGGTAGTTATGATTTTACCTAGTGTTTTCATGCTTTCTTTTAAGGAAATTGCTTCCTCACTGTTAATAATCTGCACATTGTCATGAGTGGGATACTATAAACCTATGAATTCATACAATGCTTTTCTTCATTTCATCAGGCTATGAGATTTTGTCCTTCTTAGTATTAACAGGATAGGTCTCTAATTAAAAGGTTTTTAATTTCCCCATCTTTCCAATGTGGGAAAAACATAAGCTCCCATATAAAAGGTACTTTCATAACACATGATGAGGAAACTAGTAGAAATTTGAAGTTGTATCACTATCATGTCTCTGCTCTCCCTCCTTGGACCACATTGAAATAATTTTATAAAAAAAAAAAATTCATAAAAGTCTCAAGCACCTTGGGTGCAAAGAGGGAGTCAGAACTGAGACGCGGATTTACATGTTTCATGCTTCTCACAGTCTGAATCCAAACACTTAAACTTAGAAGCTGAAACCCTAATATCCTGGAAGAATAATGCTAGATCTGTATTTATTCAGCACCCTTTTAGGAATCTCATTTGTGCAATCAAAAAGAAAACTTCCAACTTGCCACTTCTCTATTTCAGCAGCAATATTTTTGTCCCTGAATACAGCCAAATTAATAATTTCTTGATTTATGCCAGGTTATATTGCTCTTTCCTGCCCAAATAAACGAATTTAAATATGTTGCTTGTACTACACTTGGATGCTGACCCTAGTAAATTGTGGTGACATGCAGAAAATTACTCATTAGGAAGAGGTATTTAGAATAAATGAGCTGTAGATTAAAGAGCAAATGTGCTATAAATCTCATCCTTCAATGTGCTTGATTTAATTTACAGTCCCAGTTCTGGTCCATCTTCATCTGGATATGGCTTTCTTCTTAAAAGGATTTTAAACAAAATATACATCCATCTAGCAGGCTATTGTGAATATGTGCTCACCTTTGACAGACCCTGGGGCTCTAGAGAAAAGTAAGAAAAAATGTTTGCCCTAACATAGGGATTTTTTAAAAACAAAACTACTGATTTCTAATGAAGAACTGCTAAACATAAAAAAAAAAAAAAAACACACAAAAAAAACCCCACAACAAAAAAATAAGAAAAATATAATAATGTGCCATATGGCAATTATGCCAAAAGATTGAACTTATTACCGAATAAAACTGTTGGCTTGTGCATTTCACAGTTTCCTCCATTTCAAACCAGTGTGTTTTTAGAGGCGTTCTGTAGGGTGAGTTTCCCAGACTTCTGCAAAAACAACAGTTTGTCCTTATTGCAGAAGGTGTTAGGAAATCAAATCCAACTGGAGCAACGAATGGAATTACAGACTAGTTTTGTCCCAGCTGTATGACACATGCCAAGAGCTGATTTTTCATTGCAGACATTCAAAGAAATGAGTACAGAATTCTATTTGTTCTCCTACTGAATGAATTATCCTTATTGTGTTTTTCATACTTCAATGTGCTATTTAATATTTCAGCAAAGTCACTTTAGCTTGCTCCCCAGAGAAAATGTTTTGCATGTCATGTTTTCTTTTAATAAGGAATTTTTTAAGGGAAAAAAAGGTAACAACCTATGTAAAATTTGAGTTTGATTACTAAATAATGTTTTTGTGTGACAGACTGTACCAGTGATAGTCGGATGATAGCCATAATGATTTATAAAAACTTTGGATGTTTCATTGTTTCTGATTTTTTTTAATTGAAAGGCATTTTTTTCTGGACAAAAAAAAAAAAAAAAAAAAAAAAAAAGGAAAAAAAAAAAAAAAAAAAAAAAACAATGGGATTTCAGAGCAATTCAGTCAATGGTATTATGGAAAACAGTGGAATTTCTTCTCTGGTCCCACAGAGCCTGCTAATGAATACTCATATCCTAACTTTAAAATCTTTAAATATATGTGTGTAATATCTGGACTTTTGTGCCATCAATTTCCTTTATAATCTACAGTTTTAATTAGGTCACATTATGGAAAGTATTTCCCTTCTTCCTCCCCCTTCTACCTACTGCAGCCATTCATCTATGAAAGTGGACGCTTGCATTATCACCTCAGGTAAGATTTGTTCTCTGAAGTTGTGAGGCTGAAATGTAGTTTGCATTTAGCACACATATTTAGACAACATGCATACAGAACTTTCAATGTAGCTTGCATCCAAATTGTAATTTTTAAAAAATGTTTGTTTGTGCAGACACTTACTGAAATGAACTTTCTCGGTGTGTTCAACAATGCTTACTGCTTTGAAGTTCTGTTGCCAAAAAGTGAGTGAAGGGATAAATTTGAAGACATGAGGTCCCCTCTCTTCCACTCGAGCACTCAGTGTGACTCTCACAAGCAAGTTGGCAGAGGTCCTTGAGACATGAAAGGGAATTCTTCAACAAGAACAATGATGTTTTTATTTGGCAGTAGGAAAAAATGCAAGGGAACACAATTAAGCTCCATACTCTTGTGCTGAATGGTTTAATTCAGCTATGTTCATTCACCAATATTTCACTCCTGTTCCTATGACTGGCGTGCAGAGGAATACAGGAAAGTGAGTCCACAGAAGCTCTCTTCACCAGGACAGCTTACTTATCCTATCACCTGACAAATTCACCAATGGCTAATGTCAGTTTATTAAACTCCTGAACGTGTGCAGTTTGTTCATCAGATTGGCTCTGGGAACCCTTGAATCTCTTCTCTCTCAAGCCTCTCCTAATTTGCCATCTTTGGCATTTAATGTCAAGGAAATAGTATAATGTGAATTTGTGAAAAATATTTTCAGCAAGTTCATGCTGATATAGAATTTCCCTGAGAGGCAACATTAATAATGGGTTGGCACAACACATTTGCTGGAGTGGGTTTGATGCCTTGATTGAGTTTCCGTGGTGCGTTTGTTGTTGCTTTGGGGAACGTGTGGATATTGGGTTCAACAGACCATAGAATTTTGAATTAACCTCTCTTTTTCTCTTCATGAATATAATGGCTTTGCAATCTGTTCTTGCTTTGGCCTTTTATTTAAGGGAAGAAGAGAAGCTTTGATTTAAAAAAAAAATAAAAAAATCTGCCATTTCTGAGAGCGTTCTGAGGAAAAATAAATATACATAAGGAAACATCGATGCATAGGAGTCTCTTAGGCTACTTTCCTTCAAGCGTTTCCTACACTGATTCTCTATAAAATATTCAGTTTAGCCCTGAAGAGCAAAAGATGAAAAGTGTTAGCACTAAGTTCAGGTATGGCAGCTCCAGTTACACCCTTTGTTTAGGAGAAGCCTATGATGATTTTCAGAAGTCCTGTTAAACCCTGTCAGGAGTAAATTTATATTTTCATGGGATTTGTAATTGAATAATGTAGTTTTACAACATGAAGACTGAAAAAAAAAATAGATACTTTCATTTTTATATTTTTTAATTCCCTGTTGCTGTGCTCAGTGTTTGTTCCAGTTGCCTTTTCCATCAAGGAATTTGCTTTGAGGATCTCAAAACAACAGAGTAACTCTCTGATCTTTGCATTTTTTTCCAAATCCTAAGAAATTTCTTTTGTGTGCATGTGTCTAAGAGAGCTACAGATTTGGATGGGGGAGAGGATAGCTGATAATAGAAAATAGTAGTTAGAGGCTGTAACTCTATTGCAAGCTGAAAAATGTGCTCAGGGTTAACTTAAGGGAAAATTGGTTTAATACCTTCTAATATGGTAATTTGCAACCTGAGACACAGGGTGAGTATGAAACTTGTGTTATTTAAAAATGGCATACCTGCCGAAGTACATAATCTGTATATTATTTTTACTCCTTAGATTGTTACATTACCAAAATATATACCAAATATATATACACAAAAATAGCAAACATTACATTTACTCTTAATTTTCAATATTTCACCATGTTTACTCTTCAAGCCGGTTGCTTATCAAGACACATGTTCAAACTTTTTAAATTTACTGTCTGCCTACTTGAGCTTAATCTCACTATTTTGGTTGTTCCTCTAAAATAAAACAAAGAACTTGAACAATACTATCATCCCAGGCTTTAAAAAAAAAATCTGAATAAAAAAACTTAGATATAAACATTTGTTTCTTAAAGAAAATCTCATATGAAAAGTTTTTAGAGTTTGTTAATCTCACTACCTTTATAGCAAGCCATTGGTATGTTCCTGAGTAGTCTTTCTATGTAAGTGCTATCCATGATTACATAGAATTAATAAAGATGTTTCATACTTTAGTGATTTGTTTCCTGAGATCCTCTCTCAAGGTTGTGTTTTAGAGAGCAGGCTGAATGGGGGAAAATTAAATTAACCTTTGGGACAGTCTGTCTGTATTCCAGACTTGCAGTAAATAATTTGAGTGAAATTTATTTGTTTCAGGAATTAACTGAAATTATGCTTACTACGTTTGGCTCTTAAGAAAATTAATTTCAACATGTTTGCTGTTTTATTCTCATTTATTTCAAATTTTTCCACCTAACAGAAAGCCCAAAAGTGACGGTTACCTCCCCTTATTTAGAAAAACTACAGCAAATAAAAAACATCTTTTCATTGGTTGTTATATGCAGTAGGATTTTATCCAGACTTACTTGTCCGTACTGTTTTAGCTCCATTTTTTGGAAACAGCAAAGAAAGCAAGAACAGGTAAATAGATTTTTGCAGCAAGACAGGGGTGAAGCTGGGGGAGCAGGGGGCACTGCTATTTTATTCTCAACTGGCTTAACATTCCCGATCTTTTTGCTCTTGCCTTTACCTTTCCAGCTCCACAGCCTTGAGTCAAAATTGGTTGTTGAATGGACCTGGTTTTCTGAATGGTCAGCACCTGTTACTCCACGTAGAGTTCAGAGAACTGAGAATCCCAGCAATATTTTAAAAAGAGAAAAGATTTCTTCTATACTGTCTTTTCCACTATTTTTATCTCTACTGGGTTGTTAGAGCGACAAGGGAAAATTTTAGCAAAAGTTGTCATGATGCTGCCAGGCCCACACAACTGCACTTGATTTGGTAATCCAACTTCTTGCATGACACAAAATGTGGGCAGTTTTGGTATCAGAAGATAACTGCTGCTTTTTTACACGCAAATAGAAGGCACTTAGCTTGTCAGCATATGGAACAGAAGTAATTACTAAGGATAAAATGCAAGGCAAGACAATTAGCATGCTTGTTCTTTGTCAAGAAGCAACCTTTTATAACTCAGAATGCTGTAATTCAGGTTTCACGATGAAGGTTTTTGGGAATGTACCAGAAGTAGTGATTTGAAAGATTTATTCATTTATTGCAGTGACAAATGCAATGGAAACCTGTTCAGAGGCTTGCTTTATACTCAATTGCTCCTTGTAACTGATTCATTTATCAGGTATTTGACTAGGAGGAACTGACTGTAGCATTATATTGATGTAGATCAGTGCAGAACAAAATATGTTGAATTTCATAGGCTTGCCTATACAACAGAGCTGATTATCACTGTATCTTATATATCAGATATTTTCTTTGATAGGATATCCATTTGTTGAACACAGTCATTTTGTAATAGTCTTATGGCATGTTAATTTATAATGATAAATTATAATCTATATATCTACAAGGAATTTGTATGTATAAAAAAAAAAAAACTTAAAGAGATTGCTCCTGGTTTCCTGTGATTTTTGTCTAGGATACAAGAGACGCTATCCTTTTTTTTCCTGTGGCAGAATATTAAAAAGTGAATGTGTTTTAGAGCACATTTTTACATGTTCTCTGATCCGGATTCAGCAAGACCAGTTCATCTGCATAGTATAATACAAGTTCACAGTCACATTATTCTTTCACTTGTTTCCTTCTTTTGGGAAGCTTCATTTCTTAAAGTCATAAAGAAAATGGTCTCAACAAAAGCTTTAGCAGGAGAGTTTGTAACTTGACCATGCAGAGAGAACAGTTGGCAGTCTGCAGTCCTCATGGCCCATTATGGGTGCTTTGCTGCAACTCTATGGGAATTAGGGATGATGTTAAAGCTTTTGCTACCACAGGTTCTTCAACCTGAGCAAAAAAGATCCTTAATGTGACATGAAACTCTCTTTTATTTGTGTTGTAGTTTATCCATTTTCCTTCTTTCAAGAAATGCCCCAGTGTTTTCTCCTCACTCTGTGGCAGGCATATCACTTCCTCTTCATGACACAATATATTCAGTAGGAAATATAGCAATAGTGAGAAATCTGGAATCCAGTGCATGTCCTTACTTATTTCAGAAGACTCCATGTCACATTCATAGGTCATTTTTTTTCTGAATAATTGTTTCTAATTTTGGGGTAATGAATATTCAAGCCATGTGTTAAGATGCAACTATGCTTTTTTTAACTGTTTCCCTTTTCTGGCCACAAACATTTTCCTAAATGTAAGTTTTGCATTATATTCCCCTGTGAATGTTTCATATTTGCAAAAATAAGAAGATGGAAAATTACAAAACTTTCATTGAATTTTTCTTATCCAGGAGATGATTAAAATAAATTTTATGGATCATATTGATAAAATAATGTCCACTAAGTGTGAAATGATTGAAATATTCTGAAAATAGATACTACTTAAAAATTAAGAATGTATTGACAATCTTAAAAACCAACCAACCAAACTTAATTTAACAAAAAATCTGTATGCAATTATTGTTCTGAAATGGTACCATCATGTATCACTCTGCTTCAACCCGTATCTACTTACGGAATTATTACAATATTGTGATTCTCATGAGAAAGCAAAGCCAGAGAGGATAGGTTAGACACTCAAAAAAGTGTGTAACTGGTGACTTGCTAGTTGCCCACAGAGCTACAGTAAGAACATTTTTTGATTGACTTGCATGAGAATAGCAGCAACTTGTCCTACACCATGTTTTTGTTTTCCTTCTGTATTTCAAAGACAGCAGCCTTAATTAAGATTTGTGTGATGACTGTAGCTGAATTTTTTTTCATTTAGTCAAAGCCTTTAAATTTCTTAATAGTGCTGTTTATGGTACATTAATTTCAGTTAATTTTACTGCACTAAATTATGCACTGACTTAGAAATGCATGTAATAGTGAAACAAGACCCGTTCTTGGTTTATTCTTGTAGGCATGTATTGTCTGCTCTGACCTGAAATTCATGCAATAAATCATTTTTAATGCTGGCACAGGTGTCCTTTTGAGTTTAAGCATGCTTTCAGTTCATATTGTCTGCTGTAATTTTTTTTCTAATGCATTGCTCATTATCACATCATTCTGTGTGTGCAAGTATTTTTATAGTATCAGCTTTCGTAGTCATTTCTAGTTTCGTAGCTGAATTTCCTATACTCTTTTGAGTTTTGGATTCAAAATGTATTCATGAGCTTTAAAATACCATATTCAAATCACTCTTGCAATTCTTCAGTGAAATTTGAATCTGTCTGAGCCTGATTTATTCTCCAGTCTGAAAACAAATGGTCCGATCAAGTAACGGTTGAGAAAGTAGCAGAGAATTCCAGAGTTCTCTGTAATTTCAGATATAGATAGATACCTATGGCATTACAGTGGTCAGGGCTTGACTGCAAAAATTATTTATAGTAGTTCTGAAACATACAGGTAGTCTTTGTCTAAGGCTGTGTGTGTAAAGGACTACAGGACTTTCTCTTAATAAAAAAAAAAGTAATTTTTTTTTTTCCTGCAATGTGAGTGGGAAAAAACCCCACAGCAAAAATACTCTAGTTGATGATCCAATCACTTCCAAAACAAGATCAATTATACCTAGGTGATTCCTGAAAGGTGTCTTTTTCTTAAAGACACCAAACTGTGGGAAGTCCAAGCTCACTTAGCAATCTGCTTTAATGTTTCAGTAACCTTCCTTACTGTTCGTTTTTCAGCATCTCGCTACTATTTACTTGCTCTTTATCAATGATAAGACATCCCTCTTTACAAATTTTATGCATTTAAAGATTGCTATCATCTTTATCTTCAGCCTTCTATTCTTTAACAATCTCAGGCTGTTAAATGTCAGATCTTTCCTTGCTGGTTGGACACATGATAGTTCTTCTTTGGACTTTGTTCTGTTGATTCATGTCTCTGAGATGCCCCAAACAGGATAGAAACAATACATCTTAGGTTTTCCCAAAACTGGAGCAATGCAGATTTATCATTTGCGTCCTGCAGGTAGTTTTCAGTTTTACATATCCAAAGATGTGTTTCTTGCAACAGAAAGACAGGGTTTTTTGTCAGATTGGATCTCCAGACCCTTCCCTGAAAAACCTCTACCCACACTGTTCTGTTTCTTACATTTGTACATTTGTTCTTGCATTTTAGAATTTTGCACTGTAAGTGATCTTCCAACAGTGGCAGGCCCAGCTATGTGTCTCTAAATTCAGTAAGCACTGTTGCCATCATTCATATTCAAAATCACTCAAAACTTTAAACAGCATTGCTAAAAAAAAAAAATTAAAAAGTAAAATAAATCAATTTTTAATAATTGCGTAGTTATGACTACTCTATAGGTACATTTACCAGTATTGTACCCACACCCCTTAGTGTTAGTACTCCTTAGAAACTCTTTGCCATTTTTTTCTTTGTATATTTGAGAATTTTCTGTGAAGCAGGAGCTGCATCAGTGATTGTGCTTGAAACTCACTTCTCCACAAGGTCTTTCA
Organism: Florisuga fusca; assembly: GCA_038090715.1. Taxonomy (NCBI): domain Eukaryota; kingdom Metazoa; phylum Chordata; class Aves; order Apodiformes; family Trochilidae; genus Florisuga; species Florisuga fusca. The sequence continues at coordinate 43,650,262 of JAAWXA010000003.1, forward strand.
TGGAGAGATTTAATTCTGGTGACATGATTTGTCCTTAAAGGATTGATTAATTCCTAATTAATTGATTTTGCATGTTCGTTACCTCCTTTTCCTGTTTCCAGCTGCTTACAAATCACCTTGTTCGTTTGTTCAACAACTTTTCTGAGACTTAATAGTCTCAGAACACTTCAACAACTTCTTCTGAGACAGACAGAATTATTACTCCTAAGCTCCTGCTTCCTTACTTTTTTCAAGATGAGTATTGCCTTTTCATTTTTTTTTTTACCACTTTATTGATAACTCATATATCCTTCACAGACTACTATTCTAATGGCAACGATTCTGAGATGGCTTTACCAGTTCCCTAAATACCTAATCAAGCTTAACTGTTCTGAAAAGTAATTTACTTAAGTACTCTCAACATTTTCTGTTTTTTTAATGAAAATCATTACTTTGTTGTTTATCATAATTATGCTAGTCACCTCCTCATTGTTGACCTTTTTAATTAAAACTAATTCATAAAAAAGACAGTAAAGGGTTTGGCCTTCAAAGTGTCATCTGTCGGTAAGTTTTTTCTTGTTGGATAGCAGAATAACACTTTCCTTTGCCTTCTGGTAGTCAGTTTGAATAGATTCAGTTTGATTAGTGCAGTATGCAGATATTTTAATTATGTTTTGTCTTCCTGGTAAGTCAATTTAAATTTCCATGGAAGGGATCTGTTTTCATTGACCTTCTGTGTTCATGTCAAAAGTCAAACTGATGGTATTCCTGGAAAGTTTTATAGAAATAAATACGCATTAGTAATAAAAGCAAAGAAACAAACTAACAAAAAAGACACTGTCAAATAGGAAGAAGTTGAACTGCAGAGATTTTGCAGGTTTTTTTTGCTGAGTGACACATTAATCCTGTCAATATTCACACATGATGAAAGTGAACATTTCAGCATAATCAGTCTCTCAGAGGATTTTATGGTGTGAACATTCCTGATTCTTTAGTCTACTACAGAGAACTTTTTATGTGCTGGAATGGCATTTAGCACATCTAGTGATTTTCCATCATCACTGTTCTATTATGAGAGATTAGAGTATCTTGAAACATAATATAACATGAAAGTGTTGAATAGAAACAAACAAGAATAAAAATAACATCACAATCTTATCTCTTTGAGACTTAACTTGAATTGATTCTCCTTCACTTGTTCAAATTTCATAATGTGGTAATATCAGCCCTTTAGATTTACTTCTGATACTGTTCTAAAAAATTAAATACAGATATTCTCCTCAGTCTCCAGTGATGTCCTCTTCCTCTCCACTCCTCTCCTCTCCTGCCCACATATATTGGCTTTGAATTAATACAGGTCTTACTAACCAGTACCTCACTGCAAACACATTTTTCTTACATTGTCACTCAAGTAGCACAATCTCATAATGATTTTTGCATTAAAATCTTACCAGTATAATTTAGTAGAGTAAAAACTAGTATAATTAAAAAAAAAAAAATTAAAAATAAAATTGTGTTTGGTAATATCTGCAATGACACTTTGTATAACAATTCAGTAGCATCTGTTTGGCCCTGATCAGATTGAGGTGAAAGTACACTACATGTCTGCACCTAAACACAAGATTTTATTACAACCATAGAAGGAATAAAAGCACAAAAGCTGATACTTCGATTGTTATATATGGTCAGGCTGTGCAGTCACAAAGGATGATTATTTAGATCACAAAAGCCGCAATACCAAGATGTTAAAGCTGCATGACCTGGAAAATTTGTGGTTATTTAATGATTTTAGGGAAGGGACAGAGAAATTAAAAGTGAGAGAGTAGGAAAATGTTAAGAGAGATGGATAACAGAAAATCACCGGTCCTGGCTCCCGCATTTAGCCAGCCCATGGGGAAGGATTGGTGTCAGTGAAACTCCCGAAGCCCCCTCATGTAGCTCCTCATTTTATCGGCCTGTTTGGCTTAGTAAGCTGGTTGAGACATCTGCCCATGTTTGCTCCCCAATCCTTATCTCTGTCGTCTGCAGGCCCTAGGCCATATGCAAGCCCTTATCACTCTCTCCTTCCTCTCCAGCAATCCCTTTGGAGATGCTAACGAGGATTTGCTTGGGCTCTTGGCACCTGATCCCTGTGGACCAGTTCTACTGGAGTGCTAAAAGGGTCTGATGGAGGGATTAAAGTGGTTCCTCCATATGGTCCCTCACAGCCCCCAGAAAGAGAATGAGGTTTTAGCACTGGAATTTGCAGGCAGCCTATGAGCTGAAGAATGGGCAAGTTGGCAACCAAGAGAAAATACTCCTAGATTCTTTTGTCTTCAGATGGGACATGAGTGTTGAGCATCATGATTTAGAATCTGTAACTGTTCATATTTTCTATTAGTCACTGGAAGAAGAGCTCCCTGGCTAGAAGATACTGAGATTTAGTGCTAAAAATGTATTAAATCTGCCCTTGGAAACTTAAAAGGAAGAATTCATAGCTAGAGGAGAGATCTGTCTTTTATTGTGTATCTAAGAGGGAAATGACTGGAAGAATGTACCTAAGAGTTAAGCTGAATCTTTCATCTTACAATATATGTTATTTGGGATGAATCTATCCAGATCTTTTATTAGATAAATAAGTAAAAGTACACAGAGCATCATATACCCATGTCAAATACTGTTCTATCAGGTCATAGGAGATTTCAGGATGTTTAACAACCTATTTCAGATTTTTGTAACTAGACAACTCAGAAGAAAAACTGACCCTTTGTTATAATACAGGTTGCCAATGATGCCAGAACTGCTAATAAGCACTGCATAAGTACTTTCAGGCAATTTACTAAAGCTGTGATAACTAAATTCCATGGTGAAGATGTCTAAATTATTTGTGAGATTTTAACAGCCTAAAATGTAGCTGTAATATTTTTGAGGGAACAGATAACATGAGATTGTAGTTTACATTGACAGTAAATTCAGTCTAAGAGGGAAAAACTAATTCAGCAAAATATAGTATCATCATGTTATTGCCACCAGACTGTGGCTTTTTGCAAATAGTACTTTGGTGGTTGAATCCCATTAACTTCTTGCAGTTGCTTGTTCACGTATGTCAGGTGCTAACTTGCTGTAGGCAGCACAGCAAGCAAAACAAGTGAAGTGCTGTTACAGCCTTGGGCACTTAACATCCATGCTGTTCGTTAGCATCATCAGACAGGTAATTCAGAGTGTAGATGATCAGTTTACCAAAGCCACATGTATCAGAAGGATGAAATCAGGCTGCTCAAGCTAATCCTGAAAGAGTTGACAGCATATGCTAAAGTGTGTATGTTGTAGCTTTCATCATTCTGTTCATCAAATACCATTTTGAATAGTTTACACTTACAGGCAAACAAAACAAACAAGAACCAGCAGCCAGTAACAAAATAAACCCGAAATTATTTCACTTCGTGGCTTTGTACTTCAGAAAACATGCTGTGTTAATCATTACAATATTTAAAACATCCATTCACCATCTTCTAGACAATTTATAACGTTTCCACTAAATCTAAGAACTAAGTGGGGGCAATAATCCCATCAGCCTTGTGATAAGTGAAAACAATCTCTTCTACATCAGGTCTCATATTTCATTGTTTACTTGGGGGCAGTGTGGCATAAGAAGGGTTTTCTCAAATTCTCCATTCTTCTTTAACCTTGCCTGTGTAGCTATTAGGCTCTGTTTCAGCATCAAGAAAATTGTTTTGTATTCATCTGTTGATCAAATTGTAGGTTTGTGCAAATGCTAAGTTTAGCTAATGCTGAAACCTGCTGCAGATGGTATGCATTGGGACAGTGCAATGCTTTCAATAGAAATAGATGCTAAAATTACTAAGCAATCAAAATAAAATCTAAGATTTTTCAAGGGATGAGTAATTATCCAGCATGTACCCCAGTACATATGTAAACATTGTTCTCTGATTCAGATACACATCAATTTTAACATGCAGTTTCCCACCATAGAATTATCTTTCCCTGTTTTACAGTATCAATTCAATTTATCAATGTTAAGCTCTAGATATGATTGCTATTTTAGTAGTAATAATGAAGCTTTTGTATGGACAAAGGTATTGAGTGACCTCAAAACCAGATAAAATTTCAAATTTTCACTTTCAAAAAGGAAATAGTTGAAGATAAGATTTAAGAACCAAGACCCAAACACAGAACTCCTATTTGATTTTCTGCAGTAGTTTGTTCTTGATAATACAGTGTCAAGGATAATTGTTATGGACAGATTATTACAAAGAAGATGAAAGAAATCAAACCAGTTCTTTGATCCTTTTCGGTCAGGTTAAGAGAGAGGTGGCTTAGTGGTTTAGCAGAAGTCTGGAAATAAGAAAGAATCCATCCTGGCTACAGTATCAGGTCCACAACATTTTTTCAGTATTTTTGAAAAGGATTGAAATAATTTCATCTTTCTCTATCTGCACTCCCAGATTCTGTTTACATAACACTCATCCCCACTGCAGTTAGGTTACAATATAACTTTTTAAACTTAACACAGTTTGTTTCCTTTGTTGCTGGAGGCTTTTGAATGGCTTTAGTCTCCATTCGATATTGTAACTTTCTAGGCTATTTCTGAGTAAGAAATAAACTGAACTGTATGTCCAGGTACAGAAGATATTGAACATACTGTATGTAGAATTATCAGTACATAGGTCATCATCTTAAGAAGATTTTATTGTCATAGGCTAGAATTTAGTGAAGTTAACTTCAGCACTTTGAATGGCAAAGCATTGAGACCTACTACTTGTACTGAGAAATCCTACCTCTTTTTTTATTTTCTTTTTCTTGGAGAAAAACAGTAAGAAATATGGATTCTAGAATAATTTTAATTTGCAGGGGTTTTTTCTGTGCTGCATAAAAGTATCCACTTTTAAGTGTTAGAAAGCTGATCTTATCCATATTACTGAAACAGAATACTGTGCTGTTAAATTGCAGTTAAATCTCTGGCATAACTGTATTTTTATGAAGGGAAAAAGCTAGCTAAAAGCTGAATTGGAAATGAGAGAATATTTCTTTCTGTGTTCATGCAGAGGACTCATTAAATCTCATATTAGGCTTGCAGGCACTGCAGAAGGACAAACGTTTCAGAGATCTTCAACCTCTTAGGAACTTTGGAAGTTAATGAGCCATCCCATAGTTATTATTTTGTGTTATATCAGGGGTTTGCTCCAGGCTTTTATTTGATTTTCAGATTGTAGTGTGATCTCCTATGTCTGAACGCTGGATGACATCAGCTCTAGAACTGCTGTGTTTTCTGGTAATAATGGGCTATAACAAAATCTTTTAATGCTATTTGAATCTTTTATGACCCTCCAAGTATCCCATCACCATTAAAGACCTCAGACAAGAGTTAATAGGGCTTCATGGAGTTCTTCAGACACCCAAGGAGACTTTGGATGTGGCGAAGTCTGTAGCACTAAGACTAAGATTTGTAAGGTGTACTAGGACATCCAAATATTCTGGTATCTTGCCATAGCATAAATTATCCTTCATCTTCCTCAGAGCCCCAAGGCTACCTTTGATCCTATTCTTGTCTCAGAAGTGCCCTGTTTGAGACGTTTTGATGTCAGGATGAAAAGCATCCAGTTAGCATGGGGAGGAGGGCATAGCTGCCTCTGATTCTTCTCCCTCCTCCTTGGCAACCTAAAGGGTCCAGCAGGGAAGCATTGTCTCAAATCTTGAGAGGCAAATGGGGAAAAGGAAGAAAGGAAAGGAAGGGAAGGAAAGGGCACCAAAAAACTGTACTATGATATTAGTGAAGTATCAGAATCGAATAAATTTTTGGTATTTGAGGTCATTCACTGGTACTACTTTGCTGGCTTTTTTCTCCCTCTGACAGTCAGAAATGCTTAAGAAAATAAAAAAGATGCTTATTTTCTACTGAATGTTAGAAAGTTACCAGAATATTATTCTAACAAAAGAAGATATTTAAATATCAGGGAAATGTGAACCCACACACTAAGGCTAACAGCAACACTGCAATCACTGGCCTTACAGCATTAGTGTAGCAATTTATTAGCTTGATTTATTCAACCTGTTCATGTAGACCTGTAAAGAACAGCAGTAGCATCACCATTAGAAATTATGATTTCCTTTACCCATGTTACGTGTTTGAACTAGCAAGTCTATGTCAGGGGAAAGTGAAGTTCACTCCCGGATTAAACCAGGTCCTTTAGACCTGTTTAGACCAGCACTTCCATCACTACCAACTTCTAAGAGTTGGTAGTGATCTGTTAATGTCCTTCTTGGAGCTTTTGATCAGAAACTCAGGGCTGTTTTTCTTCACTTAAAATCACCCTTTTGGAGAATTTAAAAACCCCCTCAAAACTATTCCTCTAAACACTTCCTCTCTCCTACCCTGCAAAAGTCTGTCCTTTATTCTTGTATTTAAGCTCCTCATCTTAAGTTTTTGATTACTTAAATAAAACCAGGAAAAGCATGGATAAGCATGCTTTTTCACAAAATATATATTTATCTTTTGAGGTAAAATAAGTATTGGAGATAATTGTCTTTTGAACTTCAGTATGAAGTTCTAGAATAACAGTCAGTTGAGTGATCTTTTAATTTTTTTTTTTGTATGGAGGAGGTGGTTAAGGGGGGAGGTGAGGAGCTAAAAAGACATTTGTTTTATAGAAATCAAGCCTTCTCATGCTGACATGCAGTGTTTTTCTACCCCAGTTGACATGGTTAGACATCCTCTGACACCCTGGGGGATGTAAGTCAGAGACTGAGAATTTTAGACTTTTTGCTCTCCGGATAAATGTACCCAGTATTTTAATAATTATTTACCTTTACCAATGGTACATTTTTTTATATATGTATGCAGGTTTAAATATATATAAATATATGTCCCCTCGCAAATTTTCAGAAGACAAAAATCCTTAAGTCTGTGTGTCTTGTTATCATTTTCCTATACATTTTCCAGAGGTGTACTAGGAACAGCCTGCTGTACAGCTGTTCTGCTCCAGCTGAACAGGTTCATAGGGAATGAAGAGCTTAGAGCAATTTGTAGGCAACGAAGCAAAAAGAAAAATCCACAAAGAAGCAGCTGATGTTAGCAGCTTTTAAAGAGATTGAAAGAAAAGGGAAAGAATGGGGAGCTAAATGTAGAACAGAGAGAGAGAACATGATTTTGGAAGAAATCTGAATTACTGTTTTTCAAAACCAAGGAGAGGCTACAGTGCTTACCTTATAAGCCACACTTTATCCTTTCATGCTTTTTTACTCCTCGCTGAACAATACCTATGCTTAGAATATGCAGACATTAAGCTAACTCTTTACCTTTGTTGCACAAATGCCTAAGAGCTTGAAACTAGCAGCCAAGGTTTTGTGTTGCAGCTTTGTCACTGACACACACCTAGGCCTCAGTCAGGGAAGTGTTTAGGTTGTGTTAAATTTTAAGCACATGGCTAAATCCTGCTTCTTGAAGTAATACCTTTCTGGAACAACACTTGCATGTTAAACTCTGCAAACCAATCTTGAGGTCCCTGTTTTTCTATTTGTAAGCCGAGAAAAATAACACCTAGTTCCTGTGTGAGTTTTGAAGATTAATTCGGGGCATTAGTCTAAGTAAAACTCGTTGTGTGGCAGAATTGTGATTTATTACTGTATTTCATTAGCAGTAATAGGAATTGTTATGTGTGTGTAATTCAGAGATAAACATCTAAATGTCCATGCCATTACACAGTATTGAGAATTTTAAAGGAAAGACTATCTGTATTAATTGTTATTAAATTGTTATCTCAAGAGTCAAGTTCAGCATCACAAGAGGATTAGTTCAAGAAATCCTTCAGTGCTTTTTTTTTTTAATTATTATTATTTACAGTCATACAAAGTGAGTGTGAGATATTAACAATCAAAACTAGGTATCAATATACAGTTTACTTTCCAGAGGGGCCTATTAACTAAGGAAAGAAGAGATGAGATGACAAAAGCTATGAACAGGGTGTAATAGCAGATGTGAGAATAATAAATATTTTAATTTAAATGTTTTCATACAGAAAGAGAATAGATACTTCATGATGTACAGATATTGTGATATCTGTATCTTTAAGAGCAAAAAAACTTTGTGAAAGAATTAAGAAAAAAAAGTTTAAAATACTACGTCAGCTGCATTTTTTAAAACACATATTAGTGATTATGAATTCCCCATTAGAATTTCCTTTGATATTCCTGAGGCATGTAATAGATGTCATGCAGTTTCATAGCACAGAGGGACACATTATTGTGTTTCATTGGTTCTTTTATTGCTTGAGGGTGAGCAGGGGCAATAGAACAGAGTGTCAAACTTACTGTTAACCTTTGGTCTTAGAAGAAGCCAGATGAAGGGTTTAAGTGTATTTTAAGTTAATATCCTTAGAATCGTCTCTCACTCTCTCTGTTTGGCAACTGGTGAACGTGAATGTTACCCAGTTTGTGGTGGCAGCCCCTTATATTATGTTCCACTTAGACCTGTTGTTTTCACCACAGGTCCCTTCATGCTTTTTTCTCCGCTTTGTGTGACAGCCTATAGGTTGTGTCAAAGAAATTCAACATGATTTCTGCTTAGGAGAAAAAAACGTTTTTTTTAAAAAAGAAATATTTCAATTATGAGTGATGGTAAAAAAGCACATGACTGGAATATTTTCTTGAGACATACAGAGGTTGTAGATCAGACAGAGAAGTGTGACACCCATGCTTAGAAAGACAAATAGACTGTTCCTATATATTGGGAGGAAAAAACCTAGATAAAATGGAAGAATATTTTTCCATTGCAGAAATATTATGGGTGTGTGCTAGTACTTGTAATGCTGCTAGAACTTGTTCCTAACTGAGCTTCAGATATAAACTGTTTGCAGAGGTCAGACAAAGGGTAAACCAGGCTCTCTTGTACCTCTTCTTTAGAGAAGGCATGTGGACTGTGAGCCAGGAGAGCGGGGAAATTAGTTTTACTATAAACTTGGAATGGAATCAGAACTATTTTCTCCCACTTCCTTACCTGCATCTCCTACCACACACACTTTCTCATCAAATAATGTGAAAAGTAATAACGGAGGCTGATGGAACAGGGACCACAGCACTGATAGCCTTTTCTCTCATCTTCGAGACATCTGTGTTTCACAGTAAGATATTAACATGAAGAAGCTAGTGTCCTTCCAGTACCTTAAAAATAAATAAATAAATAAAACCTGGAAATTTTTTAGCAGCTTTAGGGTTCAAGAAATCAGCTCCACAAGTCCAGTATTATCAAGCCTTCTTCTGTAAAGTGGAGGTGTAAGATCCTCTTGTGACTTTGACATTCAAAAACATTGAAGGCGCTCATAGCTCTAAGCAAAGTGATAATAAGTATTTTACTACTGCTAACTGCTTAACACCAATTCATATTCTAGTGTTCAGATTCATTATTTTATTTTCTTTGTCTGACAGTTGTTTTCTGGTGGTGAAGGACAGCAAGCGCAGAGCTCTGTCCTCACTGAAGCTGATGTCATTAAATGTCCTAGCCCTTACCCCATACACATAATTCTGCCTGTAGTTTTGTTTCAGTAAAGCCAGCTCAGCAACAAAGACAATTATTTTGAGAGAACTTTTATGTTACCGCTCTTTATTTTACTACTGAGAATTCTCTGTATTTAGTGACTCCATCCTGGGAATCCACCTCATTTCTTGTCTACAATGACCTTTGTGTTTATAATGTTTCATCAGTTTCCAAGCAGTCAGTTGGAGGTGAATACTCTAGTATTAGTATATTTATCATCAGTTCATGTGACTGGAACATAATTTCTTACCCTCCCCAGGCTTTTTACCTTTTAAGCTCTACTGTAATGCATTTTGTTGAAATCCTGGAGAAGTATTAGGTTCATTGCTTTTCAGACCGATATGAGGTTTTATGATTTCAATTATATCTATGGCTTCTATTACAAATATATCAGTTTGCCTTTTCTGTTGTTTTACATTATTTTTTCCCTGTCAGTAGCTTAAACACATCCAATATCTGTTGATTATATCATGTATATCATGAAAAAAAATATTTGTGTGGATTTCTCCAAATATCAACACACTCATTTTAAATTAAATTAATTCAAAATAACTATTTATTCTCAAAATACCTCTGCTGAAGAGTAATCAGTGTTTTAAATTTGGTTTTCACTTGGTTCTGGCTTTATTACGTACTTTAATGGGGTAAATATGAACTAAAGTAAGGCCTTTGCTATACGGATTCTCTGAAATTATTCATTGTGTGTTGCCTAAATATCATTTTACAGCACAAAAAAGAAAAAAAAGAGCACTTTAAAATCAGCTGCAAAACCATACACACCTCTTTCTGGTGTGGCAGTGCCACTAAAACATTATTTTAAATAACTAATCCTTTAAAAACAAGACCATTTAATTTAAAAAGTAATGCCAGTTTTCTAGTAACATTTAAATGGATTAGTACTATGTTGTCTTTGTGATATACTCTGGTAGTCTGAAGTTTAACAAGAAAATACATACCAAAACACAAACTGTTTGAAACAGAATGAGTTTTTGGTAATACTTTACTGAAACTAGATTTAGTTCCTTAAAAGCTTATTCATATGGAGACTTTCAGGAAAATTAATCTGTAAAACGAATTTAAAGTGGATTAGTTAAACCTAATTAAGTACCTGTATACATGTTCATTCAGAATAAAAATTGCCTTGATTTGGTTTAACTTAACTCCCGAATGAAGTATGACTAAGAGAGATTTAATGTAGTTTAAATAATCTACTTTAGAAATTAAATGCAGAGTAATTTTGATGCATGTCTCTGTTTAGACAAGGTCTATGGGAGAAATCTGTCTGTCTGATCCTTTCCCAGATTTTAACATAGGTGTGGACATTGTACTGAGTTTCAAAGTTAATGTGAAGTCTTTCAAAAGGCATTAAATCACTCTGAATTTGGAAATTATCTTTTAGGAAAGGATAGGATACAGACAAATGAACTGTTCAACAGGTATGAACATATGGTAGGATGAAATGTCTGATGGTACTTGCTTCCAGTAACTGTGGGGATAGTCAAGACTTCAGCTTTCAGGCAAGCTTTTGCTAAGGTGAATATGACCTCCTCTCTTGCAAAGAAATAAATTGGATAGAGTCACTCTCTGTAGTGTGAACTTGGCTGGTAATTACCATAATTATCTGTCATGTTTAGAACATGATAGCTTCTTTATTCTGAGATTACTCTTTGACTACATCCTAATAAAACTGAATCACCAGAGTAGTATTTTAAGGTTCTTCGACGCTGTGCGTTTTTAAAAGGCTAGCATTTCTTTCAGCATTTTAGAGTATCCCAGCATACTGCAGTTTCTGAGTGACAAATGACTTAAGCAGACATAAGGCCAGCCAGAATCCTAAAGAAATATCACACCCTTTTCTTCCAGAGCTGTGTTCTGCTTGAATGAACATAGAGACGTGGGCAAAATGAATTTTGAAAAGACCTCTCCCACAAATCAGCTTCTTAGTGTTTAAAAATTAAGGCTCTTATAGGCAGAAAACTTAGCTTGCAAATGATGACGGTAGCGTTTGTGCAGATGATTTTGTTGACTCTTTTGGAGAACATAACTTCTTTGCCTCTTAATTTTTTCTCTTCCAGTTGTGCAAGATGCTGCATGATTCCAATACTTGTCTTCACTTGTAGTGGATTGTATCTTTTCACAGGGGACTCAGGAATCAGCATTATTTGTGGCTAAAATATTTTGATCACTGATAGATTATCTCCCCTTACTTAAAGCAACAGAGAGATTTATGCTTCTCTAAGATCCTTGACTTGATGAATTTCCCAGGACATTGAGGATGCTATCAGAACCACTGTGAGTTAAAAATACTTGAATGTTCTTGAAACTTAAGAGAAAGACTGGTATTTCTGTGTATACAGTAAGTACACAGTAATTCCAGGTATAGCTGGTTTCGTTTTCAAAACATCAGCAGTATTATTGTTCTTTTCAATTTATTCTTTCATGGCACAGTTTAAAGGCTGGGGTCATTTCTCTTCACTTGCTTAGTAACAAACATCAGTGGAGACCAGTCTTCCAATAATTGTAATGAGATGTGTCACAGAAATGCTCATTTCAGCACTGCTACCTTTACACACTGATTGTACTATTAGATTTTGAAAGAAGTGGAAGGAGAAACAAAATAATAGAAGGAAACAAGAGAACGATTCTGAGGACTGAGTACTACCTGGTAATATGCTTCAAATTTCACCTTTATGTGAAATAAACCATGTAACTGTAATGAAAGCCGTTGCAGGTGCATAAATGTACTTCACACATATGGATCAGCTCAGGAGTAACGGAAAAAATGGGGAAAAACAAAGTTAAACTGTGCCATTGCAGAACTGCAAATATACACTTGACCCTTTCAGAAAATAATCCTCTCTGCTTAGGGTCCCTGGCAGTATCAACTAGCAAAATCTGCCCTGCTGAGTTTCCACTTCCCTCACTCCCACATGCAAGTCTCCATCCTCTGCTTTATCTGACCTCTGTGAGCTTTTCCTGCTTGCCATGGCCACAGAAAACAAAGTATGTCAAAACAAAATAAGCAATTTTCTAATGGCTGCGTGAGCTAAATATGCTTCCTGGAGTGTCAGATGAACACTGGTACCTCCAGGTGAGGAGGAGTGGGAAAATGTACCCTGAATGAATAAAGAAGGGGCAAAGGGCAGTTTCGGTTGTTTTGGAGTCCACCTGAACATGGTGTTCAGGTGAAAATATGAAAATACTTGTTGTCTGCACAGGTAAATGTACAATCATGCAATACATCTGAAATGATGTATCTGTTTACCTAACATTCTTGACTTTGGAGTTGAAAAAACTCCTTCCTTGGTTTTTTTGCGGGTTTTTGTTGGGTCTTTTTTAGTTCATCATCTATGGTAGATACTGCTTTGTTAAATATTTTCTAAAACCTCTGAATTATAAAGGCATAAATTAGATAATTTAAGAGCAGAACACTGTTTTTAAAAGTGCACTTGTCAGTTTGGGGAGGCAAAAAGAAATAATCCTACCCTGACAGTAGTCCCTTGGGAAGGCCTTACCTTCCTGATACGATACATGTTTCTTTTGGTTCAGAACACTTGTTAAGCTGAAAGGGGGGAATAGAAGTGCATGACATTTAGACTACTTGTAACATAAACCATTTCTTATCTCTCCCCTCAGTCCCTCTCCTCTGACTCCATTCTGTCTCCATTTACAACTTCACTATCCATCCTGCCTCCTGGGACCATAACCTTAGTGTAATCTTTGTTCTTTTTGCTTCCCTCTGCATATCTAAGACAAGCTGCTTCCTTAAAAAAAAAAAAAACAACAACAAACTCTCAAATTCTACATTTCTCTCACTGTTTGTGCTTCCAGAATCCCTGTTTTTTGTTTTTTGTTTTTGTTTTTTTTCTGGACTAGATCTTCTCCTATCTCATCTCTCTGCCTCACAATTCCCGTATCAGCCAGCCTAGAGGGCTAAAATCCTAGGTGACACTATCAATTCTACCTGCTATTTCTAAGGACCTTTTTTTTTCATAAAGCGATCATTGTCCTATTGGATTGTAGAATTGAACTCCCTTATTTATTTTCTTTTTCCCAAAAGACAGCCTGAGAGATACTTAATTATGCCAGGATGCACTGTTCTTTCCACCTGGACCAGTTTTCAGTAAGCCTGGAATGCATTTCTGTGCCATTATCAACATTATCAAATATTCACCAGCCATTCTATTCACACTTGTTAGCATATTTCTTGATTTTCATGTTAATTAGACATTTGGCAGTGTAGGTTTTCATTTTTCAAATACCCAAGTGAGCCAAAAGTTCTTTGTCAGGATTTTCCCAGAAGCATTACTATCTTGAAAGAGCAGTCCGACTTGCACTTTATCCTATTTTGATTTACAAAGTAAGCATCCCTGTGCCTAAATCCCTTGGGAACATGGTCTGGATAGGTGCTCTGTAAGGGAGCTTAACAAACACAGACAACAGTGAGTTTAGCTGCAAGTAGTCGTGACCACAGCCACTTTCATTAAAAACACGTTTAGAATATAAAGTGGTGCTGTCTTTCATCTAGATCATTTGCCCAGGAAGTGACAGACTTGGGAAGACCTGAAGGATGTTAAGTTTCTTTATGGGTTTCACCCCGAATTCTGTTGCTTCACTTCTTCAGAAGAATAGGAGCAACAATATCTGTGTATTTTGCAGAGTGTTTAGAGATCTCCTGTTGAAAACTGTTAAAAAGATGTGTAGGTTTTAAAAGAAGCTTTGAAGTGTCCATACTTTTGTAATAATAGTTCTGCATTAATAGTTTTGAGGTTCAAACTAATGCACTATGGCACCACTTAGATATGCCTTGTATCTCTTACAGCAGTTCTGTGTGGGAGAAAACTAAAAGAATGAAGTTAATGCAGCTAAATTAAGGACCATTAAGCCCCAATGTAGAAGCTCTTATTGAGAAGCAAAGTGCTTAAGGGATGATTAAACTACGAAAGACAAAAAGAAAAAAAAGTTCAGAATGAGAGCTCCTATGTATAGATGCACATCCAAAGGGACACAAAGCTGGTTAAGGGCCAGTGTAGTCTAATGAGAAGTCTAGTGAGAAAGGAACTGTGGTTGTTTAATCTGCAAAAAAGGAGGATGAGGGGAGACCTCATTGCTCTCTACAACTACCTGAAAGGAGGCTGTAGGGAGGTGGGGGTTGGTCTCTTCTCCCAAGTAACAAGTGACAGGACAAGAGGAAATGGCCTCAGGTTGTGCCAGGGGAGGTTGAGATTGGATATTAGGAAAAATGTCTTCACTGAAAGGGTTGTCAGGCATTGGAACTGTCTGCCCAGGGAAGTAGTTAAGTCACCATCCCTATAGGTATTTAGAAGATGTGTAGATGTGGTGCTTAAGGATGTCGTTTAGTGGTGGACTTGACAGTGTGCTAGGTTAACAGCTGAACTTGATTGTAAATGTCTTTTCCCAAGCTAAATGATTCTATGATTGTATTCTATAACTATGTATAGTTTTATATGTGTTTTAATTTATTTGCATTAACTGCATAGTTTTGGTTGATTCATTTTAACCTTCCCAACTACAGACAGTCCCAACTGATACTACTTTTTCACAAAAGTATATATCTTTGGAATCCTTCTCTTTTAAATTTTCTATTTTTCTATCCCCCTACTTGCAAGTAACTAAAGAAAATTCTTGTTTAAAAAATAAATAAGAATAGTTATATGCATTCCATCATCGACTGATTATGGCAAGAAATGAGTCTGAGTGAGAAACTATTTTTCCATATTAAAAGACATATATAAGATAAAAGTGAATTCATATTTTACAAGTAGAAGTTAAAAGCTTAACAAGAATTCAACAGTTCATGAATGATGGACACAATAGAAAATTACAGCAAAAGAAATATCAAGATAGTAAAAGGTGTTAACACATACCTGCACACTGAAACTGAATGGTTGAGCTCAAACCTGATCGCTATGGCCCAAGTGAAAAATTTAGATGCTTGTGTGTTTGGTACAGCCTAAAGCAAAGAGACACATGAAGCTGTTCTAAGCCAAAGCTGGGGTTCATCCTGTTGCTCCACACAACTTGTCTCCAAAAGAATATTTCTCTTCTTTATTTCTATGGTGTCTCCTCAAACTTTACTATCTTGGGAGGGATTGAGCTTGGCTGCTTGGTTTTCATTTTATCATCCCTTAACTGGAAGTATCAACTCTATGTAAAGTTATAAAACTTCCAGATAAACCATTCCACACCTTATACTTTATAGTCAATAGAGATTTATTCTCAGTAATTAACATAGGTTTTCGGCAACTTTTCCAGCCTTGATGTGGCTGCACTATGGACTTGAGCATTAATAATTTTTTCCCCTGGAAGCAACATTGTTTGTGTTAGAATTTAAATAATTAGGTTTTGGACCTATTTGTGACACTTACAACAAACTGACTTAAGTGTCTTCCAAATATTAGACTTCCAACTTCTATCCCCCTGCCATGATTTTTTAAAAGTTTATGGAAATTAACAGAACTGTGGTACTATCCACTGGCATAGTAGTTGTTTACAGTTGCAGTCTTCATTTTTCATGTTTTGCTGATTATAACATTTAAATAAATGGAAAAACAGCCGTAATGATGATGATAGAATGCAGTAAGAAATAAAGACATCAATATCTCACATAGAAAGCCAACAGAGAATTTTCTAATTATAGAGGTTATCACATCTGTGAAGGACAGAATTATTACTTGCTGTTCTTGCTAGTTTTAGATTTTAAAGGGCCTTGCTAGTACCACTTTCATATATTAGAATGCTATTTTTTGGGTTTTGTTTTGTTTTAAAGAATAGCCTATACAATTAAGAAGATTAGAAAATTCATCTTTGTAGCTACTAAAGAGGTTTCTTGTTATGCAGTCTTGATATAGCTGATGCTACCTTAATTTATTTATGTAATACATTATTATTAATTTTTAGTATTTAATTAGATATTAACAGGGAGTAATATTTGAAAGCAGTGCAGAGGCTCAGTTTAGAGTCCCTTAACTACATTTCAGTGCAGATGTTTACAAAGATGTCCTGCTACAAAGGGAGAAGCACAAAAGTCTTAAAAGATAAATTCAAAATCCCATGCATTTACTTTATCACAGGTTCTGGTGGGCTGCCAGTCCCAGTACTAGTGCTTTTTCTTGGTCACCCATGCATCTTGTTGTTAGAGTAGGTAGGCTTGCATTCTGCATTTAGGGAAATCAATGTTTTATTCTCCCCCCCAGCTTTTTTTTTTTTTCACCACTGCCAACCATTTTTCTTGTGAGTTTGCTTTCCCCAGTGCTGGATGAGCAGCTTATGAGAAGTAAAGCACTGAGGCACATCAAACCTTATAAGAAGGCCAGGACAGTAATTCAGTGGCCGAGTTTTTCCAGTCCATTCACTTTCAAGTGGCTTGTTTAAAGCACAAGCAAGAGAAATGAAACCTCACAGTGTCTTGTGTTGATATTTAACAAAACTATAGAAAGACCTTTCGCCTTAATAATACCAGTGACATGCATTTTGTTTATCTTTCTAATTATTTATTTATAGTTGACATGAAAATGCTTCCCACTAGACATCCCTGACTGCACAAAACCCAGCTGTGTATTGCTTTTGTGAGACTTTTGTTATTATAGCATGATTAAAATAGTACATTAATTATGCATCCTGCTATTAAACTGGAAACAGCAAAGGAAATAAATACATATTAATAATACATTAGTTATTAATCTGTGTACTTGTCGCTTGAATGAGATGCAAACTACTACATCTTTAGTTCATTAAGACCACCACTCATCTGCTCTTTAAGTCCACTTACATCTCACTACCATGGACAGACAAGCTTTTGTTAAAGGTCACCTTGTGCTACAAATGACCATTCCCAAGATGAAGTAGCCAAAACAGCTATACTACAAAACTAAAATTTTACCTGACTGTGACATACGCTGGTAGTATAATAAAGCAGATTTGCCACTAGTCTGGGCCATGTGCAGTCAACTTTTAATCATTAAAAGTGGTAGAGTTTAAAGTCTGCAGTGGTAGAGTTTACAAGGGAGTCACTTTCCTAGAGCAATAAGAGTGCCTCTGAGTTTTTATTCATTAGTTTCCTTGTACAGCTGAAAAGAAGACTTTATATTGAAGGAAAGGCAGCTACAGTTTGCTGAATTGATGAAAATACTGTAGACATGGGTATTTAAAAACCAGTAGGTCCTGTAAAGTACATCATGTGGTTGGATAGCTTTAACAGAAGATTGTAAAGTTGTGTGTGGATAGCTCAAATGTGAGGAAGTAACACCTATTAAGTAGTAATGCAAGAGGTTCCTAAATCTTTCCACATCAAGCTGTCATTTATTTAAAGGATTGAGCCAGCAGATTAAGTAAAATTGCAGCCAATTAATTGCAGCAAACTTTTATTAAAATAAAAGAAACCATTTGCTTTCTTTTTGGCTCAAGCTGGAATAAAAATTAGTTTGTTTAATGTAAGAGCTGCTTGGCAAGATTGCATTAGGAAATTAAATGTGCCTGGAACTGTTGATGCCAATGAGGTCAACTGTCATGGACCCATGTCCATATTATTAACATTTTCTAGTCTAAAAAAGAAGGTGAGATTCAGGCAAATTGCCTGTGGAGAATACTGTTAACCCCTAAGGCTTGTCTAAAATATAGTTTGGGAGAGGCCCAGTTGACCAGGAATAAAACTATGCCAGGCAGTATTTATGTCATTTAACAGGTGGTTGAGTTTCAGTCCCTTGGTACATTTGTTAGCACTGATATTTTCCTGGTAATGATACTGACGTTGAGTGGATGTCCAGAAAATGGAGTTTTCCAAAGACAAATTTTCATACAAGATTTTAGTTCCATCATTGAATGGCATCTATATGACTTCTATATTTCTTAGAGTTTTTAGATCTGTTTTAATTATTTCTCCAATGCATGGGAAGAGGAAGTTATATACTTTGTCTGAGGGTAAGTTAAAAACAGACATAAAATCCCTAAACTGTCAGTTATGTTCTGATAATGTTTTCAAGTTGTCTTAATATCGAACGGAGACAAATAGAAAGCTTCATCATGGTTGTGCAGTTTTAGAAGCTGATTGATTAGCTTGATTTAAAAGTTTCATCAGTCAAGACAGGTTAAAATAATTAATATTAATAGCAGCAATACAACAACAATAATAATATGTAGCTCTGATTTGGGATTTGCAACAATAGATCTAGACACATATGAACAAGAAAGTTAATATTATTTTATGGACTATGAAAGTGAGACAATCAAAGTGAGAGTGTCATGACCAGTGTCACCTTTTAGGTCGTGGGCAATGTCAGGAATAGGAAGTAAGTCTCTTGAATCCCACACTAAAGCTCTGTTCACTGTTACAGCACCCATGGTTCAGCACACAGGTTTAGACTTTCTCTCAGATATATTCTGAAGAAGGTACTGAGTCATGTAGCAAGGACAAGTCATCTTTAGGGTAGTGATTCAGAAAAATATGCAAATTTTTATTAGTCTAAAATAGCCTTCTCTCTTCCTGTCTCTCTTTTCTTCTATTCTCACATCTTCTTAGTTTTCTTTGACAGAAGACAGAGAAGATCATCCAGTCACAAAAGCTACCAAAAGACAGACTCACTTGTCTATAAACCCTTCCTGATAAATATTTTAAACACTTAAAAAAAAGGGGAAAAAACAAACAAAAAAACCTACCAGAGGTGGAAAATAGCAGTCTGATTTTATACAATCTTTTCAGTCCGTCATTATCCTTAGTCTTGGAAAGCTGTTTTTTTGTTTTGTTTTTCTTAGTGTATAGCCCACATTTCGTTTGCCTTGAGTCCATAGTGTGTCTTCACAGCTGGCTCTCTTCTTCCAAATCCATTACCTTCCCATTTATAACAACTGTTCATACATTTGAAAATTGTTAATGATTTTAAGTATTTGGTATACCAAAGGGTAGATCTGTACCTTTTTAACACTATTTGCAAACCTTTCCATCACTTTCATTAGAACTCTTAGGAAAAATCATAATATTTTTTCTTGAAAATGTAGATATTTTTTCCCTTCTAAATACCACTGTTCACTACAGTATTGACACCTTTAAAAAGAGAGATGAAAATATATAAATACTGGTGGATACCACATTGAAAAAAAGCAGACTAAAAAAACCACCAGCACATTAATGTTGTAGCCATTCAGCTGTTGTACTGTTGAATTTCCTTAATTTTAAAACAATGTTGCATAATTTTATATTCACTGTTTGCTTTGTTTTGTAAAAGCCTGGAGTGGTTTCTATGAGAGGAAACGAAATGATCTGGCTGCTGAACGCTTCAACTGCTTTAGGGGCCTTCAGTAGAAGTGGGTTTGCATTAGCTGTTTGGATTTTTTTCCCCTTTTTTGTTTTTTGGCTTTTGTTTTTGTTTGTTTATTTGTTTTTTGGGTTTTTTGGAAGGGCAAGTCATAAATAATTATACTCTAAGAATGAGATACTGTAGCATTTCTATACAAATCATGTCCTGCTGTTTGCTAACCTTATATAACAACAATGCATTCATTCCTTTATTTTACAGGGGTGCTTTGGTAGTGCTGTATTTTCATAAATGCATGCAAATCCTTCTGTTTAAAGCACTAGGTTTTCTCAACCTCCCCAAATATGATAATGGTGTTGTAGCCAACAAAGCACAAAAGATCAAATAGTATGAGAAAAGTTATCTCTTATTTCCCACGCTGCTATATAGATGCTTTACTTGTTTAAACTGACTCTTGTGCTTCCTTTGGTAATGTTGATACTTGTAAGTAAAGCCCCTCCCAGTTTTTCTGTAAGTTGTGGATTATGCTGCACTCATCCATCAAGGTTCGTAAGGCATAGAGAAAAAAACTGTGACACCACTGGGGGATTTATTGGTGAGGGAGAAAAAGCTGGAAACATTTTCCCTGGGGCTTTTTAATGCTCCTTTAGTTTCAGGAAACCATAAATTTCCTCCAATTACATCATTTCTCTGGAGTTATCACCAAGAATTGCTCTCAATATGTACATTTTAAGCATTTTAAGGTGTGGGGAAATGAACAGTGGAAAACAGTATGTGTCTCAAGCAAACTTGAAATCTCTCTCTAATTCCAAATAGACAATGTTCCAGTTGTATCTCAAGACAGCACAACTTTGATAAATCTTTTCAAAGTCCACTTTGAGGGGAAATTCTGTGGCATCTCTTTAAAATTTGCTCAGATGATTATGAGAGGAACATTCTGCAAAGTAATCTCTAAGGCCTGGATAGACTTATTAAAAATTCTTTGTGAAACAAGAGGAAGGTGAACTGGAGTTTCACAGGCTTCCTACCATGTGTGCTGGTCTACATTATGTGATAATTGTTTTGTAATACAGAGTGGCTTTATAAGCTTCAGGAGTTAAAGGTTAGGTCATGGTCATATATGGGAGATGAACTTAAGGAATATTGGTTTCCTGAGGCCTTAAGGCATTGCTTGCCCTCCCTCCCTGTTTTTGTAGCTAGTTAGCTTGCTTTCTTAGTAACTTCTGAGGTTTCTAGGTTTTATGTGGCTGGTAAGGTCACAGATATTTCTGTCTGGGCATCATCATTGCATGTACCACATACATGCAGACACATGTACACACATGCTCTCTTTCTGCCTAGCAAGCATAGGAGAGATGTCTGATTGGTCTAATGATAAAAATACTATACTGGTGAAGCTCCTGCTTTGTGATTTCTTCATACTAATACTTCAACATTATGCAAAGGCATAGGAGTCCAGTCCCAAGATACAAATGAAGTCTGGAGAGAATAAGGAAGAGGAAAAAAAATTACCATGTAAGTATGAAGAGAGCTCAATGTGCTTCTGAGAGGTGCTAGCAGCTGAGAAAGGAAACAACGAAGTCATATTCCTCTTTCATCTTCTGTTCTTGCTTGTTATCTTTCCTGTTTGCTTGGAGCCCCTTTTTATGAGTGAGATATGCTCTGATAAAGGAAGCAATGATTCATGAAGTAGCACTGTGACAAAGCACGGAGTGATCATTGCCCTCACTTACCCTCACTGCACTTTCACATCGCTAACAGTATAACTAATAAGGCTTACACTTAGGATCTCACCTTTGTGCTTGCTGTGGTAGTGCTATACTTGAAGAGTGACAGCCCCTGGTAAAGCACTGAAAAATATTAGGTAATTCTCATAATATCACTCAGACACATTTTATTATTTCCCATTATGTAGTTAAGTGGCTTGTTTGAGCTCAGACAAGAAGTCAGTGATTATGATCGGGAATTCATATCCTTTTTTTTTTTATTTAGTTTACTTGAAATAACATTATAACATTTACAAATATGAAAAATAACTGCATATTTGGCAATTGAGCCAAATTACCAGACTGCAATAACTAATTTTAAACTTATCTACATAAGCAATTCACTTCTCTGTATCAAAGTTTTCATTCTCCTTCTGCTAATACAGATTTTTTTCCTGGTTCTTGCTCTTCATTACTTTGGTCTGGTTCGAGGTTTTGGGGTTTTTTTTGGTTGTTTGGTTGGTTTGGGTTTTTTTGCTTTGTTTTGTTTAGTTTTGTTTTTTTGTTTGGTTGCTTTTTTTGGTTTGATTTGGGTTTGTTTGTTTGTTTTGATGTTGTTTTCTTTATTTTATTTTTTGATTTTTTTTTTTTTCCTTTGTTTTTTTGTTTCTTTTTTCCCCCTCAAATCTCTTTCATCACTTTAGCCAGGATGTGCTCCTAACTACTTTGCTTTCAACAAGGGACTCTCTTTTTGCAGCAGAAGCCAGTTTCACTGGGTGGGATTGTAAACAGGAGGTACCCATGACAACTGATTCATCCCCCACAGAGACCACACATAGTAGTGCATTTACTAAGAGTGGATCCTGTCCCCAGCTCAGGTTTGCAACACTAAGTGCCAGAACAGGTGCCAAGAGAATTTATTTTGGCTTGAACTTCATGAATAAACTAAAGTATGATGAGGAGTGCAGTCTCCATTGACGTTGCTGCCTGCGTTCTTGCTATTTAAAGAACAGAGGAACAACCTTCAGTCCACAATGTGGGATCATTTCTCCCAAAACCTGTTTTATTAGGACTAATTTCTCCTTACATCTTGTCTTCCTTTTGAGAGGCTCAGCCTCTCCAAACATTTCTTAATTAAGCTTTATACTTCCTCTGTGCTGCATAGGTAGTAATGGAGTGGTTTAACATTACAGTAGTGTGCCAGTTGGGAACTTCTGGAAATCTTTTTGTGCCGTGTGCCCTGGGGGCAGATTCAGTGCTTGCCTTAAATACAATGAGAGAAAGAGACTGTGAGGAATGTGGTGTTGACAGTGCCACAAGTTTTGCAGCTTGAGACAAGGAGTTCTGTTTGGAAGAGCTGGAGAGCCTGTGGCAGTGAAGGTTGATTCCTTGTGACCAGGTATGTACTAGATCCTGCTGAGGTACACAGGCTCTCCAGTGGTCCTTGAGACTTTCTGTTGTGGTGGCCTGTACAGTTCTGCCTTGTTAATTACTCTTCACTCAAATCAAGAAAATTAGAGATACATCTTTCTTACAGTGATTTCCCTAAGATAAAGATGGTGGCTGTGTGCAGGTGTGGATTTCCTGGTGGGGCTAAGAGGTTAAGAGCATTTCCATTTGGCATCACCCAATATATCATACTCATAGAGTACATGACAGCTTAGGAATCCTGTCTCACACATTTTTTTTACAATTAGAAGTTGTAAAGAGAAGTTGTCTAATAAATACTTTTTTTTTTCTTTTCATTTTTTCTCTTTGAAGCACGATTTTTTAATTGCAGTAACTTTTTTTTTGTTTTCCACAGCAGCAGCTCTACACTGTATAAATTATTACCTCAGGCACCAGGACACTGTTACTAAGAAAGCAAAAGGAGAATCTGCAAATGGGTTTCTGCATTTTAAGAGTAATGGATAGAAGATAATTAAGGCCTAGGTTTTAAATCATAGGGCTAGGCCAGCATATACTGGGACTGATAATTGGAAATGTTGCATTATTTTTAAATGTCTGAATACCTGGTGCAGCATCCATAACAGTTGTTACTTCTCTAAAGCTGCATAACTTACTGCACTGAAAAAAAAGAAATAAAATCTAATCTACCTAAAGAGAATATATCTTGACATTTACCCATCATTAAGTATACATCCTAATCCCATGCTATCCGTACACTTTGGTTTACAAACAAATGACTCAATTAATGTCTCTTCGAGCCTTCTGGGAGGGAGAGTGGAGGACATGCACTGCTTGAGCAATGGTTGCTGAAGGCATTTTGATTACTTAAGCCTAAAATAGTCATAATATCCCAGTGTGGGAGGTCCTTATGCCCTGGCAATGCTTTGTCTTCTTCTGAAAAGTATTTGCATACTCCTGCAGTAACTCAGGCTGTTTACTAATCCCCAAGGGGATGCTGTGGCAATGCTGCCACCCAAGGAGATACAAGCTCCTTAAATCCCCTAGGGAAACATGAGGTGCTCTCCTTTTGCCTTTTGTGCTTACTTAGTAACCTCATACAAGTATCTCTTTCCTCCAGTGTCTACACAGTGCCTGAAGGGGCAGCATAAGACTTTTTTACAAATAAAAACTGGGTGAAAGAGGAATTTATTTGATAGTTTGAACATTAAAAGTAATCAAGGATTTAATTCCTGAATTTAGCATTGATTGATCCACATCTAGCTTTTGAGAGGCCTGGAAGCCACTGATTTCTGAGCCATACAAATGGGTTCCAATCCTACCTTCTCTCACTTCTCCCAGGTGTAGTTGATCCTGTGTTTTTGTGAGGGTTTTTTGTTTTTCTAAGCCTGACAAGCAGCATAAAACTGTTCATTATTGTTTTCAGAAATTTTTCCTCTATTGGTGGCTGGTTTGATGTTCCAGTTGGCCAGTTAAATGCTGTTAGGCTGTGTCTGTCCTCTCACTAACTCCAGCCCAGCAGAAGGAAAATTCAAAGATGTAAACCCACTCTCAAAAGCTCCGTTAAGCATCTTGCACAGAGTTATCCAGGACTGCCAGAGTCCCATTACTCAGTGTGCATCAGGTTATGTCTAAATTCTTTTTGCAATTCAGGGTCTAGGCAGAACTTCATGGCAGATTTAAGGAGGGGAAAAAAATCTGTCATTCTACTATCAGAGTCAGTTTACCCACTCAACTTCACCATAAAAGCTATTAGACTTGTCAGTTGGCTTTTTAGGGTTTCTCGTACTGGCATGTACCAGCTTGTGTTAAATGGAGACCATTGGTCTGAATCGGGTTATGACAGGTTTTGGTATTAATTATTACTTCTGTCACAGAATGAATCTGCCAAGGGAAGCAGAAGTCAGAAGGGAAAGAAATACCTTTGATGTCCTCTATCTGGACAAGTGATCGCTGGCAAACTCCATGAAAAACACAACAGGAATCTTTCCAAAACATTTTGCAAATTCTACACGTGATTTTACTAAAACTGCTTCTTCACACTTCCAGAGCTTCTTGAGCAAGGAATTCCTTGTAACATCCATCAGATTGCTTTTTATTTTATGCAGATTCACTGACATATATTGTTGGCATCTGAAAAAGAGCAATGTTTTTGAGTTTGATTTCCTCAAGTTACTTCCGAGTTGAAGTTGCTACAGTCTTGACATCTCTGATCAGCTTAGTTTCCTGTTTCTTTTGAGGATAGATTCAGAGGAGATGTTTGCTTTTGTCAGAAAGTAAATTTAGCGTTGTAACTGTGCTATGCTGAGAAGGACTGAAGCCATACAAAATGCAAGCATGAAACCAGAAAAAGAAGAGGTTATGATGTCAAATTTGCCATCCAGTTTTGAATTGAAATCAGAAATATGTTTTGCTTTATAATTGTAATTCATTTTCTCCACCCCAGTCCCCCACCCCAAGGAAGATCATATTCATTCTGTTAAAATATGGAAACCCAAAAATTCATGTTGATATTGCAAGAGGAAATAAAAAGGGCTGAAAGAGTAATAATAGAATGTCAATGTATACGTGTAATCTAGGCTTGAACCTGAGGGCAGTCCTTTCAAGGAATTGAATGACATCCCTGTGTAATTTAATAAATGACTGTTGTAACACTAGTGGAGAAGCTCCTAAACACATTGTTGTGTGCTGAGTTCAATTACTGCAAACAAATAAACTAATGCTATAATAGTCACTGAAATAAATCTATCCTAAAAGGTTTGGAAAAAGGTTGGAAATATTAAAGCCATGTTTAACCATAATTCAATGGCTTGGTGCCAGACTCCCCTAAAAATAAAAGGCCATCCTTCTATGAGTATATCAGTAGCAGGGTTACCAATTTCAACAGCTTAATGACAATTTTTAGCTTATTGTTAAAACTAAAAACATAAATGTTTGCAAGTTACCACACACAGAAACACTCAATAGCAGGTAGAGGTTAAATCTACTGGTTGGTAGGCTTTTCTTCTTTCTACAGACACTCCTATAAAAAAGCTGGATTTAAAAAGAAAAGATAGATTAAATAAACTGTATTTTAAAATGAAGGGGGGTTTTGTTGTTGTTGGTTTTATTTTGTTTTGGATTTTTTTGAGACTTGAAATAATCAGGTGGTTCATTAGATAATAAAACGAGTTCCTCTGGAAATTCCAACTTCAAGACATAACACAGTCCTCAAAAATATTTTTCCTGTTCTGCTTTCCGACAGACTACATCAGCTTTCTTGTATCAAAAAGGTTTGCTTTGCTCAGTAGATCTCCATATGCCTGAATTTTCATGCCCTTTCACCCCAGATTTTTTCCTAAACCTCTTGCATAATTTGGTTACTTCATATCCCCAGCTTTTTCAGCAGCAGCAGCAGCTTCCCCTCCTTTGCACAAGCTATCCCTGCCCGGAGCAATGCATTAAGAGTAAGAGGACAGGATGCAGCTGCCTCTAAAAGCCTGTCAATGATGCTTCTTTTTAAGCCACTGAGAACTGCTAGCACAGCTGCACAGTGAGGTGGATTAGCACTTTATACATTTTTTTTTCTTCCTATATGAGGAATTTCTTCAAAGCTGCATAGAATAATGAGTTAACTGCTGATGCATGGAGGCAAATGAAGACACTGCCTTGTACTTAATGGAATCCTATGGACAGCCCTGCATTTTCAAGCCATTTTTTTTCTGGGGAGACATTGTCCATACCAGATACTGGTGTTATTATTTTTACAGAGAATTTGTGGGGATTCTTAGCTTCAGATGTGACAGTCCTAGTGCAGAAGCAAATTTGACTTAGCACTAAATCTAGAGCTTGTATCTCATTTTCTTTGAGCTCACAATTGCTTCAGTCATGATGGCTCACACAGTAACAGGAGACTGCAACAGATTTTGGGCTCTGATTTTTTGAGTTATGTTTCATTATAACATTAGTGCAGATTTTTTTTTATACAGAGAACTAGCTGGTGGCCCTAGTGACCGGTGTGTCCCCCTTTCCCAGCACTCCTCTTTTCCCTGCAGGCTCCATCAGTTACTAGCTTCATCCAGTCTGAGAAAAGCAAAATGCAAGGGAGCAAGACTGTCAGGGCTGCAAACTGATGTTTCTTTGCCTCCTTGCTTCCACTTTCCCTTTTTCTGTTTATTGAAGTTGTAGCTGTCATCCACATGGCAGCTGTGCCTGGTTGGAGGAGGGCAGGGAGGGCAGAGGAAGACCCAGGCAGTAACCGCAGCGCCAGCGGACGCCGCTGGATGTTTGTTGCTGTGGTTAAAAAATGCCAAGCTAAAATCAAATCTTAACATTGCAACTGAAAACAAGTCATCGTGGCCTTTCTGTAATTTTGAGCCAGGCTGCTTAGAAAAAAGTCAAACATACATTTGATGTGATAAAGAACCTCTGTCCAAATGACAGTCAGGAAGAGTGGGTGTATGATTTGGTAGTGACTGACCTGGTGACTCTGGTGTTTCCTAACACAGACATATAGCAAGAGACTTCAGTTGCCCCTGCCCACATTGCTTCAGAACTGAAGCCAGATCTTCAAAACTGAATGCTTACCTTGAGAAAACAACAAATCATGGGCATGGGAGTTTTGCAAGGAATTACAAGCAAAAGATTGTATTAAATTATCTTAATTCCACTGCATTACTGTAAGAGAATCTATTTGGATTTCTGTTTATAAATTTATGTTTACTAAATTTATATTTTTCCATGTGCATCATGTTACATTTTTTGTGATTTGTGTTGTGCTACTGCTTGTGACAGAGGAAGATGCCACCTTTAAATGGGATGATGATTTCATTTAAAAATCATGTATTGCAGAGATCAAACACTTTGCCTTGTAAAAAGGCTGGAGAAAATGTTCTCAAAATGGTTAAAAGATCTTTGAAAATGTAATTCTAGCAATCAAAAACAAATTAACTACCAGTTAACATGATTATGTGCATTAAAAAGTGAGTATAATGTGTGAAACCAGCAGTTTCATATGATGTAGGTTCACAAAAAGGAGACATCAAAGAAACCCACAGCTCTAAAATGTTAACAAAATATTGGGAAAATTAACTTAAGGTTGTACTGTAGGTGATTAGAATTCATTTGAAAATTCTTTAAAAGAGAAGTTCTGACCCAGTTTTAATGAAGACGCTTTCTTTGGTAACTTTAATAAATTGGGATTGGTTGGTAAGAAAACATGAAATGTCATATGCTCCAACATAATAGAAAATACCACCTTTCAAATACCCCAGAGAATTTAATAGTAGCTATTAATCTGTTACTTTGACAGTGCTGGAAAGTGATTGCTGTGTTTCCAAAGGTCATCAGAGTAGTTTGTGTCATGCCATAAACAAGTGAACTTCTGAATATTCTTATGGGCTTTCCCAAATAACTGTGTTCCTCTGGCGTTGGCAGTTCTCAAAGCCATAGTTTAGATACCCCACAAACATATTGAATGTTTTGGGCTAAAGAACTGTGATTTAAATATCACAGATTATGTGGGTTTGTTCAAGATTTAGATGGGAATGAAGTCCTGAAAACTGTTGATAGATGCCACTGTGTTGAAGTCCTTCTGTGCCAAAATATCTGCTGATAGAACATCCAACACTGCTGCATCAATAGATGCATACATCTGTTCATGTACTGAAGCTTCTGGTTTGCCAACATGCCTGCCTTTTACATGAAATATTTTGAAAGCAGGTATTCTTTCTCCTGGGTCCCCTTGCTGTTGGCTTTCTCAGAATAAGAAGACAGATGAAGAATCTACTCACTACCCAGTGAGCCTGTCAATAAAGCTCCTGTTCAGGAAACAGTACTTAAGATTGCATGGAGAGGGAGAAATAGCAAGGCAAGATGACATTCCAGTTCCTTTGATTTGCTTAAGAATTAAAGACATGACATGACTCCTACTCTTTTTGGAGCACTGACTCCAGAAAGAAGAGGGAGTGTGCTAGGAGACACTACAACATTAATTTAATCATAGAAAAATTAATCATAGAAGATGCTGTGTTGGAAGGGATCCATCAGGATCATCAAGTCTGATTCCTTTCCCTGTGTAGGGCACTCCCCAGAGTCACAGCTTGTGCCTGAGAGCATCATCTAAATGCTTCTTGAATTCAGGCAGGCTCGGTGCTGTGACCACTTCCCTGGGGAGGTGGCTTTTACACACCCCTTTCTTTTCTTCTTTCTGTTTACTTTCTGCATCTCCTTGTTCGGTCTCAAGCACAAGTGGAAGGAGAACCTAACAAGGTAACACAGATCAGCGCCATTCTGCTTTGCAGCTGGATGCCAGACAGATACCACTGAGTATTGCAAAGCCCTTCTTTCTTTTATCCTGAGCTAATTAACACTATGATTAGAAGAGTGACTGCAGACCAGGACTCACATTGCTGTTACCAGTGGTGGAGTTAGACCAACATAGCAAGGGAAAGTATATCCTTCACCATTAAGCCTCCTGTGAAAAAGGCAGCTTTTACTGGCATGTGATAAAAAAACCTCACAGTGTCCCTTTTTATGCAGTGGTCTTGATTGTTGCTCTGGCAAAGTTAGAAAGTGAACCCACTGAGAAAGCACTGGAATGGGATTTTTGGGGGCAGCTGCCTATACCACTAGTCAGGAGTAAGGGAAACGGTTAAACCTTTCAAGTTTGGTACACAGGATTCCCAGAAGCAGACAGCATTAGGGAAAAGACTCAGGTTCATATACAACAATATTAATTTTGGATTTCTCTTTTTATTAATAAATCAGGTGCTCAGTAGGGTGAAGGTTTTTCTTCCTTCAAGGAGCTGGCATGTACTTTTGTTTGGAACAGATTAGAAATGTGATGTCACAGGGGAAATGTAATCTCATCTTAAATATTTACAGAATGCTAATTTTATGCTTATACATTGGCAGAAAAACAGAATAGCATTAATTATTTTGAATTATTATCTAACAGAAACACTTTCTCTCCCTTTGGCTAGGACTATATTAGTAAAAAAAAACCAACAAAAAACCAAACAAACAGCAACTACAAAAACCAACCAAACAACAAAAAACAAACAAACAAAAAACCCACCCCACAACAACAAAACAAACAAGCAAAAAACCCCCCAAAAGCAGCAACCAAAAAACCACATTCAGATCCACTCTCTGGCCCTGAGATAATGCAATGCAGTTTGCATCCATATGGCTACATTCTCCCCTGTTCTGTCACCTTCTTCCA
The DNA here is from genome assembly GCA_038090715.1 of Florisuga fusca. Lineage (NCBI taxonomy): Eukaryota > Metazoa > Chordata > Aves > Apodiformes > Trochilidae > Florisuga > Florisuga fusca. Next base: position 43,680,358 of record JAAWXA010000003.1, read on the forward strand.
AAAGAGGATGTCCTGCTATGTTTGGCCAGGTGGAACTTGCTGCTGGTTCCTCCTATTTCACATGCAATACTTAGTCATTATCTGGAAGATGCTATTTGGCTTGCCTAACGCAGTGAGTACTTATAATTATGTGACAGTGCTTGACCCCATGTGTTTTATATTGTAACAATAGAGAGAGCCTAGGACAGATGCCATGTGTACCACATTAGCACACAGGGCTAAAAGGAATAGCTAACTGTTTGTGCTGAACACAGACCTCAATTCCCTATTTGCCTACATGTATGCCAGACAAAATATTGCATGGTACCATATAGCATTATACTTCTGACTAAAAAGCCTTTCCAAGTATTGTGATGTGAGATGCCTATTTCTGCAAGTTTTGAAGTATAGCTTAGGCAGATTTACACTTGGCATACTTCAGCCTTCCTCGTGTTAGGAAGATGTACAAGCTGAAGTCCTGAGATTCTCTCAGTTGTAGATGTCTATAATACTATGATGTTAAGATACTTCTTTGCTAGCAACTATGGCATATGTGGTAAAAATGCAAGTCCCTCTTCTATTAGGTAAGCGGTTTCTCGGTTGGTTTTGTTTTTTGCTCACTGGCACAGACTTCCAAAATAGTGATTTTTTTTTTTCCCATATCAGAAACATGATGCTACAAATGATTCCTTTGGGTATTTTGATACTGAGATTTACTCTATATCTGGAAACTGATCTATAGCAGTGGATGCTGATTAATTTTTAAATATCAAAAACAAAATGTAGAAAAAGACTGCAAAATGAGTATAAAATACTCATAAAATACACATAAAATACTGTTAAAGATAAAATAGTCCACAAATCCTTTACAAGAATAAGCCATATAAACATTTAAGTTCATACATATTCACTAGAACTGTTTCTGAACCATAAGATCAAATCTTTTAATGTTAATCTCTTATCTTCTCTTCCTGTTTCTCCCACTCCACATACACACAGGCTTTCACGTAGGATTGTCTCAGGATGAACAATGCTAGGATTTAAAACAGTGTTGCTCTCCCCTGTAAAATAATCAGTGTTGTGGGGTGCATCTACAAGTTTTGGTTAACCACCATGATTTATGTTCTGTTTCACAGAAAGATTGCTTGAAAAAGTTGTGGATTCACTTAAAAAAAATTTGTCTTTAGAATCCTAAGCACCAAAATCTTATCCAAAATCAGCATTAAAAATGAACTCTAATTTGTGTGTTAGTTAAGTATCTGAAACATTCTGTGGCAATTTAGTGACCATAAAATGTTAGAAGCTTCTCAGATAGTGTTTAGTGTTTATAATTCATTTGTCTGGGCAGATGTGCTTATAAAATTACCAAACCACTTAAAATTATAAACACAGTTCAAATAAAGATTGTTTCATCTGTGCGAAGTAGAATGATTCCTTCTTCTCCAGACTTCCTAGAACACAAACATTATTACTGCAGTTTAATGGATGCCACTGTTGTATGTGGATTGTGACTGCTGGTTCTCCCTGCTTTTTTTTTCCTTGGTATGTTTATTTATAGAGGAGTTATGAGACTGTGATTGAAGTTGGAAAAGACGGTCCCCTTGGGCTTGAAAAGTGACTGACCCCAATCAGCAGGGCTTGTTGTCAGTGATGCTGGAATCTCTTCATGAGTGAGTGGAAAGTAGTTTCCTGTCAAGTTTAGTTAGGACTGTGGTTTTGTTGGGGTTTTTTTCCTCTTTTTATTTTTTTTTTTCCTTTTCTTTTTCTTTTTTTTCTCCAGCATAGACAATCTTTGTTGTTATAAACACTGTGATATCTGTGCTGCCTTAAAGAGAGAAAGAAGAAAGCCTGTGTTTGAAAGAGAAAGAATATTACAACTAAATTTTGGTAAAATGGAGTTGTCACAGAATAACTTTCTATGCATCAAGATACAGATTTCTCCAACAGCAAGTCCTGTCAGGGACCCTTAAAAAGTAGAAAATTATGATTGAGTTTCCCATCAGAGTCCAGTCTCCTTTATCTTCTGCCTCCACAGTTTGAAATAACTTTGATTGTGTCTTTGTGTTGTATTGGTGATATGTGAGTCTACACAGGTAGAGAATAGAGATGTGTCTGGGGATGCTGTGGTTGGATGAAGGAGTAAAGAACATGCCTTTGAAGAAGGACATTTTTTTATTCTGCAGAGAAGCAGCTGAAGGGAAAAAAGCCAACAAACCAAACCAAAACCCTCTTCAGTTTTCCCTCACTGGACATGTATCTACTTTCCAGTTAATAAATGAGCTTGGGTTGTGGTTTGCTTTCTTATTTGTTTGTTGACGAAGTTTACAAAAAATGTACTTAAATTGAGGGTACAGGATCCATATTTGAAAAGTCATTATTGCTCCTTTTGAGAGTGACTTTTAAGTTTCTTTTGACATTCCTTCTGTAAAAAATCCATTTTCCTTTGCTATATTTTTCTCAGTATGATGGACTAGCATTGACCCTCTACATTTGGCAGAACCAAGCAGATACAGCTCTCAAGTAGCCATTTTATTTCTGGCTATTGTTCCTTATGTTGTTCCAGTGGTGAATGACTTCAACTTCTGTCATTTCTCCCCTCTAACTTCTGCTTTAGGGAAAAAAAAAAAAAAAAAAAAGAAAGAAGGAAAAAAAAAAAAAAAAAAAAAAATTTTCACACTTACTTTTGACTGTCAGAGAATTTATTAAAGTGCTGTTCTTGTCAAGATGGTTTCAATTGCAGTTCAAGCCTGGACTTAGATTTGAGTCAGAGCTTGAATCTGACTAGGACAGAGGGTGTTTTGCCTAAAACCTTCATGCAGTTCCAAGTAAATCAGCTACAATCACAGTTTCCTGTTTTTTAATATTGTTGTCAGATTTGGTTAGTAGATTAAAGTGCTCCAAGACAAATGGTGCTCTGTTGTAGAAGTGCCATGTGTTATTAATTATTAGTAAAAGTATTTAACTAGATACCACCTTGCTGGTAGTGTTGATCTGCAAATCCAAGGAGCAAGCTCTGAGATGGTTCCTAAATAAGTGATTTGAAGGGTTTTTTTTAAGGATTCTGGTCCAGTGTCACCAGGAATCGTGGAACAATGTGAAAAAACTGAAAAGCTACAGAACGTCAGAGTCCTGCTTTTGTTTCCTACACATCTTGAAGCTACTGCTTGCCTCTGCCTTTGTTTGTTACCTTTTGACATGCTTACAGCAAGGAATGATTGAATATCTGATTAACATCACGTAAGAAGCATTTTTGCCCAGTTTTCTGACGAGATGCTGAACCAGTCCAAATCCCTTGAGTCTTATGTGGGAGGTAATCCCACGATCCAATGTCAGCATAATCCCCCCAAGACAGCTTAAATATTTGTAGTTCTTTCTTAAATAAGAAATCCCTCGAGTTTTATACCAATCCCAATTTAAAAAAAATGACTTGACCTGAAAACCCTGGAGGAATGTTTGAATGCGATTGTCTTGCCTCTGGCTTCATGGCCAACTTGCTCTAATAAGATATGAATAAGATATACAGGGTCATAATTGATAATATTATATGAAAATTATGCATCCAGCGAAAGGCTAGGGGGGAAAATAAGAGATGGCAACGGTGGTAGAGACAGCATTTATTGTGATTACTAGGAGGGGGCCTCAGTGGGCTGGGATTATTGTACTTTAAGTGAAATTGATTTTGTTCATGATTTGATTTTAATCTAGTTTAGATGAATCAAATTCTACAAGGAACAGATATTTAATTTAGTACATTAGGATGAAAAGGACATCAGTTCAGAGAAGTTTAATGCATATGATGTGATAAAAGCAGTATCTGATTATGAGAGGGGGGTTTTATAGTAATTCCTTGTTATTTCATTACTTCTTGGATATATTTTTTCCACATAATATTTTTATTAAATCCAGCCAAGATTCTAGTCTCCTTAATGATATTTAGGCTGTTTGCCTGAGCAAAAATAATAATACTGAAAATTGGAGGAGGAAAGGGAGGAAGGCAGAATTCCAGATTTATCACACAGATTTTTGCTAGAGATCTACTATTGGAATGAAGAGAAGATCCTCTTTCACCTCTGGGGTACTTGCTGCAGGCAAACTCCTTTGCAAAACGAGACATAGCTGTCTTGTTACAGGCTGCAGTTGTAAACAGAGAGCCTGTAGAAACTAATCTCCTGCAATTTTCCAGTCTACTGTTTTCTAATCTAGGGGAGCTGGAACGCTTTGTAATTTGGATGAAGTTGGTTGCTGTTGAAGAGAGGTCTCCTACACTTTAACAATCAGGACCAGATGGATCTGGTTTTTTTCATGTTAACACCAGAGCTGCAAAAGCCATCCATGCAGACAAAGTTCAGTGGATATATGTCTGTATATGTGATATAATATAATATTCAGAAATATATAGATTTCTTTTTCTTATATAATAATATATGTGAAAATATTACTATTCCTTCTCTCTTCTCTTACATCCAATTACTAGTGGCTTCTTGTTGGAAGAAGGAAATAATGACCATTCACTGGATTCCTTGTACCTTTTTAGCACTGTTCTTAGCATTGTTATAGACAATTCAAAGAACTAGTTTCCTCACTGGCATATGTTTTTTGTTTGGATGTTTAAGGAAGAAACCTTTTATATGGTCAAGGAAAAGATTTGCTGCAATGAAGTGCCTTTCTATTACCATCCACATTCACAAAGATTTGCATGGGCCGTGGTGATCTGCATAGGAAAATAACAAAAAAGAATAATGAAGGAGAATTGTTGCATCATAGATGCAGGGCAGGTGTTGGCAGAAAAGCATTTTAATACATCAGTGTGGAAATGCTTGATTATATGTCACCTTGCCGTGCTTGCTTGTGTTAAAACAAATTACAAGTGCTTTTGCCCTCTTTTAGAAAAATATAATTAAGATTTTTCATTTGCTTCCAGCAAAAGAAAAAAAAAAAAAAAAAAAACCTTCCCTTTCAATGCCTAAATCTAATCATGTATCTCAGGCAAAACTACATCCCCCTTCCACTCCCCCTTCCGTATAACAAGTTGTTCCAATTTAAAACCAATTTAGTTAAACTGGGACACTGGTGGATAATTGTCAGACGCCTCCTATTTGGAGGCAGAATTCACTCTGGAGAAATCTCTGGAGACAGGTTTACATTGATGTAAATCAAATAAAGATTTTAAAAGAGTATACACTATCTGTAGAGAATGCATTGGTTTCCCTCCTTAGCATACTGTTTTAAAGCCAGTACCTATCACCTACTGCCCAAGGTCCAATACCTGTGGTCATTGTGTATCCCTGTCAGAGGCTGGAAGTTATCATAGGATCCATCTGAAGGACACATTCAGTGTGATCTGGCATGACAGACAGACACTGTTTCCCTTTCTCGTTTGGAGAGGGTTTTTTTGTTTGTTTTGTTTTGTTGTTTTTTTTTTTCATATCCAGTAAATAACGTTCACTGAGAGAACAATGAATCAGCAAAAAGAGATGTGTTATATTTTAGTGTATTGTACAGACACTGTGCCAACAAGTAGATGTATTGTTTCTTTCTGTTCTTAAATTCCTCTGTGTTGTAGGCAGCAACTGCAATTTTATCTTGTTTTAGAGTATGCCTTTCTTCATCTAAATTGTTTTATTTTTTGTCACTGACTAATTGGCAAATAAGGCTGCATTGTTTTGGTTCACATAAACTTTACCTGAGGTTTGACTGAAGCAGTATTAGACACAGTAAGGGATAGAGCACTGGGTTTGGTCCATGCCTTATCGAATAATCCTGGATTTCTACCACCTGCAACATCTATAGTTTCACTCCATTTCTTGCTTTTTCCTTGAGATGCTGGGAGTAATGAGAATTTTGTTGTCATTGCTGACTATAGGTCCTGCACTGAGATTGCATCAGTTCATTTAGCAAGAGCTTTTCAGGGACCTACTGGCAGGAATTGATTTCCTTATTTTGGTCCTTACATTTTGTGGATTCAACCCAAAAAGCAGCCTTCAGTGAAAGAGTTTCTACTCTTTTATCTATTAAAAAAATTACCAGAACATGTCATGCTAGGGAATCAAATTTTCTTTATACGTAAGTGTATTTTATATTTGCTGAATGCTTTAAAGCATTTTATTTTACACTGCAATTATAACTAGTATGTCTTTAGGAAGAGAAGGGTAGATGGGAGCAAAGTAAATACACAAATCTTGATGTGGCATTGATGAGACAAACTAATCTGCTGCAATTAAAAGCTTGAGCAAATTCTTATTCTTTTAATATTGCATTTCCTAGCTCTTACTAGGCTTTGAACTGTCTGAAACTGTGAAAGGCTATATTCAGTGTCACAGATGTGTGCAGGAGAATGCAAAGGGGTTGACATGTACTTGTCAGTGTCAGCTGAGAGAAGAGCTGGCATGGATTGTTCTGTGGAACAATGAAGGAGGTGGTGTCACTGGGACAATAGTGGGAGCTGGCGGAGCAGATGGACTGCTAGCTTGGGAGGTCTAACTAATGCTCTCAGAACAATGAACAAGAGTTTACACTGTATTTGGCTAAACTCCACTGAAGTGAAACAGAAATGTGGATGCGTGAGGAATCCTGAGTTAGGGCCACCAAGTCCAATAATTTTGCCTGTAAACGCTGTTAGAAATGTTCCAGAAGGAGTGAGTGTACCAGCACAGGAATTTGTTACTGTGAAGCAAATCCAGAAAATTTCTCCGTGTGAGCAAAGTCTCATAGTTGAATTGGTAACATAATATCTTGAATAAAAAACTTTTTACTTGGAGATTGTCTTCACTTCCTTATAAAATTATCTGACATCTTTCCCTGTTAAGACCCACCTAGGCTCAGATTTTAAAAAAAGTCGACAGACAAAATATTTTATTAAAATAAAATAAAAAATAAATTTAAAAAAACACCCACAAAACCAAACCAACCAACCAAAAAACCCCAAATGATTCCCTTGTAACCCCTTACTAGAGAAAATTCAGTTTCTCTGTGCTTTGGAAAAAGAACCTAGAATTGGTAGGATTGCATTTTTTGCTCTTACTTTCAGAAACCCAATCACTTTTAGTCCACTCATACACATTTAAAAATACCTCTGTTTGCCCTGGCTCGCTCGGTAGCAACATTAGCATTTGGCAGCTGAAGTCTGTGATTTGTGTCTGAATTGAGCTTGTTCAATCTCTCATAAATCACTGCTGTGACCTGACTACACATGAACCATCCCTAAATAGCTATATCCATTTGTGTCAGGGAGAACAGTGCTTTTCTTCCAATATGATATTCACAAAGGGCTCTTGGTCTCTACAGGGGGATTCTCCTGTGTTTTTTAAGTATTTGTCCACTTGATGTCCAAACAGAACTCGGAATGCACTCTGGCTTGGTTGCAGTGAGGTGAAGAGCAGGTATGGAGTAGGAAGCAGGGAAGTTTAATGAGACGTCTCACTCAGCAGGAGAAAGAGATGTCACAAGCCACCTGAGAGGCATAGGGCAGCCCATGCATGGTGCTGACTGCAGCTGGGGCTAGGCAGGAGTGAAAAAAGTGGAGATAAGAGCAAAGGTGATGACTGATATTGGCAAGGTAAACAAGGCTTATGAATCTAGGAGAGCAGTAGCAGACACTGGATGGAATGGCCACTGAGGAAAATATAGGTAGGGTGATCCATGATAAGCTCAGAGTTGGAAAAAAGTTCTGAACTAGAAGCTCAGAGTTAAAGAATATTCATGAAGGTTAATTGGAAAGCTAGAAGCTTGCTTTTGCAGGATTGCTCTGCTATTGATGGTGAGATAGCCAGATCAGCTGCCTGTGCCAGATATGCTAAGTTTCCCTCTTCATTGGCTGGAAAGAAAATTTAGGAATGAGAACTTTTGTTATGCCTGAAGTTAGCCTGGAAACATGTGACTTAAATGAAGCTTTCATTTCAGTGAAGGTTTGCTTGCTGTGTGTTTCTTATTATCTGTGCCACAGCCTGCTATGCACCAACTCAGATGTGCAAAATACCTTGCCCTTGCCCCAGCAGCTGAGGCCAAGGGGTATCTGTTCAGAGCCTGCAGGAGGCTGTGCTGTGCCAAGCACGGGAAAAAAAGCAAGACCCTGGAGCTCTGAAATTCATTTCACACCTCTCTATTTTTGGTTTCAGCAGATGCACATAAGCTTTCCTTTGTGAAATATGCCCAGCAATGCTACCACACGCTGCTGATGTTGTGTGGTTAAATCTGTTATTCATAGAATCATAGAGTGGTCTGGAAGGGACCTTAAAAATCATGTAGTTCCAACTGCCCTGACATGGGCTGGGACACTTTCCACTAGACCATGTTGTTCAAAGCCCCATCCAACCTGCAAAGCCCCATTCAGCCTGGCCTTGAACACTTCCAGGGGATGAGGCATCCACAAGTTCCCTGGGCAGCCTGTTCCACCATCTGACCACCATCATAGTGAAGATTTCTTTATGATGTCTAACCTAAATTTACCCTCTTTCAGTTTAAAACCATTCCCCCTCATCCTATCACTACATGCCCTACTAAAAACTCTCCAGCTTTCTTGTGGGCCCCTTCAGATACTGGAAGGTTGCTACAGGATTCCCCTGGAGCCTTCTCTTTTCAAGGCTGAATAACACAATTTTCTCAGCTTGTCCTCATCGGAGAGCCCTCTGATCACCATTGTGGCTCAGTTTTGGACTCTCTCTAAGAGTTCCATGTCCTTATGGTTTTGGGGCTCCAGAACTGGATGTAGTACTTGAGGTGAGGTCTCATGACAGTGGAGTAGACAGGGAGAATCCCTTCCCTTGGCCTGCTGGCCACACTTCTTTTGATGCAGCCCAGGATACAGTTGGATTTCTGAGCTGCAAGCACACATTGCCAGCTCAAAAACTTCATATCAGCCAGGAACCGTAAGTTCTCCTCAGGACTCCTCTCAGTTCATTCTCCATCCAGCCTGTATTTAATATTTAGAAAGAACTGAAAAACTTTAGTGGGAGAATCATGAAGTCTTGAGAAAGTTAATTTTCTGGTGTCAAGTCATGATTTGAATGAGTGTACTGGAAAGGGTGTGTGGTGTATTCACTGAATAGTGAGCATAAAATAAGCACAGAACAGCTGCTATTTAGGAAGCAGTGTCTGATCTGGGCACTCAGTATGAAGAAATAGCAGCTGCCATTTACAATATTTTTGTACAGAGAGGGGAAAAGAAATTTTTGTTATTATTATTATGGCATTTTCTATTTGTTTTTACCTGATTTTGGGGTGTTAAGTCTGCTGTTTTATTTCATCAGTGCAGCTTTCACTAATGTTCAGGCTAGACCCACCTACTTCCCCACCTTATTTCAGAAGGCTTTCCCTAAAACAAACAAACAAACAAACAAACAAACAAAACCAAAGAAAAAACCCGAAAGAAAACAACAAAAGCCTACCACAAAAATATCTGTGCTTACTGGGAAAGGGTTAAACAACACAAGCCTTTTTTCTGTCTACTTTGCTAATCTGAACACTGTGTTAGATTCACAATTGCCTATGAGGTTATCTACCCTGTTAAAGCTCAGAAGAATTTTCAATGACGCTTGTCTGTAGTAATACCTGTTGGGGGAAAGAAAGAGCTTGTGCAATTACAACTTCTCTTATAGCCATTGCTTATCTGAGTCTGCCTCTGAGTCAGGAAGCCTTTTCTGGCTTGAGCAGTGCAGTGAAGAATGACTGTGCTGCCAAGAGAATGGAAACTCAAAACGAGATTGAGTTTAAATCCACAGCTGGGACTTGAGCACTTGGCACCAGGGATCATGAGGTCATTGCAGTAAGACAGGGAACGTTCATGCGTAGTGTGTAAGAAACACATCAGCTTGCCAGTCCTTACTGCAGATTTCCACTATCTGCTATATGTGGGCCGTACAACAGATGCCCATCTTTTCAACCTGAAAAAAATCCTCCAAGGCTGTATGAATTTTTTTTTTTCTTTTTTAACTGTCAGACAAAAATATTTACCATCAGTAAATATTTATTTATTAGAATTGTCAGTTCCAACAAAAATGCAAAATGGATTTTTGTATTTTCTTTGACAAATATGAGTTAGGAAATGTTCTAATAAATATGATTATATTGCTCAGGATATCAAAACTCGCATAGGTGAAGGCAGTTTAAATTAAACAAGGATAGTTTACAGAGGTAAAACTATAATAATAGACAGCTGCAGTTTTACAGGTTTTCTTTTTTGCTCTTTATTCCAAGTTAGGGGTATTACCTTGCATAATTCTTGATAAATTCAAATGACCAAAAGAGAAAGTGCTTCTTTTTAAAGAGCCGGTGTGACCTCTGAGGTCATATTAATGACCTCATGAGGTGCATGTTAATCTTACAACCAATAATCCTGGCTGAAAAATACATAAAATGCATTTTATTAGATTCAAAGGTAATAGTTTCTTGCTATGAAGGGAAGGTGAAAAATTTACTGAGATTGAAAGCAGAAGCCAGTCTGGCTACCAGGACTTAGGGTAAAACTTGGTACTGTACAGGGAAGCAGGTATGGGAGCAGATTTGGCAATCTACAGCAGATTGAGTTTGCAGGAATAAAATTGTCTGAGAGCTGTTGAACCCTCTAAGCTTTGAAAAACAGAGCTCTCATAGGATAATTGAAATGCCAGACATTAAGCTATATTAAACTGTGCTTCATTGGTTAAGCCTCTCAACAAAGCTGCATGTGCTGTATATAAAAACAACCAAAACAACCCACTGGTATTCTAACTGCCACTTTCAAATTAAGTGATTGCTCCTTTCTTTTTTTTTCTTTTTCTTTCTTTCTTTTTTTTTTTTTTTGTAAATGGGCAATAACTATGAGCTAATAATGCAAATAATGCACAAAAAAGATGGACTAAATGTAACCATAAGAACTGCAAAAGGTAGAGCTGAAGCCACTGTCTTATGGTTGGACTTGGTTATCTGAGAGTTCCGTTCCAAACACAACTATTCTGTGATCCTGTGATGTTTTGACTTAAATAGCCAATCAAAGAAAGGAATCCCGATTTAGGAATCTCACAGTTTGAGAAAAAGTTTAGTTTGAACTGGATGAAAAACTAATTCCTTTTGCTGAATTTACTGAATCAAAAACTAAAAAAAAAAAAAAAAAAAAAAAGTTTTCAATAGTACTGGTAGATAGTGATTTGAATTTAAATAGGCTCCCTGCAGTTGCTCAGTGAAGCTGGCATTCTTGACAGATGAACAACTTCAGTTTAGTGATCAGCTACTTTGGGTTTTAGAACCTGTGTCTGAGATAGGAATTGGGTTACCTGAGGCTTCTCCATTGCAGAATGGGAAATAAATACAGCAAGGACTGGACCTCTCAGTGTTTTCCGTCTTCAGGCTCCTTCACAGAACACCCCTGGCATGACTAACTGCCCTAATGGGAGCCCTTAAAACTCTCTTTTGGATTCATCAGCAATTAATCTATTGCAGCAAGCATGGACCCAAATATTTTTGGGGGGATCAATGAATACACAGCTGGAGGCACTCCACAAGGAAGCTGAAGAGAATTTACAGCAATAAGTAAAATGTCACTTTTCAGGCACTCCCCAGTAATTTTTTTTTCTGTTCCTACTTTAGAACACAAGTTGCCTGAACTTCCCTTGACAAAGCTTCCCATCTAGTCCAAGACTATTCAAACTCTGATTTATACTGAAACCTTTTTGGCTGACAAATCTGGAGTTTACTCAGTCCCAACTCAGATACTGATTTACTGCTGAAAGTTCATACTGTCCCCCTTATGTTAAGTGGTTTATCCATTCCTTATCACAAGATATGATCATATCTATGTAATCAGCCTGCATCCACTTAGATCTGTGTCGCATAATTTGCTGACAACCAAGAGCCTTCTAAATAAATAAATCACTTTAACTTTAACTTTACACAATGTTCTTACGAAACATGTTTTGTTATTTTAAGGATTGTTCTGCCAAGTGAATAACACCCAGCGTCTTCATAAGTAAGTATTAAGGTTAGAAATATGGACCTCCATTTACTTGGCACTACACTTACCTTGGCAAAATGAGGATCAGGTTCTTAAAATATGATAGGACAATAACCATTAAGCACCCACCTCTTAACCTTTCATTCTGGCTTTCCATCTTTATGTATTAACCACAGTGCTTTCTTTCATTCTGATTTATGTTTATTGTACTTTCCCAGCAGGCTTGCAGTAATGCTGCTTTCTGTGGCTTCTGTGTGCAAAACACACACTCATGCAGTAATTCAGATTTTGTTTGTTCCATTTCAGGAGAAGCAGATTCGAAGAGAAGTGCCATGATGGCTAATTCTCTTCATAGATTCTCTTACAGCAGGTTACAAATTATCTTTGACTGCTGTTGTAGGCAGAAGGGCACTATAGTGACAGAAAGAGTATTGATACATGAAAGAATCTATTAACTGTTTGTGGCTGTGATTTTTCTCATCTATGGTGTGCACATTTCAATATATATTCTGCCAAACAAACCCCTAACTCATAGACACTGCAAAACAGTTTAAGATGGTTTCACTCATACAGAATACTTTTGTCTGCTAAAACTATTGTGGAATTATGCTTCTGACATTTCAGAGACTGAAAGTGGCCTCTCTTTGCTCTAATTATACAGCTGAGGCTGTCAGCTTTTTCTATAGAGTGAAATTTTTATGAAATTTACTGTGGCTTCTTCTTGAAAGAGGAATTAGCTGTGAAAGACACATGTGAGTAGAAAAACTTGCCTCACAGGTTGTGTTGCAGAGTGTGAGGATTGCTGTTAAAGCCACACTGTCACAGGATGGGTGGTTGGTGTTGCTCTGCTCAGCCTGTAGAGGAAGCATAGTTTCACAAAGTGTCCTTTAAAGGTAATTGTATACCACCCAGGCTTGTCCCATGAGTACCACGATACTCATGAGTACCATCAGTTCAGGACACTCTCTGTGGTTTTTTTTATTTAGTGGAATAGGCTTCTCTTTGGTGCTTTTCTGAGGTTTGGAGGAAAATGTTTTTCACAACCCCTTCCTTCTCTGAAGAAGTGCATCTGGACACCACATGGCAGGATTTGCTAGCTCTGAGGATCCTGAGTACAGTGAAGATGCTGGATTTTATGAAAAAAGAAGGGTAGTGTTCCACTGCTGAATTCCCTCAAATTCCTCATCTGCTATTTGCTTGACTTTAAGTTTTTACAGCTCTTGAAAGAACAAAGCTTGGTAGAGGTTTCAATTAAAATAGACAGCAGGGTGGTATACAAGCAGGAGTCGTTATTTTGTTTTTGAGGAGAAAAAAAAGGAAAAGTGAAGTGTATGAAAATGAGAGCTGAGAGTGTAAAGCGTATCCAGTGCTGCAAGTCCTACCATACAAGATACATCTCTGCTTGTCAGTGGTGCTGGAGCTTAAGGAGCAGATGATTTGATATTTAAAACAAGACAACTTGACAAAGTTTTGCCAACTTTAGTATCTTCCAGTAGATACACTCTTGTTCAAATCAATAAAATACCCATCCTCAGCTTTCATTAAGCATGAGCCAAATGTCACCATTTCTTAAAAAGGTGCTGTAGGATTACAATATGTAGCTGCCTTCTGCTTATACATGAGTAAGCTTGTGTTAAGTTCATTTTAAACCAGATTTTCTTCCTCTTCCTTGCTTCCTCACCCTTCTTTCTTTTTTCCCCTTGTTCATTAAGGGTGTACTTTTCACTAGCTTGCCAAAAGCATAATTATACTTGCTGCATAGAAATACCCAGTGGAGATTAGAAGAGAAGACAGAGAAAGTAATTTTTAGAATTCTAAAAAAAAACATTACAAATGTAAACTTAAAGTGCCAACAGGATTGGAAATGTGTAGGCTGTATCACTAGTTTCCACTAAGGCAGTCTTCATTCAAGGGGAAAATATCTTTAAATTAGACACACTTAGGTAATGAATTACTTGCATATCTCTAATGAGCACTTCAGATTACCTGCTATTAAAATTCTAGTACACTCAACATAAATTTGGATGGGATACTGCCTACACGACTCTCAATTTCAAGAAAAAAGGATACAGACATTTTTTTTGCCTGTAAAATATTGTGTGTCTTAATCTAAAAAGCTGCCAGTTTATATAGGATTAAACTCTACGTATACACATAAAACACAGACTGGATTATGTGGAGAGCCCTTGTTCATGGTGTTAGACTGTGATTCACCAAATTCCAGTGAGACAACTCTAGCTGATAGAAATAGCAACATTCCCAGTAACATTTAGCAAGCTCTGCTTGCTGATCTGTCTGGAAAAGAACAGAGTAGTTCTGTACTGAAGTACATACTAATTGTAAAGATGTCGGGGCATTCATTCATCACTTTTTGTAATCTTTGGTGGAAGGTATGGACTGTAGGATATGACAATGAAGTCACAGATACACATTTTATATTATTGTTATGGTGATATTTTGACACATGATATATTCCTGTTAACATGACTTAAAGAAAAAGAAAATACCTTCAGATCATCAAGGTGAAACTCTTACGATATGTTAAGAAATCCCCTGTAGTCAACAAAGAAGACACCTGTTGTTGCAGACAGACCTTGTATTAGACTGAAAACCTTCTCCTTCAAAGCTCTTTTCAGCTCCACAGTCATTTATTTTTGTAGATTGCTTTTTCTCTATCCCTCTTTATTACAAAGCATCTCATACTGCTCTCTTGTTCTCTGTTTTGTCCTAATACCTTTCTTCCTCTGCACTTTTATTCTGGATCTCACTATTAGCTTTTGTAGACTTCTATTCATGAGTTAAATCACTGTCTTTTGTCTTCATTCAAATAACTCTTCAAAACTCATCCTTTTTATGGAGCCTTCGGGGAGAACCCATTGACTTAAAGAAATCTGAAATGCAAATAATATACTTGGCAAATATACAATATAGTTAATCACTTTCATTGGAAAATTGTGTTTTTCCAGCATGGTTGGGAATATTCGTATTCCCCTTGTGTTTTGTCCACACGCCACCTTTTTTTGTATTGCCCCATACTGTTTTGTTAATTGTCATTAAATACCTTCTGCATTTGGTTTATTTTCAGTAATGTTTTACATTTTTTAACAAGGTCCCTGACTTTATTTCCCTATAATGTGTGTGATTCACACATGGGGTTAATATGTCTGTGGACCTTGAAAGTTGTTAGATCTTATGCTTAAAAATATTCTTCTGCTGATGTACTGTCATACTTTTCTTTCTTTTAAGCTATCATATTTTAAGAACATGTATACAAATTTACCTGAATGTCTGACCAAGGTCAGAAGTAAAATACGTGTTAGCATTGCAAACACTAATAAATTGTCTTGTAATATTTTCTGATTTTTTAACACTCATTTTATGTTGCTCTATGCAAGTATAATGAACTTTTTCCATTACCTACTATGCATTTTGCCAAAGGGTTCATTAGAAGAACACTGACATGTGGATAGGAATGCATTTTAAACCTCTCTGAATATACAGAAGATGATAAAATAGTTGAAGGTAAAATATTTCAATTGCCTTTCTGGATGCCTTAAAGTGTCTGTCAACCTTTCCCTGTCTGTGTCAGGACATGAGTGACATTTGAACAGCAATTTTTGTTCACATGTGCCACATCTAGGCTGTGTCTGGACTTCTTTTGAAAAAATAAGAATAATCTTTTTCCTCCTCCCAAAGCCACAGGGCCAAAACAATTCCATAGTTATGCCATTTCCAAAGCCCTTTGTGTTGCCACTGAAAGCAAATATACAAGACATTCTTTTGTTATACAAAATCAATACTGTATCTTAGTTGCAGTAATTTTGCATGCATAAAAAGATTATTTTGTTAGAATCAAAGACTACCAGAATAATTTTAATGGTGAAATATTTCAAATACCATTTTTCTGTTATTAGCAGAATAATATAATCAAAGTTGTCCAGTTTTTAACAAATACACTTAGATGCTAGATATTGGTTTACGCTTTATGTTACCATTGAAAGAAGGGAAAAGCTCTACTAATTTGCAGTAGGATCCATTTGTGCATATAATTCTTAAATGTTAAATAATTCTGTTTACTGATATTTTGCAAAGTTAAAAGTTGTAAATACAGAAAACAAACTCCAATTTTCCTCAGCTGCGTTAAATAATTCCTCATCTCAGAGTTAAATACAAAGGGGGAATTATGAATCTGCTTACTAATAATTGTGATTTTCGCAATTGAGAATTATTGTTATACTTTGCATATGGGTCCTTGCAAAACAGCATGTTATCTCAGGAACCCTATGCCAAGCAAATGTAATGGGGTGGTTATTCTGATAAGGCTTACTGATCATCTACTCCCAGAAATGTTGTTTTTTATCAAATGTGTGAAACCAAACACTTATGTATGAAGAAAATATAATGAGAGGAAAAACTAGGGCTGTTTGGCATAAGGTAATATTAAATGCAAGACACCTGCATGATGTTCTCTTCAAGATCAGAAACTTGTTGGTTATCACTGGGTAGGTTTCAAGAGGAAATCTGTTTTTTATTTTTGTCTTGAGAGATGTTTCTCTTTACAGTTGACATCAAGCTTTCACATCAAACCTTCACATGTATAAACAAGATCAAAAGTTTTGAAAAACTTTAAATTTCTCAGTCAGCATCTCTTTTTATGAGTTCAGTCATTATGTTACTTTACACAGTGTGTTATGGCTGTTTTTCCTGATTCCTTTTAGTTATTTTTCATAACTGTATGAAAGAGTTTATAGTGTTTCAACCTGAGATATTTGGGTAAAAGAATGGTCTGAATGAAATGCTCTGGATAGCTCTGGAAGGTATAGATTTAATGGACTGATAAGGAAGAGACAAAATTATTCAAGTTGTCATACTCTGTTGCTTTTCAGTTCTCAAAATGCTGTATATTTAAGTTAAAGAACAGTGGATATTCATGCATAAACCTGCATCTTGGATAATCTATGCAAAATCAAAGCCAGATCAGCAGCAGGGGTGCCCCTGGGAGGCAATAGAAGTGGGCTATAAGGAATTGACAGAAAAGACAGTAAGGAAGGAGAGTCTGTATTAAATTCTTCTTACACCATCACACATAGGTACTTTGTAGAATCCCTTCATGCACTTTGTTTCGCTGGTTTTCCGTAGATAATGATAGGACCATACAATTAAAAATCAGTAAACCCTTATAAATCATATGATTCTTTTTGAATACTGTATAGCCTCTTCTGTCACTGAAGGGCAAGGTTTTTTGCTGGTGTGGGCTATTACAGTTCCATCAGCCTTATGGAGTAACTAGTAGCATCATCAACAGTTGGATGCCAAGGATGTGTATAAATTAAAACTGGATTTCAGATTGGATTCCCCAGTTTTGTTTTATTTTGCCTTAAACTATACAGAGACTGTTTTCAGTACTATTGCAAAATTCTTCCCTATGACTGTCTAGTTTGACCTTAAAAAATTTAAAGTTGACACCCAGATGGGATTTTCTCAGTGCACAAGGCATTGTGTTATGCATTTAGTTGTCTGTTTCCATTTTACCAACTTGCTACATAGTTCATATAACTTCTCTGAGTTGAGTTGAAAGCCTTGTATTGAGAGCTGTAGCTATCAGTGGAAGTAAATGAGTTGCCACTACTTACAACACTTTTTTTTTAGCCCCTTAAGCAGCAGTAGTCAGGATGCCTGGGACAGGATAAAAAAAAATCAAAATAATTGGATGTAAGAAATCTGAAGGTACAGCAGAAACGTCATTTTTTTTTTAACAGGTAACTGTAGAATTTGAATAATTTAACCTTTAAAATGTTGTTTATTCTGTTGTGATCAAGAGGAAAAAATGTCACTCCTTTCTTTTGCTGATGCCATTTACAGGGTATGATTACAGATGCATGGTGTAGGTGCTTGTGTACAAGGAGTCTTACCTCAGTGAGGAGCTTTGTGGTGCGAAACAAATCAACCAGAATAATTAAAAAAGAAAAAAAAAAAAGAAAAGCACACTCAGATTGACTTAGCATCATTCTCTGCATTTACAAGGTGAAGAGTTTGGCTGGTGAAACTAGATAGGAAAAGCCTGGAATAAAGTAAGAGGAGGTTTCGATTTATCACCGAATCATGTCTATTTCTTTCCTTTATAACACAGGTATTTGTGGTCAACCCATCTCTTGTGCTCTGGAATCAGTTCATGCCTGGACATTATGTGGGACAGAAGCTCCCTGTGGGCTGGGGCTGGCAGCTTAGGGGTGTCCCCATGGGGATGTCAGGGCAGGGCCACATCCAGGAGCAAGGCAGCTGGGAGGCAGTGGGGGGCAACCCCAGCCCTGGGCATCTGGCACCTCCCTGGGGACTGTCTGGGCCAGGGTGGGAATCAATCCAAGGTCTGGACCAGCAGGAGAAGAGCTGGGTGCAGGGAAGGATGTTGATGCAAATTCTGACGAGTGGTAGCACCTGCTCTTCACAGTAAGTTCTTCACTTTTGAGTCCTTTCCTGCAGTGGTGCACGCCACTGAAATTGCAGTTGTAGGTGACTAAAAAACAGACATTGGGAAGACTGCTTCCAGGTGTGGTAAAATGGTCTGTTTTACATTTTGAAACCTCTTGGATTTGGAAAGTTGCTATTGTCTTGCCTTTTCTAGAGGAGATACAGTTCAGACTATCATTTTATGTCACACTGCATATTATCAGAGCTATGTGCTGCCTGGTACCAGGCATTGTGGTGCTGGGGAGCTTTTTAACTACAAAGATCCTTATTCATAGAGTCATACCCATATGTGCTTTTCTGGTGGGAAGACAATGGTGTCCTGGTTGTCTTTAGTACTCCTGTTCTGCAAAAGCCAACAGAAATCTGTTTATGTAAAAATAAGAGTACATCAAGGAACAGAACACTTACCCAGAACCTTGCGAGCTTTAAAATTTAACTGATACCCTCAGAAAAATGGCCTCACGATGTGTTATGCTTTTGCCTTCCAGAAAAAATATTGTATTTTCTGGAACATATTGCTTCACTAGGTCTAGAAAATATTCTGTTATAGGCTGTGCCACTGAGGATAGTCCACTGAAAATACTTTGCTTGCCTTATGAAGCATGGCCTGTAGCATGCCTTCGGGCATGGCACTTGTGGGGCTCAAGTGATAGCTGAGTTACTGTATATGCACTGTATAGTTGCTTATACTTACTTCAACATAAAACGGCACATTTACACATTAGACAAGCATAAAGTGGTCCATGAGGAACTACTTTCACTTGAGGCAAAGTGTCCTTGTAGAGGTTTGAAGTGTGAAGTGAATTTTATCATTTTAAATTGTACAAATAAGCAGAAAAGAAAGTTAATTTATATTTTTTTTTCCTGTTTCAGGGCAGTCAAGGAGAAAGTTTTCCCTTTCCCTCTGCTTCTTTTTTTTTTTTTTTTTTTTTTTTGGAAGAGTAGGAGAGCTAAGACAAATTATCTTTTTCTTAATGATATAAGCCAATTTTCAAAGGAATATAAAATATAATAAAGAGTGTGGGAGAGTGAGCCTCTCAAAATTGACTTGACATGTAATGAGTAAATTTATTTTGTGTTTTATTATGTGGAGCTTTTTGTTTGGATGGGTGGAAAGTGAAAAGGAAATAATTGTGTTGGGTTAATGGTCTATCAAAAGGGGGCTATGCATTTCTCTTCCTGGGAAAGTGCTGGCCATTGACATGACAGCTGTAGAGTTGAATGTATTTCAAGATGAATCTTGCAGGTTGTATCACTAGCATCCTTCTTGAAACTGACATATGTAGGGGGGTAGTGCAATCTGGAATTCATCCATTTACCTTACGGGTTTATGGCAGGCTTGCTGTTCCTCTGAGTTTTTAAAAACTTTTTCACATTCTATAATCTAGTTCTCTTCATTCAAAATTGTATTTTTTTCCTGAGGCATTTTCTGAAAGATGCATACCGAAATAAAGTAAACAATTTGAGTTCTCTGGATTTAGTGACCCGGGTGGAAGTATCATGAGTGTGCAGTGACAGATCTGAGAGGACTGTGATGCATGAACAGCAAGCAGCAGTAATTAAGAGACCCAAATCTGATCCTTTGAGTTTGCACCACACTATGACTGGCAGAGGAGTAAAACTGAAGTCTCTCTTTGGAAAGCATTTGAGAATTACATTTGAGAAAGCCACTTTGTGGCAGTCACCATACTACCATAGTATGCTACAAGCAAAATGCATGCTGAGGCAGCTGAGGAGTCCTTTTTTCACCATGACTATGAAAGATTTGGCAGCTGCTTTTTCAAACCCAGAATGGCTGAGTTTCGTAGAGAACTCCAAACTGCTCAACAAGGGGTAGTCTCTACAGCTGACTGGACCTGAATAGACATGGCAATCTAAAAATCAGCCTCTCCAGCATGTAGTTCACCATTTATTCAGCCCTCATTTTTATTTAAAGTCCATAATATAGTTTCTTTGGCAGGGATTCATAAATGTCCATTTCATCTGTATGACTGCTGCATGATAATGGAGCTTTCTCTGGTGCTGCCTCTATCTCCACGCAGCCTGCCTCTTAGGACACACAGAATTTGACAGCAGGAATATCACCTGATACCAGTCCTTGCAGACACCTAGTGTTATTGAAAATGTGCTGGTAACTCACATTGCTATGCAGGTCCATGGCCATTAAAATTTTATCATATAAACCCTGCTGTCTGCACCGAAGAGGAAGTGAGAGCCTTGGCAGAGGATGATCACATATTTATTTTATCAGAATCTTCTGAAAAGGAAAAACCAGCAGGTTCAGAGCAGAAAGGAACGAGAATAACATTCCCTTTAATTTAAATATAATATAATGTCAAAACCCTTGAAATTGACATTTATCTACTGTAGTTCATTTTAACTTTTTCCCCAGAGTGGTTCAGTGTCCCATGGTTGCACAACAGTCCAAGCCAGTTGCACATGCTGTAATTTTCCTATGTTTCTCCTGTAAGGCAGATATTCATCAAAGCATGTCACGGACAGCTAAAGCAAAAGGCAGCAAGATATAGATTATAACATTGATTTATCAGGGGTCAGACTGTCAGATTAGTAGGTTTAGAGGATAGGCCATTTGTGCTTCCTAGTGCCAATGCATATAGAAACTGGCAGGCAGATAATTAACAAGAGTATTCTGTACGTAAGACAATTAGGAAGTTTCAATTAAAAAGAATAAATAAATTCACTAAGTCATTTATTGGCTAAACTCCCTTGTTTTTATTGTTAACAAAGGATCAAATGAAAGGAGTTGGGACCGCTTGTGGTTTTACCAGGACTCTTTTTTATTCTTAATACTTTGCTTGAGAGTGTATGGTTTCCTTTTCAATTACAATTAAAAAGAAATTAGAAAAGGAATTTTTCAAAATAAATTACTTTTTAGATACATAGGAAATATTTAGGAAATTCTTATTCTTAATTATTTTCAAAAAATATGAAAGAGATGAATTTGAGCTAGTTTTTCCAAAGTGATAACCCTTGGTTTTTTACTCTCCTAATATATTGTGATCACTGGAATATAGAAATTATGCCAAGCTCCCTCTGAAGACAAAGAGAGTCTTTTTGAGTTTCTCAGTATCTCTTGTATTAGGATTTAGTCCCCACAAAAGGACTACTCAAAATATAATTATTTCAATCTGCAGTCTGTTGGCAAACCTCAGATTTGCTGGTTTGCACTTAAAGAGAAGATCCACAAGCAAAAGTTTTTTTGCCTATAACCTTTACTTAGATAAATAAAACATACTTGTTCCTTAAATTAATAAAGACAAAGCCAGATCTACTGCAAGTAAAAAGCATGTAAATTCTCATATTTCATGCATACATAATCTATTTCAGTGTTAGGTATTTTTCAATGGTTAATGAATTCAGGAATGGTAAACCCCAATTTTTGTAGAAGATGACTGGCATTTAACTCCTCTTTCTTTTAATTTTTCTTGCTTTAAAAGCTGAAAAGAGGACTTTTTTTGTGTAAAACATTAGAACTACTGCCAAACACTTCAAAGGTGCTTAAAAGAAGCACAAGTGTTTTCATTACTTAATGAAATTAAGGAGTAAAAGAATTGTCTTTTCTTATTGAGAAGTAATGTTTGTCCCTAGAATTAACAACAGGGGATATTGCATGAATGTTTCTTCTGAATTTATTCTGTTTAGTATAACATAGCCTTTAGATCAGATGGCTAACTATAAAGTTCCTACCTTACCTTTGTAAGTGTATGTATCACTGTATTTCACTTATAAGTTAAAAGTGCTTTTTTTTTTTTTTTTTCAACTCTTAGTGAGCTGAAACTTAGATGAGTCTACCTTTGTTTATTTCTGTCAGGCATGACAGTAAGAAAATGTTGGGAAACTACAGACAAGCAAAGGTACACTGATGTTCAAAAGCCTACCTGTTCTCTCAGAACAGCTTTGTGTTCTGAACTACGGGTGTTTTATTTTGTTTTTTTTCCCCCCTTTCCTAATTGTTATAAGTATGCTCTTCTGCTGTGTGTAAGAGTTTCACTTGTCTCTTGAAGCTCTCAAAAGAGAATGCAAATGGCAAAAGGGCTATGGAGACACCATATGTGAAAGGAAGAACTGCTTTTTCCAGTGTGAACATCTCCATAGCTTCACCTTTGTCCATTTTTGCCTTCTACAACCTCTTTCTCTTTGAGAAAGGTTTGAAAAGCTTTGGGGGAACTGACAGGTTTCAAAGAGAACCTGCTCCTGGTATTATTCTTGAAGACCACTGAGCTTATTCCCATGGATTCAGATGCATTAGAAATAAATTATCAAAGGGATTTTGCGAGGGAGATTTCTGTTTACTTTTCATCTTTTAGAGTACTTTGAATGATCAGATTTTTAGAGGGATAATAATCATCTAAGTGAGTATTATGAGTCACCTACCGAAAAATAACAAGTTGCTATTATCTGTTAAAAAATACCTTCTATGCTTTCTGAATATGAAGAAACTACAATAAATTCTACCATATACCAACCTTCTATAAAAATCATCTAGGTAATGATGCACTGATCCTTGATTTGTATTTGTTGACAGGGTTGCTCTCAAGTGTTCTAAATCTGAAATTCAAAGTATTTTGGCACTGTCTGTGTTACTCTCCAAATACTTAGAATTTTATTTTTCTTGCTTGTGCTCTTAGGAGTGTTTCACAAACCTATAGCAGAAGTCTTCTTCCTTACCAAAAAGATATGCCCTATTTCTTGAATGCATATAACTTTTTGAAAGTTGGAACTTGATGAAATCTATTTGGACTTATTTTTGTGGGTTTAGCAAAAGAGAGAACTCTGTGATCTCAGTACTCTTTCTTTGCTTAGGATGAAATTGTAACTCAAAGCCTTTGTAAAAGTCTTCAAAGATCATACTAGAAGAATCCTCATTATGAGTGAGGTAATGACTTGATTCTGATTTAGTTCATTTTCAAAACCAATAAAAACCTATTTCAGTGAAATACCCAGTAAAAGAAAGTCAACACAAAGCACCAATTAATAAAAACCCTGAGCCAAACCGATTCAGATGACATGCATAATTTTGGTTTTCTACAGTAAATGTTGCATTAAAGTGCAAGCAAATGAGAAATCAGCTTTCCCTGTGTTCTAGGAAACTTGGCAGCCTTCAATAGGGACATTTCTACTAGCAATAAACATAATAATATTACTTCTTGCATTACCTTAGCTGTGGGAAATATGATGAGTAAGAGCAGTCTCATAATGTATATTGATCACTCAAGTATTAATCTCCTCAAACAATATTTACCACTCCCTTAGCACTTTTCATTTCTTTAAAAATGAAAGCACTTCTCAAACTCTGAGTGAGTCTGTATTTTTCCATTTTACTTATGGAGAAAACAAAGCAGAGCACGGCTAAGAGACTTTCCTCAGTCACGACCTCCGAAGGGTGAGTGAAGTGACTTGGGCCCTCATGCTCCCAGGGCTGAGAAACTGAACACTTAGCCAGTTCCTTCAGCTGTGGTTGTGCCTGCTATTTCTGTAAAAGGACATTTTTCTGTAAATGCCCGCCTAGATATTCTCTGAAAATAACAGCTTCTTCCACGCTTGTACTATCTCATAGCATTTTTGTCTTTACCCACCTTTTGTGGCATTTCTAGGCTTCAAAAGCAAACACACACAAACCAGCCACTGAAGATTTCCAGGGCTAAAGACAAGGTTTTCTTGTTCATCCTCTTGATCGTGGTGTACCGTCAATCTAAGGAAAAGGAGCTTGTAGGGAAGTCTAGTTCAGCACTTCAGCTTTACCAGACATAGTACTTCATTTTTATCTCTGTCTGCCAGTGCTCCAGAGGGAGTTTTCCAGTGGGCTGGGATGATGTTTTGCAAGAGATAAGATAATATAGTGCAAACACACTGATTCCTAAAAAGTGTGCTTTCTAGCATACCATGTTGATAGCACAGCAAGTAAACAACAATAACTACCTCTCTGGCATACACATCCACAGCTATCGCTGAGGGACACTGCCATCTAAAACCTTTTCTTCCATGCAGTGCTGCACAGCTGGGCACGGGCACTGTGATTTATGGTCCACTGACTGCAGTTCCAGCTAGCCTCCTTTGAAACAAATTTTACTTTTAAAACGACCAGTCTCTGCTTTGTTCTTTGCTTGGAAAAAACAAAACAAAACCAAATTAAAAAACCCAGAGTTTTCCACCAGATTTGTTAAGATCTAAATCCCTTTTTTCTCGGTGACAAATACTTCTTCCATTCAGCCTTTTTACATGTCAGGGTGGAACCATCCCTAGGCTGATTTAAAGGCAAAAGACAGAAATGGGCCACTCCAGGCTTCCTGTAAACAGTTTAGATGAGAACAATGTGCTAACAGTTCCATGCAGTTTTCAGAGGCCCCTGATTTTGCTGGATTGCTGAGTCACTGACAAGCTGTCGCGTGAACGAGACAATACTTCCTTTCAATGACAAACTCACATGGGCAGGAATATCCTTCAAATGTCTGAGGTAAAACAAAAATTTGGCTCCATTTCAGTGATGGGATTCCTCCGCTGCTATAGAGCAAGCGGCAAATGCTGGAACTGTGCATCTACTTACAGGCGTCAAACTTCTTCCCTTCTTTTCTTTTTCTTTCTTCCTTTCAGTGTTTCCTAACTATCTTTTCTAAATTCATTTTACTGTTGGCTGACTGTCACTGGTTACCATAGCAACAACCTCTGGTAGCAGCAAGTCTGGGATGCCCGATGTGAGCATCTTCACATTTGAGCCTTGCCAAGGCTAACTATTAATACAGGGTTATATATTGGCTCAACACTGTAAGATTGCTCAATTTTTTCTTCCTTTAGCTGGCTGCCAGTTTGCTTTTCCCGAGTTGGTTAATTTTCTATCTTCACATATCTATTAGTCAATCTGGTGTTAGTTTTAATTCTTTGATCTTTTTGTGTTGACTGTGTTGCAGGACTGGTTAGCTTAAATATCTTTCAACAAAATAATAGACAAGGGGGTTGCATTAAAAAACATCTCTTTTCAGTTTTGTTCATAAGCAAAAAGATTTGAGATAATCTTGCTCTTTGGACAAGTATTCACAGTTTAATAGAACAAATTTCAGTTGCAAGATGTTTAAATGTTTTGCAAGGTGCAACAATAGTTAGTTTACAAGGGTAAGAGGGAGAGAAATGCATTTAACAGTAGCATGTTTGGAGACAGACAGCTAGTATGGAATTATGGAATAGATGTGAATGTTGCAGTCCTTAGTGGCAGCAGTAGAAGAGTATAACAGTGTTTAAAATTTTTATACCCCTATACCCTCACCATAAGACAAGCCCAAATAGGAGTTGAAACCTTTCTGTACAGCAGAAGTAGCAAAGTGCTTGAGTAGTTGGTTGGGAAATGAGAGCTGAAAGAGAAAACTGAAGTGCAGTGATTGGTTTGATTTGCTGAATAAATTGCGATGTTCAGATTCAGTTTGTATCAATACGCAAAGCACTGTACACCTGCAGAGCCTGTCACACTTGGTATCCAAAACTCTGGCACAACTAGTCTTAAATAATCTTCTTACTGTTGTCAATAATTAAAGCAAAAAAAACCCCAACACCAAAAAAACCACCAACAAGCCAAACCAAACCAAAAACCACCAAACAAACAAACAAAAAACCCCCCAAAAAACCAAACCACCAAACACTAAACTTAGCATTTGCGGTTTTATTCTATATACATGCAAAAAGAGAGTAATGCTTCTTTGGGGCATATCCTTAAAGAAACAATACTTTTTGTAAATTTATGAAATATTGTAATATTCTCGATGGATTATTTTAAAAGTAGCCAAGGGGTACAGTAAAAGGATTTCTCTTTATTAAACATGACTGAAAGCTAGAAGCATAATATTCTGTCTCCTTAATACATTGGAAATTGCACTTTGATAATTTCCAGCTATGATGTAAAATGGGCAAATATGAAAGCTTTTACATTTGCAAGCAAGCAATTGATGTTTATCCCTGTCTACAGTCCCTGTAGCTTTTCAGGACTGAGAAAAGCTAGTTTCTAGGGAATGCTTTTCTTGGATTTTAGTTTGGTTTCCTATTCTTTTTTTTTTTTTTTTTTTTTTTCCCTGTCTCAAAAATCTTTGGATATGCTTTTCAATGAGCAATTAATTCAAAATATGAATTCTCCTTTTTTCTTTTACTTGTTTGCTTGTTTTGTTTTAGTTTAGAAGAATCCCTGCAGGCTTGTTTGGAATTCGGAGTTCAAACTGCTGTGATGGGACTATGCAACAGAACCAGATCTGAACTCTTATAAATGATTGATGTAGAATAATATTTCTGAAGAAAGGGAAAGGATGAGTCATGAGAGGCAGTATAATGGCTCCAAGGGGTAGAAGATTATTTGGACTAACCCTGGTAGATTTTAGGGGAATTCCTCAGGTATTTTGCAAGTTGCAGACCGGACTGAGAGGCCTATCAGATTAATATTTTCTGTTAGGGAATTCCATTTATTTCTAGAATAGAAAGAACGTAAATTAATTATTTTTTTTAAAGAGTAAATAGGGTGAGTCAATGTTGAGTACATTTTGTCCTGACTCTTTGAGCTGCTACAGTTATAGAATCATAGAATGGATAAGGGTTGGAAGGGACCTTAAAGATCATCCAGCTCCAACCCTCCTGCATGGGCAGGGACACCTCCCACTAGATCAGGTTGCTCAAGGCCCCATCCAACCTGGCCTTGAACACTTCCAGAGAGCGGGCATCCACAACATCCCTGGGTAACCTGTTTCAGTGTTTTAACACACTCACAGTAAAGAATTTCCTCCTAATATCTAGTCTAAATCTCCCTTCTCCAAGTTTTAAACCATTATTTCTCATGTGTCGCCTCACTACATGCCTATGCAAAAATTCCTACCCCAGCTTTCTTGTAGGTGCCCTTTAGTTCTACAAGGGTGCCTAAGCACCCCCCTGTCTTCACAGGAGCGGTACTCCAGTCCTCTGATCATTTTGTGGCTCTCCTGTGGACATGCTCAAGGAGCTCTATGTCCTTCTTATGCTGGGGACTCTAGAACTGGACACAGTACTCCCGGTGGGGTCTCACAAGAGCAGAGCAGAGGGGGAGAATCACCTCTCTCAGCCAGCTGTCTGTGCTTCTTTTGATGCAGCCCAGGACCCAGTTGGCTTTCTGGGCTGCAAGTTCACACTGATGGCTCATGTTGAGCTTCTGGTACACCACCACCCCCAAGTCCTTCTCCTCAGGGCTGTCCTCAATTCTTTCTCCTCCAAACCTGTATTGTAATGAGAATATTGGTTGTTATGGTAAACCTGCATCTATTTGCACAGCACAGAACTAAGTGCAAATTTCAAAATGTTGTGTATTAATTATAGTTAACATTATTGAGCTTGCTGTCAGGCTACTTTTTGAAAAACTGCTTACATGGCAAATTTCAAAAAGCATTTTTGGCAGTTGCAACTCAAATGACCTATGGACAGTTCTAAAAAATCTTTTCCAGCCTTTCTTAATATTAGTTTAACACTAATATTTAATCAAACACTTTGATATTTAAATATTAAACCTTACCATATTCTTCTAGACAATTAAGTGAGTAGTAAAACAGAGTGAACATGAGTGTCTGGTTTAATTATTGTTAATGGTCCCAGCAAATTCCATGATTGAAATATCAACGGTTATTACACATCTAAAAGAAATGTGATTCCATTTATTCTTGAAGAAAGTTATTTTCACCACATGAACTTAAAATATATTGATCTCATGTAGCCTTCTTCAGTAGATAATTCCTTTACACTGGAAGGAGGTTTGGTGTCAGGGTGAAAATGATGCTCACTTTTTGATGACTGACAGAAAGAAGGTCTCATTCCTAATATAGACAGGAGTGACAGACTGGTCAGATGTATATTTTCACTGAGTATTCTGGACTAAGTTAAAGAGATGTAGTTTTGCCCTGCATCTAATGTGAGACATTGTAGGTTATTAGACTCAAAAATCTCCAAAAATATTATAGAATAAAATTACTCTTAAAAGTCTGTACTTCCATGCAAAACATTATATTTTAAAGGCCATATGTAACTACTTGGGTTTACTGGATCTTCTGCTTTGTGAGGGTAAAACAAACAAAAAAGAAACAAAAAAAAGGGGGTGGAGGGTGGGGAGTAAGCTTGTTTTTTGGTGGTGAATGATATCCAGAAGGCAGTCCAGAAAAACTATGTGTGGGTGTAAGGGAAAGGCCTTTGACAGTGGATCTGTCTGTTAAACTGGATTAAAATGAGTTCTTTAATTGTCAGTCACTAATGTTGTTCACAGACCTAGATAAATTGGTGGGTCTGGTGGCTCACCATCTCACCATACTTCTTTCAGGCTACAAAGAAAGAACAATTAAACACTCCTTTATATGGTCACTGCCGGAAACCGTAGAAGCTGTGCTAGAAAGTATTTGGCTGCTGGACAGTGTCCTGCCTGTCAGGGTGGCCATCAGACAGAGCTCCCCTTGCCAGGCCAGTGTTCAGCTTATCGGGATAGCCACTAAAGGAGGGGCTGCTCCTGTGAGAACAGGGCCCATTTATCAGGGTGGTTACCCAAATGGGGTTCTCTCCTTGAGAGAACAGAGTCCAGATGGCTATCGAGTGTGGCCTCCACCCAAGAGCAATGTCCATTTTGTGAGGGAGGTTGTTTTGAGACAAATATTCTTTTTGGGATTTTACACCCAGCCACCTGAAAAATAGAAATTCAGAGGCCAGTGGATTTGTTGCCTGCTGCTGTGCAGATGAGTGGCTAAAACAGGAGCAGTAGTCGGGGCCATTTGGTTTTGAAGATGCCAAAAAAAAACCCAAACCCAAACACCAAATTAAAAAGAAGCTTTCTGTGTTCTAGTGCTTTTTTCTATTTTGTTTTTTTTTTCTGATAATGTTTATTTCTTAGCATGAAAGCTGTATTTTGTTTCTGTGTTTTAGACATTCAGGTGTTCTGACATTTACTGTAAGTAAACAGGATTGTGTGAAGCAAATTTTTGATGACTCTTTTGTTTCTCCTAACAGAAACAGCAAGCAAGTTCTCGAGTAGTGGCAAAACATTCAAGATAAAATATGCATGACAGCATTAATTGTTGCAGTATATTAAAAACTAGATGGATTGTTGTACTTGTGTCATGCTTCAAAAGCGTGATCTTTTCTTACCTCCCTTTCAATACATAATTTTGTCACAAATGCCACGGATATTCAGCACCTGCCATACAGAGAGAGTTTTGGCTGAATTCCTATAAAATCTCTGTTCGTGTATAGAAATCTTAAAGGCACTTTAGCCAAAGGGATTTGGTGCTGTAGTGCCACTGCACACTGCCAGCTTTTACTGGTTTACTGTACGTATCTTCTTGGTGGATGGTCTGTTTCCTGTCTTTCTCTACTTTTAGGGAGCTTTTCTTCTTTCAGTCATGTTGTCAGTGAAGGTATCTCTTCCTATACACACATTTATTGACTCTCAAGATTTTGATTTCTGGTTGGTTTTAGAAGAAGCAGACAAGAAGCATTGACTTATTGAACAAAAGAGATCAGACTTAGATGATGATGAAAATGATGATTCAGGAGAGGGTTTAAATGAAATGCCAATAAATATGATCACAGGTCATACCTACTCAGCTATTTCTTGATCAGTTGGCACAGCTCTGTGTGTGTTTGCTACTCAGAGCTATTAAGTAATTTGTTTGTGATGAGGATGGTTAAACTGTAAAGGCCAAATGCTTGAAACAGAATTATTATTCTAGTCATGCAAATATTTCTCAGTTTGCAGAGACAGACAGCTTACTCAGGCTGTGGCTTCTTGATAGGTTCATAAAGACCAACAAGTCAGGAAGAAATTGAGAGGAGATTGAAGGATCTTTCTGTTTTTCTTGATTGTGAGGGAAAGGATAAACAATGAATTACTGCAAAACAAGTCTGGCAGTAAGAGACTTTTTCTGCCATGTGACGAACATTTGCTTCATTTATGCATCATAAGTCTGCAGCTTGTTAGTGTTTTCTTTAGTCTCCCAGTATAGAGCCCTGGAGCATAGCCACACTACTTGTTCTTGGAAATGTATTGAAATAATGACTGTGATTCAGACTGAGGTGAATGGAAAAGGGAGGGACTTGTAATTTGTAGTTTCTAGATAAGTACTGCTCATGAGCTTGTATTTACTTGCTCTTTCCAAAGACTTTTTTGACTTTTTTGAATTTTTTTTTTTTTCTGAGGTGGATCAATTATATCCATGGGAGAGATGTGTTTGCTTTCTCCCACTTTTGGGATTTGGGACTTTCTTTGTCACAGGCATTTTTATGGAGATGGAGTCACCTGGTAATTCTTGTTGAATTCCCTGAGAACTCATTTGTGACACACAGTCATTTTAAGTACTCGAAAATTATTTGATTGGTTACTATTTGGTTGCAATCAGATCGCTTATTGCATTAAGCAAACTTAAAAGATTTCACCAACACCTGTTTCAAAGTGGTTTTATGAGTTAAATTTAGATTAAAATATTTTTAAGCATGATTTTTTGTTATCTGTGGTTGGGGTTTTTTTTGTTATGTTTTTTTCCTTTTGTCTTAATGACACTTTTTTTTTCTTTTTTTTTTTTTCCTTTTTCAAATTTGTTTGGTTCTTTCTCAGTTCACATTAAATACATAGGATTTAAATACAAAGGGAAAAATAGAGATGAGTTACTTGCTCATGAATGTTAAGGACCACAGGTGATGGCCACCTGATTTTTTTATGTTACAATATTTTTAGTTTGTTTGGGGTTTTTTCCCTATATATCATTCATTGCCTGATAATATTATTTGCAATGATAAGTGGTGAAGGCAGTGGGCTGAACTAGTGGCCATTATCTGCAACTTGTGACCAGTTTGCATTCTAATCCATAACTAGCAAGTAATGTTTTAAAATTTCATTGTATTTCAAAATTTGTAGTCAAGTAAAATATGACACTTTACAGAAAATAGGGACTTACAAAATTTTATGCTTTAGAAATAAAGGGAGAATCTTCCCCTTTTTTTCCAAGCAACTTTTTGCATATTGAAAGCAAATTATACATACATTAAGAAGGCAGTTTATGATAGACATCAAGAAAAACCTGAATTATTTCTCTTATTCTCATCACATAGTTTGAAAATGTCAAATAAAAGGTATGTTCTTTTCATTATTATTTTTAAAAATAAATACTAGCTTTTAAAAAAAGCTAAGTTCTTTTCTTTTTAACTAGAAAATTCTCAGCAATACCTAGGTAGCAGGAAGAATATATAAGAATATAATTATGGATTGTTACATTATAGTCACATTTTGTCTTATTTCCCAAAATGCACAGCTGCTGTGTCATTTTAAGATTTAGAAGTCACTGCATTTACATTTTAATGATAATGACTGTTGTTGATCTGCGTCATTAATGAGATTTTTACTGCATCTGCGTTTAAACTTTGTATGTTCTGCAAGAGACAGAGTAAGCTTGGAAAATGAGATTTCTGTCATGGAACTAATAAAGAGGTTTACATGCTCAAGCTGAGAGGATTCACAAGAGTGAATTCACAAGATTCTCGAGAATGAATCCTCTGCTCTACCCTGTGGAAGGTTACACAGTACAAACTTTCTGTTAAATGAGAAAGGGCAGAGGGAGAACTGCTGTGATTTCAGGGAGGCCTTTAGTCTACAAGGACAAAGAAAATGGCCCCTAAGTGAAGGCACCTGTCATTTCTGTGTTGGGAGTAAAGTAGTAGGAAAATCTCCTCAACATGAAATGTGATTTTGTAGCTCACTCACTTATTAAAATGCTATCTATTACTTCCTTTGAGGGCAGCAGAGTACCTTGAGAATGACAGATTGAGTGCATACAGTGTCACTTTGGGGATGCTTAATATAATGTCATAGATATTTGGGTATAGTTATGCTGCTCTTAAAAATGGCAAATAATGACCTTCCCAAACAATGTCCAAATTGTAATTCTGTTCCATAAAATCCTTCCTTAAAATTAATTCTTCTTCTATTATTTTTTTAAAGTTGTAAGTATCAATGTGTTTCTTTATCAATAACAGCTTGCTTACAGGTTAGTAGAGAAAAATAAAAATATTTTTCAAGATATGGAGTGAATTTCTTACATAATTTGCCTCTTGCACTCTCCCTCCTCTCCTCTATGTATTTCACTAGCCTTTCTGTCCTTCCACTCAGAGACTTGTCTCATCTTCACATCTTTGGGAAATTGTTCTGGTTAACTCCTCCTTGCCAACCGGCTAAATAAAATTCTCAATAAAGAAGACAGAATTTTCCAAATCAGAAGCTGGTAAATATGTGCAAAAAAACCAGTGAACCACTAATAAGGTTGTTAGGTGCTTACCAGGAAGTGGAATTCTATGATAATTTTTTTCTTGTATGTAAGTGCTATAATGTTGTATCTAGTCCTAGAAGTAGACAGAGACACCTCACTGGATCCTCAGTAAAGACACAGCTTTTCCATGCACTTGCTAATTGTAGTCTAAATCAGCCAATTTTTCCTGCAAAGCCAAAAGTACTGCCCATCAGCATATATGAGAAGTAGCTTGGACAAGATATAGGAGGATGCTGACATGTAACTGTTTGCATAATGTTGGGACCAACCTATTATTTCAAATATGTCACTTTGGTGAAGACTTAATCTGTAAATTTCCCAAGATATTAGGTAGAGAAAAAGCACAAAGCAGAGTAATAAGTCAACTAAATACTAGTTTTCTTTCAGATAATATACACCTGCTACCGGTCTCTGCTAACTCAGAGAGTCACAATCATAACCACTGCTTTAGAAAAAGTTTCATAAAACATCTGAAGTCACGAATAATGGTTGCGGTATCTGTTATTTTTTATTTGTAATTACCTGTGTTGGAATTTGGCTGGCATGAACAGTTTAGGAACAGATAGTATTTTCAATTTGGCCAGAGAACTTAAGGGTAATGAGTTACAATCTTATGGTATGCAAGAACAATACATCTTTTTCTTCTCTTTTTCAAAAAAATATCCACTTTCGATTAAGATTAGTTTTTCATCCAGTTTGTACCATACAAATCATTGATTTGGCCAAATGCCAGCTTCAGTATCATTGCCTCATTTACAGCAGAGAGCTTATCTTTTGGCTTTTGACATATTATGTTGCAATTGCAGCCTGTGTTAACACTAAATCTTGCCACTTGGGCAACTTATTAACCACTGAGAACATAATAACTACTGAGAATTAAATAATTTCATAAAAATTACTACAATTGTAGAAGACTCATTCCCTTCAAGAATTTATTACTCTTTGACTGTGAGTCTCAGCTTTTATGAGCCTGGATAGAGGACAGAAAATCTATGTCCCAAATGTACATTTGTCCACGTGTTGAGAAACTCAAATGGTAACATGTTTAGGACTTTATCTCTACTATTTCAGCCTATGTCAAGAGTGCATAAATTAGTTTTTCTTCGAAAAGACCTTTAAGATAGTCAGGTCCAACTATTAGCCTAGCAATGCCAAGTCTACCACTAAACCATGTCCCTAGGTACCACATCTATATCTTTTAAATACCTCCAGGGGTGGTGACTTCACCACTTCCTTGGGCAGCCTATGCCAGTGCCTGGCAACCTTTCCTTTGAAGGACATCAGGTTAGTCAAGCAGGACCTTCCTTTCATAAACCCATGCTGACTGGGCCTGATCACCTGGTTGTCCTGTATGTGCTGTGTGTTGGCAGTCAAGATGATCTTCTCCATAACATTCCCCAGTGCTGAGGACTACAGACAGACATGTCTGTTGTTCCCTGGATCCTCCTTCCAATGTTTCTTGTAGATGGGTGTCATATTTGCTAACCTCCAGTCTATTGAGACTTCCCTGGTTAGTCAAGACTGCTGATAGATCATAGAATCATAGAATCATAGAATTAGCTGGGTTGGAAGGGACCTCAGAGATCATCTAGTCCAACCCTTGACCCACCGGAGCAGTTGCTAGACCATGGCACTGAGTGCCACATCCAGTCTTTTTTTAAATGTCTCCAGGGACGGAGAATCTACCACCTCACCGGGCAGTCCATTCCATAGCCTAATCACCCTCTCCGTGAAGAAATTCTTTCTAATATCTAACCTAAACCTCCCCTGGCACAACTTAAGACTGTGTCCTCTTGTCTTGTTGAAGGTCGTCTGTGAAAAGAGTCCAGCTCCCACCTGGCTACACCCTCCTTTCAGGTAGTTGTAGACAGCAATGAGGTCTCCCCTGAGCCTCCTCTTCTTCAGGCTGAACAGCCCCAGCTCTCTCAGCCTCTCCTCATAGGGCCTGTGCTCGAGTCCCTTCACCAGCCTGGTTGCCCTCCTTTGGACCTGTTCCAGGACCTCTACATCCTTCTTAAACTGAGGGGCCCAGAACTGGACACAGTACTCGAGGTGTGGCCTAACCAGCGCTGAGTACAGGGGAAGAATCACCTCCCTGGACCTGCTGGTGACGCTGTTTCTGATACAGGCCAGGATGCCATTGGCCTTCTTGGCCACTTGGGCACACTGCTGGCTCATGTTCAGTTTCTTGTCAATCCAAACCCCCAGGTCCCTTTCTGCCTGGCTGCTCTCCAGCCACTCTGTCCCCAGCCTGTAGCCCTGCATGGGGTTGTTGTAGATGATGGTAGGTGGCTTGGGAAGCACTTTTGCCAGCTCTCTAAGTATCCTTGGCTGGATCCCATCTGACCTGTGTGTGTCTAAGTGGTGTGTCTAAACATTTTCCCTTTGTATACGGAGGCTTCATTCTGCTACCTTTTCCTCTCTTCCAGCTCAGGGGGCTGGGTGCCCAGAGAACATCTAATCTTACTATTAAAGGCTGAGGCAAAGGAGGTTGTAAGCACCTCAGGAGTTAAATTAGGAAGTAATGAAATCCTCTCGTGATAATGGTGTCCACTTGCATCCTCTTGGGGAGAAATAATGGACTTTCTGCTTTGAAATCTTTTGGAATAAATGAGTGAGCTAAAAATCTGGTTTTATGTCTGAACACTGAGATTTTAGAAGAGTAGAAGAAGGGAAATGAAGAGCTATAGCTAAAGAGATAGCTTTGGTTACCATGAACTGAAAATCAAATTAATTTAATAAATTAAGTAAAAGAATGATCTAGAACGTTTGTCTCAGTGCTGGTTCGAGTCTTATCACCCTAGAGATTGCTTTTAAGGATGCTTATGTGGGGCCTTGGACACTTTGGAGTGCTGAGTAGATTTTGAGACATGAGTAGTTTTGTAGAAGCCATTACAAATCTGATATTACCTATATTTAAATGTTGGAAAATTTTAATGTTAATGTTAAAATGTTCCCTACCTGACAATAGATGTGGACAGAGGAAATGGTAACAGATCATATTCTGCACAGCTATACCCAGAGCTAATTTTATGTTGGGATGGTAGAAGCAGAGAATTTGTTAATTCTGTGATTTTAGGTTTAAAAAAAAAAAAAAAAGAAAAAAAGAAGAAAAAAAAAAAAGTGTAGATCTATAGATATAGATCATGTATTTCTGTAAAGTATAAGTTACATTTATAAGTATTCTTAAGTGATTAGACGTATTATTCCAGTTAAGCTTTTCCAATTTCTTAACCAATTTCATGGAAATGTGGTTTATGTTGAGGAAAACTACAAAGCAAAAAAGCTGTGGTTTACTATTGGTGTCTTCCAATCACACCATTCCTAATTGAAATGTCTGAGAGAGAGGAGATTTTCAGCATTAGGAAAAACAATTCAGAACCATTAAGCATAGCTCAATCTCCTGTACTGAGTGGGGGAAAATAAATCACTTCTGGACTGCGGATAAAATATAGCGTATGCCAAATTCCAAATAGTGTGTAGAGAAAACTATTGGCAAAGACTTCTGCATAGAATTTAATATGATTGTGTATATTGTTTAGATAAAGTTATAATAGACTGGAGAGCATAAAACTCAATAGACCTTTGTTTCAGTACGCTCAAGAGTACTGGTACTGAAGCCTAACTTTTCACTGGGTAAGTGACATTTCCAGGTTTGAGAAGTTTACATTTTAGAAGTGCTGAATGGGGTCTTGTAACATATAGCACATTCACTTTTTCTGTCATTTAAAATTAGCATGAATTCTTTTTCCAGTTTTGAAAAGATACTTGCCATAATAGTAACAGATGTGATTTACTTCTCATTGTTAAAAAGTGTACAGTGGTGCCACACAAAACATTGCGGTTTTTCCTCAGCTGAGACACTAAAATCTATCACAGCTCTATTTCATTCCATGCACATTTTTACCTAATCTAATTGGATCTGAAGTTCTAACATAAGAAGATTATTTTAATGATAACAGAATCATATTTATTTGTCCATACCAGGCACAATGAATAAAAAATTAACAGATACAATATGAGGTATAGGACAAAAAGCACAATATGCTGAAGTTTAATGTACAAAGCAAGAAGACAGCATGCATTTGTGTATCATGAATAAAGTAATTTTATTGTGCGAAACCTAATTTAGTATAACCATAATGAAATATTTTATCTTTTATTTTAATAGTTGGCTGACATTTATGCTTCTTTGCTAAGAAAGGAGAAGTAAATTAGTTGGAATAGTTTTCAATAATTATGCAGATTTTTCATATGAAAATATTTGACTTCAGGCCATACATTTTACCTGATGACAAAGTTTAGAACAGAGGATTTGACTTGAAAAGGTAGGCTGGCAGACTTGAAAAAGCCGCATGGGCATATAGGTGAAAACTTTTTGTTGCAAAATTCAGCTAACTCTGCTCTTCCTGATAGATATTCTGATACTTATTTTACAATATGAAATTGTCAAGAAAGAAGTTAACTTAAAACTAAGTGATTGTTGGTAAAGATAAAAAGCTGGAAATTAAGTATTTATGCATCAGTATGGTGTATTTTTTTTTTTGCGTTTGTGTAGTGCTTAATAAGAAAAAAATACAATACACTCTTTTCCCAGTAGGTGGCTTTTAAATTAAAGGTATTTTGTTGTTTCATGATTGTGGAATTGCTATCAATGAGAATTAAGTCTTAATAAAAATCCAAAAGGTGAAGAACAATACACAAAGCAATTATCTTGAGCTCATGTTTGTAAATGTTCATAGGCTGGAAACTCCTCTCATACTCCTGTGAGACCAGCAGTATTCACACTTTTTATTATTCTACGTAATACTGGATCCATTTCTTCCAGGCTTTTAAAATCAAATTCCTTGTTGCTGTTAACCAGCAGTGAGACCAGCAGTATTCATACTTTTTATTATCGCACATAATATGGGGTCTGTTTCTTCCAGGCTTTTAAAAGCAAATTCCTTTTTACTGTTAACCAGCTCCTCCTCTTTTGCTACTGAAAGCTGTACTACAATAGCTTATTTATGCCAGAATATATTCAGTGCCTGTCCTGTGGACTGGATTCAGCCTAAAACCAGCCTTGCAGAATAACTGTAAAAACTAAACCACATGGTAAGTGCAATGTGGATGTTTCAAAAGGCAGCACAGATGCAAATGTAGCACCAACATGGTGCTTTGTAGCACTGTGCAGGATATACCAGCTCAAGATGGGAAAGGAAGAACATACACTTTTTATGCTCAAGCTGGAATTGAGCTCAAAAGACCATCTTGCCCAACCTTTTGTGGGAAAGAGAGCCTTGATGATATTATCTAGTACCCTGCTAAGCTGTATCTTGAAAACCTACAGTGATGGAAGTTATTGGGGAAGAAGAAGACACAAAGCACACCTCATAGAATCATAGAATGGTTTGGGTTAGAAGGGGCCTTAAAGATCATCTAGTTCCAAACCCTCTGCCATGGGCTGGGACACCTTCCACTAGACCAGGTTGCTCAAAGCCCCATCCAACTTGGCCTTGAGCACTTCCAGGGAAGACACATCCACAACTTCTCTGGGCAACCTGCTCCACTGTCTCATCACCCTCACAGTAAAGAATTTCTTTCCAATATCTAGTTTAAATCTAACTTTTTTCAGCTTAAAACCATTGCCCCTTGTTGTGTCACTACATGCCCTGATATAAGTCCCCTTCAGGTACTGGAAGGCTGCTACCCCCCAGAATCTTTCTTGTAGTATCTAGTCACAGCTTATCTCGATTGACACTCCTCATTTTCTCTCAAGTATTATTCTTGGGTCATGTATCTTCACAGACACTCTGCAGTGTCCATTTCATGAGCACTGTCTGAATTCAGGTTCTCTTCAAGGCAGTTACATTCACACAGAATTTTTTTTCACCCAACTAGCCCTGCAAACACAGTTGATCCATGTACCCTCATTCCCAATATCTTCTCTTTCTTGTTATCTTCAAACCTCCAACCTTACCAGATTTTGTGATGGGTAGTTGTCAGATGCAAACAATAGTAGCAGTTATTCGAACCTCTGTGAAGGTGCCATGATGGTTTATCTTCCTGTTATCCAGTTTAATACCTTCTGTTGAATGAGGCCTCTGACAAGTTGGTTGAGTCTGAATCTTTGATAATTGTAAGTGGGTTTAATGCTATATAATTAAATTGGCTTTTAGGATAATACCAATAAAGATAAATAGACTACTACCATTTTCCTCTAAAACATCTAAGGGATACTTGCAATACATCAAGGTTTTCTCATCTCCTGCCTTCCCCTGCAGCCCCCCAACACCCCCACCCCACTTTCCCCGGGCTTTGAGAATGTAATGAAATTAATAACTGTGGAAGGAAGAATTGTTTGTGAATACTGTTCAAAATCAATGCTTCTGCTTCTACTGAGTATCTTTTACACTCTCTTTTTTATTCAGTTTTCAGTTAACAGATCTGATTTGAGGAAAAGCTCTTTTATACTTTATCCTACCATTATTTATTTGCACTGAAAGTCTTCATACAGGAAAGAACCAGGGGAAGATAAGCTAATAAGTTAGAAAATAGTTTAAGAACAAAAGGGGGAAGAAGAATACCTTATCTTTCTGAGCAGCAAGACCGGCAGAAAGGAGAAAATATGTGGTAAGGAAAATGTGGAGAGTAGGAAGTATAAAAACCAAAGTGTCTCTTGCTTGAAAACTTTGTCTAGGTCTTCCAGCTGCAGGTTGTGAAGCAAGATGTCAGTAGCATAGCTGGAGGTTAAGGTGGGGCTTGAACATAACTGGGACACATGGGCTCAATTTTATAGCTGCCACAGCAAAAATGTAGTTGGTGCTGCATCTACAAAGTTTACAGTTACCTCAAACACATGCACAGTGCTATATGGCTTAAGGCAATTGTTACACTAACTGACAATGGGTGACAAATCCAGTCATCTAACTGAAATGGAGAGGAATACAATAGAGCAT
Organism: Florisuga fusca; assembly: GCA_038090715.1. Lineage (NCBI taxonomy): Eukaryota > Metazoa > Chordata > Aves > Apodiformes > Trochilidae > Florisuga > Florisuga fusca. The sequence goes on from JAAWXA010000003.1 coordinate 43,719,978, forward strand.
AGAACAATTATTCTTCAGAAGGAAACACCAAAGTACTAAGATTTTACAGTAGATAGATACTAAGATGATACGAGGTTAATACTAGGATAATAGTAAATGGATCAGAATAGTTATTGTCATACAGTTTTCCTTTCAACACTGTCCAGATTTCTCAAGAGAAAACGCAAACAAAATGAGCCAAGAACAAATTAATCAAATAGCCAGAAATGGGAAAACCCACTTCCAGAAAACTTTTCTCCAAATTTATTTTGAAAGTATTGTCTTTTAAATCATGAAACATGATGCATAACCTCTCATTCACACCTTTTTAACTGGTACTCTGCATAAGATTCCCAAAAATATCTAGAGTTGTAAGTGCCAACACCTTCTTTGAATCTTGATAAGGCCTTGACATAAGTTACATCCTGTGGCACTGAGTACCATAATCTAATTATGTGCTGCATTAAAAAGTATGTCCTTTTATCAGATTTGGAGCTGCTGCTTTTCACTTTCACTTAGTGTCCTTTTGTTCTTGAATTATGAGATGCAGGACTACGGAAGCTCCTGATCTATTTTCTCTTTGCCACTTACCATTTTTATACTTTCATCATATCCTTCTTTGTTCATCTTTTTTTTTCTAAGGTTAACAATTCCAAATTTTTTTCAGTCTTTTTGTATGAAGGCTTCTCTGTATGCCTAATTATCGCAATCACTCTTCTCTGAATACCTTCTAATTCAGTAATATCTTTTTTTGTGATGGAGTGACCAGTACTTCACACTATTCCAGAGGAGGGAAAATTATTGATTCTTATAATGACATTACATTTTCTTTCTTATTCTCCAACTCATTTCTTATGCCTCTTAACATTTTATTCCTTTTTTTTTTTCTTTTTTTCTTTTTTTTCCTGCAGCTGCACATTGAGCAGAGCTCTTCATTGAGCTGTCTGCAGTGAGGCCCAGGTGTTTTTCCAAAGTTGGCACTCTTAATTGATCTCTCTGGTAAAGTGAATGATTTGTTACAAGGTTGTTGGGGTTTTTTTGTTTGTTTTGGTTTTTGTTCTGTTTTTTGTTTTGTTTTTTTCACCAGTATGCATTACTTTGCACCTAAATAAATGATTTTCATCTCTTTTAAGATAGCCTGTTCAGAGGTAACCTTGCTCAGTTACCTCTGAAGTTTCCTGTCTTCTTCAGACTTGGTTTACAGATTTTTGTATTATCTGCAAATTGCCACATTGATCTTCACTCTTTTTTTTTTTTTCTATATTAATTAATATATTTTGAACATCTGGTCATTCTGTGGTGCCTTGAAGCACCCTGTTGTTAACTTTTTGCTATAATGAAAACTGACAATATTTATGCTTTTTTTTTAATCTTTGAGAAAAGTTTTTGCTTCATTTTGCGTCTTATCCCAAAAGAACTTCGTCTCTGACTGAGATGGAGACTGAGTTGTTTCTTGGGAGGAACAGCACTCTTGCCACATTTATTCAGTTACTCTAACAAGGTTAAGGGCCATATACCTTCACGATTAAAGCCAAATATTTGAGAGACAACTATACTCTTTGTGACCACAAGTATGGAAATTAAGGACAGAGGACGGAAAAGCAGTTTATTCATTCAGTGTGTTTGGCAGACACGTTCATAATTAAGATGGGAGCAAGCTTTTATAATAATTGTTCTTAACCCTGTCTTGGTGACAGTCTTAAAAACCAGGGATATAAACAGTTCAAAGAGACAGGAGTATAAGAGTCTACTTCTTACACCTAAGACTTTGTGTGAAAATAAGGAAAAAGAGGAAACCAGTGACATGTCAGTTGTTAATTTTCCAGACTTTCTCTCAAAATCTGATACGCACCGAGTTATTTTAAGATTTGGAGTCCCCAGAGCTCTTGTGGAGAATGGGAAAGGCAAATTTATTTTGAGGCTTTGTATGTCCTGATGTCCCCTAGGCCTGCTTATTTCCTGGTATCTCTCTCTCTTTCTCTCAAGTGTTCCCCACCCTCTCCCTGAGAGTGTCTATGTCTGCTTCATCAACCCTGACTGCCTACAGTATGCAACAGACTCAACCACCTTTCTTCACAAAGAAGATTGCTTGCACAGAGGAAGGCTCCTCAGACTGCTTGGGACACCTTGCACAGATGCATGCCACTGCCTTGAATTCACAGTGGACACTAAAAGAGATCCTGAACACATTGGTGGAAATGTGATCAATCACCTGCAACTCAGACTACCTGTTTGGTAAAGGAACTATAAGGACAACTAGAACTTCTCACGATATTCTCAAAGTTTTATTTGAAGGAAATACAGTATTTTCCATAGCAGAGTCCATCTAACCCTAAACCAAACGATTTTGGATGGAATGGAGGTTGACAATAGGTATCAAGTCTTTCTTTACTGAACAAGTATATTAAAATGCTAGTAACCTCTCTGCAACTGGTACTGGAGCCTGGTAAGATTTGAGGGCAGACATGGAATATAATATATGGCTAGCTACAGACCAATTATAAATATATATTTATAGGCACACATTTATATCTGTATATGTGAGTATATATGCTATATATATTCTTTCTTCTTCGAGCAAGATGTTTTGATATAGCCAAATACAGGATGCTGAATTATAAGAGAGTAATAGTAAAAATTGCCACCATGACCTTTTTTCATTCATAACAACACAAATTATCAGTATATTATAGCACAAATAAAATATAAATAGAGTTTCTTGTTTGAAGGAAGTATAGGAAGAAAATTTGGTGTTTTTCACCTACTTTTGGAAGGTTCTAAAATACCACAGTGCTTGTGCATCATAAGAAAGTGACAGGGATAAAACGTAAATTGTACAGTCACGCCTATTAATGAACATAGTGTTATATTAATGATGCTTTTGCATCAAATATAAGAACAGAAACTTTACTGTGTGTCATTTACTTAATTTAGAGGAAAAAAAATGTATACCAAAAATATGAGCTTACTGCAGTGAAGAATTCAAAGCTGAATGCTTACACAATTTATTTGCACAATGAGCAGCAACATAATAAAAAGTTACATAATTCTTTACAGTTTGCCAGCCAAACCTAGGAAAATTACTTAAGTGGCTGAAGGCTGAGTTTTGCAGAAATAATGCCTATAGAAAACAGTGAGAATACTGTCCCTGCTGCTGGCTTTGTACCAAAAATATCCATGCTTTGAATTTGCTGTGGGTTAATATATCCCTTGAATTGTGTGTGTGTTCAGATAGTAGTAAGAGATAAATATATGCCTTTTTAATGCTGCATTGCCATTTGGGAAAATATCATAGAATATTCTGCAACATCTCTAGGAGACTGTCACTCATTAAATGAAGCCTGTAGACCACTATTTTTCATGTAAACCCACCGTGATAAAATGCATCAATAAATAAGCATTGAAACACTGTCTGAAATATATCTGTATTCTTATAATATTGTAGTACAGAATCAGCATTTTTTCCCACAGGGTCTTTTTTCTTTTTTTCCTTTTTTTTTTTTTTCCTCCAGAACCTATATAAAAATTAGTGTGAACACAGAAAAGATTTATCAGTGCTTTTTAGGCGATTGTTTTGGTTCTTTCCCTAAAAGGCTGCACGTTCTTCTGTGCTCCACAGACTTTAGTAGGATATCAGAACCCGTGAGAGATCCCGTGTTTTACAAATGAAATTAAATTTTTAAAAATGAAATTAAGCCAGTGACTTCTTCTGGGGTGTTGATATCAGTGGTTATCATTTCGATGTACAAGGTAGTAAGTGAAACAAAGCAGTGGGAAATAGCTGGGAAGAACTGTATTGGCTAACACACCTGTGTATTTGGAAGCTTCTGGTTCATATCCTTAAATCTGTGAAAATAAACCCATCAGCTTCTAGCCATGACAGTTTCTGTAACTGCTGAGAGCAGGGTTGGATGGTGTTCTTAGTGCCTGTGTGTGCAGGTTCATATAAATCCTAAAATCATTACTATGTCTGTTTTGGTTTTGTTTCTTTTTTTTATTTATTTGTTTTTCTTTAGGCTAGGCAAGCTAATAGAATTATGAGTCACAAAAAATAACCTTTCTGAATTTTAGTTGCCTTTTTTTTTTTCCTGAGACTCACAGTTATAACCAGTGTCTGTGTCAGATCCTTACTCAGCTATCCTACACCTAATCAATAACTGGGGCAAAGTATTGTAACTGCCCTTAACTGGTTATTTTCCACATATATACAATCATAGAGACATTAACATGAAATAGTTCTGTTCAGTTAAAACCAAATCAGTTAAAGGTAGAATTCGTATCAGTAAAAATCAATAGGAATTTTTTTTTTTACTTCAGTAGAACTCAGATTTCATCCAAATGTGACAAAGATACAGCTGAAAAGCTGGTTTTTTTTATAAGCACTCTCAAATAACTTGTGATTTCAGGCTTTTTTTTGTGATAGTACTCTATTTTTCAGACATTGATTTTTTTCTTGACACTTTTAATTATACTTGTCTGTGTAAGACAAACTGGGATCCTCAAACCATCTAGTCCAAACTCTCAAAGAAGAATTTCCCAGAAGGAAGCAGCTGAAAACACCAGAGTTAGATGGACAGCTACATTAATTATTACATTAACTTCAAATATTTTTTTTTCCATACGGATTCCACTTTGAGATATGGAGAATCTATCAAATCAAGTATTTGGCAGGTAATGAACAAAATACCATGCCATTAATCTGTTAGAAAAGAAAACACTCTCCTAGCTGAATTCTACCAAACAAAATTCTGTACCTTCATACTAACAAACAGATTTCTCAAGGTATTTAGCTGTTGCCTATGTGAAGATGTGCTTATCCTGTTCATACATATTAAGTATGATTTTAAGTATATTATTGTATCATTAGCAACATATGAACATTGGCAAGTATGAATGTTGTCCATCCCTAGAGTGAATAGTCTTTTGAAAACGTAGCTATCAGAGTTCCTTTGAATTTTCCTGATTTATATGGAACCCCGGGATGAACCAGTGGAAATATTTAATCTTTTTTTCCATCAAAATTAGATTTAGTATTGCAAATTCTTGTGATACACTCCCAAGTGCTTACTGACCATTTACTGTAAAAGCATGTCAAACGATCATTATTAGAATTCAAGATGTTCTAATCTGAAAATTTAAATGTTGTATTTATCTTTGCAGTTTTGTAAAAATTATACTTCCCTATGAGTAATATCTTTATTTTAAAGGAGAGTCTTTAGTGTGTAACTTACGAGAAGTTAACTGCCTTGTCATTTAATAGCAGTGGTAACTTTCATAGCTTCCTTCTCTAATTTGTTCTCCAGGGTTCTGTTTTGTTTTTGTTGGTTTTAGATCTCACTGATTTTTAGCAATTAAATCCAATTAGCCTTTAACTTATGGTTTCTATTTCATATGCAATTGAGCAGGTACAACACAGTGCCACTCATGCAATAGTAAGGTAGGGCTACAAGAAAAGGGGAAAAAAAAGAGCAAAAACAATAGCTAAGTAATGAAGTTTTTATTGTCTTTTTCCTTAACATGTAAAAATATATCAATTCAGCTAACATATTTTTATAACTTCAAAAGTTTGTGTGTATTCAAGATACTGGAAATGTTGGTACCAAATGTATTTTAAGAAAGCAGTTTAAAGATTTAGAGTACAGGCAGAAGTTTTATTAATACTGTCAACATTACATCATTTTGTGTGATTGTATAATATACGTTTTCTCACCAGAAGAGAGAGAAAAAAGCCATAGTAGTTAATTTAAAAAGATGACTGTAAAGAAACAAAGAATTTTAATGAAGCAGTAGTTACTTTGCATGCAAATATCTCTAAACTGCCTTGTAAATTTTAGCCAAATGTTTGAAGTTTGTCCATAACATTAACTGAGAAATGTGAAGTTTAAAATAAGATATGTTATATAAGTTCTTCCCACCTCCAAGGAACTGGTAAACCCAAGTAAGCAGCCCTTTCATGACTGTCAGTCTGTATGCCTTTCATGCAGATTCAATTTAAAATACTTCTTGTACTTCAAACCAGCTTGGACTGGCAAGAAAGATCTTGCATCTTTCCCCACCCTTATGATTCTAGTAATTCCTAGTAATTACTCTCGTGGAATGCTGATCTGATTAGGATGGAAAAGCAAGATTGTGCTGAGTAAAACAATTTCCATTAATTTTAATTAAACTTTTGATAAATAGGAATTAATAGTAATTGTTAGATTATTAGTACAGCTAGAAATGCATTATTTCTTTCAAAATCATTCCTTATATATCTATCAGCTAAACATTTTCCTGTACACCTAATTAGATTTGTGGCTTTTAGATTGTATTATCTATGAGGTCACCGACATGTCTTCTATTAAGAGAACTCCAAGATAAATCTTAATGTTATAATAAAATCCCAGTCTTTTCCCTACCGCTGGTATACAGACCGCTGCTTTTTCATGCTGTCAGCACTCCATATTCAACTATACATTCTTCTCATCTTGCCTCTATATAGGTTTTGTCTAAATTATGTGCATTGATTGTGCAACTGAGACAGAAAAAAAATGTTACCTTCTTTTCCTGTCTCTCATCATGATATTATGTTTAACTTTCTTTAACAAAGTAAGCTCATAGTGGATACATGTACCTATCAAACCTTTTCTTATGGCTTGGTTGAAGGGGAGGCTTTCAGAAACTGATCTTTAATATCTTGCTTGCAGCTCTCAATATGTTGAATTAATGCCTGACATAATTAGTTGTGATATGTGGAAACAAATAGTCTTAACATTAAATCCTGGGATTAAAAGAAACTTAGTGAATTCTAGATCATTTAATTTAAGTGAGAAAGATGGTAAACTAAACAAAATGAACAATGTACCAGGAAAACACTCAGCCATTTACAGTATAAGCTTTTCTGTGTCCCAAGGGATCAAAACAAAATATGCAAGTGGTGCACTTACCTGCTTCAAGTCTTGAGGCTTACCAAAGTAGTTGTCAGTGGAAGATCTGTGTTGAGCCAATCAAAAATACAGCATTAAGCAAATTGTGTGGTCTTTGTCCCCTTGGTAACAGTTGTGTTTAGCACAACACAAAATGTGTTGCTCTAATCTTTGCTCTAATTGGCACCTTGGATGATAGGCTCAGAAGAAAGGGCAAGATGTGGTTAGGCACAGAGTTGATGTACTGTCTTGTCTTACAGCTGGAGCCTCTTTGGCTGAATGCTGTAATTTATTGAGCAGCCACGTGCTTTTTTAATGCTACTAATGTTTTGGCAAGTTCCAAGAGTAAATGCCATACGCATTTAATTATTTTTTTTTTATGCTTTCCTACAGATAGCATGCTTACTGTGTTAAATGTAGGTGAGACAAAATGAAAGTGAGGTGCTTAGTGAGTGAAAAAATATCTTCAAGTTGAACATTTCATGCATTTGCTTACTGTTGACAGGCAGTGTTTTATACAGTGTAATATTAACACCACCTAGGCCAAGGTACTTTGGGTATTTGAAGAAAGTACATATTGGAACACCTAGGATTATAAAAATGTCTATTCCATATATAGTCATATTCTACAAGGTAGGCACTCCTAAAGAGTGATTCAGAGATCTAAATTAGTTGACTAAAGTTAGACAGTGTGAATACCTCCCACAGTAAAAATATGTTGCAGGGGGACAGAAAGAAGACAAGTGAAAGCAGAAAGGGAGAAAGGGAGTGATAAGGACTATAAATGAACTAAGTCTACAGTGAACTTTAGAAACTGTTAGAAATGAGTGTAATTTTTTTTTTTTTATAGAAGGGAGATCAGTTTGCACAGTATAGCACGTAGACCAAACTGAGTATCACCTTCATAGGTAGCTGTAACAACAGTGCAGGTATGACACCTTCAGCTGTGAATATCCATACATATTTATTTTATATATATATATAAAAATTGTTCCTGCAGTCCCTTGTCAACAATGGTCTTAAGAGTACATATATGAATAATTTCTGCTTCAAAGAGATTACAAGAAAAATAGAATTCATAGCTAAAGAATAGAAAGGCAAAGGGGAGCAAGAATGAAGTTGCCCATATTCACCATGGAAAATAATTTCTTCTTACTGTAACATGGAGTGTAATCTATAATCTCCATGATCATCTTGTGTGGAAGCATTTCTAAAACACACAACTTTGGGGCATTCATTTGTTTAAAAAACTTTTGCCTCTAGTAAGAGAGCAAGTATTTATACTCACAAGTCATTCAATATAAGTAATACTGACAAGGGTAGCAGAACACTGGAATAGGCTGCCCAGTGAGGTTGAGGAATCTCCTTCTCTGGATACATTCAAAACCCACCTGGACATGTTCCTGTGTGACCTGCAGTAGGTGATTCCACCCTAGCAGTGGGGTTGGACTCGATGAATTTTCAAGGTCCCTTCAAACCCCTAACATTCTGTGATTATGTAACGATACCACAGTAAACAACGTCATTTATGTTCATAAGGGTTGGGTAAAACTCTTTAAAATGTAGTCCTTTCATAGTATTTATGACTCTTTTTTATTATAATAATTCATTTGTGTTGTAGGCACCTTTTTTTAAAGAGGAATCAAGAATTCTGCATTCATCCGTGTGTAAATTTATTAGCCCATTAGTCACTGTACAAGTGGATGGCAAATCTCAATTCTTCATCCTCAAAACCAAAGGTTACTAAAGTACAGACATCCTACATGTCACAGACTTTCAATTTTTAATGTGTATTTAACATCCATTTAGAAGTCTTTGGCATTTAATGGGATTGCCAAGGAGCTTTCTTGTCATGTACAGACATATGTGCACACACGTACAAATGTTTTGCATCTATTCATTTACCTATCTACCTATCCATCTGTTAGGTATGTAGGTTAAAGACATTTAACTATTGAGATCCATATATCTCTGAGAAATTTTCATTTAGGTACTGTCATTTTTCTGTACCTTATAAAAAAAGTGTTATGGTTTGGAGAGAAATGGGAAGAAAATTCCTCTGTTAAAACTGGTAAAGCAATTATTCATCGTGCTGTTCTTTTGGACAGACTTTAACTTTGCTGACTCACTCTAAGTTAACTCAGTTCAGACCCTTGCCTATATGCAAGTCATAGGCAGAATATTTGGGGTTTCCCATTTGTAAGTACTGATAGTACAGATAGTCTGATATCAGTCTGTATTTAGTGGATACTTCTACAAAAGTACATTATATTGGAGTAGAGTACTACATTTCTGACAGTGTGGATTTCCTAAATTGCCTCATATTTTTAGATTTGGTTTCAGATTTGGTCTGGGGCACCTGTTGTAGACATAATGGTACTCTGTGTTGTAGAATCATAGAATGGTTTTTGTTGGAAGGGACCATAATGATCTACTAATTGCAATGCTCCTGCCATGCGCAGGGACACTTTCCACTAGACCACATTGCTCCAAGCCCCATCCAGTCTGGCTTTGAACACTTCCAAGGAGGGAGCATCCACAACCTCCCTGGGCAACCTGTGCCCAGTATCTTGCAACCCTCACACTAAATAATTTCTTGATAATGTCTAACCCAGATCTACCCTCTTTCAGTTTAAAATCAGTCCTCCTCATCCTGTCACTACATAAAAGTCCCTCCCCATCTTTCCTGTATGCGCCACTTAGGTACTGGAAGGTCACTATGAAGTCTCCTCAGAGCCTTCTCTTTTCCAGGCCAAAAAACCCCAATTTTCTCAGCCTGTCTTCATAGGAGGGGTGGTCCAGCCTCTGATCATCTTCATGGCCCTCCTTTGGACTCAGTGCAAGACCTCCATGTCCTTCTTGTGTTGAGGGCTCCAGAACTGGATACACTACTTGAGGTGAGGTCTCATGACAGTGAAGTAGAGGGGGAGAATCCCCTCTCGTAACCTGCTGGCCATACTTCTTTTGAGGCAGCCCAGAGTATGGTTGCCTTTCTGGGCTGCAAGTGCACATTATTGGTTCATGTTGAGCTTCTCATCAACCAAGAACCACCACATCCTTCTCCTCAAAGCTGTTCTCAAGCCTTTCCTTGCCTTTTCCTTGGAGCCTTTCCTGCTCCAAAATATAATATTGTAGATGAAAGAGAGTGCTATGGCGGTTACTATGTCTGTTTTATCTTTCTGGACTGCAGGCTTCAACTGAATACTTGTTTACTAGCACAGAAATAAAAAATTTATCATGCATTCTTTATTTGATAATGGGCAAGAAAATTGGATAGGCAAGTTATCTTCTGCGTGAAAATATTGAAATAAATTTTAATGTCCGTTTATCCTATTAAAAAGAATATATGATCTTTTGGTAGACAAAAAAGGCACAGGCTCTCTGATATCTGGTGAATATAGTTTTCATTAGACACGCTCATCAATTTTGCCTCTTGATAGAGAGAAACTGGACAACATGTTACAGACACATAATTAGCAATGTGAGCTTTTTAATGACTGAATATTGAGATTTTAGTGTTTCTACAAAAAGTGCTAAGTGTCAAAGCACTAGAAAAAGATTCAGGTTGTTTTATTATTGTAACTTTCATTTTGTAGTAGTAAAAAAGGGTAATTGAGATCACCACCTCCAAATGGTGGGGTGGTATGAGTAATTTTTATCTACTTTTGAGGTACTTTATATCTACATTTTCAGTAACAGATGATTGCCACCCCAAATGGTGGTGTAGTGTAAGTACTTTATATCTAGCTTTTTTCTTTTTTTCCCTGCCTAGCTTCCCATACTTTTTATCATTTTAATAGAGTATTCAGATATATTGGATTGAGAGTGTATCCTTAGGTAAAGACTGCTGCAATAGGTCACTATTTTCTTTGTTCTGGAGCAAAGAGATAAACCCTTTCATTCCACCACTATCAAATTTCTCTATTAATCTGTATCATTGGACTTACCAGCTCTGAGAATGTCCAAGTCAAGGAACACATTCTGAACAAGATGCAAATTTTGCAAATTTCTTATTTTGACAGAGAAAGACATCTTCCACATCCCTCTTCTCAGTGTCCTGTTAATCCTGGAAGGGAAATAAGGATGCATGGATTGGGCAGACGGAGTCATGTTCAGTCATGTTCCAAGAGGAACTTTAGATGCAGCTGGAGCATTATAAGCTACTTAAGCTGTGCTTGATATTTTCTCTCTTATAATATGCATACTAAACATATTTATTTGTTTGCTTGTATACACACTCTTGCTTAAAATTGTTAACATTTTATATGCCTGAGTAACAAAGTAACTGTGTACCTCACAGTCAGATGATGCAGTCAGATGCATCAGTTTCTTAGAAAGTACTAAAGCAACTGCTTTCCCTTAGTTGCTGAAACTGTCTGAAGGAATTTCAATTGAAAGAACTTCCTTTAAAGCAGTCTATCTTTCTTTCCACTACCAAAAAAAGGTGATTTAATAATAAACTATAAAGAAGAAAAACATTTGTGAAATGAAACTGTGAATGGGGAAAAAAAACAATTACCTTTTACCAGAATAAAAAAAAAACAATGGTTGTGATTTATCGCTGGCAGACAGTGCAGCTCCACACAGGCACTTGCTTTCACCCCCAGAGTGCAATATGGAAGTGAACCAGAAGTGTTAAAGTGCAAGAACTCATGGGTTGTCATAAAAGCAGTTTAATAGGTAAAGCAAAAGCCACATGCATAAGCAAAGAAAAACAAGGGATTCATTCACTGCTTCCTATCTGCAGTTAGGTGTCCAGCCACCTCCGGGAAAGCAGTGTTCCTCGTGTGTAACAGTGACTCGGGAAGAGAAGTGCCATCCCTCCAGATGTCCCCCCTTCCTGCTTCTTCCTCCAGCTTATACTCCTGAACACAGGGTCACAATGGTACAGGGTATCCCTTTGGTCAGCTGTGGTCAGCTGTCCTGGCTGTGTCCCCTTCTTGTGCAGACCCTGTGTCCTTGCTGGTGTGGTGGTGTGAGAAGCAGAAAAGGCTTTGAGGTTGTGGAAACACTGCTCAGAAATAGTCAAAACGTCTGGGTGTTACCAAAAATGTTTTGGTCACAAATCCAAACCATAGCACCATACAGGTTACTCTGAAGATAATTAACTCTATCCCAGCCAAAACCAGTACAAAGCTACAATTCAAGATATTATTAATCTTATTTATTTGCTGAGTGCTGTGTATTCTTCATATAAATGCATATGACATAATAGTTTCAAAATCACCTCCCATTCTTGGACCCAGAGCTGCACATTTCAGGAAAGCCCACTAATGTCTAAGTTATTCCCTTTGCAGAATGAAAGAGAAAAAAGGACATTTTTGTTTCATACCTTTTCCCTCACATTTTGAATACAAAAATAAAATTTCCATGTAAATGTGCAGTTTATTTTGTAATCTATGACTACTCATCTGAGGTTATTTTATGTGTCCTTATGTCAGCTACAGACACATAGGATTAAATATAGTGTACCTCAGCTTTGGGTTTTTGTCGTTTTTCCTGGTAGCAAGTTCATCTCATTGCTTCTGTTTCCATGAGACCCTGTGTCTATGTGAAGTGACATTTCATTTTTTATGAATAAAGTCTTCCTAATTTCCTCTCACATCAGCTGTGGGACTCGTAAGTGGGGTGGCAAGTGTCATGGAGCTAGATCAAGAAATTATTTAGAACTTATAAGAACAATCCTGCACCTTGCTTTTTTATTCACTTTCCTTATATTGTTTACATGCTGGGAATTTGCATCCTGACTTTCTGGAGAAATGCCAGGTTCAAAGGAAGTTTCAGGATCCTCTTCCTTTTTACCTTCTCGTTCAAATGCTCTTGTGCATTCAGCAGGAGGATGCCAGCTGCATTAATTCAAGAAGCACAGACTGCTGAAGACGTTTTTAGCATAACTCACTGCTCTCTGTGGTTTTGCATGTTGCTTATTGGAACCTGTTGTTCTTATGCTGGCTAACAGTGTAACATGGCAATGTGAGATGGATAGCAATTGAACACCAACATTTCAGAGCTCTGGAAAAAAACATGCTAATTATTTTTTATCTCTCTTTATATATGTGTGTGTATATATATATATTTGACAGTGTAGGGAAGTGGACTTCTCTAGCTGTTTTAACAGTCATTTGCAATCTTTTAGTTTAGTGTGTGTGGAAATACATAGTACAGCTTGATTATGCTGTGCAAGCCTTTCATTGTTTGAGTGGTAGCGTTGAGTTGTCCTGCCTTGTGTAAGCCAAATGATTTTGAAATGGAGCCTCTTGTGGAAATCTTAGGATGTCTCTAGAAGGATGTGCCAGGGCAGTGGAATGTTGGTTTTGACTAAGGCACTTGTAACCATTTTTCCTAGCAAAATTACATATTACTAATCACAGCAGTTCTACATGGAAATGCAAGTGAAGGTGCCGTAGATAGCTGGAGAGGAGGGAAAGAATATATAATCTCCCTGCCTTTTGTTTTCAAAGTCTGGCCTTAGAAAATTAAAGGACAAGAGAAAAATAAATTATTAATACTGCTCATGTAATTTTAAACGTACAAACACATCCTGAAATATAGTATCAGGAGGGTGGTAAACCCATACTCTTTCCACTTTTTTTCTGTAGTGGACATGTTCGTGCAACAGCACTCAAGCACAGCTTCTTATTGCAGGTGCTTTTCCCATTCTGAGAGTTCACTGCCCTTGTTTTGTTAGCCTCAGCATTTTGAAAGTGTTGGCTCACCCGCAGTGCTTGCAAATATATCACTGTCCGTGCTGCCTTTGCTCTTTGTATTTACTGGTGTCTTATGCTTCAAGTTTCTGATGCCCTTCAGAAGCTGTGACCATTTTTTACACCTGAAAGAGTGCCAATTCATTTATTAAGATAGAGTCTGTGAGGCCTGGATAAATTTATTCTATCTAACATTTAATAAAACATTAAATTAAAAATGTGACTTACGCTGTGACATACTCAGTGTTACCCTTCCAAGGTTTATATTTGACTGCTGCAAGGCCCCACTCTCCAGAAGGTAACATGCTATCAATCCAGCTCTGGGGTGACAAGGCCACTGATGTTTTCCTGCGGTGGCTGTTTAATAATTAATATTTCATTGCTGGTGTGTTCAATAAATAGACTGCAACATTTAAGGCCAGTTTAATAGGTTTATAGGTACTTTATAAGTTGCAATAATGATAATAGTTAATAAGAGAATAATGAATTTGCACTCAAAGATCTCAAGATCAATCAAGCAAATTAAATCTGCCCTTTGCCTAAGCTGTGGCTGTTGGACTGGTGGTTTTTTTGTTTGTTTTGGGTTTTTTCGCTGTAAAATGTACCCTGTGTGGATAAGCCTATCTGGTGTTTTGTTGAATTTCTTAGTGTTTCACTTGTCATATTAATTTAAATCTTTAATCTGAGGACGTGGCTGGCATATGAAGTGGCACATTAAATCAATATTATGTTGCAGATGATCTCTCTGAAGAGGTTGCCATTGTGTAGGGGAACGCAATAATAGGAATAATAAAAGGAAATTGCATTTTGATCTTTACACATATGTTATTACAATGCTGTTCACTCATTTTAAAAAACATACAGCTCTTCTTGTAAAGGCAATCCCTTGCACAGAGCTTTGTCACATACTCAAAATTCAAAGTAAAAAAAAAAATAGTCCAGATGGGGAAGTCTTGTCAGTTACTATTAGGATTCAAGAGCATCAGCCCTACGAAGAGGGAGTCTGTTGCTTCACAGGCGTTTGCTTGGCATTTAAAATAGATGGCTGTTGGTCTCGTTAGAGTTCCTGATAGTCAGAGATAACCTCATTAAGAAAGTTAATAAAGGAGGAAAGTACATTTGGTTTATCTACTTGCTTTATGTCACATTCAGGGCCTGATTTTCTACTTCTTTTCAAACTTTTCTATATAATCATTTGAACTGGGTTGATTCTGTCGTTTCACAGCCATCTCCACAGCTCTTTATTATTGCACACACACTACTCTGGAAAGGGATTCAAAGTGCTGTTTATTCATTCCTGGCTCTCAAGCTATCTTACTGAGCATCCATTCACTTCACTGTCCATTTTCTACATCTGTAAAATACAAATCAGGCTGATGATCTCAGTAAAATGTTTGGATTAAAGGTGCTGGATAATAGCACAGTATGTGAGATGCAAAACAAGGGGAAATTGGGGCATTCATTTTCCAGAACTTTAGAACCTGAGCTTAAGACCTTTTTTTACCAGTTCTTTTTCTAAAGCAAGTTTGCTTAGACAGGATCTTGACAAAAATCTGTGATATAACCTGAAAAGCAAGGGTGAAAAAAACCCCAAACAAAACACAACCACCACATCTATTAATATCTAGATTCTAAAGAAATTCAGTTTTAGGAAAAACTACATATCTAAACCAACTCCTGGCAACTAGTGCTTCATGTGACACATCAAGGCATTTCTTTAACCTTCTTAGTTCTTGTGATAAACCAAGGCTACCACCACTCAAGCTTTGCAGGTAATGAAAAGATTGTGAGGTAGCAAGTAATCGTTGCCTGGGCCAAAGTCAGCTGTGGCTGCTGCTCCAGTTTTTCTGCTGAACAACTTTTAAAAACATCATTGGCTGGGAACCCATATGTAGATGGAGAGAAGGGGTTGGCAAATGCAGCTGTGGTTATTTCAGATTTAAAGATAGGCATCTGGAAAATTATGCTGCAATATTAAAGGGAATAAATGGGGTGAGAGTATATTGAAACAAAATGTAAGAGGAAACTCAGGCATAGGGTTATCATTGGATGATGAGGTCAACCTGCATTGCTACAGAAGAGCTAATTATTTAGATTGGATTAGTGGGGACCTCCAGGTACTTATTAATAACTAGTACTAATCTGTTTCTGGTTTTGGCATGACAGCTAAATACTGTCAGTGGCAATGTCTACCCTGACAAAAGGAGGTATTTCACTACTGAGATCTCATCAGGTGCTGTAAACTGGATTTGCCATGCTGCAACTCATCAGTGCCATATTGTGGGTATTTGCCATTTTCAAATTTGGACACACAATGACTGCTCATCCTGTGGTAAGAGATCACTGCTGACCCATTTATGCATACAGCAATTGCTGGTCACTGGCTGGCAGTAACCTCTTTCTCCCAGTGGTGGATGGTCATCACTGAGAAGCAAAAGGCACTGACCCGTGAATGGAAATGGCATTTTTTGCATAGCAGCTCACTAGCAGTTACTGCCTCCTGCCAGCTATGGGTCCCTAATTAGTTTCTGCAATAAGTTTGTGATTCACAGCAGGTGATCAATAGTGATAGTCTACTAGTGGAGTATTTAGTGACTTCAGACAAGAAGCCTGGGGCTGAGAGGTGGGAAATATAATAGAAAAATGGTATTATTTTAGCTAGAAGAGAATCAGATCATAACTTTTCTTATTTTTATTTATTTTATTATTTTTTTTTAATTCTTGTTTTTATTTATTTATTTAAGACTGAAGATGTAACAAACAAGCTGCTTAAGATTTTGAAAAGGTAGGAGAGAAGAAAGGAAGTAGGAAGAGGGATTACAGCATGGACATCTTAGGCTGAAACTTTAAGTGGTTAACCCATTCATTTGCCTCATGCATTCTCATTTAGTCTAACAAACGTATTGATATTGCTGTGACTGGAATCCACTTAATATACATGCCTTCACACAGGCAAATGGGAGAGCATCATAATTTGTTTAATATTTCTTTTGTGACTTCAGTTCATGAGGTTAGCAATGACATTTCAGTGATGCAGAATTATATGTGCAAGTGTTAGTATCAATTAGTGGACCCTTAAAATTCTGGTCCTACAGAAGGCAGGTATGCATTTATTACAGTGTAACTTATTATTGAAAATAATTTAACATGATGAGTAAGATATCCTTTTGTAGCCCCAAATAGATTTTGAAGAAGGGATGACTAAGAATAAGGAGTTATATCTATATCTCTTTACCTGTTAAAACTGCAATGAAATAACTCTGAAGAAATCAGCAGGATGAGAGTTTCATTTAAATTGTACACTCAGTTGACCACCATTCCCTAGGTATGTAACTCTTACGTACAACTAACATGAGCTCAGTTACAGGGTGGTCGCCTTTAACTCTTTTTCTCTTGGAGCTAGTTATTGCAGTGAAGCTGAGAGTGACAAATTTCATTCCTTGTACCAACACTTAAATCTACACAGGAAACCTTTGCTGCTACTGACGGAGAGTCCTACTTTGGCCCATCCAAAATACATTTTTTTTTCCCCTTCATGCACTCAGCCTAATATAATCATAACCATTTCCAATTTGGCATTAATATTCCCTGATTTAGAGCATGAAGTCTTATATCCCTCCTTAAATACCACCTATGGTTGGACAAGCTATTTTAAAGCCTGGGCTTGTTAATAAAGTACGGTCTGTAAGGACTCAGTTCATTCTATTTTAAGTTTATGAAAAATACCATTACAGAGCTACAGAGTTACAGTATTGTAACATTTGGAAAATGCTGACTTGTTAAAGATAATCATTGCATATTTCTGCAGAGAATACCTTGGATACTTTTTCCTTTTAGAAAAACATCAGGTTTTAGGCAGAAGAAATAGTTCTTCTAACTTCATCTAAATAATTTCTTCCATGTTACTGCTACTTTCAGAGGACTCTGGAGGTGTTTAAATGCCTCCATAATAAATTTAATGTGGATTGTGTCTCACTTTAAACTCTGGATCAACTTAACACTTTATATTTCAAAAATAAATTTGAAAATATAATGTAGCAGTTAGGTTTTTGTTCACTGCCTGGGTTCCTTGATTTTCAGGGTATGCCGTGGAGGATCAAAGTGGGATTCTTTCAAGATCCTTTTTTAACATTATACAGTGTCAGTGGGAAATTAAAGGGACTGCGAAAAGCTCCAAAATGGAAATGTAGCAGGATTTCCACTGAGCCTATTTCAATCATGCATTTCTATTAGCAGGGCTAAGTGCTGAAATATGAGACTTTATTTTCTTTACAAAAAAATATATGCTGTCCAGTGTATCAGATGATGGTCTTATTATCCACATAAATAACTAAACCTCCTTTAAATCCTGCTGGGCTCTTAGCTTCAGTGATATCTTAAAAGAATATGATAAAACATGCTTCCTGACACCAACTTTCTCTTCTCTTGGGAATGAGCTACTCATTATTATGAGAAGGTACTCACCATGGTCTTTTGGTTCTGACAGACCTGATCAAATACCTTGCTACCAGAAGTGGCCAGCCTCCTATTCCCTGGGTTAGAAAAAATGTGCTTCTCCCTCTCCACTCTATTAATAGTGTTTAGATACTAATGGATTGGTCTTCCAAAATTGAATTCATACCTGCTGACAGCTACCAGCTCAGGCTCAGTTCAGTCAGCCATATACATCATTTATGGACCATGGATAGATTTAGTGCAATGCTTCTTCAAAAAAAAAGTTTAAAAGTATCATATGAACTCTGTATAAATCCACATCAGAATTAGAACAGGTGGGTTGAAGTAAAGGTAATTTAGAAAAAAAAGATTGGTGTTCATTGCAGGAACATGCAGATTAATGAAGTAATAAGGACAGAGGGCCAGTTTGTCACGGCACTGTAAATCATCAGCACTTAGCTGAAGTTACTGAAGCTGTGCTGATTTACAACACCTACAGAATTGATCCAGTAGCAAATCCTTAGTGATAATGTTGCTGTTTTCTCCTGGTAACAGAGCTGCAGGCATCAGGGATGACAGTTGGTTCGTGGGGCAAGTTTAGAAAAGAATACAGAGAAAAGTCAGCAGGCATATTTACAGCATGTGGGGAACTTAAGCCTGGAGAAGACCGTCTGGAGTTTCTGTGTTCAGTTCCTTTTTACTGTTGCAAGCAATGACATCTTATCATCCCATTCAATTTTTTTTCTTAGAAAGGAAGTGGTTAGTCGAGGCAGAATGATATTTTAAGCACAGCTTCACTCTGAAAAAACGATTGAAATGAACTTTTATCACATGCTGCCCCCTGGTTTCTTTTACGATCACTTTTGCATCTTTCATGTGAAGAAAGAAAATGATACATTAAAAGTTGCAGGAGTTTGTGGATTTTTTTCCTTTGTTGTGGTTTGGGGGTTAAGGTTTGGTAGGAGTTTGGGTTTTTTTGTTGCTCTTGTTGTTTTATCTTTTTTGGGGGGGCTTTTTTGTTGTTTGTTTTTTGATTTAGGTTGGGGTTTTTTTGTCCCTTAATAATATTGTTTATTCTTTAAAGCTGGGGGAGTTGTGGAAGAACAATATGGATGGTCTTCTAGTTCATTCATCTTTCAGGATGTCAATATCGTTCTCTTTTCAGATGGTATTTTTGTAAAGGCTGCAGGACCTACATATACTGCCTACCTAGCTAGAACTACTAGCATAGAAGAACATGGTATGACTGACTACAGCTAGTAAATTGGCTTGATGCTGCTTTGTACTGCAGCATGGAGCTGCACTTCACTTAGCATCTGAGGTATCTGTTAATCTGAGAAGGTCCAGCAGACCCCAGTCCACTGTGCTGTGTCTACTGAGAGGAATTTTGTGTGCCAAATCTTTAGTGCTGGCAGCAACATACAAAGCCAGAAGGACAACAGCTTGGCTTACAAGTAGCATGCTGAGTCTGCGAGGACCAGATAGATTGAAAGACTGTCTATTGACTTGTAAATTCAGAAAATTTTGTAGTGAATCCTGTGACATACTGAAAACGCAAGTGTTCTTTGCTGTTCGTTAATGTAATTTACAGAATAGGATTACACTTGAGGTAAACATCAGCTTTTTATGCAGAAGTTCTGAATAAACTCAGAAAAATTTTGATTAGCAATGAAGTGTAACTTCATCTCCAAAACCATGTGAAATTGTCTGTTGCTATTTTTAGCCAGAGATTTTTACTTGCTTCAGACAGTTTCTAGAGAAGTGCATATGTGACAATGTCGTGAGGGAGTGAGGAGGGGATGTGAGAGCAGGAGAGAAATGAGGGCTTTTTTTAATCTTCCAAAATGCAATTCCTGATAACTGATGGAGAAGACAGAATGGATAAGCATTTGGTGTTCATTCCTGAAGCTCAATCTGTTGTATTTGAATGTATCAAAGTCTCCCTATCTAAAGGGAAGAATGAAAATGTGTATTTCACTGGAAAATGTTTTATGATATTTCTAGGGTGTTTTGTTTTTTTTTTTTTTCTTGCTAGTTTTTAGGGCTTGTGGGGTCTCTTTTCCTGATATTTATCAAATTCAGTTAAGGTATCATGAAATCTTTGTGAGACAATCTATATAGAAATTGACTGTTAGGAGAGACTAATAAAAGTTATCAAGCTTATTGTCTTCCCAAAACTCTGTGTTCTTATTCTGATCAAATATATCATTGTGAATGAGAGCCACTGTATTTATTCAACCAAATTATTTTGAAACGAAAAATAACAAAAGATTTCTGTGAGGTGCTGGAAAATTGTATTTAGTCCTTGTAGGAAAACACTGAGTCCCTTGCAGAGGAACAGTTATCAGCTGTTTGAAGTTCAGAGCTCAAGTACACTGTAACCACAGTGGTAGCAGATTAAAGGTTGGACCTGATGATCTCAGAGGTCCTTTCCAACCTGGATGATTCTCTGATTCTGTCTTCTGTGACAATAAGACAGCATCCCTATAGTAAAGAGGTTAAAATATCTTCATATTTAGCTGGTGATGTTTGGAGTATGGTTTGTTTTGTTTGGGTTTTTTTTTTTTTTTTGAGGTGGAAGGTTTTTTTGTTGTTGGTTTGTGTTTTTTAATAACAGGATATGAGGAAATTCATAGCTAACTGCTAAATCAAGAGTTTAAGACACGATCTTTTGTTATATGCAGGAATAACACCAGTTCAGATGATCTTTTAAGTATGTCTAGTAGCACACATGAAAGTAGCAGTGTAAAGGAGCCTCAGAGGGTTATGAGCTAACTTTATAAAAGTACTACTTCCATCATCAGACAGTTGCATTCATTACTAGAGAAAAGTAGTTGGGGAATGAATTTCATAGTTTCTTAAAGATCATGCATTTGTATAATGAAATATAATTTTTGCAATCTGTTCTAGAGCTATAGTATTTAACTGTAAAATGGTGTATGTTAAAATAAGCAGCAACACCCAACAGTTATTTTAAGATATTGCCCAACAGAGGGCACTTTTTAGACTCATAGCATGCAATTGAAGTAGTTAATTGAATTGACTACACTAAGGATAATGAGATTAAATTGGTAAACTTCACTATTACATAGATATGTGAATATACTAATTATTATAGTCTGAATAGCCCTTTTTATAGGGTTGCACTAATGTGAAGGTGTGCTGGTCTGCAGGGTGATATACTAATTGTCTGCAGTGAGATGTCTGTGAATGTACTTCTTAACTTACTACACAACTTAATAGAATGTAGTCTTGTAGATCTGTACATTTAATACCATGTTTAGTAAAAGATTTAGAACAAGTTATATGATCTAGTCACTATGGTGATGTAAAAAGCACTGTAAAGAAAAATAAAAATCTCGAAGAGTCCACCGGTTATATTACAATGAAAAAGACCTTGCAATAGAATAATATTTCAATTTTATTTATTTGTTGCAATTGACCATAGTATGTTTCTTCAAAAAGATAGCAACCAGGTAGTTGAGGAATTTGTGCTTATTTGGCCTCTGAACTCTGTCTCAGGAAAAAATATGCAAAGAGAGTGTCTACTCTTTTGCTGGGAGCAGCAGGACATTGGGCACAAGAGAGGGAAGAGGAAAGTGAAAATAAAAGATGGGACTTGGCATACAGCACAGAACTGGAGTTTGCTGGGCAGAACAGAGTTGTAGCCAGCCTGTAGGAGGGATAGAGGGAAAGTTTGCTGATTTTTTTTTACCATTTATTTCCTTCCCTGAGGAAGAACTTTGATGGAGGTTTTTTTGCAATATGGCAAGCTGCTTAAAGATACCTGATCTGAGGGGAAAGCATGAGGAAGAGACACATCAGGATGAGAGAGATCTGTGTATTGTCTTTTCTTATTTCTGTTACATTCTGAGTTGTTTTTTTCAGAATATATTAACAAAACAAAACAAAACAAAACAAAAAAAAGGGGTGGGGGGGTGGAGGGAGAGGGAGAGGGAAGGAAAAAAAGCCTTGTTAGGGATGCTTTGAAAAACTTCCAGATGGTAAAGCCTCAGGAACCTTTAGCCTGATTACAAGCAGTACGGATAACTGACTCTGATAGTTACCAAGACACCAGCCACCACAGCCAGTGACTTCTTTCTTCCTTTCCATCAAATGGGTTTGTTTTAGATACAAGTGGGGAATGAGACCAAACTTACTGCCAGTGCCAGTGTTTTGAGGGATTTATAGCATGATTTCCTCAGGGAACTGACAGCTGAATAATTATTTTTCTTTCATAAATGGATTTGCACTTGACACTTTGGAATGGTGGGTGGGGATGTTTTCTTGGTATTATCTTGGCATTTGTCAAAAAAAATCCAAATTCTGTGTTAGCCAGTTTGGTATGTACAGTGCATGAGTTAAACAGGAGTAACCAATCATATTTGCAAACACAGTAAGCATGATAACTTGGAAGATATTATCAACGTGTGGCATTCAGGTATTTTGACAGCATACATACAATAATTTTGAAGTAACTTATGTAATGCACTTTGGGAACAGTGACTGTGTAGCCATTCAGTCAGGAAATGTTTAGGATAATGACAGGTGAGTTACTGGGCCCAAAAGGTCAAAACCTTAAAATATTGCAGTGGATGGGTAGATGAATATTCTAAGAATAGGACTGTAAGTCAGCATGAATGTGGATGTCTGTCTTTCCATAAATGCTAGATTTAGGGAAATTTTCTCAGAGTTATTATCTCACAGGAATTGACCTTTTTAAGGCTGAAACAGAACAGAAAATACCAAATTCTTTCTACCTCCCTGTACACTGTAGTCAGTTCATAAGGGCAGGCTACTCTCTGAAAGGTATTTGAAGTAACAGGGTTATTTACCACAGGTATTTACATGATTTCTAAAGCACTAAATTAAGAGTGGATTTTATGTATTTTATTACAAAGGTCATTATATCTTCATTTAGTTATAGACTGGCAATTAATGAGAATGAAAATGCAAGATGATTTTATGCAATTTGTAGCTAGACAATTCAGGGAGTTGAGTAGGGCATGATAATGTGTTCTCCAGTTTATGTGCGCAGTATATTAAGTCTAGAATAGGTTTGTGGCTTAAAGCTTTTTCCAGCCACCTACAAACAATTTTCATTCACTATGATTAGGTCTGAGTTTGATATGAAGCCAGCAGCTGATTCACCAAGTCGCTTGACCTCCTTTCAGTCTCTTATTTCATTACTGAATCCCAGCCTTTTTATCTTTTGCACCATCAGCTGAACTCATGTCTTTGTTATGCTTAGAGGCTTTCCTACTACTTTGTGCTTTTGTTTAGTCAATAGTATTCTTGTTCAGATATGTATGTCTATAAATACATGTCTATTTACAAACATCAAATTAATTCTCTTGTGTGCACAATACTTTCTATTTTAACTGACCTTTTTTCTCCAGAAGGTAAAGGTTGTGCTTCCCATGGAAAAGCCAAACTCAGGTCCCTAGGAACCCTCTTATGGTGTGCATATGTCTATGTTAAATTTCTTGACACTTGCAAGGGATCCAGAACCTTTCCTACAATCTCTGTGCAGGCTCTTATCATAAAATTCTGAAAATCCTGAAATTTATGTTTTACTAATAATTTGTCAAATCCACTTTTTCTATTTGAATTCCAAAGTGGATAGGTAAGACAGAACATTTTTTTTCCTGCAATTTATATTTTCAGATTATTTTGGGAAGATTGCAATTAAATTTTTAAAAGGTTCACAGTATCTGGGCAATCTAGTATGACATTATTTTATGATGCTTCACCAGCCAACTTAAAATTCTTCTTTTATTTTTATTTTTATTTTCTGGATGTAATAAGCACTACAAGTCCCATTCGTCCAGTTTACTTTTATTATAGTTTGGAATGCTCAGCAGTCTGATATTGTGCATATATGGATTTTAATTTGGACTTTCAAAGTCTTGATTAAACAGTTTTTTGCTCTGTAAAACCAGTTTTTAAAACCTAGTAGAGTAGGACTACTTGTGTGAAGATAATAGTTGTGTTCTTTTTCTTTTTTATTACATATATCTGTCATGGTATTGGCAAATGTTTAGATTATTGAATTTGGTAATTCTTTGGGTGAGTTCACAAGGGCACATTGAGCTGAATGAAAAGTTGTAAAACTTTAGAATCAATAAATCAATCAACAGTATATGCTATTAGGCAACAGTGCAGTAATACTGTTCATACAGCAATCTTTAAAGTTTAATCTGAAAAAGGAAGAAGATCTTACTGTTCTTTATTATTTGTGCTCCTAAGTTTTTTTTTAATAAATTGATGTGACTGTAAAAGCAACTTCAAATTGTTATTTTTGAATAAATAATTTTTAATAGGTCCTAGCTTAAAACAACAACAACAACAACCAGAAACAATGAAAACAGTGTAATTTAAGAGATTGCTCCAGTTTCTTAGAACTCAATTTGTTTAGGAAATTAAATGCCTATTATATTCTGAGTGCTATCAATGGAATTAAGTGAGGTTTTTATTTTCAGTAAATGACAAGCTGTGTAGCTGACTATGCCACACCCTGCAGTTTCTCTCACCCTCTGATTTAAGATTAAGAGCCTCAAGTATCATTAACAATCAAGGCAGGCTTTCCTACAGGAATGGTATCATTACAAATAAGTAGCTTAACACTCTGTGCACGTTAATGCACAGAACAAATCCTAGCACCGATTTGCTAGCACTAAAACCCATTAGAAAGCTGGCCCCAAAAGGGGTAAATCATTGAAAATGTACTAATTATCAGCCAGGCTCTTTGGAAAGATTTTGGGTGAATGCCAGGCATTGTTAAAATTTTCAGTAAGTTTAGACCGAGTTTTTTGTTTGGTTCTCTAAAAGAAACTTGTAGGTAGAGAATTTGTTTTCTGCATGTGTAAATTGAAACCTTATGGATTTTTGGAAGTCTTTTTGTTAAAAGAAAACCCATATTTAGTGAGCTCTAGTGTACTGCTGGGATAAGAAGTGCTAGCACACTGTGCCATCTCTGAAATCTATATTCAGCCCACACTTCGGTCTTGAACCAGGCCCAGGTTATATCACCATTGTTACTTGCCTGTCCTTTGTCAAGAAGCTGAAAAGCAGTCAGCATAAAATAATAAATGAGTAAATGTTTACACCGATGTCATGGCTGGTGCACTGCAGACTGTTGGGTGCGTGTGTGGGGGGAGCTTGTCTATGAGAAATGGACAATGTGTGAATTTATGGCTCTGTCAGGTCGTTTTCATGGCTAAGGGAATGGGTATAGTGGTTATCGACCAGCAGAGAATTTATATCTAGGATTGACTATCGTTGTTCAGTACAATGGATTGTTTCTCACACGTCTCATAAATAATGTGCAGCTTTTCATTCAAACTGATGAGTATACCAAAAAGTTGTATTTTCTGCTTTCCTTTTGTCTGGTGTCGAAACAGCGATGACATCTTGCCACTTTCTTCTGCTGCTTTTACATCTATGAGGCCTGGGAGAGAAAAGAAGATAAACAGCTACAGAAGCGCCTACTTGCTTATTTTTTTTAAGCAGTCAGAAGCCATCTGTTACAGGATGTGTACTGACACTGTCTCTCATCCCTGGCTGAGTCAGTGGTGGGACTGGGTTCTCCACACTTTGTCATTTTAGGATGAAAATGTTCCAGGAAGGTGGTAGAAACTGAAGTTCCTACTAAGTAAATGGGATGTTCATTGGCTTCAGTGAAACTTAATTAATTTCTACAGGACTGGATAACTTGGCGGGGTCTTTAAAGAACATATTCCTTCAGCTAAGCAGAGAAAAAGAATTCTCTAGCTTTTTAGTCATGTATGAACTGATAAAGCAACCACTCATGGTCAGGTAAGCCCATTATACCTAACTAGAATCATCATTTACTCTTTTGGTGAGAAGACCCTAGACCTCCATTACTGTTCCTTTCTACCTCTTCCATGGGAGCAGGTGAGAGTGGGAAGAGACAGAGGATGCTCCAAATAGCTGTTGGTATTCAGTTTGGTCTTTTCCAGCGTATGTTGTTCATTCATGAGCAGCTTCCACACAGGTAGTGGTGGAAAAGGTTGACTGGAAAACTTACGGCTTTCAGGGACTAGCAGGGAAATCAGATGTCACTATTAGGTAACTGGAGCTTCTTTCGGTGTGGCAGTCCTCCTGTCCCTTTCAGAGTCAAAGTAGCATTCTCTCCTTTTCCCTGCTAACCAGGACAGATCCCAGATCTCTGTGCCATCAAATCATAGAATCACAGAATCATAGGATAATTTGGGTTGGAAGGGAACTCTAAAGGTCATCTAGTCCATTCCCCCTGCAGATAGCAGGGACACCCACTTTAGTGCTTGTCCTAGCAGCCACCGACTGTGGAGGGCCACTTCCACGTCAATGCAGCTTAAGTAGACATTCATAATTAGCTTGAAGTGAGCCAGCTTTGCTTTTGCTAGCAATGTAGCCACGGGCAGCACAGTGGGAGCTATTTGCTGAAGTCCTTACTCAGCATCCTCTAGATGGGGCAGTCCTTAATGGACTGATATAATGGATACACTATTACATAAAAATGGGAGTGGTAGCAACTGTGGTATAGTTTACACCACAGTGGTAGTATGTCTCCTGGGGATTTGCACCTCAACATGTACTGAGTGAGAGGTGGGCAGGGTTTCTCAGGGGGTTGTTTTGGATTTTGTATATGGGTTTTTTTGTTTTTTGGGTTTTTTTGGTTGTGTTTTGTGTCTCTGTTTTTTGTTTTGCCTTTTTTATTTTTTTTTTTTTTCTGGGGGGGAGTATTGGCTTTGTTTTGTTTGTTTTTCCCTCATTCTCTCTCAGAACAAAGATGCAAAGCTGTATCTTATCTCAGGAAGAAAATGCCTTTCAACTAATTTCTATTTTCTAATTTCTTTATTGGTACTTCTGTACCGATAAAAATACTTCATGAGTTTATTTTACTAGGCATTCCTCTTCATAACAATGTTTGATTTTAAAAAGGCCTGAAGTCAATACACAAATAGTTTTTTCCTTTATTTTAAATGTAATTTTAGTGCTTTATTTTAATTTAGTTTAGTGTTCTTCAAGGGTGTTTTAACTGCTGTATTTTGGATTCCCCCCTCCTCCCCCATCTTTGTGAAGGTAGTTTGTGGTTGTACTTGTAGTAGGTCACTAAAATATTTTGCTTGGATTTTGAACTCTTAACTTTGGGGGTTAAAGAATATTTGGCTTTTCTTTGTTTTTAATTATTTCTTTCTACTCTTTGAGGAAAACACAATTAAGGCTGAAGCAAAATCTTTTTTTGTTTAATAAAGGGAGAACAATGCATTCAATATGTGTATCTTTAGTCTCAGAGTCTCAGAAGTGAATTCATTAAATGGGAAACTACTGATTCAGTGAAAAAGCAGCATGCTTCCACATGGAAGATTTAAGCTCAGATTTAAAGGCTTTTTCATCATGTTTTGGAGCAGTTGTTGTTAAGCAGACTTACTATAATTTCTTAACTGTTTTGTCCTTGTCATAAACTGAATTTCTGAAGGTGAAAATGGACATCTATTCAAAGGATAAAACCTATCCAGGAGTTTCTGTACCAAGCATCTGCTATCCTGTGACAAAAGATCATGCTAACAGGAACACTGAAGCAGTGCAGGGTGAAACTGTTTCTGAATGCAGGTCCAATGTTACCTGTGTGAGGCATTTTTATGTTTTGATTTGGGGTTTGTGTTTATTGTATTTTCTGTTGAAAAGAGAATTTAACTGTAGCTGAACCATAATACTTCACCAGGCTTTGCTTGCTATGGCCTGCTAGACATAGTTCCCTTGGGAACAATAAACTCCCCTTAGATGCCTCTGAACAGCCAAGATTTCTTTTCCTTGACCTATGAATTTGATCCCAATCAACAGTGATCCCGGAGCACAACTGATACTGTCTGGGAGCAAATCTTGCTGCTATACAGCTGGTGGGCTTAGGCAATGCATACACAAAGACTGCAATAAAAATCATCACTGACCTTGTTTGCTTATTTTAGCATGATCTTTTGTTATCCATTATGAAACTGAGATCAAATGCACATAGTGCTGAAAGCAAAATGCCTGTCACGGACAGCCATGTGGATGTGTGTCCAGTGATGAGGATCAGTAAAAGAGATGCATCTTCCTAATATAATACAGACTTAAACATGCCTCAAACTCTCATATATTTGAGTGACAAAGAGGCTTTGCCATCCTTTATGAGCCTCATCCTTTATAAATTGCCCAGTGTAGTACTTCCTTGCTGTATCTCTAATGCCAGTGTAAGTTTTTTTGTTTAATCTCCTGGATTCTATCCATATGCCTAAAATGCATTCCATAAGCTCTGTAAGAGCTTACATCCAGTATTTTGAATAAGCAAGTAGGATTTCTTGAAGTAAGAATGTCCATGCATGACTTTGTGGTCAAAATTGTGTCGATAGCATACAAATGCCTGAAGAGAAGGATTAGTGGTTAATCACATATACAGAAAAATTATTCCTCTTTCTCCTGATACTAACTTGTGGGTTGATTGTTTGTTTACCAGGTTATGTAATTAGAAGAGTCTGCAAGTTCGTATATTTTAAAAGTATAATAGATCTGAAGTTGTGTCACTCATAAAAATGATATGCTGGTAAAGCAATGGTCTGAGATCTGGTGTTTGGTGTCCGATTTCTTGAAGGGTTTTGAATAACCTGTGGTAACCCACTTTTCTCTTCAATTAATTTCTCATCTGTTAAGTAAAAGAGATTCCTACTTTTTCTCTTCCTTATATATTTCACTATTAAGATTTATGAGAAAAAGAATTTTATTTTAAGCATGTTTCTATTGAACAAATTGAACTAGCTGTATCTTATCTGCATTTTTCAGTTAATCCTCTAATTTAGTAAAATGAGAATATGAGAATATTAAAAATCAGAATTAGTCCTTCTTTCTGGTGAGACACAGGAAGAAGAAATATAGTCTTTTTAAGTATAATACAAGTAGAAATAATTACTATGGTTTTTTTTACATAGAGCTTTATGCTTACATCAGGATGAGGAAAAAAATCTTATTTTTTTTCAACCTAACTGGCAATAGCATGTATGTATGCTGCAATTTCTAAATCCTGAAGCATGCAAAATTGCATTTTTTATAATCTTGTATGACAAATACCTATTCTGTATGCTCAGTGATTAACATTATTACTGTTGTCTGCAATAATAATTATAAATGCTACTAGTATTTTAAAATAAACATTATAGAGCGGAGCAGCTCAATTGGAAGGGACCCACAGTGATCATTTAGTCCAACTGCCTATTGGACTTAGCTCCCTGATATAACTAAAGCTGATGCTGAGAGAACTGGATAAACACTTAAAATAGGTAAATTCTTTGTTTAAAAGCTAAACATTCACAAAATGACAGAAATCATATATATATGAATAGTATTTTCAAGCGATGAATTTCATGCTAAAGCAGATTAAGGGCATCTCCAGCAGCTACCTATTGTCAAAGCCAAATTGTGCAAACAACTTCAAGCTAATTGGAAAAGGGGAACAAATCCAACAGCAAACTGTTTACCTTGCCAAGATCACTTAGTTATTCAGCTAAAGGCGTAATACTTTTTGATGCATGCTGATATAAAGAATCCCTAAAGTTAGACAAAGATTTAGAAACTATGGATAGATTTGTAATTTTTAATTTTTGGTAAGTTTTAATAGCATAAATTGCAGCTTTTCAAAATCTGTATTTTTGGTTATAGAAGAACAATCCCCAGCTTACATTAGAGCAAATATCTCAATTTTCATGCATGTTGCAGCCTTCCAAATCATTACTGAAGTAAAAGCAACCTTACTCTTCTTTCAACTCTTGTTTTTTTTTAGTCTTTGTTACCATACCCATATTGAGGGTTGCTACTTTCACCCATAGGAATTTCTGTGATTGTTACTACTATGGTACATAGCCAGCCAACTCACTTGAAAAGAAACCAGTGGAGGTGTTTGGGATGGTTTTCTACCTAAATTGGTCTAGGAGTATTCAGAAAATCCCTTCTGCTAGCACCTGTGGGATGCTGACTTCTTAAACCACTGAGGCTCTTACTACAGTGGTTGTGACTATATCTTTGCAGTGCAAAAAGCTTAAGATATTAAAATAAATCCAAATGTGAGTTTTTCTTAAGGTATTGTTCCTATTAAAAAAGATTATTTTAATATATTTCATATTTCTTTTGTGTTACTTTCTCAGGTAGGTTTTTGCAGGTAGCTAATTTTAGAGTCTACCGATATATATATATAACACTATAGTGGTATAAATTTTTATGTTAAAAAGAATCACTAAAATTTCAAAATTGGGAAACCTACATTTCATATGATTGTATTTGAGACACTGTTACTAAAATATGGATTGGGTTGTTGGGCTTTTTTGGTTTTCTTCTGGAACAAGACAAAAATGAAAGGCTAGCTTTGGAATGAGTTAGGTAGGTCGTAGTATCAACTCACTTTATATGGCGAGTAAAAATAGATGGAATACCATAATAATTTTCCTTGTTTTCTTTTGGCAAACATTATGAAATGGAATAAGAGATTTAAGGTGCTCCTTGGAAAGCAAGCACCAATGTAGTCAACATACTGTACAGGAAACTTTAGGGTCTTTCATGACCATCTGCTGAGACAGTATGGCTAGTCAGTGTCTAACCTGACTAGCATCTTACTGGGGTAAATCATCTGAGCCTTTTTTCAACCATTTTTCTTAGTGCTGGTCATGGAATGCTTTGTTGTGCAGGTAGAGAAATACCATGTCATTGTTGCTTTAAGGGAAGCTGAAGGCAATTATGTTGAATCAGATTTGTGAAAGACGATTGTATATGAATCCAATATCACCCACAGCCAAAGTCAGAGTCCTTTTGACTTTCAATTTCTATTATAGTAACTTCTATGTATTTGAGTACTGGGTCTTTTATCTCTGGCAACATTTGAGATGGCATAACATCATGTCAAAAGCAAGTGGGAAATTTTGGAATGTGCCTCCAAGTTCTGGTCTGCCAAGTGCATAAGTTTGTATCTGTCCACAGTACAGACAACTGGAGAATGAAGTTGTGGGCATGAAGGAGATATGTGTTGGTACATACTGAGAAGCTATGCAAGCATATACGTTATAGTCCCTGGTCCCTAGCCAAGATGAGAAGTGACATTGCTTTATAACTGTATAGTTGCACTTTTTGTTTTGTGTTATGTTTCAATCTGTTTTGAGAATTAATTAGACAAATATTTCAGTGATGTGATTTTTTCAGCATCAGTGATCTCCCACACATGGCCAACCTTAAAATAGCTTTTCCAATGGCTTGATGGACAGGAACATGATAGGAAAACTTAGGTTATCTTGGAATTTGAAATTTAGTAGTACAAAGCTAACTTTTAGGCCAGTGACAATAACCCATTGCTGTATTAGGAGGAGTGGCTTCAAAGAACATGTGACATTTCAAATAATTTCCCCAGTGTCCAAGAAGATCATCTTCTCCTTGTACGCATATGTAGAGTAAAATTTGAGGCCTCAGATATCTTTTCATTATTCATTTTTTTAAAAAAAGTACTGAAACTGCTATTTCTCTTCAAATTTGGCACAATCTCCTGTACAGTTTAGCAGTGCTACCATGTTTTGTTTACCAGTATACTTTGTTCTCATTCTTCAGTTACTCTATAACTCACAGAAACATAGGATCACAGGATTTAAAGTTTTTTGAAAAATGAAAACTCAATATTGTTCTTTGGAGGGTTAATTAATGCTTCTCTCCCTGTGTCCTCTCTACCATGCATAGTCTGGGATTCATTTTTGAAATGCAGCACTTGAAAGTGTTGCTGTGGGGCTCGTACCATGCTGCCTGTTCCTCCTCTCTCCATGGGAAGTCCTGGTTAGGCCTCAGGCTTGTCTCACACATGCACCAAATTATCATTCCAAACAAGAACACAATGACTAGCTCTTGCTCAGAGTAGTAGCTTACATTTTTAGTATCATTCAGTTGGAGGTGCTTTAATTCCCACTAAGTCAATGGCTATATTTTGTAGAATAACAGAAATTAGGATTTTTAAAAACCTATTACATTGTGTAGAATCAGCCTCTCCTGTAACAGGAGTCTTCTAGACTGACTTGAAAAAGTGAAATCTCAAATAAAGTGGCGTTTGCCTTTTGCCTTATGGGGGGTTTTGTGTGTGAAATCTGTTGGTAACTTTTGTTTCTTTGCTTTCCTTGGTTCTTGTATTTAGCCTTTGAAAAACTTTTGTTAGGTATCTTAACTTTTTGTTGGGGTTTTAAGCCCTTGTCAAGGAGGTCAATATTGTAAAATAACATACTAACTAGAGCTGGAAACATTATTAGATACTGGAATGCTTGGAACAGGGATGAGAGATAATCTTCCTGACTTCAAGGGAACTTACAGCTGTTATTGCAAACTAAAGTAGTATGCATGTGTATTTTAGTATGTAAGAAAGTTTTCTTTAAAACAACATCTGTGCTTTCACAATGTATTCAGTAGTATGTCAGCTATTAGTGGATATTTTAAAGTTGTCATATATTCTGAATTTTCTAGTGCTGATGAAATGAGATAATTGATGAGGCAATTTGTGGTACAGCATAAATACATAGCATTGCTCAGATAAAAATGGTTGCTGAGGAATTATACCATATTTAGTAGCATTAACTCTTTTGCCCTTTATATAATGGCATAAAAATGCTTCTGGAATGAAAAAGGGTCTTTCCTTGAAATATATCCTCCATTAATATTGCTTGTAAATTCTGTTATGCATCACTAATTATATCTTGGCACTTTGCCTATCATAGTGGATATGCTGTTGCATTGCAATACCATTTCATCTAGAAGACCTGGTGTCCTGGAACAGTGCATTACGTTTACAGCAGAGAGAGAATTTAGGGAGAAACGTAATTTTCCAGAAATTCATCCTAATGGAGCTTGGATTCCTACCAGAAATGACGCTAAGGAGATCTGAGGTATGAGACAGACAGAGACCTTCTGTTCAGTTGCCATTCAAGCTTTAACCTGCTATGACAGTTGTCAACATTGCCCTTTCTGATTTCTCCCAGTTTATTATAAACATTTCAAAGAGATGCCTACTGGGGATTCCAGAGAAGAGTCACCACAGGAGTCCAGCTAACAGATTTAGTTGAAGTATCCTTGCTCCCTGCTATGAGCCATAAATTAATGAGCACTTCACAACAACAATATCAAAATAGGTATGCCCCTTGCTTTCCATGGAGGGAACAGGTGAGAAGAAGAGGCTTCCAAAATGCATCCTGGTTTTGCAGCAAGGATCTATGTCCCTATCTTTTTGCTTTGTTACAGTGAGCAGAGAGCAGCAGTTAAAAGCCTGACCTGTTATGCATGATGCATAATGTTTGGAAGCAAGGAAAAACTGCATAGTTTTCTTACTGTCTCCCCAAAGATTTTTTAAAAATTTCTTTTCTCTTTGAAAATGTGAGAAATGTGAGAAGGCCTGTATCTAAGCAGTTTTCTGTAATTTTGAAGGGAAGATGCATACTACTAAAGCAATAGGCAAAGGGTAATGTACAAATCTCTAAACTGTTTTGTGGAATGTCAGATGAAAATTAGTGGAATGAACCAATACATGGGCTGCAGAGTGTGGGAGAGATCTTACAGTGAAGGTAAGGTCTACTTAAGGAGTGTCTGAGTGGCTTACTCAGAATGGTTTGGAGGGAGGATCCTTTTGCCCCCTACCAGTACAACCTCTTGTAACTCCATTTTGCTAAAGCAGAATAAAATACATAGCCAAAGAATCACAAAACATTATTTAGGAAAAAAGCAATTCCCTGTCTGGGAGCAGCTGAGCATGACTGTCTTGGCACTTATTTGGGTGAGCAACGATGGCTCTTCATTTAAAAATACACTTCTGAAAAGTACATTTTACCCTCAGTTCAAGAAGTGGGGCTTTTCAATGCAGTAATTTTCCAAATATTGTGCAACAGTTGTTAAATGAGATCTCCAATCTCAGTTTAAACAACTAACTGACTACTGAAAGAAATGCACAAAACCTACACATGCACAGAAGAATTATCCATTGGAATACCGAGAATATAGCATTACCTGGTGAAAAGCTATGTAGTTTTGCAAAGAAAAAGTATCTGCATGCAGAAATAGTTTATTTACATATGTAGTTAACTATCTAAAATACAGACGTGTTAATACCTGACACACATCTCATACGCATAGACTTTATGTAAATTTTGAGACAAAAATTTTATCCTTGTGTTGATGTCCTATATACTTGTTATAGATCTGTGCCTGTCTTTTAGACTATTCACTGCAGTTTACAAATTGTGCTGTTCTGTGATCCTAATTTAGTTTCTGTTCAAAGACAAACTGTAGGAGGCCATCACCAGTGCACTAATATGGGACAAGCTGTTACTAATATCAAATCAGAACTCATTAGAACACAATGCTGGAGATACCAGTCCATTATTAAAGTCAGGTTATGCCAGTGCATTTCTGTCAATGAAGAAGGTGAATAGTTCACTCAGGATTACCAGTGCAGTTGTTCATAATTAGCCTACAGGATGTAGAATGTCAGTTCGTTAAATCTTTAGACTATTTATGCCCCGGGACCCTGAAAATTCTGTTAAACATATAGTACAATGAACCTTCCTATTATGTCCTGCTTTGTTTGTTTCATGTTTTTTCTTTTTTTTTGCAGCGAAGAAGGAAATCTCTTACTCAGTTACTTACCAAGCAGCCTCTTTTTATGCCAAGCAGCATTGCTGAAATGAACTTGATCAGTCTCATTTTCTCACTTTTTCTGGGGCCTACTATGACTTTTCAGCTTCACAGAGAACTGACAGCTGGCTTTGTAGCT
Source organism: Florisuga fusca (assembly GCA_038090715.1). Taxonomy (NCBI): domain Eukaryota; kingdom Metazoa; phylum Chordata; class Aves; order Apodiformes; family Trochilidae; genus Florisuga; species Florisuga fusca. The sequence continues at coordinate 43,754,813 of JAAWXA010000003.1, forward strand.
TGTAGGAGTGTGGATATCACTGAGGTCTAGATAACATTAATGTGACTGGGAGTTAATTTGCTTGTCTACGTGCTCTGCATTGTGGGGTTCATCTTTAGGTTTAACACTTGTGCTGGAAAAGCAGTCTGCCTTCAGAGCTGGGTATTATGAATAAGAGGAGATAAGAAGATTCGCAGCCAGAGTAATTTCTAACTGATGCTGTTAAACCTTGATTTAGGATATTTCTGCACAGCTTGGCCCATACTCAAAAAACGAAACTGGTGGGCTGTGCTGAGATCATAGGCAGTGATTAAACATTTATAGTTAACTGCAGTATACTATGGTATTGCTGCTGCCCAGAGGCAAAGCATTGTAATGCAGATTCGGAATAGTTGCTGAAAGATCTCAAAAACAAAAGGGGACATAGAATCTCTTCTGCAGTACTGGCTCCTGGCCGCTCTCAAAACAACCTGTATTTTTCTTCTTTATTTTAGGAAGGTGGGAGGGGGAAAAGTAAGTGGCGATGCTAGTAATGCTTTAAAAACTGAAGCTTACATCCTTCCTCTGCTCAAAGTTTATTGTGGTGTTTGTCAGGGTACTCTGCTTTTTAAACTGGTTTATGCAATTAAATTGAGTAACACTAATGTAACACTAATGTGCTGGTGGTGATGGCTTAGATGTAAGATAGAGTACTTAGAATGTCTGCTTACAGACAGCCATGATTCAGTAATGAAATGAGTGTAGACATTTGGATTTTAAATGCATTTCTGTTATATCTGTGATCCCTTAAGGTGTATATGACAATCTTGTTTAAAACAGGAGGGGTCTTGTTTGTTTTTAGATGATTATAAGAAATTATTTTTTGGCTGCCAGCAGTAGCTGATATTGTTCAATGGTTCTGTGTTTCACTTTGTTTGTATTTATTTGCATACCAGAGACTACTGTTTGCATAATAAGATCACTTTTAGTTTAAGTCCCTCTATGGCTGATTGCACACTCATGGAAATGTGCTTGCTTTTATTTTTTTTTGGCAATGTTGAGATCCAGTTCAGATGTCTATCTTGCAGTGTTGACTTGTAATGTTCACTGTATCTGGAGAAAGCAGTAGGATTTTAGCAATATGCTTTTGCTGCTAAGTGTCATAATTGTTATACTGTGAAATTCTTGATGCTGGCAGGTTGGTGGAAGAGGAAGAAAGAAAAGGACTTTAAGGGACATAGATAATCACATCTTCGTTATGCGTATGTAGCAGCTCAGAAAAACAAGTGCTAGTTTACTGCAACAAATGGCACTGAGGAAAGAAAAATGGTTGTCTGATAAAGTCTCTTAAAGGAGGAAATTTCAAGACATGCAGAAAAGACATTTGTTTAGGTTTCATTTACTGCTGCATTGGAATCACATTTTTACAGTTACTTGTAAGCATGTATACAATATTATTGGAGAGGACTTTTATTTTGAAAAAAATATATATAAATTATAGGTATATAAAGTATCTAGTGCCAGGCTTGAGCCTAATAATTAATGTGATTTAAAAGCAATACCTGCTGCGAAGCCATGTACTGGAGGTGTAATTACGCATGGGTAAGTTCTTTGTTCACATGCAGCTGAATATAAGCATATCTGAAAGCTGAGCCTGACCTTTTCTAGGAAAAGGGTTGGGGATTTCAGCTCATTTCTTTGAGGAAAATATGGTCTGGTTGGTCTCTGTATCAGATAAATGGCACCATCTCACATAAGAAGCGCTGCTGCTGTGCTTATTTGTGTTTATATTTTTTGTGGAATTTAGCTGCCCTCAGAATTCCTTGAGAGGCAACCATGTTTCACAAAGTCTTGACTCATATCAGCATTTGAAAAAGGGAAAAAGTGCATAGTTGTTGGCCAAAAAAAGCAATTAAAGGCAACATCTTATTTTAATGCAGCATTTTGAAAATGGGTGACCTTTGAAATCTGTGTTGTCTTTTTGCTAGCTTATGACAGAACCTATACAAGCCTGATTTGTCACAGTACAACCTGATCTGTTGAAGAGAATTGTGGAACCACTTACTGTTGCTTACCTTGCTCTTTCTTACTTCTTTCTGATTCTGTGTTTACTTTTTCATTCAACATAAAGTCACATGAAGCTCTACCCGCTGGGACTAAAAGAGGAGAGGAGCAAACCCACATCTATGTAAACATCAGCATGTCAGGAAAACAGATGTTGTATCAGAGGAGTATTACTATGTCTTTTGTAGGACCTGGGGAAAAGGAGAGATGGAACAACTGGAATACACAGAAAGTGAAATGAGGGCCTGTAAAGCTATTACAAAATGCAGGTGTGGCTTAAGGGTTAGGACAGGAGACTAGGAATTGGGACTCCTGGAGACATACCCATTTCTTCACTTGAATTATCCTTGAACTTAGACAACTTTTTTGTGGTTCAGTTTGCTTGACTATATAAAGATATGGTTGGGTTTTTTTGTTTGTTTTGTGTGGATGTGGAGGGAATTGATTGTTTGCAAAATGCTTTGAAATTCTCAGATGGAGCTAAGTGACTTACTGGAGGCACTTGGCAACATTTTTATACTTGTGTTCTGCTGAGAAATGGCAAAGGACAGGTAAAAAGTAAAGCCTTTCAAACCTGACTTTCACTGCCTTGCAATGTGTGTAATCGTTTATTGTGGTGTAAAGTGAGTGTAAAAAATGCTACTGAACTAGAAGAAAACTATTTTATGCTCATTTTATCCAGGTACAGATCACTACACACTGATCAAGACAGTAGCAAATCAGGCTTTTGTGGTACGTATAGGACACCCATGCTGGACAGGGTATGCTGCTATGTCCACACATTCTCCTGACAAACCCTTTCTCCTGAAGAAGATATTTCTCATAAGTAGTTTCTAAGCAATCAGACAAACCTTCCTCTTTCTTTACAGTCTGTCTCAGTGATGATCTGAGACCTCATCTTGAATGTGGAGTGGGAGAATATGGCATAACTTCTGAGCTAATGATGCCTCAGTTAGCACTAGTCATGAATCCAGTTTATTGCCTGCTTCTAGATGTATGTTGTACCTGGTGGAGATAAAGGCTAGATTAGGGTCTATATGCTCTCGTGCACTGAACAGTAATACTTTGCATTCAATTGCCTGCAGAGCTCAAGACCCTCTTTTCTAGGTGAAATGGCTCTAAAAAGAGGACTGCCAGAAGAGGCAATACTTTGATACATCCCCTTCATTCAGTATCATGTTGCATAATGATGTGGTGAACTGATTTAATTCTTTCCTTAGCTGGAACTGTTAAGTCAGGTTGGAACTCCGTGTAGCATGGCTGGAAACAGGCCGAGGGAGGTGGATGGCTACTGAGTTAGCAAAGTCTAGAAAAGAAACTATTTATTTTTTTTCTTTTTCTTTTTGTGGGGTTGGAGGATTGGTTGGTTAGTTTGGGTTGGGTTTTTCTTCTGATTACAACATATTGTCTATATGTATTTATCTTTGTTTTTGTAAACTGTGAAAATGTGGAAAATTCCCTAACACAAAGTTTTTACTAGTCAATAACTTTATCAATAGCCCTGTGGTTTTAGCAGTTAAGATAAGCTGAATCCCATGAAGCTTTTACAGTACAATAGGCTGTTAAAGACAAGCTTTGTCTCAACCTGAAGTTGTAGTTCCTACTTTAGAGAATGCAGATTTCAAAAGCTTTCCTGGTGTATTTCAACCCAATAGTCAATATTTAGAGCAGATGCCTATTCTGTAATTGATTGTTCATTTTTAAATAAAGACATATAGCAGAACTATGCTGTGAGAAAGACAGGTGATGGACACAGTTGATCAAAGCACTGATATTCACATATGTCTTCTCTTTAAAGGACCCTTTGAAGTTAGTCTGCTAGATAATTCATTCACTTCTTTCATAAAAGGGAGTTTTGAGAGTGGCAGCATTTAATTTGTGAGCAAACAATATTTTATGTGGTTATGATTGGGTCTCAGACATGATAGGATCCCATTCCTGGAGGTCAGATTTTTTTTGACCAGTAGCTGACTTGTCTGCTTTCGGCTGTGATTCTGTGAACCATACCACTATTGTTCAGAATAAAGCTGTTTTCAGGTCTGTGGTCCCTGACTGTGCTGTAAGACAACTTTTATTTTAGCCAAGTTGTGCTTGAGTGGTTTGCTTAAAATTTTTTCTTTTTTCTTTTTTAATCTTGGTTTTTTTTTTGATACCTGGGAATCTAGCTTATCCACTAGAACCGTAAGTGGGAAGGCTTAGTTCTATCAAACTCTATTAGGTAATGCAGTCAGAAATTTAGCTTTTCCTCAAGAATCATCAATACCCAATTGTCTATACTCAGGATGTTTTGCAAAATTCTGTTGAAAGAAAAAGGTTGCACTTGCAGACGTTTTTCAGTCTTTCAAAAGCTGGATGTGCCAAAATTATCCATTGTGAATGTTGGCATGGGGAAAGGAAGGAAAAAAGTTTCTTACAGAGCACAAATCCCTGCACTCCAGTGCTTAGAAGGAAACAATGCAATGTTTAGGGGCTGTTTCATGGATCACCTCATTCTCTGGAACTGCAGGTTATCCAGTGAAAATCAGAGTCATATTTTGAGGTGACCAGTGAAGCTTTCTGCTTGTGTATGAGAGAAATGTGTGGCTTCGTATTTTTACTTATTGTGCTAGGTTGGAACTATACATTTTTTTAGAGTCAGACAGTGATACGGCAAGTTTAAATAGGGATACGAGGGCTGATTATGAAAATGTACTTGAGAGGAAATAAAAAATTTGTATTGTGAGAAGTCCTCAGATGTAAATGGTTGTCAGCAGCTACCGGGATGTTTTAGAATTCACCTGGGCCACATTTAATGAAACTCTCTGAGCTCTCTGTCTGGGAAGATCAGATTTCAGAAAAATATAATGACTCAAACCAGGAAGCAGAAGAGACAGGGAAAACCTACTGCAGTTGTTCAGGTAAAGTTTTGTGACCAATTTATTTTATTTCAAGAGTAAAGGAACAGTTTGGGAATCTGCTAGACCAATTAAGAAGCATGTATGTACGCATTCTGTCTGTATTCCAATTGTGTATGTTTGGGTGTTTTATTCTGGTATATGAGCAAATTATTTTTCTTTGCTTTATTTTTCTTTTTAAGTATGTCTAACAGGTACGACATGGACTAGTTTTACTTATTTATTTATAAAATAAGCAAAAATTTGAAAAGATAGCTGTTAAAACTACCAGCAGGTCTATAAATAAAAAAAAAGCAAAAAATGAAACAGGGTCAGTTATTTAAAGGTGAGATGATCTATAAATAGATACAGGACTTGCTGTTAAAATAGCAAAACAATCTTTAAACAAGTTGTAATTTTTCTCCTGGTTCCCTATTGAAATATGTAGTTCTTTTCTGAACAGTGTACTACATGGCTTACAGCTCACACATAATAGCAGCATCCTTCTTGGTGTAGAGCAGAAATCTGGTTTTTACAGACCCAAGTAAAGCAAGTGGCAACTATAGACAGCAGTAAAATAGGCAAGGGTGGTAATTTTTTCCAGCAAGTAATTTTTTCCACACTTCCATATAATACTAATGCTAGAAGTTTCTTTGGCCATTATATGGCCAAACAGGATTACAAAAGGATGTCAGTGAAACCATTACAGGCCATCATTAATATCTCCATGACAAGGTATGTATTAGTCTAACTGTACTGTATATACACTGGATATTTTTCAAAACCTTCTTTGGCTTTGTAGAGGTGTAATGGTCTGTGTATGCTGCTAGTGGAGAATCTTACCCTTAGGTATGCAGTTCATTTAACAAGAAGTAGTCAGTTATGTATGTGGATGTGACATAAGTACATATAATTTTATATATGGGCTTCTCTAATGAGACATATAAAATTTCACCGTTTTATTCTGTTCTGCTTTAAAGCATTTGAAAGGGGTTCTTGCCTCTTCATGTTTCTTCTTCATATATTTATTTTATTTTTTTCTTCTAAGAGTAGTAAGCTAGGAGATGCACACTGCATATCATGCTGTATTTTCAGTCGACATTTTGAGATGATCTCCAGACAGTAAGGTCAGACAAAAAGTGTATGCCAAATGGGCCAGACAGAAAGAAGCTGGTCAAATGAATTAAAAACAGGATAAATAGATAAATATTCCAGACTTGTAAAGTAGTTGTCTTTAATCTCTCAACCTTCATTACTGCTTTTCTTCTCCTCACATACAGAGTTCCTTTTGAGCTACTAGGTTTAAGAACAAAGCACAATATAAGAACATTGCATTAAGGGATCAGTGAAGATATATTCATAAATCTTAAAAATATAAGTCTATTCGTAACTTTATCATTAAAGATGATTTTTTATCTGATTTTGTCACTGAAATATATCGACATTGCTTTGTATATATTTTGTACCCCAAATATTCTTTTTTATTTTAGAAAAAAACCCCAGTATTTCACTTTTGCTTTGCATCTTCTGAGTAAAAAACATGCTGGAATATTTCTTAATCAGCTAAGCTGAAAATGTCACACTTTTTCACTGGGGGACAGGTGTTCCTATCTAAACATTTCAGCTACCTCATAAGGAATAGATATTCCCATCTAAAAATTTCAGCCACCTCATACTGGGACAAATATGTTGTATACAGATGAAAAAAAAATAAATTGGATTTTTCTCTGACTGCATATCTAGGAAGCATATAGGACAAACAGTGTTTAGATGAAACTTAAATTTGAAATACAGCCACCCACCTATGTATCTTTTCCTCTTTTATCATTTCATTTTTGGTTTTATTATTTTTCCTCTGGTCCAAAGCAGCTTTAGCTGTTACAGATTTACCAAATTTGCAAAATTACAGAATCTGATGTATGTCACCTAAGCCTGACTGTGAGTGCCATCTTACATACTAATGTGAGAATTTTACTAAACAAGGAGCATCCCTGTTGTATATCTCAATACGTTGACAAAATTTCTGCCCAAGGAGTTAAATTAACTGTCTGAATTCTGAAAGCATACACTGCTCAGTATCCCATCAGATATTTTCACATGGTCTGCATAAATGAAACGTCCACAGCCATATCACTCATAATCTACAGTAGCTAAGGGTTAAACACATGTCTAGATTAGAGGGTGGTTATCCTGGAATGCTCTTTTTGCAAGTAGTCTCTGCCTCTGATCCTTCCTAGTCCTCTCCCACTGCTGAAATGACCTCTTTTGCTATGACTGATTTTTTTTTTTAATAAGTAGGTTAGCTGAAGTACTGGTTCTAAGGAAAATTGTGTATTTTTAAGATAAGGTTTTCGTAAACTGTAAAATACTGCATAGTTCAAGCAAGTGTTTGGCTTTATATTTTTCTTTAAATATACATGAACTTTCTCACAGGATAAATTAAATTCTCTTCTATGAAAGCACAACAGGAAACATATAATATATGTTGTTCACAAACCTTACAACTGCAGTGCTTCTATCTTTGCAGAGAGAAACTTCCTATAAAAAGTCAGGATACTGTTCCTTACTAAATTCCCTTTTGACATGTTTATTCTTCCTGATTGATTGGAGCTAGATTTTGCATAAAATGAAACAGATTTATATTTATAGGTTAAATGAAGGTAGGCCCATGTGGAGTTTCAATTTTTAAGACCAGTCAGGATGAATATCCAGCAGAACCAGCTTCTTTTATTCCAGCAGTGCTACAACAGAGAGCAACAATTCATTTTGAAACTGGAGCACTGAAGTATCTTTAAAGTTCATCTTTCATTTGATATGTCAAAGATAGAAGACTGCTTTGCTTGCAGACTCATGTTAACATGTTTTCTCTTATGGAGTGGAAACCTAAGTGGTTAAAGATCACCAGTTGCCACACTTTATTGTTTTTTATGAACAATGAGGTCTATAGCACTGAACATTGGAATGAAAATCTCTCTCCTGTCTTAAATGTAGGACACTAAGACTCAGTGTTGTAAATCTTAGACCAACAGCATTCAAACATACTGTTATGAACTGGCTCATATTGTCATTAGATGATGAGTGTAGCGTAAGATTTATGAAGACACAGGAGTATGGCAAAAGTCCTAAACTTCTCAGTTTCCTTAGGTGACAGGAGGATGCATTTCAGTCAGGCTTTCATCTCCCCACCAAATATTCTAAATGGTGGTCATTTCAGTTTCTACTGATAAACTAATTAACTCCTTTGTATTATAGTGTAGTGACTTTTAAAAATAATATTTTTATCTGAAGAGATTTGCATTCAGCAAACTTTCCTCCTTCCGTAATTTTTTAGAGAAAGGTGTTCCACTCTGGAATTGAATGTGAAGAAAATTGAGAAGAGTGTGTGATTGCTTGTTTTTACTGGAATCCACCACTTCATACAAAGTCCACCTATTGCACTATTCCACAACCGTGTAAGCATGAGTGCCCAGCATGTGGTCTGGGGACTTCCTGGAGTGTAGTAAAGTAAAAAAAAGAAACAAACAAAAAACCCACACACAAAAAACAAAAAAATTTGAGCAGGAGATAGGGAAGCCGAAAGAGAATTGATGGAAAATATGAAATATTTTTTAGGAATGTCTTAATTGTCATAAAGTCACTCTTTTACAGGCTTTCCTGTAACCAGCTCTTGCTGTGTAAAAACTTGGGAATGTGTGTTCATTAACTTGCTTGTGTTCCTAATGGGCCACAGATGAAGTTTTTAAAAGACAAAAGTCATGAAGGTTTGAATAATTTTCTGCTGCTGTTGGTAGCAGAAACTCTAGTGAAGTAGAAAATAGGAGTTGCAATTTTCTATCTAGCTACAACAAATGCACCAGTAAGACAAGGTGCTTACATTTGAAATGTATACTTTTATTTCTTCTTGACCAATTTGTCTCTTCTCTAGAACACAATCACTTTTTAAGCTTATTTTCTCACTTATTAACTCAATTATCTACTACAAGTACATTTCAAAACCCAGCTTTCAAGATGGAGATATTTTAGTTATCTGTGGAAGTCAGAAGATGAGGAAGTACTGATTATTTTTTATGGACTGTTGTGTTGTTCTGTCATATTGGATCTAGAAATCTTGTTCTTGTTTTCCTCATGAAAGTTTAGTAATCTGCAATTACTATGATTTTTGCCAGCTCCTAAGTATGGTCAGAACTTGTCTGTTTGTGTATATTATTCAGTAGAATATATATAGAATGTATTATCAGTAGAAAGTTCCTGTATAAGTAATGTGAATCTTAAAAACAGAAGTTTAAAACAAAACAACTTTAAAACAGAAATACGTATTAAGGTAATAGGCTAGTCTGGTAACTTGTGGGTTTTTTTAATCAAGATTGGTGCTTTCAGATGGATTGTTCATTCACACATTCAGTATTGTCAGTAAGCTCCCAAATGCATCTTGGACTGCAAAGTTTCTTTTAAAGTAACAGTTGGTATTTAATTTATTGTGATTTAAAGCCAACCAAACAAAAATTAAAAAAAACCCAAAACAATCCTCCCAAGTTCTTTCCTTGTCTGAAATCCCATCCCTGATGTAAGAATACAATGACAATAAAAGGTGATAGTCAATATTCAATAAATGTCTTCGCAGGAGAAAGACTACTATGAATACTTTGGAAAAGAGGAGTCCAAGTAACACTAGGTAGAAAACCCATAGATTAGATGAAGGAAAGTTGAGGAAAAGTTTTATATATTGTTGTGCTATCTCATCTGTTACTCTCCAGCCTTTTCAGGACAGGATGTCAAAATAATTTCTTTCTACAAATTTATGGTTAGATTGAGATGCTTCAAGATGAAGATAGATTATTTTTGGAACAGATATACTTGAATCTTAAACCATGGTCTTGTAATCAAATTCTCATATTTGGCAGCTGGAGAAAATTTTTTTTTTTTTTTTTTTCCCCCAGATGGTGGAATGTAGTCACTGTACAAAATAATAAAGAAAAAAAAATCTGTATTGTTAACCTATTCCTTAATAAAACTGCATGCTTGGTTCAGGAGCTGTAAATAGGCACCTACATTCCTTGCAGAGCACAAAGTTAAGTATGTGACTAAGCTATTGCTGGGAGAGAATCTAAGCTCCAACTGTTTCTGGAGATGAACTGTATGTTCCTATGAATTTTTATCTAAAATATCTTTCCCCCTCTTTAGCTGTTAGTTGCTTTCCAAGAAATTCATCTGCTTTTTTACCAGACTGAAAGCTTGTGAGGTCTTATTTGGTATTAACTAGTAATGTCTCTTAGAAAAATAATCAACTTTTCATTTATTTCAGTAAATTCTATGAAAATTATTTCCTTCTCTAAACGGAGACAGTATCTTCTGTCTCATCATTGTATGTTAGTTGCAAAGAAGAAACTGTTATGCATTAGAAATTCATGACTCCAGGAATTTTCTGCTTTTTTTCTACTGTCGATAATTAGAATTCATGCAACCAGACCTACTGTGAAAATAGCATAAAGTCTGAACAACACAAATCTGCTTTTACAATAACAACATTGTTGCATGTATAAAAACTGAGATATTCATTTAATATTAAAATCAGAAAATAACCACCAGATATTAATGTTCTCAAAGGACTATCAGTAGTAGTTTCCAATAAAGCAAATGACTGTGCATATAAAGCCATACTTTTTACATGAGGCAGTGAATGGGAAGTGTTAGCTTGGAAGGATTTATTGCTCAGATGTTCACATGGTAAACACAGGTAAGGATTTGATTAAACATTTTAAGGCAATGTTTCCTGAAGCCAGTAACTTCCTTAGGTCTTCTGCATGGTTTTCTGAAAGGATGTGCAATATAGGTGCAAAACAATTGCTTCTGACAGCAATGTTCTTCATATTAGAACATTGTCAAGATAGGTATATACATAAGGACAAGAAACTGCTGGAATACATCAGTTGCTGAACATATTGCTGGGCATGCTCAATCTGGCTATACAACTGCACAGCAAAGCTCAAGGCAATTTCACAACAGATGCAGTGTCTTTGGGCAGAGAATCTATACTGTTAATTTTTAAATCTGTTTTTTTAATAACTTTTGGCAAGGCTTGTTCACATTCCGGGTAAGAAGTAGAAATTGATCTTGTTCACATGAATTCACTTTCAACTTCTGTATTTTGATCAACAACATTGCTCTCTACATTCTAAATGATGGTGGAAGGTAAACATTCTTACATTGATTCTCATCTGATAGCACAACTTGCCCTAGTAGTCATTGAGTCACATATTTACAGCATGGCTGCTGGAAAAGTTGTGTACATTATCATGCTGATTAGACAAAAAAGAGACAGGACTGAGTTAGCATAATTGTCATATACCATCCAGGAATTTCTTTTTCCTCATTGAAATGAAGATTGAATTCTGGTTTTCATCAATCATAGAGGGACTTGTTTTAGCTTTCTCTCTGAACCACTTCTGAATGTTCAATTGGGAATCTGGACCTTGATATCTTACAAAACTGCATCTTGTCACTTGAGTGTATTGTCTTTCAAAGTCTGCTCCAGTCTGGTTTAAAATCCAGCAGAGAGATAAAATTTGAAGACTAGCCAAACTCGACAGAAACTTTTGGACAGTTTCTATGTGTGTTAGGATTAGGTGTCATGATTCTCCCCAGGCTATAGGTCCACAGCTGCTCCACCAGGATTCCACACGGGCAGCAGGTCCACAACACTTGCTCCATTGTGATCCTTCAAGGTGTTCTCCATGGGTGCAGAGTACACGCTGCCCATCCCATGGGATGTAGAGAAAAATCTCTCCAGGCATCTCCTCCCTCTCCTTCCTCACGGGCTTTGGTCTTCATGTTCCGGCATCGCTCTCCTCTGGTGTGGTCTCTCTCCACGTGTTGCTTTCTCTCACCTCGCCCTTCTCCTCTGCACTGCCCTTAACTACCGTGTGTTTCCCCTTCTTGAATATATTAATCGCAGAAATGCACTTCTTTTGTTCACTGATGGCCTAAGGCAGGCCAGGCATCTTGGAGCAGGGAGAACTGTGAAGAAGCCACTTACATGAACCATCCTTGGGCGACGGGACCTTTCCTTACTACTTAAACCAGCAGCGCATCAACCCAGAACAGGAGGTCAGTTCTTTTCTCTCTGGAAGAGTAATAATAATTAACAATATTTGTAGAGATGGAATGGACTTTGGCACTGTAGGCTTTTGAAATGTCTTCTAATGTAAAAGATGTCTCATTTGGAACTACTTTATTTTGCACCTAAGAAATATGGATCCTTATCTCAGGTCTGTAGAGGCAAATGTGTGAACATTAACTGGATTTCTGAATGCCCAAATCACTCTTCTAATTTGTGCTTTTATCTCTTTCTGCCTCAATATACAAGTCTGTAGTATCAGTAGCAACTCTCGGTTGTTTTGAAGTACAGTTCAGGGATGGTTTGTCTGAGGGAGGCACAGAAAACAGATCACTTGTTACTAGACAGGATCTATGTGCTCTACTTAACATGTGAAGAAACAACCCGTGTTCTTCCTTGGATCTAACTGACTTGGGAAATGCAACAGCAAAAGCTGACACTCTCCCTCAATGATGCTGTTCCTACCTCTCCAGTGCAGATCTTCATTCCAATTTCTCTTCCCACGTCCATCATAACCAGGCAAAAACTGTTGAGCCACCTGGTGCAGTGTATCTGCAGGAATCAGTTTTCATTTCCTGTCGGCACATGAGCATCCGCTCGCCAGGTAAGTCCGTGGAAGTGGCTGCTCCTCTCTTGGAAGCAGTGCCTGAATTCCCAAGCATTTCTGCTGTGTTGTGGAGTAGGGGGAAGGGGGAATCGCCTAAGTCTAAAAATGCCTGGTTTGCAAGCAGTGTTACAGCAGTTAGCAAAAAGTCACACCAGAGTAGAAAAGAAGAATTTGCATCACTGACTTCCTAGCTGGTGAAGTGCATTGTGCAGCAGCCTGCTACTCCACGCAAGAGTAGGTAGTAGAGTCTGTATTCATCTGTGAAAACATCTGTGTAATTTAGCTTAATGCTGAAGAGCATGAGAGTTCAAATGACAGGAGAAAGCTTCATATATACCCTTAGATAGAGAGATTTGTGTATTACATTTTTTTTTTCAAGACTTTGCGATGTTACTCAAGAGGCATTGATAGATGTGTATGTCAAATGCATTAAGAACTGTTACACTGGAGGTAGGATAGAAATAGAAGTAATCTCTTTAACAGATACTTTCTTGTAAGTACATATCATCCTCACCTTCTGTTCAAGTGGGAATTATGTGGCTTTTTACTTTGTGCTCCCAGTTGCAAGAAAAACAAACAAAAAGAAGTATATGATTTGTGGTATAAAATATAAATTTGGTTATAATACTCTTAATTCTTCTTACAAATAAAGGTGTTGTCAAGTAACAAATGTATTCTAGATGCATTAGGAACTTGTAGGTGGTGCATACTCTCAGAATAAAGAGGAAATATCAGTATGATGTGCAAAGGATGAGAATGCCAGTGTGTATGATGTGTGATTGCAATATGTCGGATTTTGCAGAATGTAATTTTCTATAAAATGCCTAAAGATGTTTAGAAAACAAACATTAGTCTCAGAACAAATGCTTTCCTGAAGAGTAAAAGTGCATACAGCTGCTGAGGCATTGGGGTTTTTTTTGTTGTTGCTGTTGTTGTTTTTGTTTTGGTTTTTTTGTTCTGCTTTGTGGTGGGTTTTTTTTTTTCCTTTTCTTTTAGATCACACTTTTATTTTTAAGAGATTCTGAAAGTCTTACATTAAGGATTAAATTGAGTTTGATATTAACTGAGAGCTGCTGTTTTCTTTGAAAAAAAAAAACTAGATTTTGTCTGAAATCACTAATTCTAACTTTCTCTTACAATGTATCAGATTCAGCTGGGAAACTGGTGAATATGAACAGATGTGAGAAGTTTTGTGCTACTCTGAAGTTTTGTTGGGAACTGTCAATAGTTCTCCATTTAGGAGAAAGACTACATGATTAATCATTTACTGTTTTTTTTTTTCTATCATATTGCAATGATACTATTCATGTCACAATTTTTGGCTATTTACATTCTAACCTTTGAATATAGTAAATTTTGCTATTGAAAAAACCCAACAACTGCACAGTGTTCCAGTAACATGTCTGCTAGCATAGGCACTTGGTTTTGATGAATGAACTCAATCTAAAGGATTCTCTACCATGATGTGTGATACCTCAAACAGATAGAAATATGTTTTTCATCAACACATTGGAAGGAATCATTTATGTTGTCACATATGAATGACTTGTTCTGAATGTTGTGTTACTGCTGTCACACTGAGCTGCTCATTCGAAGTGTGCAGGGTGAACTTATGAGATAAAAGCTGTTGTTCAGCTAAATAATAATAACCCCAAATATTCAAAGCAAATAGTTCTAGTGTGACTTTGTGGTGTTGTCTTTTTTTTAAATAGAAATGGTAGGTCAGTTTTTATCAGTATTCTGAGCAGTGTCAAGAAGTAAGAATAGAGGCCAGTCTTTTCATATTAACTGTTAAATTGGTGTTAAAATGAAGGTACTTTGACATGTACATGTACTTTGACATGTAATTCCTAGCTTAAATGTTTAAATATCACTCAGAAACTTTTTATTATCACTAGTATTTAACCTGACCTAGGAAGTACATTTTCAATGTAAAAACTTTTGTGTCTGTATTTTTTTTGTCCATGGAAGAGATGTGTAATGTATGCATATGGTATTTCTTGTGCAATTAATTTCCTATTCTTTCTCTGGGGTAGAATTTCTTAAAAATGCACACACGCTTGTCTGATTTGCCTCTCATTTTAATACTTGCATAAAGATTCTCTAGGCTTTCTTTTACATATTTCATTTTCCTCAGATTCTGAGAAGGGATTGTATTAAGGGAGTCAACTGGCACAATGCCCACAGTTAATGATAAGACTTCCCTTGTCATTCTTGCTCGGCATCATTGTTGGCATTTATGAGTGAAGTAAAAGAACAGAGTGTACCTCTGTTTCTGAATGCAAAAAATCCATCGCTGCACCTTTTCATAGAAACAGGGAACTGCTCAGGCTGGAAAAGACCTTCAAGATCAGCGATTCCAGCCTTGTCCCAGCCCTCTTACCCTATTCCCAATGACCCACCACTAAACCATGTCCACAAGCATCACATCCAGATGATTTTTACACATATTCAGGGATGGAGACTCAACCAAATCCCTGGAGAGCATGTTCCAGTGCTTAACAACCCTTTCTGTAAAGAAGTTTTTCCTGATATCCAACCTGATCCAAATCTCCCCTGCTGCAACTTGTAGCTATTTCCCTTTGTCCTGTCATCTGTCACCAGTGAGAAGAGACCAACCCCACTCTCACTACAACTCATGTCATGTATTGCAGAGTGATAAGGTCTTCAGCCTTCTTTTTCCCAGACTAGCCATTCCCAGCACTCTCAGTTGCTCCTCATAGGGGATGTTTTCCAAACCCTTTACTAGCTTTGTTGCCCTTCTTTGGACTTGCTCCGACACTTTAATGTTCTTTTTGCATTGAGGTGCCCAAAAGTGTACACAGTACATGGGGCCTCACCAGTGCTGAGCACAGGGGCAGGATTAATTCCCTAATCCTCCTGGTCACATAATTTCTGATACAAGCCAGAATGTCATTGGCCATCTTGGCCACCTGGGCACATTGCTCATATTCAGCTGGCTTTTCTTCCAGGAAGAAGTAACATGTAGTTGTGTAAAAATAAATTTTTTTTTTTTTTTTTTTTTTTTTTTTTTTTTTTTTTTCCTTGTTTGGTTTGGTTTGGGTTTGGGTTTTGTGGGGTTTTCTGGGTTTTTTTGTGTTTTGTTTTGTTTATTTTTAGGTTGGGTTCTCCCCCTCAAAATTAGAAAACCCTTTGAAATATTGTAGTTCTAGCTCGCTTTCACAATTTTTTTGTGAAATGAGCCTTTGTGTGAATGAGCCTTCACAGGCATTTAGATACTAGAATATGATGTCAACAGGGCATCAGATTTGGTTTAATAAAGCTAAATGCAGGATCATAATGTCTGGGAAGATTATTAAATGTTTGCTTTAAGATCTTGTACATCAAGGTGTGAATTCCCTCAATTTCTCTTATAAAAATATAGAGCATTTTAGAAAATTTATCTGACTGATTTTAGTGTGGTGTATATGGGTTCTGAGTGACTGCTGCACACAGAATGGTTTTGAATAATACAATGATTAGGGCTTTATGCAGTGCCACTTTTCTTCATCATGTTTTCTTGTGTCAGTCTTCAAGATCCAGATTCCAAATCTAATTAAGTCAGTAAAATACTTTCTTCTTGGCTTAGGAGATTTTTAAAATTGGTATACTCTGATAATAATGGTGCTTCTAGAGCTAAAATTTAAGCCTCTACATCCAGACTTCCGAAATATCTAGAGAGGGCTTTCAGGTATTCAATGAAAGGAAAAAAAAAAAATCTTCTGATTCTGGGTAAAGGAAAGGGTACATGGACCTACTATATGTTAATTCTGATTCCCTGATGTCAATTAAAGTAATGGCCAGTAAAAGGGCCTTTCCCAACTGAAGAACAGGGATTTGGCACAATGTAATTTTAATTAAGTCAATAGCATATGGTTCTCTACTAAGGAAGTTGTTTTCTGATTTTTCTTACCCTTTAAAAACCAGGGACTGTGTCGTAATGGTTTTGCAACTGTGTCATGGTGCTGAGAGACCTGTTGTGACAAAAAATTATATTACTAGGAGTCAAGTATGACTTGTCAAAAAATTCATTTTCAATAGAATCAGTAGATTGCTTGACTGAAATCTTGATGGATGCTGGGACTATCAAACTAGTAACATAACCTAGTTGTTACCTGGCTGTGTTACACAGGCTGTGAGGCTCGAAAGAATGAGACATTAATGTGCCCATAAGAAAACAAACTGGTAGCTTTCACAGATAACCATCACATGTTCAGTACGAACAGGGGACAATGTAGTATTAGTTAATAACTCAGTCTTTTCCACATTGTGAAGGTTCAGGATGGCTCTTTAAAATAAAACTCCATGGAATTATTAAGATGTAAGTTTTCCTGCTAATTTGTTACTAAACACTTTATAAAATCAAGAATATGATGAGCCACATTAATATTGTCTACTACAAACTGAATTTTATATTTGTTCAACATACATTGAGACAATCAGAGGTAATAATTTCAGTGACTTACTCTGCTACACTATGTATCTGCTGTTGGAAGTGTTATCTGAGTACCATGCCTAGCACTTCTAGGGTACTGTAGATTTAAAAGATGTCCATAAACCTTGTTTTTTGCATTTTCTGAAACAAAAAAACAACCAACCAACCAATCTTCAGTAGAACTCTGTTTTTACCTGTATTAAATTCTGTTGTAATTTTCCACTTGAGCATTGTTTTCCAGTTGGGTACTACTGCAGATTTGATAGATCAATCATAAACATTGTCAAAAGGTAAAATAAAAATCAAACAAAACAACACAGCAGAACTGGCTGTGCACAAAACCTATGGCCTTTTTTTGTACGGTGGAAAGGACACCTATCAGAATGGCCTCATTTGTTTGGATACAACTGAGCTTCAAAAGGCCAAGACAGTTGTGCTGTTTTCAGGAATGTTAATTTATTAGGTGACACAGTTCATAAGCCAACGGCTAAATCTGGGAACAGAATACATTTTGGGGCAGCTTAATGTATCTTTTCTGTCTCTAGAAAGAAGAATATTTTATTTATTTATTTATTTTTACACTCACCTTTCACACTTTAGACACTGTCATCACAGCAGAGTGGAGAGCTGCCTTTGGGAATTATGCCAGGATGCTGACTGCTTGGCTGAGATACCTCAGCACTTCAAAAACCTAGACAGATGGGGTGCCATCTCACAAAAGGTAGCATTCTGATAGGCTTCAAAGAAGCTAAGAGTTGAGGGTGGGACACTGTACCAGTTGACATACCAGTTGTGCTGCTAGGTTGTTTTTTACAGCTAGGTTGTGTTACAGGAAATCGGAAGATGACGGCATATATATAGACAAATAAAGGTTAGGGGGAAAAATTTATACCCAGCAGAGACTAGTTAAAAAAACAAACCCAAAACCAAACAAAAACCAAAAAACCCCAAACCCCAAGTAAAAGTACACCTGTAGTGTTCTGTCACTTAAATCTTTATACTGACAGGTCTTTAGAGGAAGGAAAAGTCTTTGAAGAGACATTTACTTCTTCCATTGTGCTACTGTGTCTGTCTGGTCTTACATTTTCTAAACTAGTTTTTTCCGTATTGATTTGGACTTCCTCAGTCCTCTGAATATCTGAGAGTCTCTTTGTTAGTTTTCCTGTGCAAAACCTCGTGGACTTTCCTGTTTCTGTGGCCTTTATTGAAACATGAGCTATACTCCCTACACTTAGTTAATTCTTTACATACTGTTCACCAGCACACCACATTTACCTCTTTTTAAAGCATTGGTATAGAAACAAATCAGCTGCATACAACTGAATCTGCAGTTACTTACCTGCTTGCAAACAGCATAAGGCAGCCAAATATCTAGGAGAGATCAAAGAGTTAGGTTACATGGGTGAAGGTGTGCACTGGAGACAGCACAGCTGCTCCAGGGTCTTTTGAACTTTCATTTACCACCTCCTCCTTCAGAAGCCCATTATCATTGCAGCAGTTTTCATACCTATCAGAAACTGCGTATTTTCCCCCATTGTTACCAGATTTTTGGTGTGAGACCTGTGGCATATGGTTGTGCTGTATCTTTGCTGTGTATTGGTATATGTGGTGTATATTTGCATAATTTACCATGGCTGGGGCTCTACACAGGTTAAAGTACCCCACGTTGAGGACTGAGTTTGGCACTTAAAAAGTGAAGTCACTGAAAGTGGATCATGTTCCTGTATGTAAGAAGGGTTCACTGTGCATTTGCTTCACTAAAAAATGATCAGTTCTTCCATTCATACCCTGGTATAACATCTCTGAGTTTTCTGAAGGAAGGGGTATTAAAAAATACCACTTTGTATTTTTAAAAGTTATTTAATTTTATCGCCCTACTCGCAATTTGCAAAAAAACACCAAACAAACACACAAACCTAAAGAAAACTCAGTCTGTTTGCTCTTTCCTGAGTGAACTGTGCCTACAGCACAGTCCAGTGGCCCTGTGCTGATGTGGGGCTGTGGGCACAGCTGATTGTGACTGGAAATGAAGATGACTCTTTGTCTCTTCTGTCATGTTGAATTCTAGGACTGGCATTTAAGAAGCCCTTTTGAATGAGTAGCTTCAAATTGATCCACTTTGCTGAAAAGCTTGAGGCTCACTGAATTGAAAAATAGCATTTGGATTGGAAAAAAATGATAGATTTCAAGTCACTATGCAAGCTTTGTGAGACTGGATTTTGCATCGCAGCAGTCATTTAGAGTAACTGCTTGTTTCAGCATTCTTTTAATGTAGTGGCTTTTACCCCACTAAACTTAGAACAGAAAGATATTTCTATATGTGTGTGTGTACATGTCTCTGTGTGTGCATGTATTAGTAACGTTGGTATGTAATAGCTATATATTAGAAATAATTTTCTTAAATGGCTCCTAAACTTTAAAAAAAAGTTAGAAGCTATTTCAGTGTCTTTTCAAAGCATGTTTCTCTTGTGAACACACATGCATAACCATGTGTTATGTGTGGCTTTACACAGATCTGTATAATTCACAATATGTGGTTGAAAAACATGGTTATAAATCTAAGTGCTAAATTATAAAATCGGTGGATAAAAAATTGCTGTGGATTACAAATGTATTAAAACATTTTAAATTTATCCCCTATTAATAAATACATGAAATTTTAATAGGGTCATGTGAGCACAATATGATAATTTCATTTCTAAGCTTTACTATTTTTCCTATCAGGATATCTTATGACTACAGTCTTGTATATTTTTTCTAATAGTTATATTATGAATCAGCAATTAGCCTTCTGTTTGCAAGAAAACTTCAAGCTGTGCTCTTCAAAATTAGATGTGGAAGATTTTTAGTAAGATTGCATGATGCATTTATTCTCATTTTCGAAAACAGTCTAGACAAGGGTAGTTAAGGCTTAGTGCTTAAATGTTGATTTAAAGCATATATTTCTGCTTTTTGTCCATTTGTCTAGAATTTGCTGGGTTTGGCTAGAGGCTAAATAAAGGATTTGGTAAATTCCATTCCTAAAATGTGCCAACATTGATCACAGCCATACACCTAAAAATTTATCATCCACCTACCCTGCCTGTCTGTCCTCCTTCCCTAAAAGTATTGCTTGCTGAGAGAGAGAGAGTAGTCTTTAGACCATACGGAAAGCTAGAACAATGTTAAAGGATTCTGAAAAGCTTCCAGTGGACATTTTACTGGCTCATGAACAGTTTGGACCTTGCAGATGTATGTGTGCCAGGGTTCAAGGATGTGACCTGCTGAAATACAGATTACTGGAGTGAACACAGTCACTGGGACCAGAATAAGCAATTTAAATGGAACACAACAGAAAAGTTATGTATTACGTTATTTGCTGAAGAGAACCTATATCATTATGCATGTATTTTATGTCACAGTGAAAGGAGAAGGCAAGTAGTATTTATCTAAACAAGATAATCAGAATCCTATTCTTTTTGCCGTGTTACATCATAATCTTCAAGTTTCATAATACGCAAGAATTAACTATGTTTAATCACACTAGCATACTCTAGGGTGAAATGTTCTCATGGAAGACAGTAACAGCTTGGCACTGTTGTGTTTTACAGTATGACATAATGAAATACATACTTTTAGAAAGTTTGTAAACATGAAGAGCAAGGATATCAATCATTATGATAAATAATGCTAGCAAGAATAATATTTGGGATAAAATTCCTCATTTCAATGTTTAAAGTAACTCCCCTCTATGAAAAATTAAATGTGATAGATAAGATGACCTCAAAAATGTCTAATTGGTACATAGTACTGTTAATAGCTGAAAAAGAAGACATTAGATTTAAATGAAAATATTCATTTAAATTCCTGACATTTTCTTATTACTACCTAAATTGCAGAACAGAGCTATATTCTGTTTTCCAAGGTGGGCCAGTAGTTTTTTTAGCATCCTGGCTAACTGTTAAATACCTAGGCCATTCAAACTTATTAGCAGCTAAGAGCTGGTGAAGCTTTTGTCTGTCCTCAACACAGTGAGACGTGTATCTACAGTGGTGCTTGTACAGAGGTGGGACACGTAGCAGGACCATGGGGAAGAAAATGGAGTGGTTGGATCATAGTAGTAATTTACTATGGCTTCAGAAGACGTGTTCTTACACAGACTGTAACTTTTTGCATTTATAGATTCTATATGCCTGAGAAGCTGATCAAGGCAGTGACTTTCAATCTTGTACTTAGTTTGTGGGAAAACTCAGAACTGACATTTGGTGGCTACACATAAATTGAATCATTTGCTCCTAAGAAAAAGTGGCATACTTAAAATTTGATATTTTTCTTTTCAAAATAAAAGAAGCCTTTGGCATAAAATTTATTCAGGGTCATATTTCACCCATAACCTTCTTTTTTCTTTTTCAAACCTCTACCTAGTTACACTTTAATATTTGCAGTCTCTCTAGATTGTCAACATCATTGTATAATAACCAACTTATTATAGAAAGCAGCAAATGCCATGCTGCCAATCACTTGTCCATCACACTAACAGGCACACTGCCATTGTCAGTGTCAGACTGAATAGTGGGGATCAGTTAGACAGGTGGAGTAATTTACTCATCTTGTAGTGGCAGAAGGGGACACCTTATCAAGGAAGAAGAGAAGTGGCTTCCCTTGGTGCATTTCGTATGTGGGTATATAACTTGGATTTATAGTCTCCGTGTAGAAGCTGATGCACAGACTAAATTTTAGCTTAATGGGGGGAGCAGGGAGAAGACTCTTTTAGCTATTATGCAAGAATATTTGGTTTCCCTTTCATCTTACTCACTGTCATTCTCACCCTCTGTCTGTGCCCCTACCCACCCCCCCAACCTGAACATTTTACTGTTGTCAGTGTTGTCAGGTTAACAGACTTCTAAATGCTCAACCCTTAAAAGATCTATCAGTCTATTCAAATAAAAATAAAAATTAAAAAAGAGAGAAACAATGGGAACTGGCAATTGTATGCATTAAAATACTGCTGCTATTTTCCCGGCAGGATGTGGAAAAGAGATGCCCAGAGCATGCTTTATCATTTCATCAAAAGGAGAATGAATATGGGGTTGATTGTAGCCAGTCTTCACCCATCCTAATCTCTCTAGCCATGACAGCTGCTGGTTAACACCCAGAAAGTTTCTATGGGCAACAGAGAAAAAAGTTGCTTTATTTACTTGAAGTTCTCTTTTATTATCATCTGTGACCTCCTGACTAGAGCTTTGAACAGGAGAGATAAACCTGGTGTATTTGTACTTGTAGCTTCTGAGTAAGACAGTCTGTGGCCAGGTACAGCCAGTAATTGCCTAGGCCAGTAAGTAGAGCTATTACTTATACCAGGGATCTATGAGAACAGTAGAGGAAGCCTCAGATTAAACAGTGGGAAGGAGGAATCCATGGTAATGGTTTTGACACCTCCCTTTTATTTCAGCACAGAGGGCAGAGTCTGGTTAGTAGAGAAGAGACACTGAAGGTTATTTCTAATGTATTCACAGAAACAGTTCTAGGAGTACACATACCCTGACACTAGAAAATTTGGCCTTTAAAAAAACTTGCTTGCTGAAGTTCCAATTTTCTTTAGGGTACTGCTCATAATGGGCTTGACCTGTGGGTCAACAGGTGGATTTGAGGGGCATTGTCTGTCTTATTTAGCAAATAGCTACCATAATATCCATTTCCATACATTAGATATATAGTTCAGCAATTCTTGTAAACTGCAGAGCTTTCACTCTTCTTTCTACCGAAATGTAACAAGTAGTGCTAAAACTTCAGGCAGCCTTGGGCATAGTATCACGTTATACCTAATCTGATGCAATTACAGGCTTCTGCCAACAAGGATTCTCCCAGCCCTTTAGTCTTTGTGCTTCCTGTTGCTTATCTTGTATCCCTTAAAAGTAAATAAAAAGATGTGTGGGGGTTTGTTGGGGGTTTTTTTTGTTTTTTTTTCCGCACTAGTCAGTAAGAACCAACTATCTCCTGGCTGCAGGAGTGCTGGGAGATGAAGAGAACGAGGATTATCTTTTCCAGTGGCAGGCAGCAATTAGGTGGAGAGTGAAACTGTACTTGTGAAATCATTTCCCGATGTGGAACCCTCATAGGAGGGCACCTAAACCTTCCCTCTGTTTAATTTGCTGTTATTCCCCATAAAATGACACAAGCCCATTACTATCATGTTAACTTCTGTGATGAGATATTTTGACAGCATTGTAATGTTACCTTAGTTTAACCAGTATGATGCTTACTGGCATTAAAAAGCAGTATCTCACCTGAACATTTATTTACCAGAACAGCGTGCAACTCCAATGCCTGTGATTGAAAAAAGAAAAAAAATTCTTTTCCTTCTTTTCTTTTTCTTCCTGATGTCATTTATAAAATTCAGAGCCAGTGACAAGTTTGAAATTTTAGAGAGTGTTTTCTTTAGGTTACTGTTTTGAAATTCAAGATGCTGAACAGGAAAAACAGGACAGTATTTTGCATAAGTGGAAAAATGAAACAAAAACCAAATTGTGATGAAAATAGTTCTTTCTAGTGGACATTTAAAGAAAATATTTGTTTTCTCTTAAATATTTTTTTTTTCTTTTAAGTTGTCATTCCTGCACTGCATCAGAAAACTGGACTCAGAAACAACAGATCAAGGTCAGGTTCTGGAATGAGCTCAGGACTAGCTACACAAAGCCTCAGGGCTGGATGAACGTATCGACTGGTCACATTCTGATTCTGCAGATGATGGAAGACCTCCATATTCCAGGCTTTCCACCTTTCTAACTCCTTTCTTTCTAGAGAAATAAAGTGTAGTTATACACCCTGATTTGATGCTAACCAGTATAATAATTTGGTAAATGCATTAGATGCATGCAGCCACAAAATTTCGGTCAGCATCAGGACTTCTGTCTCTGCTTCAAGAAAATCAGAAGCCAGGTGATCTCTCTCTCCAGCTGTTTGCACAACAGGGTTGCCTATATGGAACTGAAGTTCGGTAGAACACAAGGTTTAGAAACAAGAGAAATTGGTTGTGGTTAAATGGCACTTTGGGAAAAAAAATATTTTGGCAAATGCCACTGCCACTTCTGTTTGAGAAAGTATTTGACATCTGAGACCCAAAACACTAATAACATCCTCTGAAGATATAGATAAGGAAATACACTTATTGCTATTTGTTCATTAAAATGTTCAACAAGAAAATGACTACAAATATTTAAATTAGATAAGAAACCTCTGCAGTAACATAGACTGAATATTTAGTTTTTGAGTCCCCTATACATATTTTTCTCTCTCACTTGAGTGGAGATTGCAAAGATTAGTTCAGTTATTATAGCTATATTGACTTTCTTTTCATTTTCAGAGGGACTTTTAAAGGTAAATTATGCTATTCACTGACAATAAGCCTGCTAGTGTTCTCTGCTGCTTACAGTTCTCTCTGCAATGTCTGTCTTTAACACTGGCAGTCCAGCTCTTTGCATGACAGCTGAATTCTGTTTTTCTCTCTCACTCTAACAGTTCAGTTTCTCAAAAAACCCTCACACCACCCTTTTTTCAATGTCTTTTAAATATTTCTTCTATTTCTGCTATGTAGTACAATCTAAAAAGAACGCAGTCTTTCACCAGTTCTGATATTATGGTTTCCCACCCAGTGATACAATTTTGTCTGAACTGTAACCAGTGCTTTCAGAGCTGGCATGTAAAGCTAAGTGTCTGTGCCCATAGTGAATAAAAATTGCAGTTAAGTATACCCCTTACGGATTCAGGAGCTGAGCTGTTAAGTATCAGGTCTGAAAATGTTGTTCTGCATGTTCCATAGCAATGAGGAAGAGAAAGAAAGGATAGCATTAAGGAAAAACACTGAGGACTTTTTATTTCTTTTTCTTTTTTTTTCTTTTTTTCCTTTTTTTTTTTTTTTTTTTCTTGATTAGTATACATTTATGGCGCTGTCATCAAAGTGTGCATGTGGAAGCATCTCCTTAGAAAAACTGAATTCTTTCTTTAACAACATGCTGCTGCTTCACTAGCAAAGCTACACTGTAAAATGCTAGGAAGTTCTTCATCACTGGATTGCTTTTATGTGTTCATAAAAGCTCTAAGAATAACTTCATTTTCTGAGCTCTTTACACGTTGGGGGTTTCAGGTAGTGCTTTCCACAGTTCAGAGGAGCTGTATACCATGTGTCATTCTCACGCACTGTGTTGTTTGTGGTTGTTGTTTTCTTTGATAGAACAGTGAATAGAGGCACCACATTTCAAAGAGTTTCTGGTTTAAAGAGTGGATACCTTTTTCTGCCTGGAAGTTTATATTCATAAATCTCAGTGGCATGATAGAGGTAGTAAAAAACTTAGCATATGTAACTGTTCTGATGAAGATCTACTGACCTCGTAAAAACTTCATCTGGTGCTTAGAGAAGGCTGAAATTTTGCATTCATCACTAAAATTCTAACAAGATTGAAATACCGGAGGACTACTGTAGAGGTGAAATGTTTGCTCAGCTCATGTATGTGTGGTGGTTCATTTTTCAACAACTTGCCATTTTCATGTTACCACATCTTCTGTTGTTAACTTGAGGTGTCATACTGGCAATGGCATGTATAAAAATACTGCATTTGGGTTTTCTGTTTTATGCTTTGTTTTTTTGTTTTTTGGGGTTTTTAAATAAAATTAAAAAAGTAAAGCTCAGTTCCCTGATCTTAACAGTATTTTTTCAAAGACATGTTTCAGTTGTGGTTTTTGGGAGAATGCTTGCTGCCAGCTTACATCTTCTACTGGAAGCCACTGTGGACCAGGGACTACCTAAATTTGATTTTGGCAGATTAGACAAGTCACCAAAAAAGCTTGTCTGTATTTTTTTCTTCCTCTCTCTAGAAATTGCATGGTAGACAGAAGGTCACATTTAGTATGTGAACCATAATCAGCCTGTGTCTCAGTTTTGGGTTTTTTTCCAACTTTACCAGCACTTGAGTAAGGTGAGGTATCATCTGAAAATTCCTGAAGATAACAGCATATGCATTTATGATATCACAGCAGTTGGATCATAGTAGCTTTTGCTAAGTTTCTGCACAGTTATTACATTGTAATTTTACATTTCAATTCTCAGTCAAATTTTCTGTTTAGCCTCTGAATTCTGGGACTGAAAGGCATTTAAATTTTCAAGCAGCATATACTGACACAAACCAGTTATACTAAATGAGATTTTTGCTAAATAAAAAGCATCATTTATTTTTATACTGAAGGACAGATCTTTGCTTTCCATTGAGAAAAAAAGAACCAGGCTTATGCCCATACACATGGGTTGCAGTTCTGCAGATGCAGTTGCAATTCTTGTTTGTTTGCCTCCAAGAGCTCTTGAAGTCAGTAGAGATTTTTGCATTTAAGTTGGTCACTGGCTTTCAAGACTAAGAAAATGTTGTGCATATGTACTCAGAGCACACACATTACCTGATGTAGAGAAATGAAATTCATATAGTCTGTCATGGTCTATGGCCACAGATCACTACTAAGTTTCTATCCTAAAATGTCGCTCTGGGTGAATAAAGCAGAAGCAGCAGAGCATCTTTGAAATTCTACTAGGAGAGTAAAATTCTATTTGAAAGATAGGCCACATGCAGAAGATTTTATCTTGTTAAACTCTTGCCTCATGTCCTAGCTGTATGTAACTTCAGGCATTTTTCCACGTCATAAAATTCCCTTCAATGTTCTAGCTGATTCCCTGTTGGAATCTGTAATCAGTGTATCACATTTGTCTCCATTCAAAATCTCTTCTTCAGTAACTCCAGCCATTAAAGGTGAAGTGATGCAGTGTGCTTCTCTGAGGTGTGATTACATACTAATTATACAATACAAATCCATATTGTTGCTTGCATTTGTTCCCTAAGTATATCAAGAATGGGTAGATCTTTTTGAACAAAAGAACTTTAGCTTTTATGAAGAAATTATTTAAAAAAAAAACCTTTCAGAAAACAGATGCATATCTTTCAACTAATAAAAATGTTTCCTTTTTCTAAATAAGTAAAATGCTTAAAGTGTATGCTTAAGGTCTAGTTACAGATTCCATAAACTGTTTGAAAGAGAAAAGCTATCACTCAGTGTTTTTGAATCCTGAATTACTGTAACAAGTGCCCAGCAAATAGTATTAGTTCCTTTTCATCTTTTTATTTGTGCACTGCGTATATTAATAACTACAGTCTTTATTGTTATATATTTTTCTATATATTTTTGTCTATATTTTTATTGTTATAACTATATTCTTTATTGTTGGTGGTGATGTTTTATACTGCAAGTAAAAACAAATGTAAAGCATGACTGCTGAATTGGGGAAAAGGATAAAATCAGTTAATTTTTTCCCCAAAACTTAGCCTCAACTTCTGAAAA
The DNA here is from genome assembly GCA_038090715.1 of Florisuga fusca. Classification (NCBI taxonomy): domain Eukaryota; kingdom Metazoa; phylum Chordata; class Aves; order Apodiformes; family Trochilidae; genus Florisuga; species Florisuga fusca. Next base: position 43,782,220 of record JAAWXA010000003.1, read on the forward strand.
GTTTGCTTTTAAAAAGGTTCCTTCATGTAATTTGGAAACTAAATACATTTCTACAAAGTATAGCTTATTATGGATGAATGATAATGGGGTTAATGCCTATACAAAGAAAGTATGACACTGTAAATCATGTCATTTGTGAAGTGCAGATACAGTCAAAGAGGTAACTGTGAAAATGACATCATGGAGTTCCATATTTATTATTTCTCAATTATTTCTCTATTCAATGTGTTTTGTTTGCAAGTCAAAAAATAACTTTTCTAACTGCCAGCTGTTCAAATTGAACTTGACATCTCAAATCTGTCCTCCACCTCTTACCCACAGAATGGAGTACTTATGGAAACAGGTGCTAGTCATTTTTGGTGACAGATGAGGCAGAATAGGACTCAGCCTTCAGAACAGGACTTAAAACTGCATTGCAGTTAATTATCAAATTTTGCTAGATAAGAAAACGGATGCAACTTTGTAAATAAAAGCTGTTATGTGGAAATGTGTCATTTTTACATCTTCCCTTTTGTCTGTGCATCCCAGAGCAAGTTAGAAGAAGTGCAGGTGTCATTATCTTTCCTTTATAAGGAGAGAAAATAGACTGGTTGGAAGCTAGGAAAGCCACAGCCTAATGTGTATCACTTTAAGACTGATTTGCTTATCTCTATGGCTAGTAATAATAAAATATTTTAACTTTCTGCCTTGCTAGATAAAATAGCTGTAAACTGAAGGGTTGTCAAAAGGTACTTGTTTGTCTGGGAAGTACATCTTTAAACTAATTTTTATGTGCACTGAGGTCTTTTCTGCCACTTTTCCTTTTCATTCCTTATTGGGTTTCCTCCAAAAGAAGAAACCATGAACTGCATTCGCTAGGGAAGTATCCAGTTCTGAGTAGGACCAGAATTATGGAACCATGTAATCTCAAGCAGCCAATGCAGTGTCTCTCATATTTATAGCCTTTCTCTGCCTGTCACCTGTCTTCTTCCAGAGTGGCACAAAGGGGCCAGTATTTGATTTGTTGAAACCCAAAGATTTAACACAAAACTTTCAGTACATACTTTTGCTAAATATTTTGCTTGGCAGAAGCTTCATTACACAATAAATGAATCTTTTGGAAACAGCCAACTGCTTCATATGAAACAAGCTCCTGTTCCTTTATTACTTTGGGGGGAGAACAATGAAAATTCACTGTTACTGGCCACATCAACCTGAATGAAAGCCAAATAAGAAAATTGAAAATGATTGTCAAGTTCATCATATCTAATACAATAGAGGCAAATTAGAGTTATCTGCAGCAGCAGAAGTAGCAGCAGATTGCATTATAAATCATCATATCATTGACAGTCAATTACATTCAAAACTTTTCAAGCATGAGGCGGTGGCGGTGTTTATCTACTAACAAACTTATTCAAGCCAGAAAACACAGTGTGAGTGCATGAGGAGAATTTCTTGGGGGTCTGAAGGGTTTACATTAAAAAAACAGGATTTCAGTTTAACACATTCCATGAAGGGCAGAAAGGATAAAGACTGCTTTGTTGTGAGATTTTGTCTTTAAACCTATTCTGCTTTCCTGCTTCCAGTGTAGTAAACCCACGTTTGCTTGTTGTCTGGGAGAGCCCTCCAGTAATGTCAACTTCTTTCCAGTCTTCTCTGCTTTGTTTCCACTTCTGCTTTCACAATACATCTAGCTCCCTTCTGAGTTCCCAGCATTTGCTCCCTTCCCTTGTTCTTTTGTTTGTTTGCTAGTTTCGTTGTTTGTTTTCAATTTGAAGAACATTTTTAGTTTGTCTCCTTCAGGAATGAAGAGCTTTCTGTAAATTATTCAACAGAAGTAACCTTGCATTTTGGGGAATCAGTGACTCACCTAGTGGATAATGTGATTTTAATTAAATACATTCTATTCAACCAGATTGTATAAGAACCTAATATAAGTTGAAAGATAAGTCTTGACAATGTTTTTTGCCAGTTTATTGTACAAACTCTGAAAATTAGACTGAACCCTCAGAGTTAAATACATTTTTTTTCCTCTTCCAGAAGATAAAATGATTGTACTTTCTGGCTTTTCCTGTGGGCACCAGGAGGAACACAGAACAGGAACAAAAACTTTAGGCCCTAGAAGAGGGTTTGTGATTTTGCTGCAGTGGAAAAGAAGGGGAGAGTCCTCCATATGAGGTTCCATCTATTTTTTTCAGTAAGTGTAGAAAGCCCTGAAGCAGTAACAGAGTTAAATTCAGAGTTACATTGATCTGATATCCACAAGTCTGTGTGGAGTAGCAGGGGTTTTAGAGACAAGGTCTTGATTTTATTTTTATTTTTTGGTAAATGAATCTTTTTAAATCTCTGGAGCCTCTCTTTTAGGATTCAGGTCTCTTCATATTTTTGGGATGACTTGAGAAAACTATCATGCAATATTTCATTGAATTGCTCAACATTAAACTCGGTAAAGGGCTTAAGGTGGACATCTATGCTGCTATTTTGCAGAATAAATTATTTATTTTTGAGAAGAAATAAGAGACTTCCAGTCTGAGGTCTTCCTCCTGCATGAGCTCCCCTTTGTGCTCTGAGTGCCACTGTTTCCATCACATCTCAGTCACCTGACTCCAATTATCTTGGAGCATGGAGATGTGCCTGCGATTCATGCTCAATTCCAGTCCTAAATCCCCAGTTTTTGTCACTAACCACCCAGCCTTCAGTGTATCTCTGATGAGAGGAGCATGAAGGTGAAGAGCCAGCTCATTACAGTTGCCACACATCTCTGCTGATTTTAGTTTTGCCAGACCTGGGGGTTTATCTGTGGAGCCCTCTAAAATGAAGGAGCCAGCTGAAGTGCTAAACTTAGTACTTCTTGGATATTCAGAGGAAAATAGATGTAGCTGCAGAACAGTTTTTTTCAGATATTAGGTAGGCTTATAGCTGAGAATCTAGAACAAAAATTACTTAATGTAGCTAGCTTAGTTGCCTGAAGATATGTAGGGCAAACCTATTAAGGCTAAGGTCAGAATAATTTATTAGCACTTCAGTGTAACAATTTCTGATTAACTGAACAGGTAGAAAAGAAAGACTTGTGCATAGTGGTGAAATCAAAAGGGTGTGTACAATTTTACATATCTGGAAATACTAAAATACTATCTTATTTAATTTCTGTGTCAGGGTAGTAAGGAATAAAAACTCGAATACTGTGCGCAGAATTCAGGTGTCTGAACATAGTTGCCCCATGAAGTTTGGGATCTCCTAGCATACCCCAATTTGTCGTACCCCAAGTATGCTCCTCTTCTAGAAGGAGGTAGTTGATTAATAGTCCTTTGTATGATCTGCACGATGAGACAGGAGACACATCAAAATCTGTCATGTGAGGGAGTCCCTGAGGCATTTTAAATGACATTTGACATCTCTGCTCAGGTAGCTGAATCTCATCCAATCTTTGACTCTTTTGTCACATAATGCAATGCCATCTGCAAAATAGAAAACAATTATGCAGTCAGTGCAATTGTTTGCTTTTGTTTTAGTAGATGTTTAGCTGAGTTTAGGCTGAAACCTATGTTTCTGTGGTTAGCCAAAGCTTAGTATATTTACAAAGATTTTCAGTTTTACTAAGTCTCTTTTTTTTTAGTTAAGTCCCAAACCTCAAACTATAAACAATATATTTGTTTATCCACCTCCTCTGCCTCTTTTCACTTTTTATGAGACACTCTTGGACTCACTATTGAAACAGTGGATACTAAATATAGTATGAAAATAGTTTTGTAGGGGATTATGTTCCATATCCTTACCATATTAAGAAACTTTGGTGTTTGGCTTGTTTGTTTGCTTTTAACACTTCTTGATAGCTGGGGTATGACAAAAAAAGCTTTTCTTCATGCTTCTGGAATTTTTTTGGTAACCATTAGTAAGCCCTATTGACGCAGGTTATTTTACATTTCCTTTCAGACATCTAACATGCCAAGTTCTGTTGTATGTTTTATTCTGAAGTAAGGGATCAGCATTAGTAATTCTGTGGGTCACATTCTGAGAATTAGTTAAGCCAGAAGAACTTGATTGTATTTACAAATATATGTTTCAGTAACTATCATTAATAAAATGCTACATTTCAAGTTCTTTTTGATTACTTGAAATCTGAAAATTTTACCACTATATCATCATAAATGCAAAAGCAAAGCAAGCTTGGGATAGAAATATTAGTTAGAATCAAGAGTGGTTATTTGATCGCAAAAGTATAAAGAACTATTCAGATCACATTCTCCTTTAAAATCCCTTATTCAACTTTATTAATCTTATGTGACACTTTTTAGTGGTTTTTTGGTTCTTGTTTGTTTGAGGGTTTTTGTTTGTTTGTTTTGTTTGTAGCTATGTTTATAAGGAATAAATAATACCTTCATTTTTTCATCTATCTTGCTTTAAGCAGTGTACGATCCTTTAAGTGCCGGAATTGGTTTTGGAAATGCAGTTTCCTACTTCCTAGCTTTAAATGTTTTTTTAGGTTTGGTTAATGTTCTAAGGAGATGCATACAGGCTTTTACAGAGTGGTTCTGATATATTGTTAAGTAGTATTTAGTTTGTAGGAACTCATATAATACTTTGTTGTTCCTCTCTTATTGAAGTTTACCTATTGACAACTAATATTTAGGATTATGTACAAACTCTTGAACATATTAAACCCTCCAAACTGTTCCATTTCCTATGATTGGATCCTGGCTTTCAGCCTTACCGTAAGACTTTATAATATAATAGTATCTTTCCTATGCTCACAGGTTCTTGATGTCCATCTTTACTAAACACAACATGACCTATTTCCTGTAGTTTCAAGCAAAATTTTAAAAAATCTCGCCTGTTTTGTGAAGTGATGCTACATTTGTGGGTTTGTTTTGGATTTCTTTGTGGATTATGGTCACAGTGGGGTGGGGACATCTGTCTATTTTTAACTGCTTCCAAGTGACAACTTATCTGTAAAAAGCTCAGTTGGAAGCTATTGAAATGCCTATGTTGTCAGACTTCTATAGTGTATAGACAACATGTATAATTTATGTAACAAATTTGGGATTTGCACATTTTTATTATTTTTTTAGGAAGGAGGGAAAGGATGGATTGTCAGACCATGCTTCATGTTTTAATTTTTGATAGAAAGAGTGAATGTGTTTATACAAGGTCACTCAACTCCTGTAAGAGAGGTTATAAATGTGAGAAATTATTTGCTGAGGTAAAACACCTCTGTTAGACAGCAAAATTCATCACTCCAATCTTGTTTTGGCATGTACAAAATATTCTGTAAATGCTTTTTTTAAATTTAAGGAGTTAATCTCTTAGCCACAATAGTTTCAGGCTATCCTAACATTAACACTGAGGATGAATGAGAACTGGCTTTGATGATGTCAACACAAATGTTTTTTTCTGATGTGATCCAAGGTTTAGGTTGCCAAATGCCACCTACAGTATGCTGACAGAAGATAGCATTTGCAGTGAAACCACAGAATGTGTATAGCCTTCTCCTATTTGCAAAGAGCTAAGAACCGTCCTACAGGTTGTTATTGTGAATATTTAACAAGATGTAAATCTTGGAAAAGTGTAATTGCATCTAGTCAGACTTGTATCTGTTCAAATAATGCAATATATCTTTTATAATTACGATTTTTTGTTGTTTTCCTTTATATAGGTTTGTTTGTCATGTTGTGGGTGCATTTTAAAAGCCTTCATAGTTGTCTGGTACCCAAGCTGGTCTTCTGGAGACACAATGTATAAATATTCATCTTGTTCTGTATATTTGTTCTCTGTAGTTTCAAGAAAAACAATCCTGATTTTAGTGTGTGTGTGTTTGTGTTTTTTGACATTATACAGACCTGAGTTTATTACTCTGAGCATGACAGTTATTTATGACCCTGTCCAACTGTCTTAAGATTCTTTTTGAGTTTTGAACATTTGAAACATTAGGGTAAACAGGTTTTTATTCTTCAGCTGTGATGTCCATCCAAACTATTTAGTTTTCAAGATTAATTTTGAACCTACATTTCAGCTGTCTTCCTCAGAGGGAAATACAAGCATAGTAGAATGAGGATACTGGACTTTGACAGGTTTGGGTAAAAGCTAAGTAGGCTCCTTGGGGGAGATCATCTGAGGTATATTGAGACAAAGACTGACAAAGCTGGAAAACCTTTTGAGAGACGCAAAAGAAGCAGGTAACTCTGTAAAAGATTATAACTACATCAGAATCTCTTTCATAACCTGAACCTGAAACAAATCACACAAAAATTGAAGAAAGACTTTTGATAGGGTAACAGATGTATAGATATCTGCAGAAATAACATATCTTGAGTTTAGTACCCTCTTTTATCATGTCCCACATTACATTCCTGTAAGCAAACTTGGACTCCATTTAATCAATATCATGGATCTGTAAGAATCAATCAGTTACTGTCAGTCTTCCTTTAAATTATGAAGTCTTGTCAACAGGGTCCTGCATTCGTCTGTCCTGAACAGATTATTCTTTTTGGTGTTTTCAATAATAATTTAGATGGTAAACTGATGTATCCTTGTAAAACTTGCAGCTAAAGTCAAGGTTTTAACAAAGTTCACGTATGTAGAGAGCCTGCAGGGGATAAGCATTCAAATTCTGGACAGCAGCTTGAAAGCAACAGGTTGATATTCATTAAAGTTTTGTGAGAAGTGTTGCAATCAGGAAGCAAGATATTAAATGCATCAGGCAGGAAATGTCTTGTTAATCAGGTGATAGTATCTCAGAAATGAAGCCTGAGTTAACAATGCCATCGTATGAAATATTTGAACAGGAGTGCTGTGTGCAAGTAGTGGAAAATACCTATTCAAGCCATTGTATCTGAGGCCATGTCCACTATGTAGTATAGTTTGGTTCATCATGGTTTAAAGGAGTTGAACAAGCTAGAGAAAATGCAGAAGAGAAGAATAACAACGATGAGGAGTTTTAAAGACATATCCTATGAAGAAATGTTGGTAGAATTTATTTTATTTAATCTAGACAAAAGAGGAGTAAAAGAAAATATGAAGTGTCTATTATGCATTAATTCGTTCTAAACTGGAAAATGATCAATTGTTTTTCTGGGCCACCAAAAAAAAGAGAATAATAAATGGGGTTAATCTCCAGACTGAGGCTAGGGGAAAAGACCAAAAAGCTTATCCAGCATTGGAATAAATTGCCCACAATTGCCATTGTTTCTTTCTTTGGGTTTTGCTCGAGTTTGCCAAATGTCTGACAAATGAGTAAAGTTTAATTGCTTTTCTTTGTTTTATGTAGTTAAAGTAGATGTTCTGTGAAATCTCATTTCCCAGTCATTCACATGAATCTGTTTAGCTTGCATTTTTGTGCCTCAGTTTCTAAGCATTAAATATAATCATAATTTTTCTACATGGTGGGAGTATATCTACATGAAAAGTTGAGATTACTTGGAAACTGTGGCAGTGGAAGCCATATACATCTACACTGTACAGTGATAGACAGCTACTCTATGAAGTCATTGTGACAATGACATCTCTTTGTCTTGAGTTCTTACTTTCTATTTCTGGAAGACTGGAAGATACAGTGGCTTCACAGAATTGAGAAGGAAGTGTGTAACCTCAGTTGTGTCTCTTGGGACACCTTGGACAATTTTTGGAGAATTCCATTTGCATATCTCAAATCTAGTCTTTGGCAAGCATGGGGAAAGTTCCTACCTGCCAGTTTTGACAGCCACAATTCTGGCAGTTCTTAGTCTTGAAGGGAAAGGAGGGGAAAAAAAAAAAAAAAAGTAATAACATTGGTATTTTTGTAGAGCTTGGGTGACATTTAATATTACCTGCTGAAAATAATAAAAATAAAAAGGCAGATATGAGGAGAGAAAAGCGTTCCAACTCATGGAGCAGATAATAGTAATTTAGTATATTAAAGTAACTCCATGACTATTTCATCTCAGAACAATTCCACTTTCAGCTTGTTATACTGTAAGTGGAAATAAGAAATTACAGGCTGAAGGGATGGGGTTAAAATAAATCCTCAAGTGTACTGGCAAACTGCAGGTTCTTGGGCACAGCCAGTTTATCTAATGTCATTTTTCTGTTGTAATTGTCACAGGAAAAGTTTTGGTATTGCTGAGTATGTCTCAAAGGGGAGGTTACTTTAACATTAAGGTAAAAATATATAACAACTATTACAGAATAAAGAATTTTTTTAGGTTTTTGAAGAGTTTAGGGGAAAAACTTTATGAAAGGGAGAGATGCTGTTTCATGTATTTTATCTGTATTTGAAATATTTATTGTACTTCTGAACAATAGAAGAGGCTTTCTGTAGCTTTTCAGTTAACTGAGTGGCAATTTTGAGGAGATACTATGATGTGACTTGTCGCTAGTTGCTGGTCATTTTCATTCACTAGGACACTACAGTTTTCTGAATGCAAAACTAATGTTACAAGAAATTTTACTTGCGTGGGAACCATGTAATTTGACCTGGAGGTCACATTAGTTTTTTTTTTCTTACATTCAAGTATCATGGATAGTATTAATCTGTATTTGTCTTTTGTTTTCTGCTATATGTTATCATGATGCATTGCCATTATAATAACAAATAGCCTGTCAACACATTTACTGGACCGCAACCCTCTTGGGATAATCACTGAATTTTCATCAAGACTCCAATGATTAGTGTTTCTTATTATGATAATCAAATAACTAATTAGCTATCATGTTTCAGAAAAGACAAAATTAGGAGTGTTTTTAGGATACGTTAAGACTGAAGTTTTTAGCTACTTTTGAGCTGAGCTTATTGAAGAATATGGTGAAATTACTCCTGGACTATGTAACTCAAGACAACGCATTTTGTTTCTGGGTTACCTATGTTTCTTTTCCCTTTTCTTTGTATTTTGTATCTTTATTGTGAATTTTCAAAGGTGTTAAAGCCTCATTAGATGTCAGTGTAGAGGCAGACAGAAAACTCATCTTCACAGATTGCCTCGCAGCGGTGTTGCATTGTGGTGCTGAGATGGTGTTCTTCTCACCTTTATGTGTATTTTCTTTTTTTGTATTTGAACATGATTCAAGCTTGTGGTGGTGTTTAGGTTTCCTGCCTCCAGAAGTGAGTGTCTGACTGGAATTTTTGGGGGTTATGTTTTTTTTGGTTTGTGGTAATGACAGAGTAAAAAAGGAACAGAAGAAATGTTAAATGTTGTTAAATGATTTATTCCATGCAGTAACAGTTCCTTGCTTGTCCCCAGAAATATTGCTGGATCCATATATTTGTAGTTGCATTGTTTTCCACACTGTCCTTCATCTGTGCTCATTTTAAATGTCACAGAGAGAGGTGGTGACATTATGCTAATTTGTAATGGATTCCAGTGTTACATTGCCCCATTTCTTTGACCTCAGCAAAGAGCACTTGCTGAGAAGTACAGAGGATGATTACCTCCCCTCTGAGCATGAACTAGCTGCTATGGCTGCATGACCTTGGCTTTCAAGAATAAACTCCAAAATTGCTGCTCAGTGGTTGTACAGGTTTTGTGCCTAAAACAAAGAAAAGGTTTCAAAGAATTTTTCTTTTCCCCCTCTGTGGATGAGTTTATAGATTCTTCCTCATATCTCTCTCATTCAGAAATTCCCTCATCTAAGCTTGTGAGATCAGTTTTCAGTGAATGTGAAAAAAAATGTGGCTCACATATATTTAGGATATGCTCTTTAAGGGATATCAAGCTTTAATAGGAGAATTAGATGAAAGACTAAGTATTGCAGTTTATTACGAGTTCGTGGCTGGAGTTAGACTGTACCTGTATCAAGATGAGGCTTTTGCCTGAAAGATTGCTGTGGTTTGATCCTCCTGCAGCCTAAATGCAGGAATTATTGAGCTCCCGACTACAAAAAGACTCTCAAAGCAGGCCCTGAAACTGTATCAATTCTATACTGGTAGAAAATAAAAAAATGGTGGCAGGATCAAAGGCATAGTTCAGCCATTACTGCTCCTTTTAAAAGAGAGCTGAACAGGGTCATGTGGGAGGACCCTATGAATGGTGGAATTGAAGGAAGATTTCAATCTTCCTTTGAAAATACACTGGCATTAATATGATTTTGAAGAGCATGAATAAGAAGCTCTACAGTCAAAGCACTGCTGCAGGAGCAGGATTTTGGCCTTTTTTATGTCAGTTACAATTACACTGGGGCTCCAAATAAGAGGTGGGTAAAGCCTGAGGACATGATTCTGCATTCATTCCTCACCCAAAACTCCCCTTCACACTCCGTGGGAGCATAAGGGGGAGTTTTGTGTTATGCGACACTGCTTCAGTTCTTCATTTGGGTTCACAGTGAAGCATAAAACCATTGTGCAACTTTCTTATTTCTCCTAAATCAAACAAATCAAAACCCAAGAGGAAAACCCAGGAAGCAGATTATAATTCCTTTTGAGAAAAATAATCTTGTTTTCTCCAGATGTGTTCTGATATTTTGATTTTAAAAGATTAGGTACTTCACTCTTGGTGAAAGTCAAAGGCTACTGAATTCTGGCCAAGAAAAAAAGTGGTATTTTCATGTAATAACTTTGATTTTTGTTCTTGTCACCAGTTGGTTTTTTTTCTCCTGATGATTATCAGATTGTTAATTATGCTGAACTGAAATCTCTAAGACTATCAGCGACTTGATGTATTTGATTTTTTTTCCTTCAGCAGAATAGGAAAAACAAAATCGTGTCCTGAACAGATGCAGAATGAATGTCAATTGTAGGTTACTGTAGCATTTTTCCCCTCCATTTTAAAGACAGGTTTTATTTGTTCTTGAGGGAACAGACCTTAACTTTGGTACCCCTTTGGGCTTCATAGATTTTGAATTTTCAGAGCAGGCTAGACTGTTTTGTGGATTGAAAATGAAGAAAAAAAAGAGTGATCTTAATAAAAGCCCCCAAGCTTTTCAGTCATACTGAACATCTTCCTGTCTTCATGTTTAGCATCTTTTTCCCCCTTCTTGAAGCTTGCTTGTCTTGCAGTAGTGGGCTCACCATGGCTGGACACCAGATTCCACCAACACATTTTGATCACTTCCATACTCAGCTGGGCATGGGAGAGAGAATATAATGAAAAGCTTGTAGGTTTAGGCCAGGACAGGGACAGATCTTTCACCAGTTACCATCATGGGCAAAACAGAGTCTACTCAGGGAAATAAGTTGAATTTATTACCCATCAAATGTCAGAGTAGGATAATGAGAGATAAAACAAAACCTTAAAATACCGTTCTCCTACCTCTTCCTTCTTCCTGGGCCCAAATGACTTTGCTCCCTATTTCTGTCTCCCCCAGAGGTGCAGGGGGATGGGGGAGGAGAGTTGTGGTCAGTTCATCACACATTGTCTCTGCTCTTCCTTCCTCCTCCAGGGGAGGAGTCTTTACAGCCTCCCCCTGCTCCAGTGGGGGGTCTCTCCCACAGGAGACAGGGAAATCCCTCCATGAACTTCTCCAATGTGAGTCCTTTCCATGGGATGCAGTTTTTCACATGGAGTGCCATCCTTCAGGAACAGACTACTCCACCGTGGGTCCTCTGTGGAGTCACAAGTCCTGCCAGCCCACACGCTCCAGTGTGGACTCCTCTCTCCATGGGTCCATAGGTTCTTCCAGGAGCCTGCTCCTGTGTGGGCTTCTGATAGGATCACAGACTCCTTCAGGCAATCACCTGTGAAGCACGGGCTCTTCTGTGGGCTGCAGTGTGAATATTTGATCCAACATTAAATTCCATGGGTTGTAGGGGAACACTGTGTGTAACTGTGGTCTTCACCAAAGGCTGCAGGGGAATACCTGCTCTAGCACCTGGAGCACCTCCTCCCCCTCTTTCTTCATTGACCTTGGCATCTACAGAGTTGTTTCACGTATCCTCACTCCCAGCAACAGCAACTTTTCCCCCTTCTGAAATACACCATCACAGAGGCAGCTGCCACTGTCACTGATGGACTTGGTCTTGGCCATTGATGGGTTCATCTTGAAGCCAGATGGCATTCATTCTGTCAGACACAAAGGAAGCTTCTAGCAGCTTCTCACAGCAGTCATCCCTGTAGCCTGCCCACTACCAAGACTTTGACATGCAAACCAAATACACATGCAAATTTATCAGACAAGAAACCTTGAGACAGTATAAAAAGATTATTTTAATGTTCGTTGTATTTTTATTATATTAAATTATAGCCCAAGTTTATAAATCAACCTATTTTAAAATGTCTTTATCCTGATCTTACCACATTCACTGTCCTAAGGTGCAAGTAAAGAATATGTTCTAAAATGAACACTCATGTAGGCATTCACTTGTGTTTGTGCAGTTCACAAACAGGGTTTTCTGTGTGTACTCAGAACACCCCTAATTTTATGACACAAATATATTATTAAAATCTACTGAAACAAATCCTATTTCTGTTAGCTTTCTATTCTCATATATTTCTAAGCATGTGTGAAGAAAAATTGTAGCTTGAATTGTTTGCTTACATGTCCAATCACATCTATAACAGCTGCTGAAATGCATCTGCTTTTGGGTGGATTTTGACAGGTGCCTTGAAAGTTATCTTCCATTAAAATTATATTACAGTTTTTATAACAAGATAAATTTGAACTCTGAGCTAAAATTCAGCTAGTTTCCATATTTAGACAAGCAATCACTTATTTTAATCAGATATCAGTATTACAGTGTTGTACTTCACCTGTTTCAGAAATAAATTTCTGTTGAAAGATACTGCACAGCAGGTTGGGGTTTTTTTTAGCACCGCAGTAAGGTCATATTCTGTACTAAATATGTAAAAGGAGTTAATTCTGCCTTGTAAAGATAAGTTCATAAAATTGTATGATATGAATAGTATGTTCAATATACTTAACAGTGCTTCAGTTCTTCAGTAGAGTCAGTCTACTTAGCAGCAAATGGAATGAATTCCTTTAGTTGTTAATGGAAATATCTGATATATTCTTCTTAAGCCAGTCTTTGGACCAAGATAGCATTTGTATTGAGCTGGTTGTAAAGTTACAAATGCCTACATTTCTTGTCTCAATGTAGTGAAAGCATAATGTTGAGGAAATCAGTGGCCTGTAATGCAAATCTGTAGAAGCATTCCAGCATTTTATCCTATTGTGATATGAAACTTTTTGTTGCATTTTCCTTCTATTAAATAAATTCTTGGCAAGACCATAACTGTGTTTGGGGAAGTAGCAAGGCAGATCCTATTATTGTTCAAAGGATATTTTGATGAGAATTTTATTGAAATGCATACCCATGGTAATTTAGTCAGAGCAGGAGTATAAAATTAAAACATAATGGTCATGAATCATTTTGACCTGAGAACAGGAGCAGGCAAAAGACATCTAAAAAGTGTGATCCATACCAAAGTGTTTCTACTTTCCTTTTGCTTTGTGAGTAATGATCTGAAATGGCATACTCTTTGGATACAGTAATATGGAGAGATTGACAGTAAGTGAATGTGAATGATCTTTGCAGTTTGACTTTGAAAAGCAAGATTGGCTCTCCTAAGTGTAAGGATTTGCTTACCATTCTCCAATCTCTTGTTTATCTGCAGTTTTTTTCCTTGGCACCCTTAACACTTTGTTGGATTTTAGCTGAACTAGTCTGGTTTGTGCATTACAGATTGTTTACTAGGAACCTGCTGGTTTACTTTCAGAAAGAGTGCTGTTCTTCAGTTCTTAATTAAATCACCAACAGTTCCATTGTAATGGTACAGTTAATAGATAATTTTTAAAAGTTTGCTGGATTCTTTTCAATGGGTAACTGAGATAGTGGTTTATTTTACATTTCTGCACTGTGATGGCTGTTATACATACAACAAATGTGCTGTTAAATTTCAGTCAATTCTAATTATTATCAACTAATAGTACTTTATTTTTCTCTCTTTTTTTTTTTTATTCACTTTAAAACAAGACAGGTAAAATTAGATCTGTTTTAAGAGTAATTTCTTATACTTTAGGGTATGCTTGTCTATGAACATACATTATGGAGCTGAGTGTTCTGCATTCCAGTTCTAATTTGAATACAATCACACTGGAAAAAAAAAAAATCAGTATTTTATATTTTTATGTTTCAATTCAGTTTTATTATCATTATTTCAGAGTTGAAGTTATTTATTTTTTTCAGAGCTGAATTATTCTTATTATGGCAAATACCCCTGACTCAACTCTCATCCACTGCTGATAGTTGCTTTCCACTGTGAACACCAGCCCTCTTTCCAGAGGCCTGGATGCCTTTGTTGGTGAAGGCAAAGAAAACATTGAGTACCTCAGCCTTGCTTGTGCCTGCCATCACTAAAATACCTGCACTGTTTAGTAACAGTCCCACATATTCCTTGTTTACCCTTTTGCTATCAGTGTTGTAGTAAAAATTCTTCATGTTGCCCCTGATGTCTATTGCAAGTCTCAGCTTTAAGCTCTCCTCATACCATCCCTTTGTGCCCTAGAATTGTTTCCAAATTGCTCCTTTTGTAACTTGTCTTTATTTCCACCTCTTGCACATTGCCTTTTTTTATGTTGGAGCAATACAGTATTGTACAAGAATATAAAGTTGTGCAATGTTTAATTATGTAAGTTTCTGATAATAAATGCATCTGTTTGGGATGAGATTCTGCTGGTATAATAGCTACAGGCCTACAGGTTTTTTTGGCTTCACTTCACTTTGGTGCCAGATTCTTTCAAATCCTTTTCCAAACAGGTATATTACTTTTTTTTAAGTGTCCTTTAGTGTTATACCATTTAAGAAACACCAGTCATTTTGCATAATGGAATAAGTAATTTTTTATGGCAGCAGGTAAAATTGCAAGTTTGACAGGTTTAACTTTAAGTAAAACGTATGGTGTTCTTTGATGCATCATAATCCTGTCAGGGTATTTTCTTTCTGAGAATATCCTTCCAGCTTTTAGAAAAACTTGAATACTAGCTATAACACAATGTTAAGCATCTTTCTAGAATTTAACATGAAAAACCTGCTACTACTACTACTACAAAAAAAGGAAACTCATTGCCAACAAACACTAAGTTTGTTCTTACAGACCTAGCAATTCTTGAAATTGCAATTTCTGTTTGTCTTGAGTAGAATTGTACAGGAACATTCAGTAAAAGACCTTCTGTTGACTTCATTAAATCATCATTGTGATGTACATAGTTGCAAGAATTTTTTTCTCTTCCACCTAATAATAACCTCATAGACTTTAGTTATAGATTTATAGACGTTGTTTGTGCACACTTAATGCTTCTCTAATATACAAGTCTGAAATTAAATTACAACTTTGTAAATATGCTGCTTCTTCAGCTGTTATTATGTTCTGATATTTGCAGTGACATAAGACAGTGTAAGTTTCCTTATACTTATTTGCTGCTATGGTCCAACAGCCTTTGTGATACTCTTCAGTCTTTGAGTAATTGGGTGCTCAATCAAATTGGTTGGGATATATTCCAAGAGTATTCAACATAAACCAAACTTGACTGAGTGTGCATAAAGCATGGTAGATAAGAGTCTACGTCCGCTTTCAGATAACTTGAGAACTTTGTAAGAATTGTTCCTGATAAAAGTTGTTGAATAAGCAAAATGGAAATCACAGGCTTTTATCTTCAGGTTTCAGTCATAAAAAAATTTGAAAGTAATTTATGTGCTTTGCAGGAACAAAATGACTATTAATAACAGTAAGATCCTTTTCAGATTTAAAACTATATAAATATATGCATATGGGCTGTGTGCATGTCTATATATGTATTTATATATAAACATACATAAATTCTTGTTTGATTCCCTTCCTCCTCCCCCTAAAGAAAGCCCTGTTTTGATCTCTATTTAATTTTGAAGAAATTTCCTACTTCATTTTGTAAGGAACTTGGAGTATAATCCTTAGATATTCTATCCATTCCATGTTTTTTAAACTCTGCTTCCTCACCAAAGGATGTGGAGCAATACATTTCCTGCAGGGCTTTTAAATTTAGAGCATGAGGTTCTTAATGAGGGAGTAGAAATTGGTGGTACTTGAAGCAAATAAATAAATAAAACATGGTTTAGTGAGGAATAACTGGTGCAGCTGAAAGAGTGCTAACTCAGTCCTGACATCTGTTGGTATTTTAATGCATCCTGCAGCCTAAATATAAGACTCCTGCCTCCTTAATTATAGCGAACACATTTTGTAATGGTTCTATTGATTTTTTGTGAATAATGTTGATCTTGTAAGAAGGGTAGGTGGAGCAACTAAATAAGAGCATACAATGATATTGCTTTCCAGCAGGGTAGTAGCACTGAAGTGCTTCTTAAACAAAAATATTCAATTATTTGTGTAATTGATGTAGCATATATTTTCTATATTCTTAAAAATAAGTGAATATTGTGCTCAGTTTCATGACTTGGACTGTTATCAGCTGCTGTCATTCACAGGAAATTACATCCTAAAATCTCAATAGATAACACGTAGCTGCTGTAAAAGCTGGTGAGATGAGGTAATGCTATATAGGCAGTACAGCTTGTCCCTGATTGAATACAAATTGAATGTAGCATTTGGAAGAACTTTTGCCAATCTCTGAAACTAGTAATTACATAATTAAAATGAAAGAAATGCCTTCCTGAATTGAATGGCTTTTTTTTATAAGGAAACTAATTAGTGATCTTAAAATAACAATGATATTTCAAAGTTGGAAAAACCCTTGCAGAAAAGTGGTAACAAGGATGATAAAGTGCAATCAAATTCAAGCTATTCTACTTTTCTCTCAATCACTGTCAGCACTTTTTTTCCCAACGAGTGCTCAGCTCCAGTATAGACAAGGGAATCTCTGAATTTGGTTAAAGAAACTGTTCTTTGTATTAAACTATCTTTGATTGCTGCTTAGATAAAACAGTTAATCCTGAGATCCAAAATACAGACCTCTGTATCCTAGTTTTGCAATAGTTTTAAATCTAGTATTTTCTTATTTAAGTAGGGTTTGGAAACAGAAGCTAACTACATAAACTGTGTCAAATATCTCATTCCAAGAGGTAGACAAAATTCTGACATTACTCACAAGGAGTAGTTTTGCATAATTCAATGAAATTGGAAAGAGTATTTGATAATAAGAATAAAGGTCAGAAACATGGGAGGAAAAAACGTCTTCCTTTTGCAAACAATATGTATAAGTACACTGTGTGCCAAATATCATGCATCATAGCATGGGAGAATGAGTTCTGTGGGATCTGACAAGTTCCCAGCACTGTCAAATGGTATTTTAAAAACCTATTCCTTATTGTGACTTTTCAGAAACACTGTTTGTTACAACTTAGTAGATCCTTCAGAGAAATTACATGCTCTTCAGGAAAATGAGCAGTTATAACAGGCAAGCATGCTTGCTGGTACTATTGAGGCCTCTGTTCATTCTCTCTTTCACAAGACAGAAAAGCAGCAGCATTTCAAATGAAAACATTTAAAATTGTACAATACTGCTGTTAAAGTGCAGTGTTTTCTGGTGAGAAAGTAGAACATAAAGGTCCTATCCAGTGACCATTACTGCAAAACAATACCCTACTGGAGTTGGTAAATAATTCTCGAATGTATTTATTATTATGGAGAATTCTTAGTTTATGTATTCCTTCTTAAATACCCCCTATCAAAAGAAAAAATGCTGCAAAACTCATGAAGACTTAAAGTAGGTAAACTGAGAATCATGATTGCATTTTAGGAGAAATTCAGTGTGGGTCTGGGAAAGACTCTTTCAGTCTGAGTAAATAAGGATTTGTATGGTGTCCTTTGTTTCAGTCTCTAAAATCCTTGTTGCAGTTGTTAGCTGACAAGAGGAATTATTTATGAATTTGTCAGATAATAGTGGGGAGGAATGAAGTCCTAACTCTGTTCTCTGCAGTGCTGAGTCATGCTTGTGTTGATTCATGCTGAGTTCTGATCTGCCAGTAATCTGGACCACTGCAGGATCAAAACTTCCACTCTCATCTTGTCCTTGTATCCTGCCTGTTGTGACAGCCCCTGGCCCAACCCCATACTATCTCTCATCTTTTTGATACTCATCTTGTTTGTGGGTTTGAAGACTGCTGCCATCTGAACAGGAGCCAGTAACTGATGTGAAAGGGTCAGACTATGATAGCCTTCAGATGGGGATTAAGGCCTCAACTTTTCAGCAATAGAGAAATGGGGAGGAACAGTGTATGTGAGATGCTTGGGGTTTTTGTTTTCATTAGTCTCTTGGGAACTGGGCAATCACATTTTGTATTACCTTAAGCATTGTAACAGATAGCAGTGTGTATGGTAAATAACAGTAGTCTAGTTGGAGTGTTTTAAAGGCACAGTTTTCTAGATAGCTGGCAGTGAAGATTTTGTCTTCAAAATCAACATATAATAATTTAGGAGTAGGCAGAACTGTAACAGAGATACAAAATCTGGAGCAGCCTTTTAATGGACCATTCTGCCTTCCCATGTAAAATTTTTGGACTTTCTAACTTAAAGATATTTTCTGTGATTTCTGTGGTTTGTTTTGTGTGAGAACTTGATGGTTGTTGTTTTTTTTTTTTCTGCAGTAAAGCTCATTATTGGTAATCACCTTGAGCTATGAGTAGCTGACTAGTTTTTTACGATCATTTGGCAGTCAAATTCAGTGTAACTCAGCCTAGCAAAGTTGACAATATTCTTGTCACAACTGTGCATGAAATCCCTATGTGATAATTTCTCATTTGCAGAAGACTGGAAAGAGACATTATGAGGTATGTTTCTAGGGAGTCTTCATGTTTGTGTCACTGACTTTCTCCTTGATCACTTGGAGGATTCTCTTTTATGTTTCTGTTTCCTCATTAAGTTTGTTGCCATTTTCAACCATCTGGCTTTTGTGTTTTCTTTGTGGATTTTTTTTTCAAGATGTCTTCTATACACTATTAATTTATTGATACTGGTTATAAAAAACTAAACAAGGGGAAAATATTTTACATTAATGCCATGAGGTAAAACAGTCCTAAAAATATGCAGAAGAAATATGCTTTTTAGTCAAGCAGTTCAAAGTACTGATTAAACTTGGCAACTCTTATTAGATTCTGTAATTAGAAATTTATTGCAAAGGTATCTTGCTCATTTTCTATTTTCTATTTTATTCAGAATTTTTTTGGGGGGGTTGTTTGTTTGTTTGTTTGTTTTGTTTGTTTTTTGTTTTATATTAATTTAGTTAATCTGATTTCCACAATTCTCTGAAAAGCAAAGGACTTTTTTTAAGCATTCCCAGGTCAATTCGACATAACATGATCCAAACATTGCAGGCACATTGGGCTCATGGTACATATCATCAGAGGAATGGGATAGTCTTAATTTATACAATAATTTAAAATCTTTACTTAGACTATACAATTTATTGGCACATTCAACATAGATCTTTTGTAAGACCCGTCAACATTTGTAGATTTCCTTGTAGTATCAAACTCAGTCCTCAGTCATAATTTCAAGAAATATTGTGATTACTTGTTTTTTTTTTGTGTGTTCTCCTCTTCCTTCATTAGACTTTTTCTTGAATTCTAAGTGCTTTGCAGCTCTTAATCTTAATAGATCATCCTTATTTAACTTAAGATGGAGGTATCTCCATTTAGATTTTTTCTTATGAGGGAAACTACTTATGGAATGGCTTACTTAATGTATCAACCTGGCAAACCCAGAACATTCTTATTTATGATTTATTTAACTCTAAAATTGTTGTGATAAACCTTTAAATTTCAAATTTTGTATGGCAGCTGTGTCAATGTAAAACATGTACAACTGTGAAGAGAATCTGTTCCAGCAGGTATAGAATTTCAGAAGATACCTAGAGCTGTGTGAATTTAACTTCTAATTTTGTCACTACTTTAATTCAGTGGACTAGTATAGCCTTAGTTTATCATCTGACATTTTTGGATTTTAATTCTCATAGCCATATTATTCAACAAAAGATTTTTGTTGTTTTATTCAGCTCTTTTAGTCCATCAAAGACATTTGAACATGAGAGGCTGAAAGTCTGGAGATATAAAATTCCAGCACAAACCTGAAAGTTGGAATATGACTTGTGACTCCTCCAATCTAACTTGAGCTGCTAGAGTTCATCTACACATATATGTAAAGAAATAATCTCTGGGATTAGAATACTCTGAGAATCCTTAACTGGCTGCTGCACAGCCCATGAAGATCTACATGGTGAAGTCAGCAATGGCAACAAAGGAATGGGATGAAAACGGGGTTGCTTTCGACTGGTCTGAGTGGAGAAGCTCCTAGAATATAGATTTATTTGGAGATTGGGCTTGTCTATTACCATTGCAATTATAGATTTAAAAAGGACACAAGTTTGAGATAGACTAACCTTTTGATTTCCTCTTGCCACGCTGGAGGAAGTATTGAAAAAACAGCCCAAAGACTCTAGTGGTTGGATCTCAGGTTGATCTTATGCTGCAGTCCAACAATAGTGTTGCAGTATGTATATATATATATATATATATATGCCCATGATGATCCAGTAGATACCAGTTTAGCTATGGCAGTGTTGTTTTCAGTGTTGGCTGAATTATTCTCACCTCTCATCCGTTGGGAACTTGGGTAGACTGATCAAGCAGCTGTAGCATTCTCAGCCCATTCACTACCATAATTCCCCAAGGTGTTTACGTTATATTTGGGGTCCAATTGCAGTCGCATCTGGAACTGCAGTGTAGGCATATGCTCAGAAACAGTGGGAATATAAATTGTTACATTTGGAAGAGAAATCTGTTTTAAACTTCTGGTAAGGAAAGCATAGCCTTACATGTCAGTGTTTGGTTTATTTTAGGGAGTTGGAGGTATTTTGTTTGTTTTTTTTTAATTCCCTAAACATAACAAAACAGGCAGATTGTAGCTGAATGTTTCTGTCTCATCTGGTTGTGTTTATAAGAATATGATTTTTATTTCTCTGTATTCCTCTGTCCCTTCAGACCCCTGTGTATCTGAAGGTACATTTGTCTCGATAGGAAGGGAGAAATTCAGGAAGAAGTATCAGCAATAAATAAGAAACAAAATGGTTTCTTTTGTGTGTGATTTGTATTGGACTGTTGTGAGTGGCTGTGTCAAATTCTCAGTGGTTTACAATTAGAAGAAAAAATAAAATCTGTTTCTGAAGGACGCTCTATAAAATATAGACTATGAGACATACATGCCATGCACTCACTCTATGTGAAAATTTGAGGAAATTCCCCTTTCCCTTCAAAGTCAGGCTTTTCTTGCATTTTCTCACCTTTTAAAAGCAAGACATTAGTGCTGTTCTCTTATCCTTCTTTTTTATTGCATTATTAAATGTCCTTCTCAGCAAACCCTGTTTGGCGATAGCTTTTACTGCATGCTCAAATAAAAACCAGTATGGAACACCATAGAAACACAGTGTAATGCCTTAAAATGTGAATTAGGAACCTTCACACTGCGTTTGCTGCCTTACAAGGACACACATAGATCCTATTTTAATTGATGACGTTTGCTTTTCTTACATTTGTACAGTGAATAAACGATAAAAAATGTGTTTCTAAGAGGATCTTTCCTACCTGTAATAGAATGTAAGGTTTTGTAATAATGAGCAGTGAAAAATCTGCATTTTGTTTTTAATTTTCTTCCTAACTCACAGTTACGCAGGTCTTCTGTTCAATATACTTTTTGATCTTTTCTTGAGAAATAAAACTGTTTCAGGATATTTACCTTTTGCTGATATGGTACCCAGGCAATAATAGTTAAAGATTGAACATCTCACTATTTTTAATATTTAGTTTCTCATTACATTGCAGTCAGGTATGTATAATTAAACACCACGCCTCAGAATAAAGTGTAAATGGTTAATATTGTAGTGTTATTTTAAAATAATAACTTCCATTTAAAAATAATAACTTCCAATTTCTTCTTCATTTTTTAAAGAAGGTGTTGCATTGCTCTTCTCTTTTGTAAAAACTTTTAACAAAATGAATTTTGTAATAAACACAAACTTTAATTGCTAGTATCTCAACCAGATAAACTCAACTTCTGCTGATCATGATTAATTATCACCAGTCTGAGTTAAGAATTCCTTGTGAATGCCATCTTCTTGAATTCAGAAACATGACTTAGAGATTTTATCTGAAAAAAAAATAAATCACCCTATCAGTATCATCAGTGAAGTAAATGACTATGTCTAAATTGATATACATGGGATTCTACCAACTTCAGGTGAACAATTTGCCACATCTGATTTCTCTCAAAAGACAGGATCTCAGCAGCTCCAGCTGTAGTTTTCCATGAGACCAGCACAAATTTTACTCAGTCTCAACACAGGCAATGAATCTTTCTGTGAGTGAGGATTTATTCTGTGATTGAAGGTGGCTAGATCAATTCCTTGTGATTGGAAGAAATATGAGACATAATTCAGAGAAACTGAAACCAGATTGTTATAAACAGAGAGGAGGCTCTGTGTAAGGTTAAGCAGGGATGTAAATGTTTTTCATTATAGGCATAATCAGGTGAGTCAAAGTGTGGAGATTATAAAATTAGAAAGCCAGCATCAGAAGGTTTCAGAATTCTTTCTGTGAACTCCAGAAGTGCTTTAAATCTTTTTGTAATGTCAGGTTTCTGCTCCTTATCTAAGAATGTACTTTTAGTTAGGGGTCACATCACTGTAGTAACTGTATTAAGCCAAGCATTCGAAGGTAGAAGTTCTTGCAGATTTACAGAATAATGCTTATTTTCAGGAATCTTAATAGTATGTGAAAGAAGGAAGAAAATTAATGTAGTTCAGTTTGTATCTGGGAAGAGAACAAACTACCATTCCACACCCCTCACACCCTTTAAGTAGGTTGTTGGTTTTTTTTTTTTCTTCAATGGATGTTTCTACAGCTTCCTTTTCTTCACCTCTTCCCTCACAGAGTACATTATGTATTTATACTTCCTCGCTCCTCTGTTCATCAAAACTATTGCATAATTGGTTTTCCAGTACTTGTCCCTTGGTTCAGTCTGTATCCTGTGGTGGTTGCCACAATGATCTGGGTATTTCCACATGTTTCAAATACACAGTTGTGGTGCTTCTTTCATATCTGCTACCTTGCTTTGCTCAACTTAGAAAGGGAGCTTTAGAAGTACAATGAATAAATTATTTTCTTTCTCCCATCACAACAATTTCTTTTTCACTGAAGGTATGAATGAATGAGTGAAAATCTATGTTAACTAGAAGAATTTAATTAATCTCAGCAGACATAAGAGTGATCTGAATGCACTCTGGCCAGAAGCTGACCTAGACTGTTACGTGGCCTTCAATAATAAGAAACCACTTGCTAGAAGATCAGAACAAACACATTGTGTATGTATCACCTATTTTTTCTTGTGTGGGTTTTTTTATTTCTCTTTTTAATCTTTGTAACCTGTGGTTTAAGTGACTGCTGCATCAGAGGATGTGTTTTATCTCCATATCCATTGAATCTAGGTAGACTTCCATTTTGCAGTTCCATGTAAAAAGAACTTGGGGTTTTTTGGTTTTGGTTTTTTTTTTTTGATGCACATTTAGACGTACCAAATCTTATTTTACATTTCACTGAATTCCGCTGATGGATGAATTAAAATATTTGTTGTTTCTTTGCTATTTTTCTAGTTCTGAATTGTTAATTTTCATCCTGGAGATAAAATGCATGCACTTCATTTTTTCTCTGAGGTTATTCTATCAAGTAACAACTGAGCAATGTGTATAGCTGTTCATATGCTAAGTTTTTTGACAGAGATTTTAGATTAGTCTATTTAAGAGAGGTTTTGAAATAGAAGACAAAATATAGAATAATTTTATGCTGTCCATTCTAGGCAAACCTTTTGAATGAAAAGTGTGAAAAAAAGAATTAGGTAAAATACTCCACTTCTCCTGAACTCTGTGATCTTATTAAAATTCTACTGGAAGTCACATTAGGCTGTGTTTCAATGCAAGTAGCTGTTCCCTGTCACTGTCTTTGATGCTTCAGCTGAAGTAGTTTCACCAAGTTATCCGGTGTGCAATGTATGAGTGTCTCTGATAAGACTTATTCCTTATAGGGATGAAATCCAAAAATCAATGTCAGATGGAAATCAGAGTTCTCAAAGTTTGAAGGATTGATGGATAGCTATTTTAATGAGCATGAATTTCAAGCTTTACCTTCACAAATTTGGCAGGAAGAGTAAGCATGAAATTTCTGGGTGCAGATGTCTGGGACAGATATTTGAAAATATGGACATTGAAAAAAAAAGTTTATATGAAAATCAGAAGTAACATTTTGATGGAAAGAAAGGAAGAAAGGAAGAAATATTTTTCTGTATTTTACCTGGAAATGTAACTCGTATTTTGAGGAAATTATGTAGACCTATGCCTGTACCTTTGTGAAACTGGATGATAACCACATTCCAATTACCTCTCAATAATAAGAAGCATAAAACTTAATTGCTTCTATTCAAATAACTGTACTAATTTAAAATAAATAAAAAATCTCACAACTCAGAAATAAGGTTACCGAAGACACTGCCAAGTTGACTGATTAAGGTAGAAGACTCAAACAAGAGCAAAATATTTCTGGGAGATGTGATGGCTGATTTTGTCTTTGATCAATTATATTCATAGGAAAATAAAGCCATTTTAATTGGTAATATTGCCACATACATTTTTTAAAAATCTAAAACATTTCATCCCAGTACCTCAATTCTGATTTTTTTTCCTGTCCTACCCAGTCTCATTTTCCTTTGATAAAATTGTGTGCTTGTTGTTATGGTCTGAGGTAACATTAAAATTTATTTTTGTTTTGGATATGCGAAACAAAGTCCAACCT
Organism: Florisuga fusca; assembly: GCA_038090715.1. NCBI lineage: Eukaryota > Metazoa > Chordata > Aves > Apodiformes > Trochilidae > Florisuga > Florisuga fusca. Next base: position 43,806,923 of record JAAWXA010000003.1, read on the forward strand.
TAGAAAAGGGTCGGGTGCAAGCAGATTTTTATTTGACAATTGACATAGGCAAAATTATAGAGCCAGGCAAAAGAAGGGGAGAGGAAAGAAGCTATAAGAAAGAGAGAGAGAAGTGGTAAGGAGGTGGTAAGAAAGAATGAGAGAGAGAAGTGTGGGAAAGGGTAACAAAGTAGGAAGAATGAGAGAGAAAAGTGTAGAAAAGGGTGAGAAAGTGGGAAGAATGAGAGAGAGAGAGATAAAGTCACCACCAGGGGTCCAGCTGTCCAGTGAGGTTCTTCAGGATGGCGCTGATCCTGGACAGGGTCCAGTGCTCCATCCAGTCATCAATTCTTACCTTCTTCCAGATGCCATTCCTCCTTTGTTCCAGCCACCTTAGCCAGGTACATAATCCTGCCTCCAGGGGCATCATTGAAGCTTAACCCTCAGGAAAGGGGAGTAGTCTCCACCCAGTCATCAGGTCTTATCTTCTTCCTGGCACCACCCTTACTCTGTTCCAGCCCCCTTAGCCAGGTACTTTGCAAATACAATCAAGGTGGCTCAGTCATGCCTGGAGGGACAACCCAGCATTGCAGGCTGGTGTTCAGAGGAGGTGTCTCCACCCAGAAGGTCTTATCACATCCCGAGGTGTCACCCCCTGCGCTTCAACTCTGGCCAGCCAAGACCTCCACCCTAGCCAGGGCTATTCATTTTAAAATTGATCCTTTGAGACAATTTCAAACCAGTGAGGTCAGAACCACACACTTGTGCTATACATTGGATATTGGTGATTAAGGAACTAATAATAAGCTATGATGGGGAAATCATTCAAATGAAACTAAAGATAGTTGCTCTTTCTGTACCTTTCAGTGTATAATAAAAACAGAGAGAAATAATTTGGAAACTTACTCATCACATTTGGATTCCATAGCTACTAATTCTAAACCTGATATTTGTCTTTCTCAGGTATTTACTCTGAAATAAATGTGCAATTCAGAAACAAAAGAGGGAAAACAGTTTAAAAAAATACTACAATGAGAAAACCTTTTCTTTTTTTTTTTTTTTTTTTTTTTTTTAGTGAGGGCTCAGTCCTTTTGACAGTCTGGATATTTTTTTTTTACCCCAGTAGATATTGCATTAGAAACGCATAGCCTTATGATATTCTTCAGAAGCCTGTGATAAGGATGCCCCTGTCTTACAGAAACTTGGGTAACAACTATGTGTGTGTTTTGTGAAGCACAAAGGCTTCACATATAGTGAGAGTTTGAAAGAACTCTGCCTGCTTATTGTGATTTGAGAAAAGATTTATTTTTTCACTCAGCTGCACAGAACAAAACCTGGCAATGGAGAATCTTCAGCCTTGGAGATTTACAAAACTTGGCTAAACAAAGTTCTGAGTAGCTTGGGCTTGCTCTGAAGTTCACCTTTACATTAAGTGGTTAGAGTAGGCGATTTCTTGAGTTCCCTTCTACATGAAATTATTTTGCAATTGTAAACTGCACTGAATTTTAAAATTGGCCTGACGGATGTGCTCAGACAGCACATTCCTGCTGTGATGAGACCATGCTCACATACAAGGCCATATCTCAATATTGCTCTCTGTCAGATCATATGTCAAAAACCATTGAAATTAAATGCAGCAGCTCCCAGCAGGCATCCCAGAAACTTTTGGTCTATAGTGACCTAACCAGAAACATACTTTGCTTTCTTGTTCCTCTTCTTGAAAAAATGTCCCTGCAAGCCAAAGGTAATTTTGATTGGAGTTTGGTTACAGCCAGTTACAATGCTTGTGGTGCCTGGTATATATGTGGGAAGTTTTGATGTGGAAAGAAAAAAAAAAAATAATCACAATATTGCATGCTCCTGGTTCTTATTTATTAGAATGAGGGAGATGAATGCTCTTAGAAGACAGTTTCCAAAAAACTGTGGTCAGAAGTGCAGTGCCGCTTACAGGCAAATTAATTTCTATGTTTACAAAAAAATTCAGTCTATCCTGCCTTTGCATTTTATGTCTTATTTGGATCTAGTAGTTGTGAGTTGTTAGTAGAGGAGATAACTGGAAGACACAAAACGTATGTATAGAAAGCACTTTAGTAGGTGTGAAACCCTTCTTATTGACCACTGGTATGGACTGACCTTCCACTTTCTCTTTACAGCCCATACTCCACCATCTTTCCTTAGCCATAAAAAAAGAGTCTTTGCCAGTGCCCCTACATGATGAACCAAATATGACAGCTCAGCTGATGGTGTCGACAATGGCAGCAGGCTTGATGGACAGCACCAAACCTTGCTGTGGCCCGTCTCCTGCTAATTAGCTGTTCGAAGGAACTTTGTGTGCCACAGGCAGAGTCTTATTGGAAAAGGACATCTTTGCCATTCACCCTGACAGCTGTGATGCAGCTGTTCATGGAGCGACTTGAGTATGGAGGGGGAGGGTGGTGGGTGAAGGAGGATTTGGAAGAATTGACAGTTCCACTGTCTTGCAATGTAGCTGTCCTGAGCTGTAATAAACAACTGGAATGGCAAAAAGAGAAGATGGAAATGAAAATTTATAAAATGGGAAGACAGGTTAGGTATGAAACAAGAGGAGCGAGAGGAAGGGAACAGGAATGCTCTGTGAAGGAGGGCTCTATAAAGCAACTGGAGCTGTATGCAGGCTGAGGGGTACAACATAGAAACACTCGTAATTTTCTTTATGTTTATTGAGGTGCCATAGATCTAATGACTTTGGTTATAGGCTTAAGAAAGAAATTAAAAACAAACAAACAAAAAGTGCTTGCTACTTGCTCTGAGTTATTAAGGGTAGGGAACAAAAGTTTGAGGAAGTGCTCCTGCTGCTTTTCATAGCAAATACCCTGGATGATGCCGCATATCTAAGTGGTAAAATGTATCATTGTTACAACTTTCTTATTCAAGCTCGTAATGTATACTTCTAAAGGCAGATGTCTAACTTATTTGAATGTTAACTGATACAAAAGTAAAGGTGTGGAGATGAAGATGCAGAAAATTCAGTTGAAACTAACATTTTCACTGGTGTACTAGTTCACTGGTGTGCTAGTTGCTGCTAATTTTTCTTTTCTAGTGGTTTGGGTTTTATAGGAGAGAGTGAGACTAGACTTTGGACCTCTTATGGTGATAAGATAGCAGTTTAAAACTTACCAATCATTTTATAATACAACTTGAGACAGGCAATAGAATGCATAATTTTACAAAAAATTCGCAAGATTAAAGTGGGTTTGCAATTTTTCAAAAAATTGATCTATTTTAGAAGGTAAAAAAACTACAACCATTTAGGTGAAATAAGAATTACAGCAGTGTTCTACTCTTCAGAACTAAGGGTACAGACCTTTTAATGCTGAGCATTAAAAAAGAGTTATTACAGCATTAGTTGATTTTCCTCTGTGTTTCATAGAAGCAGGAAGATTAAGACAAATATTTTTCTTGCAATATATCTGTCCTAGAAAAAAAAAAAAAAAAAAAAGTGTTAGATTGTCAGGGAAAGCTTGCTTGTAAAAAGCTTCTGGTATAATTTTACAACTGAGTGGATTAGTTTGTGGTAGCACTGAGATTTGGGATGTTGCTGCAAACTAATTCTTTTTAAGGTTTTCTCTTTTTATTGCTGATTACCTATGGGTTTTGCTACATGCAGCTTCTCTTTTCTCTACTGACAAATAGACAAAATAGCTAACAGTATGCTTCAATCAGTAGCCAAAAATGTCCCAAAGCAGATGTTTCTATTGTTGTAGCAAAGAAACCATACATATGCTTATAGATATTACCAGTGCTTTGTTTATACATTTACTACCATGTTTGCTATTACCTCTTACCTTTCATAGAAGAAATCATCTTGAGTTGCTCCAAAAAAATTACATATAGATTTATAGTATACATAAAAGATATTTTTTCTTATTTATATGTATATTAAAATAAAACACTCAGAAAACATGAATTTTTACTATAGGAATCAAGAAAATACAAATCCTTTCTCTACTTTGTAGTGGGGCTTCTTATACAATTTTTTTCATGTGTCAATAATGTATCTTGTACCAAACTTACAAAGACATACAATGCGTTATGGTGACATTTTTATTTTCACTCCTGACTTGAGAAGTAATCTCACTTATTGTACCGAAAACTTCAGATATTCTTCATAAATATTTCATGGGCCCATAGTACCCAATGTTTATCTTTCAGATTTCTAATTTCTTCAGATTTTCTAAAGTCTAATGGCAAATATGAAATAAATTTTTAGTGAAAGAGATTTTGCTCAGTGTAAAACATAATTGTTTATCCTAAATGGTTTGTCCATTATTTCTGACTTTTTTGTTATGCTTTTTAGTTTTCAAAGACTTCAGCATTCAGTTTACAAATCAGTGCCTGTTTGAATTTCTTCCTTGAATGCTTTTCAAAATTGTACAAGATTAGTGTGTTTGAATGTTTAGGTTTTTGCATCTGTTGTGTGTAACCCATCACCAGCTTCATAATTTTAAAACTGAATCTTCTATAAATATCTGTTCATAAATGGTTTAAGTGTTCACTGTGCATCTCAAGATTTGGAAATTCTTACGTTATGCATTTTCCATCTTTAGTAGTAAGAAAGCTTTAGAGGTTTGCGTGCGTTATCATACTGCTGCTATTCCTGTGTTCTGAATTGTGTCAATTTACCATTGCATAGAATATTGGTCTTTTCATACAAAGGATTTTTAAACTTCATATTATGGGTCTAGTTCATGAAGAATGGACTACTTTGTGTCTCATTATTTTTGCTACAGCTATATTTTTGTCATGGTTAGATTTTTGTTAATGAGACCATTGTTCTGCAGTCATCTGTTTTTCAGTTGGTGATGTAATGCAGTTTTGTGTGGCTTGTGCATGGATGGCCACAGCTGAACCTTTGCACAATATGCTGTATTAACAACATAAAATTAGAATCACTGTTCTTAGTGAGTAATTGTTCTTAGTGAGTTGTGTCCTAAATGATACCTTTCACTTTTATTGAGGTTATGCAGGAGCCATGCTCTTAAGAGTTGCACCTTCACGTACCTTTTGAACTACCAATGGCTTTGATAGTGAATGAACTTAGAAGCTGAGAATTTTGAATAATAAAAAACCACAACAACCTAGCTTTGAGATAGATACAACCTCCCGATCACGAAGACATGACTTTGAAAGACCTTTAGGGGTTAATGTGTTCAATAGCCTGCAATATGAGAGTGATTGATTGCTGGGTAGCTGGAAGAGGAGGGTGCAAATTTTTAAGCTTGTTATGCTGTACAAGTGACAAAACAGGTTGAAGGAGAATGAAATTTTCATTGTTTTCCCCACCAGTACCTGTTGTTTACTTACTGCTTATGAGATGGAAAGGCAGAAGGAGAACATCCTCCTCTCGCTTATGAACATGCTTATGAAGAAGAAATGCATCAGTAAAACAATCTGATTTTTTTAATTTATCATTTTTATGGTAGTGAGTTTTGTTTTCACCTGAGATCTTTTTACTTCAGATATTATGATAATCCAGAAGCCACTGGTGCCTACTGAAGTAATAATCTTTCATATTTCTTCTCTCTCTGAAATTAAAATGGTGCCTCTGGATGCTGCAGATACAATCTGTTTGATGACATGTCCATGCATTTATGAGTTTCTAAGAGATGAACAGGAAGTTGTTCTGAGAAGCACAGCTTTTCATCCAACATATCAGATACAGTCAGTGTCCACTGCAAAATCTTATGTATATATATTTTCAGTGTAGTTAATCGATTGATATTAGGAGTGCAGTTATCAGAAATATTAAGATGTTTGGTTTTTTTTGTTTGTTTGTTTGTTTGTTTTTCTTTAATAATGTTGTAAGTAGCAATAAACCATTGAGTAAAATTGCTGCATATTTTTTGTTCAGGAAGGGATTTTCCAGGTTTGGTTTCTCCTTGTTTATTTTCCTTGGTCTTCTTTGCAACTCCTTGCTCTCATCCTGCCTTTCCTTCACTTGTTCCTGTGGGCTATTCCTGTCACACCTGTTGTACACAACATTTCACTCTCACAGAAGCTCTCTCACTCTCACACTTTCTCAGGCACAGTCTGTCTCTTTCATGTGGTCTCTTGCATGAGCTCTCACTCAGTGTCTTGCTTGTTCATTCTTGCACATCATTTCTTGCTCCTCTGCCTTCTCTTTCTCTCTCACGTGCTCCTCTCCCTTGCACGCCTTCTCGCTCTCCCGCTTTCTGTTGTGTGCATCCTTTCTCTTATGCTCACTCCCTTTCTCACTCTTGTGTGCTGTGTCTTTCTGTCTCTTCTCAGTCCTCTTAAACTTACTGAATCGTATTTATTCTAGGGCAAATTTGTCCATTTTGTTACCCAGCAAATGGTCAGGGATTAGTCGTATGAGATAGTCTGATCACCAGGGATAATGATGCTTTATGAACCTTCTTGACTGGATTCACAGGCAAGATTTTTAAAATTTATTTTAAGGTGTCCTTCCCTCCCCCTGCACGCTTCAATCACATCATTGCTTGGAGGCAAGAGAGTATGGGAAGAGAGTAGAGAAGCACATTTAGCAACCCTGGTAGACACAGGCATCACAGTACCAATCAATCAACACACATGCTTTCCCACTGAGACTCCCCTGTGACCTTGAGGGGTGTGACAAATGGCTTAGAGGACAGAACAGACAGAAGGTTTGTGATAAACCAAAAAAATATGTTCTTCTAGGTGATGAATTAAAATAAAAATGAAGAGTGAGGGTAGATATGTGTTTGGTTTGAACAAGGCTCAATAAATTCTGTAACTACCTTTCACTGTACTCTCTGTGGTTAGAGGAGTTTACTGTCATGGTAATCAAGACCTCTTCAATAAACCTCACTGCAGTGTTTACAGTACTTTTTTGTGCAATACTACAGTACTTTATGGCTCTGAGCCCTCAACTGTGGCTGCAGGTTGTAGCAGTTATTGATAACAGATTCCAGAGGCTACATATCTCATCAAATTCATGTTGAGGGAAAATAATCATCAGAGTGAATCACTTAACCGGGATTGACTTGGCTCACTCTGAAATCTGCAGCGCATGAACTCAGTCATGAGAAGGTTATTGTTAATCATAGATGTTTGATGCATTAGTAAGTGCAGCAACTTACAGTCTGGCTGGAGAAACACTTTCAGCAGAACAGGTTTTATTCGTTTTATACAGAGATTATGTTTGTATATATTTTTAACAGAGCAGTTGGAATCATCAATCTTTATTTATCTATTACGTACCTATGTGTCTTAAGTCCACTATGTGAGACAGGCTGCATTTTCTTGCACCGACTGGTGTGTGTCTAGACTTAACAGCAAACCATTTCTGTTAGGAGAAAGATAGCTCTTGCCACATTATTCATTCTTTGTGTCTCCTTCGGAATGCAGATTGGCATTTTCATTACTGATTCCTACCCATTCCATTTTTCTCTAGCTCCTTTGACCCTTATCAACATGACTATCTGTATTCTTCCCGTGCTAAGCCTCTAGTAACAGTGATCACTATTACATATATCAGCCAACCAAAGCCCTGATACTACGGGTTCTATACTTAGATTCCTCTTCTTTGCAGCTCAGTACAAAAAGTAATGACCTTGTTGAAATATAGGCTGTCAAATACTCATCGGAGGTCAGTAATCTTTGTTCTCCAGAATAGTTATTGCATTCAAATCCATACAGGCCATAAAACTGAATTTCTAATCTCATTGCCAGAGATTAAAAAACTATTTCAATTTAAACTGCCTTTCTTGTTCTGGGCAAAAGAGGTCTGTTTTAAACAAATTTGTACTACATTTTTTGCCAATGACAGGCTACACTTCCCAATGCAGAGAAAGGTATTTTGGTTCATTAAGCTCTATAGTAGTGCCAGTAAACTGAAGGCTAAATGAAAGGAGGTGTCGTGTGTTTAGGGAAGCAGGCAATACAGTGTCATCATCCTTATTATATTGAAGCTGGTCAGATTTACAGGTAAAATATCCAGATGTCCTTTGTAGACGCCATAATCTGGCATATGTCTGATGTTTTAGAGTTCCAGAATGGCTAATAAGAAAAAAAAATCAAGGATTACTTTGTGGAGAATTGAAATAATTTAGAAAAGTATAATCCAGTTGCAGGAGGAATGAATGGCAATCACTACAAGGTACGAAGAAATGAGAGGAGAATGCAGTCTGTTGCCATTTCAAAAACTTTGTGTTGAATTTACCAACCAGGGTTGTGCTATCAGAGGGCAGCAGATGCATATCAGGAAAAAATTCAGCAAGTTGGATGTTCCTGGGGTTTTTAATGAGGTCAGTAATCCAGTCCTGTAGAATAATTAATTTCTTCAGCACCTTGCTGAATGTAATTCTCTTTTGAAAGTGTTAGGCTCTTCTCCTTCAACAGATTTAGCTGCACTTTCCATTCAGGTAAAGCCAAATTGGCACTGTGTAACTTTGCTGCCCACTCGTTCCCTCATTTGCTGTAATGAGGGCCTTCAGAGTGGGTCTGACAATGGAAAATGACAGATGAGTGGATTATAGATTAGCCTGAAAAAAAAAAAAAAAAAAAAAAAAAAAGGTGAAAACATTTTAGGTTGTAAGCCATTAAACATGAATTGTATTTGTTAGCTGCTATGCTCCATTAGTATGAGTAACTATTCAGAAGTGTAGAAAGAAAGACTCTGTAGCTTTTTGTCCAGTGGATGTTTCAAATTCAAAATATTTTCCCTGACAATACCAGAAAGCCATTAAGTGATTTTCAAGATTTTTTGCTTTTCCAAGTAAACTGTGTATTTCCTGTTGTTATACTGTATATCATGTTGAAATGTTGTCCACTCAGAATTAATTTAATTTATTTGGATCTGTATTTACCAAAAGAAGTTAACTTAAAAAAAAACTTTTGAAAGTATCTTCAAGGACAGGGAAACAGGAGCATCTGGGTATTTTTATTAGTTTGGGAACACAAGTCATGTAGCTTTGTGTCTCAAAGAGATAAGGAAAATAGAACAGAAATTTGAACCCAGGTCATTAAAGCCCTAAGATAACACTTAATCACTGTACCTATCCATCCTCTGGAAGAAGATTATTAATGCAAGTATTTTCATCTTCTGCTTTTTAAAGTCAGTTTTCTTGTAAATAGCAATATGCATCTGTGGAGAGTTTCTGCAGCTTCTGCCTGGATTTAATACAAATTGAATAATAGATTATTTGTGTTAGCAATGCCAAAAGCTTTCAGATTGACTTCTGTTACTGTTTATCCCAAAAAAGAAAGGTTGGCACATCTGAGAAAAGAATGCATATCTCTTTATAGAATTTGTCTTTATATGGAAGAAATAGGCATCAATTTGGCTAATTCAGATTACTGTTGAAGGCATGAAATTATAGAGCCCAAATTCCAAGACACCTATATAGGCTATTTAATACAAATGCATGGTTTTGTAGGGTAAATGCAAAGTCTAAATTTGTATTTAAAACTAACAGTAACTTTGAGTAGTGTTAAATATGCTTTTAATGCAAAAATAAGCAAAAACGTATTTGGGATGGGTTAACAAAATAAAAATTTTTGTGGAAAAGCACATTAAAACTGGAGTTTAGCAAACTATTCTCTAAAGTTAGAATATTTTAGGCCTAGTCTACCTTTGTGTGTCATCTATGGTTCTCCATAGATTTATTGCTGTGGACAACCTGCTGTAGGGAGTAACATAAACCCATAAACCAAATCAGACAAAAAACATTCTTGTTTTGTGATATTAGAAATCAGATTTTAGGTTTTTCTTTTTCTTCCCCCAGCAAAGAGGTTCAGTGATAATAGGTCCCGGTTGGTGTTTTGTAACCTTTAAATTATTCTTATGTTAGAAGCAGCATGGCTCAGTAAGGGTAAATGAGTAAATAAGGAGGAACCAAGGAAGAAGAAGCCAATATATTACCCAATCGATAATATTGATTCTGAAAAAAATTTCTTAAAATAGGTCTCAGAAGAGACCATACTTGGAGTAAAGAGAAGGACGAATGAGAGTGACTACCAGTAAATTTAAATCTAAGATATTGGTTATCCTTTTAGTAAAGGATAAAAGACCTAGTGATGTTTTGTTTTGTTTTGTTTTGTTTCCTGTTTAGAGTTTTGTATGTGCGTGTGTTGTTTTATTTTGTTTTTTAAAAAAGGAGGGGGAAAATTAAAAAAAAAAAGAATAATCTTTTAAAAGTTTGTGAGCTGTATATTCCTCCTGAGTCCAGCCTTTAAGAAAGAAAATAAAAAGAAAATGTTTCAAACTGTTATAAAATGAATTTTATTTTGCGGGCACTGGGCCCATGCCATTTCATTTCATTACCAGGATACACTGAGTGGGCTGGAATCAGCAAGAACTACAGGCAATGCAAGCTGATGATAAGCATTTCATCACGGCCCTAAACATATTAAATTTTTAGCTATAAATTTTATCAACAGCATCTACATGGCTGGATAGCATTTCTCCCCTTTCTTTCTTCACCAACCCCCCCTCTCCATTCTCTTTTGGTCTGCAAATACAACTTGTACTTGGCAGTTCTGAAAACAAATTTTTTAAAATCAAGAAGTTAAAATACATCTACAAGTTAGCTAGTCCAGTAATTATGATTCAGGCTATCTTCTGCACTTGCTGAAAATGGGAAAAGGAAGTTACAGCATGAGGAAATGTAACAACCGATGACCTTTGTTAGGTTTTGTGGCAGCTTCAGAAGATTTCGTCCTAAAACTAGGTAGTATTTTTCTGTTGAAGACCTCTTTCCCAGACATTTTATCTATATAGAATGCTGACAGAAAAATAAAAGGTATAAATCTAAAATTAAAGTTTGTAGATTTCTAATAACATATTCAATAACGTTTTGCAATAAAATTTGTAATTAAAAGGTCTTGAGGAACAGGACTAGGAGAAAACTTGATCTCTGCATTCCTAGGTGGTATCCCAGTAATCAAAAACAGAGGGGTAGGTGATCATTTTGGTATAGTCTAGAAAAGGGTCGTTTTTTCTGAGCAGTACTGAGGGTAATTTTAATAGCATCTTTAATGATAAGAGAAAGAAAGGTTCATATTTGAAAACTCTCAAGGCATGACAACCCTGAGGCTGGTTAGAGGCTAATTAGTTTCAGAAGTGAACACCCTAGGAGTAGCTGAGGGAAACCCTAATTTTAATATTTTATTCTGGTCTTCCATAGTGATACAGTATGGTTCATCATTAGAAATGTATTTCCAAAACGTGAGCAAATATGTTATTCAAGTTTTGCCTGATAGTTAATACTGAGTGGTCTGCTGTTGAAGAAGACCACACTCACAGATATGTTGACTGCTAAACCCAGCATGTCCAGTGTCCTGGTGTGCCTTGGGAAAACCTGAAGACTCAATAGATTGCTTCTCCACTAAGCTGTATAAACTCTTTCTGAAGCTTGTAGTGGAAGGGGGCAAGAAACAGGAAGAGGCTGGTGTTGAGAATTATAGAAGCAACTTGTTGGTCATATAGCCATAATGGGAGTAAGCAGGAAGAATGTTTCAAGTTCCTAAAGAAGTTAGTAACAAGTGTGTACAGCTTCCCCCTTTTCTCTTGCTCATCCTTTATATGGAAATTCATCCTGCTTCATTATCTGGTATTTCTGGTTCCTGTTCTTTCAAATATGAAACTTATTTGCCTGTGAGGGAGTAAGGACTTAAAAGCAGTGACAACTGGAAAACTAGGAGGCATATCTGAATTTTGTTTGAAACAACACCCTGGAGTTCAAGAAGAACCAATTGTCACATTAAACCTGGAAATATGGCTAGGATGGGCTTTTCTGATGTTAGGTGTACCATATTACTCACTACTTACACTAAAAAAGTTTTAAAAAAAGCATCATTAAAACAAAAATTACTGGAAAGTGTTTCTGTCTCAAAAGTTGTGTAGAATATTCATCTTTTTCCTTTAAATAACATTTTTATTATTAATTTGGCTTTGTTTTTTGCTGTATAGCCTTTTGACTAGATTTTATTAGTACAGCTTACCCTCTGCTTACTGGAATAGATGACATTTCTACAGGTTGCTTTAGGTAGACTTCAGGAAACAGCAGCAGCCAATGCAGTTCTTGGAAGTGTGCAAACTATTCTTGGAAGAAAGTGGGGCACCTTTCTAACTTCTAATATAATTTTAATCACTGCAGTATCTGAGTATTTCATACAAGTAAAGATAACAATAAAGGTTTTTCTCCTTCTTCCCTTCCTTCTGTGAAAAATACATCAATGCGTCTATGGGTCATCTGGTGCAACATATAACAAATTACTAGAGCCGTGTCTATGCTGAGTTTATCAGACATTGGATGAGGTCCACATTTGTCTCTATGCAGGAAGTTTAGCATAGAAAAGGCTACCATACACGGGGAAGGAATAATGTGTTCTCTGTGTTGTGTCCATGGTGGATACAACAAGAAGCAACTAGATTAAACTGGGGCATTGGAAGCTCAGTTTGAAACTTTCTTCCTATAATCTGAAAACAAGTTGCTCAGAGACAGAAGATTTGTCATCAGTGAAGGTTTATTAAGGGCAGAGTCAATAAATGTCAGTTAAAACCATTGACAGAATTTTTTGTATCCTGAAGTAGAAAACAAAAGGATGAATCCTGCAATTCATTCTAGTCTTTTAATTTCAGGACTCAAAGCAAGTACTAATGGTGTTTCTTTCCCTAGATATGTGGTCAGATTTTTCAGTTATAGGCATTTACATACCTCTGCAATTCTTTTTTTCCCTAATAGCTATTTAATCAATAAATTCAAGAGCATTAACCATCAGGTGGCTCTGAAATACAGCCCCTCAGTGTCCTAGCTCAGTAACATTTTTCCACTTCATGGCCAAACCACTTCAAGAGAAGAGGCAGAAAAATTTAAAGGACAATTTCTTTCATAAAAGCTTTTCACTTTTTCCTTTCACCTATGTCATATTAATATATACTTGATTCTACTTGCAAGCATCAGCAAGGAAAAATTCCTCCCAGTAGTGCCCAAGACAAAAAAAATTTATGAAAAAGTAGGTGAAAGTTTCAGTCAAAGAGAAAGTGACTAAATTTAGAGAGTGGCAAGTATAAAATGAAAAACTTACATGAATCTACCTAATAACTTAATTTTTAGTCTTGTTTCAGAGCCAGATAAGATCTTTATTCCATATGTTTATACTGGAATTTTTTTCAACTAAGGCACCAATGACTTGTGGGTTCAGCATCTTGTATTGAACTCTCAGTATATATAACGCTTCCCTTAGAAATACAGAAAACAACAACAACAAAAAATATTTTAATGAGAAACTGAAAATGATTTTTCGGCTTCAAAAATATTTAAGAAAATAAACTACATGAGAAAAATAGCATTCCAAGAGATGAAAATCCTAAATTTGCCTTGGACTAGCATGGTCTGTATTATTAATTCAACCTTTTCCTAAACTGTCATGTCCTCATTTCTTTCTTTTTGTTTTATTAATATACTGGCCTACCATTCATTTCTCCTTTTTGCTATTTCTGTAATTTTGACAAAGGCAAATGAAATCTGTTGCCTGACAGCATTATGCGACAGTTAGCGTTACAGTTCCTACAAATTTTCCAAGTCTACTGCTGTCATAACTGATGCTTTTCTGTATGACTTTCAGAAAGGAAAAGCTTTTTTCATAGGCAACTGTGCTAGTTGTCCCATTCTCAGTTCTTCAGTTGAGCACAGTTGAAGAATTCTATTCTGGTATGCCAAAACTCCCCAAGAAATCATCTCAGTGCCCATCATGGATTGTACACCTCCTGATGCTGTGCAATCTAAAACATATTTTCAATTTCACTTTCCTCTGCTGTGCCTTTTGTCTCAAAACTTGTTTATTTTTATTTGCACTGAATATTCTTCAAAACAAGATCTCTAAGTGTGTCTGCAATTGCATTAATTTCTTATGATAATTTTCTTGCTGTTTTCTCAGCAACATCTTTTATTCTCTTTTACTGATGTCGTAATTCTAAGATTTATATATTTTAAAATTAAAATATACAATTTGATTTTTGTGGAAAATTTCAGTTGCTCCTGCTCATTTTACTTTTTAGTGGCATACTTTTTACACATGACATTTTAAATATAGTTAAATCTACCTGGTAGATATCATTGCTAATTTGTCCTTCTGCTCATTGCAGCCTGTGAACTATTTGTATTTTATCTGAAAATTTTGAAAATGTTCCCCAGTCTCTCTGTATCTATGGGAAACTAATTTTTTTCTAGATTAGAATTAACTACTTCTATGTCATAAGTCCTAAAACAGCTGCTGTCAAATTTATTATATTATTCTGCTTCCCTTCTGCACCACCTTGCCTTCAATCTCCCCCCATCCAAGAAGTCATGTGGAGATGCAAATTATGGTATATGAACTACAAGCCTCTTGTCAGTATGGTTATGTGATATTTTCAGTCACTATTTAGCTATCCTTAAGAATCCATATCTTGGAGTTTCTAAAAGAGTAATCAGGGTTATCATCTAATTGCCATGTAAGTTATAGACAGTGGGCTACAGTCACATCAGCTAGCCCTTACAGCACTTTTGGGGGTACCTTATACATTTGGGTAGATCCAGCTTGTCAATATTGTCGGTAAACATTTGTAAGTTTTTGTTTTAGTGTGAAAAATACATCACTTCTTCCCCATTAATATTTGATACAACCTTTTTTTTTTTTTTTTTCTTGTATTTAGGTAAATTTGTCTTAGCCATCAATTTTCACGTGTGATAAATTGGCTCATGTTCTGGATTCAAGAAACTGGCTTTACAATGTATTTTTGCATGTAAAAATAATGTAATTCTCATGTAGTTTCTCCTTGTGTTAAACTACTTTTCTCTTAATTTTTTTCACCCTCCCCCTCCAAGACTGTTGTCTGTTGTCACCCTTCTTGTAGTGCAGGAGCTTTGCTCTACACTGAGACTGTGAGATTCAGCAGTAACCCAAACACTTTGAATAGATTAAATTACTTGGACTATTAAGTAATTGTTCTCAAATCATGTATATTTCCTGAAAACTCAAATTATATATTCTCCTATTTCTTTTCTTATTATTTTCTGAGTAGGTGAAATCACAGGCAGAGTTGGTTAGTCTGAAGCAGTCTGAAGTGTACTCTTTCCCCAACACTATTACAATCAATATTTTGCTAGGACGAGTATGTTTCGAAGTACATCTTTTGCCTCATGGATATACAAACATATGGCAGTACACTTAAAAAAGGCATTCTATATCTGAATATTTCTCATAAAAATCTAGTTTAAGACACTTTCAAATCTGAATTTCAAACTTTTTCAGTGATGTTGCCCAAAGTTAGTAAGTATTGCATTATCATATATAATAGCATTCCCATAGCATTCTCCTGAAAAAGCTGTCAGCCCCTGGCTTAGACAGGAGCACCCTGTGCTGGGTTAGAATGGGTTGGAGGCCCCCAGAGAGTGATGCTGAATGGTGCTACATCCAGTTGGCAGCCGCTCACCAGTGGTGTCCCCCAGGGATCAGTGCTGGGCCCAGTTCTGTTTAATATCTTCACTGATGATTTAGATGAGGAGATTGAGTCCATCATCAGCAAATTTGCAGATGACACTAAGCTGGGGGGGAGTGCGGATCAGCTGGAAGGCAGGAGGGCTCTGCAGAGGGACCTGGACAGGTTGGAGAGTTGGGCTGATTCCAATGGGATGAGGTTCAACACGGCCAAGTGCCGGGTCCTGCACTTTGGCCACAACAACCCCATGGGGAGCTCCAGGCTGGGCACAGAGTGGCTGGAGAGCAGCCAGACAGAGAGGGACCTGGGAGTTTGGATTGACAGGAAGCTGAACATGAGCCAGCAGTGTGCCCAGGTGGCCAAGAAGGCCAATGGCATCCTGGCCTGTATCAGGAACAGCGTGGCCAGCAGGTCCAAGGAGGTGATTCTGCCCCTGTACTCAGCGCTGGTGAGGCCACACCTCGAGTACTGTGTCCAGTTCTGGGCCCCTGAGTTCAGGAAGGAGATTGAGGTGCTGGAGCAGGTCCAGAGAAGAGCAAGGAGGCTGTGAAGGGACTCCACCACAAGTCCTGTGAGGAGAGGCTGAGGGAGCTGGGGGTGTTCAGTCTGGAGAAGAGGAGGCTCAGGGGAGACCTCATCACTCTCTACAACTCCATGAAAGAAGGTTGTAGCCAGATGGGGGTCAGTCTTTTTTGACCTGTTTTTTATTTTGCAATTTACATTTCTGTTGAAGTACCTACAGCTGCTTATATAGTGTATATATACCTTTTACCATCAGGCCTTTTGTTATCTCACCTATGGAAAGTGCTTGGTTCTCTTAAACTGACGTTATGGACAGATGACAGACTACAGACAGCTGTATAAGGTATGGCCAGAAACCAGATGAATATCATCCATACAAATATTATTAAATGGTCACAGATGTTAATATCTTCTTAAATTAATGACAATGACAATTAGTCAGTTGTTACAGTTCAATAATCCAGTGTGCACAGTTTAAACTCAAGGTGCTGATTTTGGATTAGATGTTACTCTGTGCTGTTCTCACTGCTAGCAAAATATAATGGATTGATTTGCAAGGCAAGGCAGTAAGATTGCATATGTCTGGCACAGGGGCAATAAAAGCAGGTTTCCAAGAGAACCGAAGAGACAGAACATAATATATAGAGAAACTGTAAACTGAAAAAATAGGTTAATTTCACTGGGACAAAAAGAGAATTGATATGCTGGGGGCATGGGAAAGATTGCAACCCAAAACTATTAGAAGAAATTTAGTGCATAATACTATCAATTAAAAATCAGCCTGGAAATCTCGTAGTTTCACCCTTTCTTCACAACTTCCTCCCCTCTACCTCCCCATCCTTTTTAGAGAGCCTTGATGGTCATGGCAAAACTTTCATCCTGGCCAACACTTTTCAGTGTATTTCAGCATGGCTGGCATCTTTCCTAAAAGTAAAAACTGACATTTTTAGAAAAAGACAAAAATAAAAGAGGGAAAAAGTGTCCTATTCACCCATTTCTCTATGCAGAGGTTTCACATTGCTGGTTTTAATGCAATTAATCAAAGACCAAATGCATTTGTGTTCTCTGAATGGTTCAGGAATACTTTCATATTTTCTGTGTAGCAGTGTGAAATGGTGCAGGATGCCAGTGGATAATAGTTCTGGGAAAGACATCTTTCATGCTAGGACAGTTCTTACGGGTTTTGTTTTAGATGATGGATTGCAAGTTCTCAGTCATTTGCAAGCCACAGGCTTTGCAGGTGCTGTCTACATTATCAAATTTCTCACTCAGTTTGAAAGCCACAGCTTTTTAATCAAAAGGATTTCTAGACCTTCATGCTGTATCAATGTGGGAAAGTTGTCAGACTGAGAAATAACCTTCCCATTTCAAAACAATGAACAAATACCGTACAAATGTTTTTAACTTAGTAACCAATGGGGCTGGAGGGTGGGTTCTTACCCATTCAAGTTCAAAATATCAAATAGTGAACCCTGTGCTGCAAGGAACTCTTTTTAAATTCACTGACTTGGAAGAGATTGAATATCTGAGGGCTTAGTAATGCCTGACAATTGTGTTAGTCTCCCTTGAAGTGCCATAGAGAATACTTTCTCCTTAGAGGCTGGTTTCAGTGGAGGACAGAGATTACTGGATATGTTTCAGTAAGAGAGGTCATCAGAGCAAAGGCATTGTGCATTTGTACAGCAGAAGGTCTAAGATCAGAATGGTGCATCTCATCAAATGATATGAGTTTAATTTAGCTTGGATCTCACATGGTAGGACAAATGAATTCTCAGTGAATGATGAAGTGAATGCTTTATGGCCTTGATACTGAAATGTCTTAAGATAAACAGTATATTCGATTTAACAATAAAATAGGGTCTCTATTTGCATCCATGCTACCTTTTTGAGTGGTTGAAAGGACTGCCTTTTCCTGTGGTTGGAAAGTTACTTTCAGAATGGCAACATATACACATATTACACAATGTTCAGGCATAACTGTTTGTGTAGGGGCTTTGTAGGTCATGAATTCAACTTCACAGGCTGCTGCTGCTGCTCTAGCTTCTCTCTTCTAATCTATGTTCTGAGGACCTACCTCCGACAAGCTATTTTCACAACCACTTTGGAAAAGCCACATTTCATTTTAGTTGAGAGGGAAGAAGATTTTTGTCCACTTCTGGACATGTAAAAACATCCTTTAAATGGTCTATTTTTCAGATACATTTATTATTTGAATATACATTAACGTTTCTAGGGTGTGTTCAATGTTTGTCTCTATGCATTTGTGAAGACAACAGTTTAATAACCATATAGGTAATAAGACCAGCAGTGATTTAGGGAGAATGACTAACAATGAGATTGAAATACATTTAGAAAAATACTAGGTTTTAGATCTTCACCTAAATAATCGCTAATATTGTACAATCTGAGTTTTTAATTTAAAAAAATCCTTTAAAAGAAATGTCTAATCTGAAGTTTTGACTGCTGTTTAAAGGTGCAATCTGAAGTTTTATGAGACTTACAGAAAAATACTTAGCCTGAAAGTTCATCTGTAAGATTGTTTTCTTGCAAATTGCTCTTTCTGGAAACAAAGTCCAGGCACTTACATGAAGAAGTGGTAACTGATACTGTTCAGCAAAGAGTCACAACGATCAGTTTAAATCTACATTGTTTCAGTTAAGCAAATTTTCTAGAAATACACTTCCAAAAATTGTCAAGGGTGGAGCACTGATAGGAAAAATCTTTTATTGTTGATGATTCTTTGATGACAATCTTTTATTGTTTATTGTTGATGATTCTTTGTCATGTTTTGTTTGAAACAGGAGAAATATTAAATGACTTACTCATTTTCTTTGTAGACATTTTTTTTTTAAATCTCCCATTAATGTGACATTAAAAGTCATCTGGTATACCCAAAGAGCAAGCAGTTTCAGTTTACTATGAGCACTTTGTTTTGGCTCTCTTTCCTTCTTTAGACGCAATATAGGTACATTTTATGAGCTGTATTGCACTATATGTCTGATGAACATTTTCACTAATAGCTCCCAAGAAAACAGCAAAGTGACTACTTTGGCAGGTGCTCCTGACCAAATCTTCTGGTTCTGTGGCTATTTTTTCTTTTAAAGAACTTGTTTTCCTGAGTTTTGAAAAGTCAAGATCCTGCTTAATGTGCCCCTTGTGGAATGATAGCCTAGCTTCCAATACCATAAATCATCAGATCATTGTTCCAGATAGTGAAAAAGTACTGGTGTTAGCTGGCTGTGTAATAAAGCTAGTTCTAATGGGAATTCTTGTTCATCTCATGCTCTTCCAGTTCAGGAAAAGAATACGGAATGAGCTATAGCTCTTGTCATATAATATTCTAGCTTTCTCTTTGATCTCTGAGCATCAGTTTTGACCACACTACCGCCAAAAAGGCAAGTCGTGCTCTTTTCCCTGCCTCCAGCTGTCTGTTCCTGCCACCTCTCTTGTGTCAGCACTAGTGATTTTTCAGCTGTTCAGGAGAAAATAGTAATTTGGGGAGGCAGATCTAGATTTTAGTCAGCTCAAGGAAGTGACATAACTGGTGATCTATGTGATTAAAGTACTGACATAGCAAAGGATGTGCACACAAAAGAGAAGAAAGTGAGGGCTGTCTTTCTGGTGACAGTGAGATCACATAAATCTTGATGAAAGTTTACAGAGTGAAAAAAAAATTCTCTTAAGAAAGCTTTTGTTGGGATTTGTGAATGTTTGCTAAACTCCTTTTTTTCTTTAAACTCCAGAGTTTATCAAAAGGCGACTGGTTAATTCTGTTGGTCACGGCCCTAATACCACGCTGTTACTTGCATTTTCAATTTTAGTGATATCTCAAAGTTTCTATTAGAAAAAGTGAATTAAGTAGTCAGGTTTGGTTTTCTTTAAGTTTATCAAAGTACACTGAGGCAATTCTTGATTCTTTTGTTTGTTGGAATTTGTTAAGAGGGCTAAGATTTTGCTTTAAGTTCTGAAAGTTCTGAAGCTCAATTTTTCTGGTAAAGTCAACATAAGGAAGAATGGAAATTCTTTCTACTGCTTATTCCTGATGCCTTCTGCTGGTACAGTTTGTTTTCAGAGGAGGCTGGTTGTCATGGGAGACACAGTGGGAAATGTAGTGTTTTGAGCTAAAAACATTCTGTAGCATCTTTCTGTTGAACTCTGTAACAGTGAGAATATCATTGCATGAACGGAATACTAAATTAATGTCTTGCTACTATTTCTATCGAAGTTTGAGGTGGGTTTTTTTTTTTGTTCAGTTTTAGGGTTTTTGTTTGTTTGTTTGTTTGTTTGATTGATTTTTACTTTTTTTTTTCTTTTTTCTTTTTTTTTTTCCTTTTGTTTTCCCTCTTGCTAGGTGCTTAAAGTGTAATACTGAAGAGTCCAAAATGTGTGCAGTTTGAGTCACTGAGCAGCAGCCGTTATTAAAAACAAAATTAGAAACAGACAAATCAAAACCACACTCTAATGCTTCAAAGTTGTCTGATTAGGCCAGTTCAGCTTTAGTGAATTTATTTCTATTCATATGATAATTTTTACTAGTTGTTGAAGAAAGTAACCTGCATAAATATGAGATGCTGAGAAAAGTTGTGGATTTCTAAATAGCTATCAGAGCAAATTTTAAATAATCATAAGTTGGGAGAAAGCTTGATGGATGCTTACTTATCTCTTGCTTTTCCTAAGGCTAACATGCATTCTATGTTGTAAATTCTGGTTTGGGGTGTGTATTCCAAAGTAAGAAACTACCTGTTCATTTTTTCTCTAAACAAATGGCCAGTCCTGCATAACGTAGGCACACAAGAAACTGCATTTATTTTAGACCTCTGAAGGAGTAAGTCCACTGTCGCCACAAGTGACTAGAGTAATTTCACAGAAGTTATCAAGAAGATTTGAAATAGAATACTGAGCCACGCTGGTCCTTGACCTGGACCAGTATGAATGTAGCTCTGGAGGTCATCTGATCTAACAACTCACTATGTGTCATGTGGCACACTCAAATATTGAGGGCTGTTTGGGTTTGGGGTTTTTGTGTTTGTTTTTGCTTTGTTTTTCCTTCTAGTTGAGGTCACTGTCAAGAAGAAATGTGATGAGATCGGGTTGTTTTGTCACCTAGTTAATGTTGTACATGCCTGGATCTGGAATCTAAGCAGTTCTCTTAATTTCTGCAGTTCTGAAAAAGTCTGATTGACTCAGTTGTAATTAGGTTCATGGTGCTTACTATAGATTATTTAATTTAATGCTGAAGTAGTAAGTAACTAGTGATGGCTTGAAAGCCATGGTAGAAATTTTTAAAGTGAAAAGGGTCTTTCTCTTTAGTACTTAATCTTCACAGAGGGTTTTAAAATCTCAGGCAGCTTAATGTGGATCTTTAGCTCAAATTTTAATGTCTTTTGTTTTCAATAATTGAGAATTTCCTCCAATCCCCAAACAAATGGAGGCCAGAAATTTGTTTTCTTCCTCCTAGTTACCCAAATGCAAATACGTAAGTAATATATTTATAGAAAGGGAAGAGAACGTAGGGTAATCTGCTCTGTATAACACTTCAAATACAAGCTGTGTGGGGAAAAAAGATTTGGGATATACTCAGAGATTAGAATTTATTTAGAGAGTAAAAAAAATTAGTTGTATGAACCATATAATTAAGTTGAAGAAGTTTGTGAAATACTACTGCATCAAATGCTTTTTAGTGAAACAAACTTGACAAAATTTATGTAATTTAAGAAATTAATCCAGGCATTTCAAATGTGATTTTCACAGTATATTTCAAACATCATAGAATTATTTTCTTTTAGCACTAAACTGATTTGTATTTTGAATTGAGGATTTTAGGGTTTTTAAAATTTTTTTTTCCTAAATAAATTTAGGAGAATATAGAAGATTATGTGTAGTTAAACATAGGAGCTATATTAAAGCACTAATTGCAGTATACCTTTGCAAAATCTGACATAAGTAATTATCATGGAAAAATGCATTCTAAATTCATTGGTGTGCTAATATTTTCTTAAGATGATATTGAATTTTATTAAAATAATGAAAATGTTATGTTGGATTTCAGAGTTAATAAAGCTTCAAATATGATGTTGTGTTATCAGCTGCTATATTGCATCAAAGGATTTTATATCACATTGGGGAATATTGGATTTGCAATAGGACACCAAATGTAATATAAAACTTACACAGCTGATATTTTAAAGAATTGTTAATATAATAGACTAATTGAGACAATGATTTTTATATTTTGTCAGTAACTTAAGAATAATGAAGAAGCTCATTTTGTCTGCTTAAGCTGAAACTAAGTCACAGAATTATTTCATCATGGTCAGTTCTAGTTTTATATGATTGTCATAGGCAAGGTGAAGGAAAGGGTATATCTTGTGTCTCTATGTTTTCATGTCAGCTACCATAGAAATGAAAGATATAAGTGGCAAGTATTGTTTCTCAAGATTGTGATTTCAGAATAGCGATTATGAAGGTGTTGGTAAGTGGAAACACAGTAAATATTTAATTCAGTCATGTAACATGAAATTTTCTTCAGAGAAACTGTGAGTATAACTGTGAAATTAAATTTCCATTAATAATAGCTATAGTTTAGATTGTGCTCTTTCAGAGAAAACCCCTGAAACTGCCCCAACAATTGCACAACACTCCCATCCCAAAAACCCCAACAACAATACACCTTTCAATTAAATCTTTGCTTGCAGAAAGCAAACTGTAATAACTTTGAAAAAACTATTTAATGAAAGTTATATACTATAGACATAAAAATTCTGAAGGACACTGAGTTAAAATGATTCCACTATTTCTGGAAAAAAAAAATCAGGTTTGGTAAAAATCTGGTTTTAATATCTGTATAATTTTTCTGCACAAAAGAGACTTTAAACTTGTAAGTATCCTATAATAGTGTTGTGTATACCTGTTGGTACTGGAAATGTCTTATTGAGCAAATAGTTCTATACAAAATGGGAATTTAATCAAATTGGCCAACTATCTGACAGCATGGAAAATATCTTTGAACAGTTATGGTGAGATTGCTTTTGCTGAACTTTTCAACAGCAAAATTATAGACAATGAAGTTCTTACACCTTTGCTGGGCTCCATCTATGGTAAAAGGAGAGACACTTCCAGAGGGCAGGTCAGCATACTACAAGTAGTAAAACTGAGTTATGGACCAGGTCCCTACATTTGGAGGAGGGAGTTCTACACCCTCAAATTATGGTAGGTTCTGCATCAAAAAGACATTATTTCATTTTGGGTTTGGTTTTGGTGTGCTTTTGAGGTGTGTGTGTTCTTCTTAATGATGTCAGTAAGGTGACCGGTTTAGGACACCATCCAAAGACTGGTGCACTTCAGAGACTTTGGATCAGACCTGAGATGTCTGTCCTATATATCTGCTAATCTACTTGTTTTCATTCCAACAGTTCCTGTTGATACTCTGTCAAAATGAGGTTTTGTGCTGTTCAAAGGATTCCCTATTTGAAAATGAAAAGCATTCACTGCACTGCTAGACATCTTTTCAAGAAATTCATTTGATGCTGTGGTACCTACAACCCTATCCCAGCCAGGATTAAATACAGACTATTGAACATATGCTTTCCTGGCTAGCAGTCACACTTCTGTAGCAGAGATTCTTTTATGCATACATTCCCTTTTGAGCTAATGGAATACTGACAACATGTTTTCTAAAGAAAACCTGTGTATGAGAAAATTGCTTAGACATGCATAATTTTTTTTCAAGAAGCTGTCAGCGATTTGTATTGATGCTTGATGGTATGTTATTAACATGCTTACAAAACTAATTTAAAGGCAGTAGAGCAGGGCTCTTTATACTATTTGTTGTAATATTACCATTACTAATTACAATTATATTGTGATACTCACTGATACAAATCAACTGCTGGCAATGTCAGGATTAATGTGAGATGGTATAACAAGCCAAGATTTTAGACCTTTGAGTTCAGTTTGGCATTATCTTTTTAAATAAGGTTTTTTATCTTGTTCTTTAGCGCGAGTGGAACATATTTGCTATACTAATTAGTACAAAGACAGCATTTATTTATTAACTTCTGTTTTCACTTTAAGTTTGACTTCTGTAGAATTAGAGAAATTTTAAAGAGACTGAAGCCGATATCTGTTATTTTAAAAAGTAGCCATGTTTATGTTTATGAAGAAGCAAAATAGGGAAGGCATAATTTCTTTTTTTCTTAACAGGGTAATAGAGGATGACAATGGAATCAATGTAAGATATCTTAGGGTATGAATCAGCCTTTGCCTGATTAGGCAGGCAGCTGTGTTAATTGCATTACTAAGTATGTAGTGAGTTAATCCTCAGTGCAACCCTTTCTTCTCCTAATAACATCAGCATAAGAACTGGGATAAAATTTCTGGTGTTCAGACAGAAGATAAAATAAAATTAGATTTACTAGAAGCAAGGTATATGAATAATTGAATAGAAATGTCTGTAACAATGTAGGTTCTTTATGTAAAT
The DNA here is from genome assembly GCA_038090715.1 of Florisuga fusca. Classification (NCBI taxonomy): domain Eukaryota; kingdom Metazoa; phylum Chordata; class Aves; order Apodiformes; family Trochilidae; genus Florisuga; species Florisuga fusca. The sequence goes on from JAAWXA010000003.1 coordinate 43,831,369, forward strand.
CTTGACAAAATATTATTTTCAGTTTGTGAAAGGGAAAAATTACTAACAACGTGCTCAGTCAGTCAAATCCTAGGTACTGTAATCCGGGTAGCTTCTGAAGCATCTTTCAAGCGCTGCTTTGTTTCTTTGATATCCTGATGGTCTTCATTAAGGTTGTTTTATCACAATTTTTTATAGTGAGAAAAAAGCCAACTGATCACAGTCAACTTCTTATAATTTTCTTCTGACTGTTTTCAGAAGTTTGCACTTATTTTATTTGAATGGCAAGAGTAATTAACTGTATCCCTCTTCCCCAATGAGAAGTCTGGTGCTCCCTTCATAATTTTTTTACTTCATGACAGAGAATTACTCTGCTACCTGTGCAAATAATTACCAGAAAGTCTGTGTATATGTTTATACCCAGCATTGATTTGAGTTTATAGAATTCACAGGATTGAAATCAAAGCACTAAATTGGGAAAAAAATTTAGTACGTTGAATCACAGTACCAATTTCCAAGCTAAATCACATCTACCTTTGGGATATAGTAAAATGTAGTTTTGCATGACTAAGAGCCTTCCCACCAGACTAAAGTCTGCTTCTGAGGTGTAGAGAATTGTCCTTTGCAACATAATACGCTGCCTCTGAGAGAAAGAGAAAATGAGAGAGAGATTTTATTGCTTTTAAAGAGATAATTCTATTTCACTTTTTTTCATCATACCATCATTCAGCATTTAGAAATATCTGGAGAGTGTGCTCATTGTTCTTTTTCCCACCGTGTATATTTTGCTAACTTAATGCTGCAGCTTCTGAAATAATCTGTGCCCTCAGTGTTGCTGTGCTTTCATATAATTGACCTTTTTGTAGTTTCACCTGCAGTGAGTTTCACAGTCATGAGGTGATACATAGATCTTTATCACCCACTTTTGTCACAGTTTATCCACAGAATAGGTGTAGTGCAATGTACACCAGTATAAAGAGCCATTCACTGTTGATCATGTAGTGGTTTGTATCTTTGACCTTAAGTAATCTGCTTGTGGTTTTCCATAGGTAAATCACATCTATTCTGAGCTCAATTGAAAACACCAATGTATTTCACAGAGGAGTAATCCACATAAGCCTGAACAGTGATTGTCTGTCTGTTTTTTAAGATCCCCATTCTTTATCTGCCATGACCGTGTCTTTCCTTTGCCCTTCTGATGAGGATGGAAGACTTCACAGGTCATAATTATAGGCATGATGGAAGAAACAAAAAACCCACAATAATTTGATATTTGTGGGATGATAATATAATCTTTTATTGCTGAAACTGGTGATGAACTTTCATCATTAACCATCAGTCCAGATCCATTTCAGCCATAAAGAATCGCATCTTACTAGAAATAGGAAGAGCTTTTTAGTTACTAATTGGATTATATTGCCCTTACGTGTGGATTTCATCTATGTGGCTGTGTTCAAAATAAGCAAAGGCTTCTGCTGAAATTATATATTCAGTACCTTACATGTGATAAAGTTTTATACCTGTCAAATGGTCTCACATCAGGAGATCAGTGTTAATTAGACATTACACAGACAATAAATAGATGAGAGCAATGAATTCACTGTAGAATGTGAAAGGTGAACTTGCTGTTATGTTTGCACTGTTTTTGCTGTGTTAGTTACTCTTTACATCTAATTTTAGCTGTTAATAGTTAAATACCAGAGACCTACTTTACAAAATAAAAAAGACTTAACAAAGTCTGGGGAAAAGGCAGGGAACATAGGTTCATGAGGCAATGATGGCTAAGAGACATGACTAACAGTAAAATCTTGATAGTGTAGAGTATTATATTGCAAGGATAAAAGTTGCATGGGGGAATGTACATGCTCTGAGAATTGAGTTTGAATTATGAGGTCTCATTTTGCTTTCTTTTGATGTGAAGGAATTTCTCTGTGATCTCCAAGATACTTGTCTTACTAGGCTTTCTGTGTTCTGCATTCACTGCCAACATCAGTGCAGGTAGATTCTAGAATCACAGAATCATTGAATCATTGTGGTTGGGAAAGACCTTTAAGGTGTAGAACTGGTAATCCAGCACTGCCAAGTCCACCACTAAACCACGTCCCTAAACACCACACCTGTGTGGCTTTTAAATAACTCCAGGGATGCTGACTCCACGAGTTCCCTGGGAAGTGTGTATTTGTCAGTGCCTGACAAATCTTTTAGTGAAGAAATGTAGGGCTTTTTGAAAAAGCAGTGAAAAAAATGTGCTTCATTTCTTTATCTAACAAAATGTTCATTTGTCTTTCTAAAAACATACTTAATTGCTCACACAGGAAAATAATGGCATGTCTTGTGAACTTTTCAGGTCTAATACTGACATTATAAGTTATATAACATATATTATATATGTTATATTTATATAACACTGACATATACTTTCATTGTTGTTAATAAATTATAATTTGTCTTTTAATGTTTTACATCATCATTTAGAAAGTGACTGTACCTGTGTGAGTTTTCTTTTCAGTTTTGTTTTAGAAAGAAGCAAAATAAGCAAAATTGCTTATCTCTGTAACTGATGTAGTTGCTGCTTTTACTTTTTGTTGTTTTTTGACTCTTCCATGATGAGCAACTATCACCAGTAGGTATTTACTTAATATTTTTCTGTGTGTTTTCAAGTTCTGTAAATCAGTGCATTTAAAAATAAAGGCAAGCTCTAGGCAAAAGAATACTGAAGTCAATTTGGATCTTTTATTTTTTCACTGTAATGAAAAGATCAGTAGTACATTATACTTGAATTCTTCATAAATGAAGGCAGTGTTACAGAAGCTTCACAGATATCACAGCCTCTTCACTGAAGGTATAATCCTTTGTAAGAATCCATGCAGAACTGTATCATTTCCAGACTGTATGCTAGTGTGGTGCAGCCTCTAAATGAGCAATTAAATGCTGTGCTCTCCTGTCAGTTCTTTCTTATATATAAGCTACAGTGCTATTGAAGTGTAAAAAAGAATAAAGGAAATTGTCCTTGCTAAGGCGTATTAATTATCAGCCATAAACATATCTCATAGTTTTTCTTAGGGCACTGTTGTTAATACTACTTGATTTGACAGGTTACGGCATATTTTATGTCTGTGCAACAGTTTCCTATACTATGTAAGTGGGAGAAAACTGAGAATTATGATTGTTGTAATGATGCTACTGTATTACATCTGAAAAGACAGTAAATTTCTTGCTGGTTTTTATTATGTTGTTTGTCTTCTTTTGTTATTTGGTTTGGTTTGGTTTGGTTTGGTTTGGTTGTTTAAGCTGTATAAGTAGTGTCATTTTTCTCAAATGGGTGACCAACTGTCTGCAAACCAACGTGATTTATTGAGGCATATAAATACGGATTTAATTTTATTCCTTTTAGGAACTGAAATGCCATACATCTTATACAGGTTGTGTGAGGCTAGATGGGAGAAATGTGTATTGAACCTCAGTCCCTTACTTAACTTCTTATTTGCGGGGAGTGAGAGACAAGACTGCTTAGAGTCCTTCATGTCCATTAGTTTCAGAGAAGTTTTCCTGATTTGAAAGTTTGTGTACACACATCTCAGTTGTGTAATTTGGGAAGCTTAACTTCCACAGTCACTGTGTAACAACATCTGTATAAACTATTTGAAGAGGCTAAAATTAAGTATTCAGTGTCCAGATAACCAAAGTTCTTTAGAATTCAGGCTTTACTTGTGAAATTGAGCTAAACTTTTGAGGATAACAAAGTACAGCAGGCTTTCTCACCCAGGCAAGGTTATGATTTTTGGTGTCTGTATTTTTTAATACATGATCCTAGTGGAAAAGGAGAGTAAAAAACTAAGAAGTTTGATTAATGGAAGAAGCTTAGAAAGAGCTAAGTTCGAGGACTGATCTCTGAGCTCTTAGGCTGGAAAAAACGTCCCATTAATTTTAGTGGGAGTTTTGACTGCACAAGGACTTTCAAGATCAAGTGCTTTCTTGTTCATTAAAGGATAGAAGGTAATTAGAAATAAAGCACAGAAAAGATTTTATATAGTATTGCTTTTGTCAGCTGAAAAAAAAATCCATATTATTGTAGGAGTTTTAGGCTAATCTTCTCTCTCCCTTTCTTGCATAAAATGATGACACAGTAGGTTGTTTTCATTACTCTTAGAGGTCTGTGGTTCTATCTGTTCATTTTATTCAGAAAAAGCAATTGGCAAGTTTTTTCTGTCATCTGCCTTGCTGTTGGATTGCAATCTCATCTCTGATGCTGACTGTGTCATTTTCCTCCTCCATCCAAACTATTTAGCTCAAGATATTCCCACAACATTTTGTTGTAAATGTTGGATGATAAATGAAATAAAAAGCCAGTGTACATTTTGGTTGAAGGATTTTGCTGATGTCACCTCATGAAATAGCTGGAAATAGAGCAACAGTCAAAAAGAAAGATAAAAATGTGATAAGTTTTACAGAAACAAATCTTGCATGTTTTATGATATCTTAAATTATGTTGACTTTTAAACACTTCTTAGGGTAGAAGCTATATATATACTTAAGACCTCTTGAATCCAACCTTGATTTTAAATGTATGACTGTCATGAGCCATTTCAGGAATCATTAATTTAAGTCATCAGCTGATGGGAGCACTTTCTCCACCGACCTCAGGGACAAGAGATTCATCTTCTGTTAGAACTTCAAACCACTGTTCGTAATACTTAGAAATACTTTTCATGTTACTCATTCTTTACCTCTACTTATTTCCCCCCCCCACATCTCACCCCTGTATCAAAACCTTTTTTCCATCATCCTCTATCTGTAAACAGTTTGGGTGAAGAGGTCCATGTTTAATTCCATTTGGTATTGCCACTGGTTGTAAGATTGAGAGGTGTCACTGTCTTTACAGCTTTCTACCGTGTGTTGGTGGGCACAGGGAAGCTGCAGAAGGATGGGGAGCCAGAGAAGCTATGGCAAAGCTTCGTCTTCCCTGGTTCTCTTTCCTGCCCCTGTAAGATATAATAATCTTAACCATACTTAAGGCAAGGGAAAGAAGACATATTTCACTTTGGATACAGCAATAGTCTACTTTTCTGAGAAAGTAGCTGTGCAGAAAAAGAGCATCATATTTGATGATGCCATGCATTTGTCTTTTCAATCTGCAATTATTACATGAATGAGATTTTATTCCTGTTCTTTCCTGTTTTATTTTAATGGTCTTCCTAAGCTTTCAACTAGCAAAGAGGACGGAAGAAATACTCATTATTTGTTGTTACAGAAATTTTTCTTGTGATTCCTTTCCAATTATTTTCAGGAAACAATACTTTTTCTGCAAACATGACTTACTTCTGGGAAGGTGACATTCTAACAAGTAAGAAGGTATTTGGTAATATGGAAGATGCCTTCAGAAACACATCGCTTTATCAAAGTGGATAGAACTGTGCAATATACATTGTAAAAAGAGAGATTGATCCATAGGGACTCCTTCTTCTCTTTTGTTTGCCAGTTTAATTCTATTGCCTTTGGGTGAATTGCTCATTTTTACTCATGTAAGCGAAGAAAACACTAATAGGCAAAATATCAGAAGAGATATAGGAAGGTTTTAAAATGAGGCATTCTCAGTGGTTTTTACCTTTTTGTTAAGCTGTGTTTTCTAATCTCTGTAAATCATGCCTTTTCATTCAGAGTGTAAGATCAAGTAACATTTATGGTGTTTGGTGTCGTGGTTTTTCTCATTTTATGTTGTGTTCTGGGTTTTTGGTTTGTTTTTTTTTTTTTTTTTTCCAAATTAAATATTAGGTGACAAAGAAATTAATTCCTGAAATTAGTTGGAAATCCAAATTCACATATCAAATGAGAGTATTTTTGGTAGATAAAACAGTTAAGAAGGCTTTCTGCTTTCAAGGGAATTTCTTGGAAAAGCTTCCAGAACTGTGATATAATTGTCCAAGAACATAGAACTTCTGTGGGATACTGAGGTACCTGTTGGGAGTACCTTGGAAGAGACATGTTTTCCATTGTGAGTAAAACTACAATTTCACGTAAAGTTTTCAGAGGATTTTGCTCACAATGCAATGGCAAAGGAGCAGGTAAACCATTCTGTACAGAATACTAATGTCCATTCTGAATATGATTCACAGAGTCCTTGTTTGTAATTTGGTCATATTACTCTGCAGAGAATGCATTTGAAACTGACTTTTTAGACATATTGCTCATAATGCAATGTTCTTTCACTGGGAAGGTTTCTTTTCTCAGATAAAATAGAACAGTACACAAGCCTGCTGCTGGGCTGCTACCCGAGTGGCTGACTGTCCTTTCAAATGCATGTGTTAATGTGGCTTAAAATGTTCAGAATTACTGAGGTACCATTCTGCTGTTGGGATGGATGACCAATTCAGTTCCCCTGGGAAAAGGCAGTGGTGAAGGTTCTGCAGACTTGGTAACCTACTGAACTTTCCCTCTACAATTCTTCCTCAGTCACATATGCACAGAGTCCTTTTGACTGCAATCCTTGGAGACATGATATTTTGGGGTGCCTGAGTATTACACTCAGGAGAGAACCTGAGTACGTGGTGCTATTTATATTCAGCTGTTAGTAACAGAGCATGAACATCCATTACTGCTCCCACATTAAACACAGCTTTAATTGCAGTTTTAAAGATCTGCTGGTTTTGCTTTTTAGAGTCTCAGGGTTGATTAATAATATCTTAATAAAAAGCTTAATAGTGCATTAAATTAAAAAAAAAGTTTCTTCTTATTATGAGACAGTGATTTCATTGGTAGTTCACTAAACAGAACAATAAAAACCCATCTGAAAATCTGTTGCCTTGCTGCAGCGAAAAGTTATACAATCAGTCTTCAGAAACCAAACTAATGTTTGATGTAGCATTTTAAATATTACCACACATATGTCAGGTAACACTAGGCTGAAGTTTGGAAGCCCTCATAAGAAGTTACTTATCTATCTATTTTCAGTAGAAATTTGCTGACATTTTGCTTTCTATTTTACGAATATTGGGCCACTGGGGAGGTTGGTTATCTGAAGATAAAGTAGTAAAAGTGACACATCTTTTTTATTTAAATATTATTGCTTTTTAGGCACTGAATTTTGGAGATATGCCGAAGTACTTGTGGGAGATTTGGGTACCTGACAAACCATGGGTGGTAAGATACAAGATCCACTAAAGTTAATAAACATCTAATTCTAAGATAGGTATTGTGGGCCCTGCTGTTGCTGATTTCAATGGGCAAAACTCCTGGAGGGGTCATAAGAAGTGGATTAGTGCAAATCTATGCAAGGGTGTTTCCATTCTTTTCAATATTGTCACACTTGTGTGAAGCTGAAGTAATGCCTGTAGTGAGCTAGAACTGTGCAGTAGCTTCTGATAGAGATACTTGCTCATCTGAAAGTTATTATAAAACCTTTTCTCTATTTTTACTCTGACAAGAAGGCAGTTGGGTATTGTCCATCAGAGCAATTCATGGCTCACAGCTGGCCCTACTGAATAGTACATTTCTCCAGGCACCTTCATGTTGGTCTTGTTTAATACTTTCTTTAGTCTCCAACCCAGCAAGCCAAGGAAAATAAAATCTCCTTTTGAGTAACATGTGGACTTATCAGAAAATCAGTCTTGCAGAAAGTGTCAATCCTCTGTTTTCAGAGGTAGAAAGCAGAGAAGAATGCTTTCATCTACCTACCTACTGGGTATTTGACTTTTTAGCCTTAATAGGTGGCTATTTTAGCCTCTCTAGGCATTTCAGAGATAAGGGAATTGCTTTCATTTTTTAGTGTAAAATATTCTGAATAAACTCTTGAATCTCTGTTAATGTACTATAAATTTGATAGAGGTACATAAATCTAGTTATCTATCTTAACTTTGTGCTCTCTAATGATAGAACATGGTGTGGTTATATATTGATTCAGTAACACAAGAAGTGTGAAGGAAATATTGAATGAGAAAGAGCCATAATACATAGTTAAGACAGAGTAATTTAAACTGAACACGGTGATAAGTGGGATTCACAGTTGGACTAGATGATCATTTTAGGTCCCTTTCAACTAAGATATTCTAGTCTAGTTTAGTCTAGTCTATTGAGATCTAAATACTAGAAATTTAGGTGCCTATAGAAATCATAGCATCATAGAAAGTCAGGGGCTGGAAGGGACCTTAAAAGATCATTGAGTCCAACCCTTCTGCCAGAGTAGGGTCACCTACAGCAGGTCACACAGGAATGTGTTCAGGTGGGTTTTGAATGTCTCCAGGGAAGGAGACTCCACAACCTCCCTAGGCAGCCTGTTCCAGGGCTCTGTCACCCTCACAGTGAAAAAAAATCTTCCTACTATTTATATGGAACCTCCTATGCTCCAGTTTATAATGATCGCCCCTTGTCCTGCTGTTAAGTCACCCCTGAGAAAAGCTTTACTCTGTCCTCCTGGCACTCACTCCTTACATATTTATAAACATTAGTGAGGTCACCCCTCATTCTCCTCCAAGCTGAAGAGACCCAGCTCCCTCAGCCTTTCCTCATAAGGGAGGTGTTCCACTCCCTTCATCATCTTGGTCACTCTGCACTGGACTCTTTCAAACAGTTCCTGATCCTTCTGGAACTGAGGGCCCCAATATATAGCTGTGTGTGTGTGTGTGTATATATATATATATATATATATACATAAAATTAGGTATTATAATTCTTATCAAGTCAGTGGAGAATGGTTAGACCACACAGATTGTGGACTCAGGCTGTGGATTACCATATATGACTAAACATTCACTTAAGCATGGTGGTTTTTTTTTGCATCAGTATTTAACTATAATGTTTTAACAGAAGTTGTCACTTCTAGTATTTTAATTCATTGGATAATAATTGTGAAAGAAAGAGTCCTGATGTTTGTTTTATTTTAAGCCCTGAGAAAAATTTATATGTAATGTTTCATGGTCAGATCCACTTTTTTTTGAGGGAAAATATATTATTCTATGCATCAGATTGCAGAAGATGGTCTTTCAAGAGTTACAGGCATTAGGGAAACCTTTTCATGGAAGTTTAATGTTAATTACTAGAAAGTAAGGTGCAAAGTAGAGGAAGGAAGTTTGTAAGCTAATTTCTAGATTTTTATGGAACTCTCTCAGCCTCTTCTTAAGAGTAGTTGTACTCGTTGTGTCAGACTAATCTTTTCAGCTTGGTTCCATTCTTCAAAGTTAAAGAAATGGGGAAACTATTTCTCATGCCCATTCTAGGTTTTTAAAAAAGTTAAAATTTATTTTCTTTTCTCTTATGAGCTCATGTTGGCCAATGAAAATTCTTGCGTTTTTTTTTCTTTCTATCTGACAATAAGTGCATGAAAGTAAGGCTTCGGAAAAAATCCTCTAACTCTTTACTTATGGCAAGTAATGCTTATGGAAAGTGTTTTAATTTTTTAAATCATTTTAATACTGAAAGATCTTCACAATCTGACCAATAACTAAGTAATGTTGATGGTCTGTGGAATGAATGAGGACTGCTCAGTTTGCAGTGCATTATTGAGCACGAATAAAAATGTATTCTTGCTTTCTAAAAACCAGTTGAATTACCTGTGAGTACTTTGTTCATCTAAATAGCAATAACAGAGTCTCTTTCTAAAGGATTCTTGGCAAAGCATGTCTCCATTAATAATGTATGTAATAGAACCTAAAAATCACTTCTAAAACAATATTCAGACCTAATGGAATTTGTTTCTTGAAGCTAAACTAGTCATTGTCTTTAATATAGGTGGTAGCTAGATCTAAAGATTAGATGAAGAAGTTCTTATTTAAGTGCTTGGGGTATTGACTAAGCAGCAGTTCAGACAGCATGATTCTATGAGGGAACTGGGCTGGGACAGTATGGATTCAGGAATGGTAACTTGGTGATGAATAAAATGTATGTAGCACTTGTTAGCTCATGGTTAGCAATTTTTCTTCTAAGAATCCTGTTCTAAAACACACACACATGCATGTACACCCATGCATATAGGCACCAGTTAAAGCTGCATTTCTTCCAGCCTAGTTCAGACCAGCATGCAGGGGTACAGGATGCTCAATTCAACTGTGCACCATGGCTGGAGCCTGGTTGTCAGCCAGACTCCTGTGTGCATGGCTCAGGCTCAGCCTTCTGTGTGATGCTGGAAACCCATGAATTTGTCCACTCATGAGGAGTTATGGTCTTAACTGTTTATTGCTTTATAAATCATGTTGTTGGCATAAGGCACTGCAAGCCAAGCTAGTGAGCCATGTGGCCTCACTAGTCATGTAGCCTCAGGCCAATCTCCTTGATATCATCCATATGTAAGGCCAGATAGCAGTTGCCAGTGAGGTTTCTATCACTCTGGTTTCCTGACCCAAATGTGTTACAGAAGTGTGAAGTCAGGAATAATTAAATGATGAAGTTCAGCTAATGTATCTTTGTTTTCCATCTCATACCGAGTTAACTTTGTTATTTGCAGCTGAGCAGATGTATTCATGCTCCTATTTATTTGAGCAATCCTTTTGTGTAGACTTTGTCTGTGGCCTATGATGAAAATGATCCTTTCCGGGAAGATATGGTACTTCAGCATTGGTAATGTTAACATCTGTTCTTTGGGGTGGTAACATCCTAATCCATTTCAGCCCATGGACACATGAATCTAGGAAAGTGTATGTATAAGAGGGAGGAAAACTGCACTGAATAATCAAAAGCAGGATCAGATTTGTGAAGGATATATTATGAGCATGAAACTTAAGACTGAACCTGTCCTAAAGTAACAGAATCTTTCTTCAAGAAAGGAAAGAGATGCAGAACTGTAGGAAATGGGATAAGGTTAAAGGAAAGAATCTGAGAATATTCAGTAATCTCATGTGACTATGTTCTATACAAGAGACTTGGTTTCCAAATATTAGAATATGTAGGAATATTTTTTCAAAAGCAAAAGATGTAGAATTTTTTTCTTTTTCTTTTTCTTTCTCTTTTTCTCTCTTTCTCTTTCTCTCTTTCTTTCTCTTTCTCTTTTTCTTTCTCTTTTTCTTTTCTCTGCTGTTAAATACAGATGATGAAAATTGCTTGAATCAGGATTCTGAGAAAAGGAATGCTCTATAGTTTTATATTTTTGGAGCCTATGTATACAGATATTGTTACTAGCCCTGGCACAAGTTTTCACAATTTGTATTTTGTTCAATCGTAACTCTGTGCCAATTAATTGGTAAAATAAGTGACTTAACTTGGAGAAGCACTGATTTTTTTGTAATTAGAGCTTATTATGTCTTTATTTGCAAAAGTAAGCTAATTTTTTAGTTTAAAAAGATAATAATTAAAGATACTTGTGAAGCACCTCTTTCGAATGAATCAAAATAGATGCTGGTCAATGAGGTACTACTGAAATGTGGTTGCAGTGAAACTGAGCAACCTCAGGTTTATGAAAAATAAATGTTTCCATGTATACGTTGACTTCATTTTTCTCCCTAATTACTAGCTTGCAACGTACCATTCTGATTTTTGATTCACCCCCTTGGTGCCTGTACCTCCCCTTAGGGATCCCAGCTGTTTTCCTTCCTGCTGTAACTGAAATCAAACTTGTTCCAGCTTGTAATTGATAGTGAATCTAACAATCTAATGTTTTCTGTGAGACAGATGCACAGCAGAAACACATGAAAGTGGCATATGGAAAACAAAGTGCCCTACTGGGGTGAAGATAGATCCATTCTTGTTTTGTTATACGATATTCCAATACTTTCATCAACTAGTTCACCTACAATTTACTAAGTTAAGAGTGTGATATGTGTAGAAAATTTGAAGTATAAGTGATTTACTAATTGAAATGGCTAGGCCAAGTCTTCCTGTTCTCATGATGAACTGTGCCTCCAGACTACTCTTACACATTATCCTCTTCACCTGCTCTTTTCTCTTGTGATGTTAAGGATAAGTATTCTAGTGTCTGTCTGAGCATTGTTATGACAGGTCTAATGGCTCATATAGGAATGTAAATCTACACGTTCTCTCTCACCCTTGTTTTGGCATCTAGTGCAAATCATAATCTTGTATGAAGTATGCATCTTTTTATATCTGGGTGAAGACATTTACTAGGAGTCTGCTGGTGAAACCAGGAAGCTGCTGTCTGTCAGTACTTCAATGTATTCCTGTTTTTCTTTCTCTCTTAAACCATATAACGCTCCCACTTTTACTGAATAAAATAATAGGAATTTCCTTTATCCTTTTTCTCTCTCTGTATAGAGAAAATAAGAGAAAGAATATCCATCCTGAATTTTTATATTTAAGTAATACTTAAAAACCTGATGTTTTTTTTGTTTGTTTGTTTGTGGGGTTTTTTTCTTTCTTTCTTTATTTTTTTTTTCTTTTTTTTCCTTTTTCCCCCCCCATCTGTGTTGAGGATCTGCTCTAGTTCTTACACTAGAAAGATTATACAGTTCAAATGGCATACTTCCACCTCTAGCTTCTCTTTGTGACACAATATACAGTAACTAAATATAGAACTAAAGAGAACTCATAGGTTAATAATAACTTTGTTGGCTGCTGGATTTCTTGATATGTTTTTGAGGCCTATTTTTCTTAGAAGCAACAATAATGTAATAGTCCCCCGTGTGAATTTTCTCATATTTGATTTTGAAAGGAGCCTCCTGTGTTCCTTCCATAATGACGTGTTATCAATACATCTGAGTCAGGCACACTAAGGCTTTGAGTGATTGCATCTGTAACTTAGACTGAAGACCTAGCTCAGGTCAGTGTTGTGGTTTAACCCCAGCCAGAAACTTTGGACCATACAGCAGCTTGCTCACACCCATCCCCCCACGGGGTGGGGAGAGAATTTTACAGCTGAGAAAACTTGCAAGTTGAGAAGATGAAGAGTTTAACAGGAAACACAAAAGCTGAATATGCAATCAAAGCAAAACAAAACAGGGAATTCATTCATTACTTTCTGCTGGCAAGCAGGTATTCAGCCACCCCCAGGAAAGCACGGCTCCATCATGTGTGGTGGTTACTTGGGGAAGACAAACTCCATCACTCTGAATGTCCCCCCCTTCTTCCTTTTTCCCTCAGCTTTATATGCTGAGCATGATGTTATATGGTATGGCATTTCCCTTTGGTTAGTGGAATAAACTATCCTGGCTGTGTCCCCTCCCAACTTCTTGTGCAGTCCCAGCCTCCTCATTGGTGGGGTAGTCTGAGGAGAAGAAAAGGCCTTGATGCTGCCTACGTGCTGCTTAGCAATAATGAAAACATCCCTGTATTATCAACACAGGTTTTGGTACAAATCCAAAACATAGCCCCATATTATCTTATCTGAAGAAAATTAACTCTCCCCAGCCAAATTAGCAGTCAAAAATCATGCTGCTTTATAGTGTTCCTGACACTAAATAGGGTTGCCCTATGTAAAGTTCAACAGGTTTTCTCCTGGGGTAGCAAAGTTACTTTAGGTTTATCTAAATAAATATTAGCTTTCTTGTGAATAATTATTAAGAGATTTTGAGGAAAGCTGCTTATTCTGTAACACCTTAGATTATACGTGGCTTCTCAGGGACCTGAGAAAAAATAAGGGAAGAAATTAACTTCTTTACACTGTTCACAATCACAGTGGAGATAATTTTCATTAAATATTTATCTGCTATGGAGAAGGAAAATAGTTGAGTAATCAAACAGTTGGTATTAATTTAAATGTCATAACCACAATTAGGAAAAACATCCTTGTTATCCAGTTTTATTGTGGCTTCCCAATCTGTTTTTTCAAAACATCCTTCACTTGAGGCTTGCCGCTTTGCAGGAAGGGAGTATAACATGGATTTGAGTCAAGTTTTCTGAAATTGTTCTCTTTCTCAGAATTCCATAAACTTTCCATGACTCAATGATCCCTTTTTAAGATATCCCAGGTTAATCTGAGGTTGTCAGTTGTTTCTAGCAAATAGATTTGCCTCCGACTTGATCATCCTCTACAATGAAAGAATTGAGCTAAAGCCACTTGCTGTCCTTTCTGTGTGACCTTGATGGAACCAAGAAAAGTGACGATAGAGGGAAAAGTTGTTGTGGGGTTTTTTTTTGGTTATAGCTGTGGGATGTTTTAACATATCCTCTTTGTTTGTTTTTGAGAAGATGAAGCTCATATACAAAGTAGTGCAATTTTTTTTGTTATTACAACTTAATTGCATATTGTCTCTGTCTGTAATAGCATCATCAGAACACTTTAAGTAGTTAAAATAGTTCTATTATTAAAATATATAATGTTTAAAATGATTAGCTTTGATATATGATTAGATTTTGTGTATCACACAGAAAAAATATTTACTATCCATGGAGTAATCTAAGTCGGAAGGGGCCTTCAGAGTTCATTTGATACAATGTCCTTTGCATGGTACTTTGCATGACATTGTTCAGGACCTTTTCAATTCATATCTCTAATATCTCCAAAGCTAACTGGAAGGCTTACCATGGCCTTGCTGGGCAATCTGTTCCAGTCTTTGATCATCCTAGTGAAAATTTTTCCCTTAATGCCACATTAGAATTTTCAGTATTGCAATTTGTCTGTTGCTTCTTACCCTGTCATTGTGCAAAAATATTCTCCAAGCCCTCCTGTTAGGTGGCTAAAACTGCAACAACTTTTGCATCTTGAGAGTGAGCACATGCAGCTTTTGGATGCATTCTTTATACTCTCCAGCATCCTGACCAACTTGGCAGCCCTTTGCTGGGCTTGCTGTGGTGTTTTTCATGTAGTGGAGAGCTCAAAACTGTACTCATCATTCCACATGCAGTCTCATACACAGAATCATAGAATCATTTTGCTTGAGAAAGACTTTTGAGATCATCAAGTGCTACTCTAAGCCTAACACTGCCAAGTTAGCAGTGTCCCTAAGTGCAATGTCTCTAAGCACATCTACATGTCTTCTAAATATCTCCAGGAATAGTGACTCAAGCACTACCCTGGGCAGCCTGTCAGCCAGTCTGACAACCCTTTTGGTGAAAATTTTTTTCTTAATATCCAATCCAAACTTCCCCTGCTGTAACTTGAAGCCATATCCTCTCATCTGATCACTTGCTACTTGGAAAAAGTGACTGACATGCTGAACAGAAAGGAAGAATGACCTTTTTGAGGTTTTGGCTAAGTTTTTACTGAAGCAGTTTGTCCCTTGTTTAAGGACATGCTGCTGACCCATGCTGAAATGGTTGCAAACCAGGAACAACAGATCTGCTGCTGCAAAACTGGTTTCTATCTGGCTGCCCCCCAGCCTGCATTGTTGTATGGAGTTATTCCGCGCCTGGGGCAGAGCTTCAGGTTTGCCATTGCTACTCTTATTGAAGTACCTGTTGCTGTTTTAACCAGCCTGTTGAGGTGGAGCCCAGCCTTCCAACAGTCAGAGCACTTCCCCCAGCTTGGTGTCACCTGTACACTTGCAGAGGATGCACTCTGCTTTCTGATCCAGTTTATTAATAAAGACATCATATAGAAAGGCAGTATTATCCCCATTATCCACACCTATTAACCAGCTGCCTATTGGAATATACACTTCTGACCACAACCCTTTGATCCTAGTGGTCCAACAAATTTTTCCAGCCGCATGGAAGTCCACCTGTCCAAACTAAATTTTTATCAAGTTGTTAGTAAGAACAAAAAGAACCAAAGGAAAAAACCTTGCTGACATTGTGGTATCCCCAACATTGAAGCATCCATTTCATCAAAGAAGCCAATCAAGCACACTCTGCCACTGGTAAACGCATGCAGGCTGTTACCAGTCTACTCCTCCTTTATGTACCTGGATGTGGCTTCTAGGATGATTTGTTGAGTAGTCAAGCTAGTCTAACTGGCCTGCAGTTCCCCAAGCGAGCCTCCTCCTTCTCTTAGAAAACGGGCAGTTTTTCTACTGTCAAGGTTTAACACTGAGGCAGTAATTAAAAGAATAAGAATAGGAAGAGAATAAGGGAGTGAGACTTATGGGTCAGAAAATAATGAAATTTATGCAATTATTGACAAAACCAATGTCGTGTTCCCCCCACCAGTAATACTCATATCACCATGAGGCTGCAGGGCAGGTGCTGGGAAAGTCATGGACTCAACTCAGCAGCAGATGTTATCTGGGTTCAGGAAAAGCATGGGCTCAAGATTGGGATCAAAGGCAGAAGAATGGATGGAATCCTGCCAGGGTATGGGCCATGGCCAAGGGAGCCTTGACCCTGGTGATCCCTCAGATTTATTCTGCATATGATAAATATGGGATAGAATACTTTGGGTGACCTGCCAGTCCACTCGTCCCCACAGGAGGGTTGCAGGTGTAATCTCTTTTCTACCCTTTCGTTTCCTGCACACAAGAAATTTAGCAGAACCAGGCAGTGGTCTTGGTACTGCATACCATTCCCTAGCAGTAACTATAAATATCAAGTGTTACCAGTCCTAGAAGCAGACACTGTCCAAAAAACATGCTGTTAATTTCAGCAAGTACAGTTATTTAGAAGAGACCTAACTGAAAACTAAAATTACTAGAAAAAAAAAATAAATTGGTTCTGTTCTTTTTAAGTCATCAGAAACCTACTCCAGTCACCTAAGTCATTGTAAGACCATAGACCATGACCCTGCAATGACATTTTCTGGCTTCCTCAGCACTGTTGGTAGCATCCCATCTTGTCCTATGTCCAATATATTTAGCTGGTTTCTACCTTGATTGTCAGTCTCCCAGATTCTGGCACAGGCTCAGAAGAACAGAGTGTCTTGAAGCAGTCCTTACCAGAAGAAATTCAGGCAGAGGTACTTCTGGTACTTCAGTTTTTTCTGTGTCCTTTGCTGCTACGTTCCCTACTGCTGTGAGTGGTGCCCCACATTTTCCAGTCCGTCAGCCACTTGTACACCTGTACCAGAAAAACAGTTCTTGTTGATTGCTGGAAATCTCTTGGAAATTTTGTGTTCCACCATTTTGCCCTTTCAGAAGATATGGGGGCGGTTCATATCCCTACTGAGGATCACCATTTGATTGTAAGGCTTCCTCCCGTTTTTCTAAAGGAGTCACTTTATCACATTCTCATCATTGCACCCACCTTGGTAATGATCCATCAGCTCTGGACTGGTTTGTTGCCTGCTCCAGTGCAAAACTCAATGATCTGCCCTTTTCCACAGAGCACAACCTCTCCTCTTCACTTGTCCTGAGGAGCTTATGTGGATTCACTGTGATTTGTTTCCCAGTCCTTATGTGTTTGTGTATAGGCATTTGAGGTGATTCTCCTAGCTGTGCTATGTTCACAGGGTATGTTCCTCATGTTTTGTGCTTGATCCTGAGCACTTTTTTCCCTTTTTCTTATCCACCCTCTTAACTCTCAGATCTTTTGTCCATCTCTTCCAGATGTTTAAAGCCCTTTTCCCTATATTAGCAAGCTTCTATGCAAGGCTGGATCTTGCCCCACTCTATTAAATATATCATGACATAAAAATATGTTATGTATATGTCTAACATGTACATACAAAATATCTGTATATGTTTAGTGTCTGTCTGTGCTGAAATGCTGTATGCAAGCTCATTAGGAAACAAACACTTGGTATATATTGTTCTGCACTTGTGCACAGCAAGAGAAAGAAAAGCGTAAAAAACTTTTTAAAGCACTTATCTTTTTGTTTGGAAGTGTTGTCTTCAGCTTTTTATCTCCCACATGCTTTACTGGCACTTTTATCTTTCAGTCTGATTTTTCAAATGTTTTTTGGTTGGTTTTTTGTTTTTTTTTTTCTTTTTAAACAACATTGAAGTGTGAAATGGAAAGCAGTCATACATATGCTTGGGCAATTTGATGGTGATGGTTTATTCTTCTTCATAAAGAAGGTGTTGAAATGTTTTGGAAAAGCTGGTCCTGTACAGGGGATTCAAAACACAGAAGTAAAAGCAATACAACAATGTCCATGTTCTTTTCTCCCAGAACTATAATCATACATTTAAAAATATTAAAAACCATTAGCAGGTAGAATTATCAGAATCATAGAAAGTTAGGGGTTGGAAGGGACCTCAAAATATCATCTAGTCCAGCCACCCCTGCCAGAGCAGGGTCACCTACAGCAGGTCACACAGGAATGTGTCCAGGTGGGCTTTGAAGGAAGGCCATTGGCCATCTTGGCCACAAGGGCACATTGCTGGCTCATGGTCATCCTTCCATCCGCTAGCCCCCCAAGGTCCCTTTTGTGTATGCTGCTCTCCAACAGCTCAGTCCCCAACCTATGCTGGTACTTGGGGTTGTTCTTTCCCAGATGCAAGACTTTACACTTGCCCTTGTTGTAATGCCTTAAATTTCTCCCTGCCCAACTCTCCAGTCTGTGTAGGTTCCTCTGAATGGCAGCACAGCCTTCTGGGGTGTCAGCCACTCCACCCAGTTTTGTGTCATCAGCAAACTTGCTGACAGTACAATCAATAAATATATGGAATTGGTTGCTCTACTGACCCTTGAGCGACTCCACTAGAAACAGACTTCCAGGTAGACTCCATCCCATTGACTACATTGGCTTCTCTTCTTCAATCAGCTCCCAATGCACCTCACTACCCGATCATCCAGGCCACACTTCTTCAGTTTAGCTCCAAGGATGCTGTGGGAGATGGCAACAAATGCCTTCCTGAAATCAAGATAAACTACATCTACTGCTCTGCAATCATCCACCAGCCTGGGTTATATCATCACAGAAGGCTATCAGGTTGGTCAGACATGACTTCCCCTTAGTAAAGCCATGTGACTGCTCCTGATAAATGTCTTGTCCTTGATGTGCCTGGAGACAGCATCAAGAATGAGTTGTTCTATTACCTTACCAGGGATGGAGGTGAGGGTAACTGGTCTGTAGTTACCCGGGTCCTCTTTCTTGCCTTTCTTGAAGACTGGAGTGACATTTGCACCAGTCCTCAGGCACCTCTCCTATTCCCAAAAATTTACCAAAGATCATGGAGAGAAGCCTAGCAGTGACATCCTCCAGTTCCCTCAGCATCCGTGGGTGCATCCCATCAGGACCATGGATTTATGGATGTCCAGCCTCATTAACTGATCCTTAACCCAACCCTCATCAACCAAGACAAGCTCATCCTTCACCATCACTTCCTCAGTGTCCTTAGGGGCCTGGGGCTCCTGAGGACATCCTCCAGCTGTACACATAGAGGAAAAGAAGGCATTTAACAATTCCATATCTTTGTATCCTCTGTCATGAGGGCACCCACCTCATTCAGCAGTGGCTCTACATTGCCTCTAGTGTTAGTTTTATCTGTTATGTATTTGAAAAAGCCCTTCCTGTTGTCCTTAACCTCTCTCAAAAGGTTTAATTCCAAGGAGGCTTTAGCTTTCTGAGTTGCCTCTCTGCATTCTCGAACAGTCTTATATTCTTCCCAAGTGGCCAGCCCTTCCTTCCATAATTTATAAGTTCTCTTCTTCCATTTGAGTTTACCTAGCAGTTCCCTGTTTCACCATACAGGTCTCCTAGTTCCCTTTCTTGATTTCCTTCCCATTGGGATGCATCAGTCTTGAGCTCAGAAGAAGTGGTCCTTGAATGACAACCAACAATCTTGGGCCCCTTCATCTTCTAGTACCCTGTCCCATAGGATTTCCCCCAGCAATTATAAACTTGTTTGAACCTTAATACTCATTATAATATCAAAAAGACATTTTTAATACTCCCACAGATATATTCTGTTTAAAACATCTTCTTCTTTGGGGAAAAAATTATCATTTTCATGTATCTGAATGTATGGAGGAAGATAAGTCTACTATTTAATGGTATTAAGATGCCAAGATTTTTTAGAAAGGAGGATGCCAGAGAGGTTACACAGGTAATTTTATTTGATAATATATTTGCATGAGAATTTTCTTGGATATTCCTGTTTGTATACCATTGTTTATGCTATTTTGTTTTCTTAAGTCAGTAATTACCATTGCAGCTGGAGAGGCAAAAAAGCATATATGAAAACAGTTCTTCACAAGTTTTCTTCATCTGCCCTATCTCTATTAAAATAGATTTACTTTCCATATTGAATGAAATGCTTTCAGTTACATTTTCCTGTAGAGGAAGAGAGAATTAAGAAGAACATTACATTCCATAATTCTAAGGTTTTATGATGTCGTGTTAAATGCAAAGGTGGAAAAGAATAAAAGAAAAGGGTACAAATGTGAGTCACAGTAATATCAATTCTACTCTTTTTTGGGGGTGTGCATTTCACTTGATTGAAGAAGATTATTTTTTTCCTGTATATATCTACCCAAGATAGATATTTTCCTTAGATATCTTGTCATCGGTGCTTCTACCTGAGTAGCTTACTATATTACAGAGCATGCAGCATACTTTATAGTATCTCAGAAGTTTGCAGAACCTGTGTTTAGACAACTGGATGAAGTCTGAATAAAGTACATCACTTCCTGTAACTAGAGATTCAAGACTTTGATAGCTGATGCCTAACTTGGGTGCTTGAAACAGCCTTCAACTTCATTCTGGTATCCTGGTTTTGTGGGTTTTTTGGTTTGTGGGTTTCTTTTGTTTTTGGGTTTTTTTGTTTGTTTGTTCATTTGTTTGTTTTTTCATTTGTTTTAGTTTGAGTGGTTTGTTTGGTTTTTATTGTATGCTTGGGTTGGGTTTTTTTGACTGGTTGGTTGTTTTTGTTTTTGGTTTTTTTTTTCCCAAATGATAATCAGTGAATTTGTGAAACAAGCTTTGTGGGAAAAGTCTGCTCAGAGAGATTGAAGTGGCGTATGGATGCTAACATTTTTGTCCAACTTTTTTGTGCCATGTGACATCAGATTATGTCCTCGGTGAGATCTATGAAAAAACAGCTCACTACTGAGGACAGAATTTGATAAGCTTTCAAATAAAGAAATTGAATAAGGACATGAAATGTCAGTATAAGCTAGCAAGAGTGTCTTGTGGGGATAAACAGAAGTGATAAATAAGATGTGATTCAGCACCATCTTTGTCAATGACTGAAGAAGCATAGATAAGGATGCCTTTATCCTGATTGAAGTCAGTGAACATTTGCCATTGACCTTTGTAATGCTTCTGGATTTTACCCACCCTATTTGACTGAACTGGAAGTTGGCCAAGTATATTCTGGTGATTACTCTCCTCCATAGAAATTTATTCTGTTCTGGATAAAAGCTTTGTTATTGTTCCCTTCATCAGGGTGAGAAACACAGACATTACTTAATAGCTTTTGGAAGTTTTTCTCCTTTATGATGATTCACATGATTTGAGCACAGTAGGTTCAAACATTTGTAGGGAATTCAGTAGCCCCTGAGGATCCAAAATATGAATAAGAAAGAGGTTTCCATTTTTTGCATGCATGATGTATCAGATTAATTGTTGCTGGTTTAGGATTAATGAGGCTTCATGTATAAGGATAGAATTGGTGAGAAGTCAGTGATCTTTGTAGGAAAGAAATGGAAAGTATTCTGAAATGTTGCAACAGTGCAGATTCTTTTAAATCAATTTTCTAGGTTTAATACAGGGCCGTTTTGAGCTGTCATATTTCTTATATATTGCAGCACTGTAAACCCTCACAGCCTGGACCTCCCTATAGAAACTGGGTATATATGCCTGGGTACGTGAATATAGCGATCTGGAAATAGTACAAAGTGAAATGGCTGTTACTGCATGTTCTTCAGCCTGACAATGTACTGCAGAACACAGGGATTCATTACAAGAGCGTTTGTTTTGTATTTGTTGTTGTTTTGTTTGGGTTTTTTTGTTGTTGTTGTCGGTTGGGTTTTCTTTTTCTAGTTCTCCATATGATCTGCTTTTTTTTATCATAACCTTTGACTGTCAGAAAGAGTAAATCCTTCAATAACTACCCTTCACTCACTAAATACTTTCTTAAAGTAGAATAAATCATTACATTTTCTTTCATACTCTTTTTGTTTTGCCACCTCCCCCAAAACAACCTGGCCTCTTAACAACTTTTGTTAGGTTCCGTATCAGAGGCTTTATAAAGATGAAAGCTGCCAAGTATATTTGATAGCAATTCATTTGTACACTTTTCAATTTACAGAACCGGCCCTCAGTCTCAGTTTTTAATTTGGTGCTTTAGATGAAAACCTATTTGGGGAAATCAATGAGAGGTTAACCAAAGCCTAGGCAGCTGCAGTGGTTAGAAGTCGACAGCTTTGATTTCATGCCAAACTGACATCTAGGTTCGTTTTTTCAGTTTTACTTGTTCCTCATTTCCAGCCTTTTGCTGTATCACATAATATGATTCTATCAAGCTTTGATACAGGGAAGGGACAATTAGTACGCTTAACAGAACATTGCTTGTTACCTCATACTATAATTTTACAAAGTCAGAAATATCAAATGAAAACAAAAATATAGAGCAAAAATAGACACTGAGCATGGAATTTCTGACAAGACTCCAGCTTCTATGGCTGTTGCTCTGATACCTTTCATTGCTGCTGATGTAAGTCAGGCTAAGGATTAAATCATATCACAGGTGGAAGATAAAAGGCCAAAGATTAATTTTATACAACACAATAAGATACATACAAAAAATATTATTCATATTCACTGCATTCACAATAATGTGATCCAGTTCATATTTTCCACAAAATTTCTTCACCTTTTCTGTGTATTAAAAAAATAATTATAATGTTCTTGATTAATTAATACAGAAGCCAAATGTTAGCACTAAAACTTAAGACATTTAAGATAACATGATGTAAATTTCTCTCTTTCACGTTACTAATGGATTAAGTGTTGAGAAAGAAAAAACCTACAAAAAAAAATCTCATCTATAATGCTAACTACATATGTGCATGTGTATAAGTTGTTATTATAAGTTATTATATGTATTATATATATTATTATATGAGAAAAATGTCCCTGGAATTCACCAAGATGCCTGATAACAGAACCTCCATTTTCTGAACCTTATAAGTGCCAATATCATTTCACTATTTTTAAATTCAGTCTGTGGGCATCCATGGGATCAAATGCCAGACACTGTAATCAATGTTTTATCAATACAGGTTTTGGCAGTGTTGCAGAGACAGAAAGCAAAAGCTAGAGGCACAGAAATTCGAGGCCATGATGCTGGGAGAAGCTGGGAGTGGTGGGTGCCTGATTTTAGCAAAGATCCTTCCCAACTTGCATAAAGCACCTGGCAGACAGGCTGCACAATGCTCACAGCAGCTGTGGGTTATGAAATGTAGTTTTGTGTCAAAGGCAAACACATTTTGATAACACTGTTCCAGTACAAGTACGACTAACATCGAAGACTCTTCTGGGAAACCTCTTATGTCATGCTTTTATTTCATTCCAGTTGGCTGAATCTTTCCTGCTAGAAGTAGGTCTGAAAGAAGAGTAGGTGTTTGATCTTGTTCTGATTAAAGTCAATGTAAAATTGGTTTTGAGTTTAATGCTGCAAGTTCAGTCTATAGAGAGAAACCATTTAAGCCCTTCCAGCACATTTAGAACATTTCCAATGTAAAATGGGAACTCAGAAAAGGAAAGCTTATCGCTTTTTACCTAAACCTCCTTTTTGCTAGGCATTTGTTAAGTGATTGGAGATTGCTTTGACATGCTATTATTCACTGTAAGTTTGGAGTTTAATGGAGTGAAAAGCCAGGAGCAGTAAATTAGATCATCTTTCTGAATTTCTTACTATACTTTAAATACTGCCTCAATATTAATCCCAGAACATAATGCCATAGTGGTGTTTGAAAATGGTGGCCTATATATGGCTAGAGACACAGTGTTCCAAAAAAAAAAAAAAAAGAAAGAAAGTACACAAAGCATAACTAAGAAACCCTAAGATATTAATTGTAATAATATTGAAATTATTCATCATTGTCTGGGGCTCAGGCTGGCTATTTCTTTTCCATATTGTTGTCAAAGGAGGTAAACACCGGAATATTAGGAAGAATTTATTTACTGAGAGAATAGTTATGTGCTGGAATGGGCTGCCCACGGGGTTGGTGAAGTCACCATCCCTGGAGGTATTTAAAAATTGTGTAAATGAGGGTGATATAGACATAGATAAATATATTTTATTTATTGAGGGTGATGTTGGTGGTTGGATGCAGTGATCCTAGTCTTTTCCAGCCATGATAATTCTATGATTCTGTGAATTAAATACAATCTCAGGACGAAGTGTTTGTTTGGATTTTGGGGTTGAAGTTTGTTTTTTGTTGTTGTTGAATATAAAAAATCTCATATTGACCTATGAAATTACTTTCCTAAATCTCCTTTGGGGATTATATTTTAGCTAGCTGGGGTAATTTCTTTTTTAAAAATAGTCTAATAATTTTAAGTTATCTTCCACCAATTCTTACTTTTTTATGACAACCGAATGTACATTCATATAAGCAGAGAACTGTATTTATCAAAGTAATGGCTTGGCATGAGAATTTGTCTTTTATCTAAGGTTGGAAGTACAACTAAGAATTGGAAAGACTGTAGAAACTGTAAGACCGAATTCCCAGATGTAGACTGGTGTTTGAAGAGGTTAGCATCTACCTGTAGAAAGCAATTCAAAGTTAAAAAAAAACCAAAACTTTATAGCTCCAGTGCTGGAGACTCTGTAAGTAGCTAAGGTTTTCAAGTACAGTTTATATATCTAAAAATCTGCCAAAGTGCTTGCACAGAGGCAACACCAAAATTGGGTGAACTAATAATTTTGTTGCTACACCAGTGAATTCCAAATACATTTAGGCAAAAAAATGGTCGCCCTTGTGAACATCCCTGCAGGTGAAATTCAGGAATGTATAGCATCTTCTGACCACACTGAGTAGAGCATGAAGCACCAAGCATCACCATTTTTGACTGGAGATGGAAAAAAAGCAGAACCAACTTGTAAAAAAGGACTCCATCACAGTGGAGTGCAGCCTTCTGCTGGTAGAGCAGAGCACTGTCCAGGGAGGAGCAATTGCCTGTTGGGGAAATCCCAAGCACAAATGTAAGCTGAGCAAAGAATGATTGAGAGCAGGTCTCAGGAAAAGGATTTGGGGGTGTCAATTGATAAGCAGCTCAACATGAGCTGGCAATGAGCCCTTGTAGCCCAGAAGGACAACCATACCCTTGGCTGCATCAAAAGAAGCATGGCCAGCAGATCGAGGGGGGGGATTCTCCCCCTCTGCTCTCATCAAATCACACCTGCAGTACTGTGTCCTTTTCTTTAGCCCTCACAGAAAGGACATGGAGCTGAGAGAGTCCAGGGGAGGGCCATGAAAGGCAGGAGCACCTCTTCTATGAAAACAGGCTGAGAGAGCTGGGGTTGTTCAGCCCTAAGTGAAGGCTCCAGGGACCTCATGGCAGCCTTCCAATACCTGAAGAGGACCTATAGGAAAGGTGGAGAAAGACTTTTTACAAGGTCATGATTGGATGAGGCAGAATGATTTCAAACTGGAAGAGGGTAGATTTAGATTAAATATTAGGAAGAAATTCTTTACTGTGAGGGTGGATGAAGTTGCCTGGGGAAGCTGTGGATGCCCCATCCCTGGAAGTGTTCAAGGCCATGTTATATGTGACTTTAAGCAACATGGTCTAGTGGGGAGATGTCCCTGCCCGTGGAGTTGGAGCTAGATGATTTTTAAAGTCCCCTCCAACCCAAAACATTTTATGGTTTTCTGTGTCATTATCTGACACATAATAATCGTGCACACCCTTTTATTCCACATCTACAGGATTATAGTTTTGAAACACTTGTATATATTCACTGAAATTATATTTGGCAATGAATCTGATATCACAGACAATTCATGGCTTTCCTTGGAGTCAGTGCAGTTTCTGTACAGCAGGGAGCCAAGATTTGTGGTGAAGTAAAAGAAAGCTCAAACTAAAGGAATGATAGCTTAGTAGCATATTTGCAGTCATTCTTCCATGTGTGTGTTCTTAATTTTATGGGTTCAATTCCAATACTGTTATTTGCCCAAAGTTTTTGATGCAAAGCAGTTTTAAAAGAAAGGGGAGGAACCTGTGGCAAAGATTCAGGTTTTTAACCTCTAGCTCACCTCCCGCATTACAAAAATAAATAAATAAATAAATAAAATCATGAAGTCCATGGAAGCTTTACTATGATTTTTGTAAAATGTCAAATAGTGCCTGAAGAAAGATGGACAGCTGGAACTCATAAGCACAGTAGGAACAGATGAATTGCAAGGTCAAATTTTCTTCTGCAGTACAGCACTGAGATTGATTTTTATTTCATTTTTAACTCCACCTGAGGATTAAAAAATAATGAAACTGGGTTTTCTAGCTTATGCATGAATGTCCATAAAGTGGAAGGGCCTTCTCAGAAACATTTTTTTTTATTATTATTTTTTAAAATTTTTTTTAGGATTTTCAAGTATAGACTTTTTTTGGCTCTATCAGTGAAGATGATTTAGGAGAATAAATGTTCTAGGAACAGTGAGTATCTGTAATTTTGAAGGAAGGAAATTCATGACCAATTTTCATGCAAGTTTTTATGTGCAAAGTTTAAACTCATGCATCACTTGTGCAGAATAAATTTAAAATAGCTCTATCAACCTGTTCTCTCTTGAAAAACAAAATCTATAAAAAAATATATAAGCTGCATAGGGCATGTCACAGAAAAAAACCCAAACCAAAACAACATTGTATTTAACCCCTTAATGGAAAGGTAGGTAATGAACTAAGTAATCACCATGTGATACTTCTGAAAGCTTAAATATAATGAGCTGACTTCCATTCAAATCTCAGAAAATAATATATTCCTACTGTTCTTTGGTTTGTTTTTTAGGCAAACTATGTCAGGCCAAATGAATGAATTCAGGGACTGAAATATTCCTTCATCCTTCAGATCCCATATCAGGAATTCTGATTCTGATGCTTGATCTATCTGTTCAGGACTTGGCACAGGATCTGGATAAGGTGTAAGATGCAAGGAAACCTTTTCAATTCAGTAGATCTATCAGCTGATCTTGAACCAAAAGTAACCAAAGGAATTGCTTTGCAATTGGTTGATATCTGAACATGGAAAGATAATGCTTGTCACGTCAGGTGCTATATTGCTCTGTGGGACTAATTTCCCATCTACATTTTGAAAATTACAATAAACTCTTTCCTACTCTTGTCTACCAAAAATCTATTTGTATATTCTAAACTAGTTTTCACAGGCTTTCCTTATAGTTGGTGTAAATTTTCAGAGAATGCTTCTTCTCTTCTTCAGTAAGTTCTTGAAGATAACAGAAGTGAGGTGCTTCACTACTCATCTCCAGCAGCTTTGGAATATCTCAAGATGAGATGAATCTCAGCCTGAAAAATGTACTTAAACCATAATGCACTACCATAATTGTAATCAGAAGGTAGCTGATTTTAATCTAGTTGTTGATTTTGTCATTAAGAAGTGATAGCTAGGTCTCAAAGTAGCAGAAAGACTGAACCAAGTAAAATACAAGCCTCTAAGCCCATACATTGAATGTTTTTAAATGAATTTAACTGAAAATATCAGTACAATGATTGTTGGTATTTTTAAGTTGGCTTATGTGAATGAAAGTATCTCCTCTTCAGATATCTGAAACTAGATTAGACAAAGTTCTCAAGAATATCTCCTGAGAAATAATTTCCTCTAGAAGAAGAACTATATGGCTGTATTTATTTTTTTATTGCTCTGTGGTGTTTAAAATTCAAAATCTGTATTTTATAGGTGAATCTCAGCCAAGAAGTGAAACTGCTGTGAGAACTAAAAAACACATCACATTTCATTCCAGCTCAGAATATTAACTGTCCCTTAAATAGCAATTTAAGGTCTTTACTCGGTTCATTTTTTATTGTTTTTATATAATACTTCACAAAGCACTGTGTATTGCTTGCATTCTCCATATATGAAATATCTGCGTAGGAAAAAAATTAAGGATGTCCATAATTTATTGAATGGCAATTTGTTGGATGTCTCTTGTCCTTTCACACTGGTAAATGTCACCATCTATGTCAATTTCTTTCAGGTCTGCTAGGCTAAATGTGGCATACATTCACATGTTTGTAAGGCAGATCTATGTCTTACATTGTGTCTAAATATTTTTTGTCACTGGATGTGATTTTTGAAGTACTGTTTGGATGAAGAGAAGTAGTATCTATACTTTTGAAACAGTTGTTAATGTGTCACTCTTCATGTGGTAAAACAATCTGTCCAAAACTACCTCTGGCTTTTTATATATCCTGGCTTTTTCAGCTGCTAATCATATGTCTCTTTTACTACATATAAAGAGGTACCTTCTAAAGAAGATAAGGTCTAATCTATAAAGGTCCTTGAACTTAAATCACTCATTACACTTGTCAAGAGTTAAGTGTAGCTTAGCCCTCATAACCACCTCCTCTTAACAAATGAGTCACATATTTTGTATCACATGAAAGCTATGAATATTCTTAAGTGTAGCCTGAGACTGAAACCATCATATTAATCTAGTCCAGCTGCACAACAGTATGACTCATTTTTTCCTTGAATTATTGCACAACATTTTTGCATAATTTCAGGAAGAAAAACAGAAGTTTTGTTTAGTGGGGAGAAAAGAAAATTATTTGGTTCATTTTTCTTTCAGTTAAGAAGTATGTAGCTTACTGACCATGCCTATAATGTTATTTGAAAGAGATACTATTATCAGCTGCCCATCTCAGACACTGAGTGTTTCATGTCAATAGCACTTAGACCTAAAGTCTTTTGTGGCTAATTTGTTTGTAGAGAGATTGTTGAAACTGTCTAGTGTAGCCCCAAAAGGTAGCATATCAAGATGGATGGTCAAGGGTATAGTACTGGAGGCTGCTTTTGTTTGGCAAAATAGTTTGCCTAGTGATGTACAAATACATTGCTAGTATAACATGATCAATGAATATGAAATATTGAATTAGAGCTCAGTATTTAGAATCATAGAATATGCTGAGTTGGAAGGGACCCAAAAGGATCGTTACGTCCTGTCCCTCTGTAGGGCACCCCAAGAATCACACCATGTGCCTGAAAGCATCATCCAAATGCTTCTATTTAATAAATAATTGCAAAATTAAACATTATAGTACTCAGTCCATGTACATTTAATTTCATTTACAAGTTCAGCCTTCCAGAGATACTTATGCCTGGCAATTAACGGAGGAAGAGATTTAGGCAAATAGTCATCTACCTTAAATAAGAAAGGTTGAATATAGAAAGCAGTGGGGTTTTTTTTTCCCCTTTTAGAGTGTTCTCTCATAATGCAGACCATTCTGTTACGCAGGGAACTGTAATTAATTTCCTTGAAAATACAGAAAAATTCATTTTTGCAGAACTTATAAGTGGGGTGACTCCAATGCAATAACGTGTTCAGCACCTTATAGGGAAACCTGATTCCACACACACACTAATTACTAACCCGATCATATAAATATATTTTCCTGATTCCCTCACTATAGCTGCAACTGCAAATCCCTAGTTCAGCAGTTAGTTCTGGCCTAAAGTGTTGGCAAATGGCATTATGATCCTTTTCCAGCAGAGTCTGCCAGCTCACATGGCTATTGACCACTCCTTTCCTCTTTTGCCACCTTACACCTCATGTATCTTTTTAGTACCCCTGTCTCCCTAGAGCTCTTGGAAGGTGGCATATATAGAAAAAGGACAATTTCATGTTCCAGGAGATTTTAAAACTGTAGCCAACTATGGCTTAGCTGGCATGCAGAAGTTTGCAAGAGCATCTGTCTAGAAAATATTCTGACTCTTTACTGATCTGTGTTGGAGTCTTTGAGAGGAAGCTTGCAGATCTAGAAACTAAAAAAAAAAACACCACAAAACAAACCACAATACAACCAGATTTTAAAAATCCTTAAAAGTATTTGAAACTTGATAACACACACATTTTGCTAGTACCAAAAATAATAATTAAAAAAAAGACAGCTGTGACTCTGTCTTCTCTCTTCTGCTCACCTTGATTTATTCAAAGAACTTGTGCTCTCAACAGACAATTGCTCTTTTCAGGATGAAGGCTCTGAAAATAAATACTTTTTAATATCTGAAGTAAGAATACCACTTTTTGTGTCCAAAAGTGAATGATAAAATCTGAAGTCATGAGCATCATCATGGGTGTTAGAGCGATTTTCTTATTGATATTCTGCTGTAATTCTTAGCAAAACAAAATTCCCCATAGCAAATGGTTGGCTATGTATTTGAGGTTATGCCATTTACAAAGACATCATGGGCAAGTACTGGGTGTCAGGAAGTTTTGATATCCTCAGTGTAAAACCATACAAGAATTTTCAATTTAGTCTTTATTTTTAAGATATTTACCAGCTACTGAAAAAGCCTTTTGGGTATCTCTATGAAATGTAGTGACAATTTTTGTAGGCAGAACAGGATTGGTGCTTCTACAGCTTATGGTGCACCTTAAATTCATCCAGTATTTGCATGAAAAATGCATCATTACATGAAGGTAATTAGGTGTCTGTCATTGCCAGATACTGTTCCCTTTCAAAGATGGTGACATTTCAACATTAATTATGACTGGATTTGAATAAGAAGTTACAACGGATCTTCTCTACACTACTGCCTTATCAAAAACCACACTGTACCTAAGTAATTGTAGTTTTCTTCATGCCGTTCTCAAGGAGTGTTGTTTAGAGTGGAAAACAGGACTCAGGATTTGTGAGGGAAGCTGATACTTTAAAGCTGGCACAAACTGAAGCTACAGTTATGACAAAAATTTGGCAGAGGTAGACTGTGGAGTAGTTTGCTACAGCATGTCTATCCCTGCATGACTGCCTTCATTTTCAGCCAGTAAGCAAAGGGATGAAAGCAAAGAATAGTAATCAGCAATAATCTTATCCTTTACTAGTAAGTTTTCAGTGAAAAAAAACCCAAGAAGTCATGTGAGAAACCAGATGATCACTGCTTTGGTAAAATCCTGTGTTCAAATGAAGGTTTTCATAGAGAAGAGCTTCTGACTCATGCTTTTGCACTTCAGTGAAACTCAAGATCTTGTAAGCTTGTTATATTTTCTGTGTCTACGGAAGCAGAGATCAAAGAAATATTCTTCATCACCTCTATGCTCCATTTGAAAAGTTGATGAGCTATAAAATATCGTTTTGCTTTGGTTGGTCTCCACAGCACTTCCTTAGCTGGCTGTTTGCTTCATGTAGCATTAACACTTCTTATAGGCAATTTTTTAAAGAAAAGAGTCTTTCTTTGAAATGAGACACCCAAAATTTAAGGATACTGAGTTTTTTCTGGGTATAAAGGATGTTTTTATTGTTTGTTTGTTGTGGGATTTTTGTTTGTTTTGTCTCATTTGTTTGGGTTTTTTGTTGCAGACATAAGACTGAAAAAGTCAGGAATAAAGATATAGACTTAATATTTCCAGTTTTCCTGTATCAAATCCAAAAGACAATTGCTTAGTTCTGTTTATGTCTAATTATTATGATCTTTGTCATTTTTTTACTATTTCCACTGTTGTCATAAAGTTGTTAGAGATATATAGGGTTGATACAAGTCATATTTTCAAAAATAATTAATGGCTTTGATTTAGTTGTTTATTTCTGCTTTTTAAGAGTGTTTCTCTTTTGGAGTGAATGTGGTGTAGTACTTTGTTTTCATTGGTGCCTAGGTATACCAGCTCATTTTGAATCTCAAAAGCATCAGGGCATGTATATCCTACCTACTTTTATGTAACTCTTCTTACAGTGTACATAAGAGTGGATTGTCATACTAGGTAGGAATAATAATTCACATACACGATGAGGATTAAATACTAAATTACACTGGGTCCAGATTACTAAATGTTGCATTTTCAGCACAACAGATGAAATAGCAGTCAGTAGGTCAGTAAAGATAATATCTAAAGGGAAAAGTCCTATAAACTGTAAGCAATTGCCTGCACTCAGCATCTGCTTGTCTTGTGGTCACTGCTGGATCTTTGGGTTTCTGACCACTTTCTGACTGCATCTGCCTTCCTCAACAGCTTTGTTTTTTCATGAAGCATGTAAAATTCAGGAGTTCAGCCCAACTCCAGATTGTGTCTTTTTTAGACTGGATGTTGAATTTGGGAGAGATTTCCTACACATCACTGCAATTCTAACCGAGTTATGATATCTCAGTAATAGATTTTCAGGTATTGCTGAAAAAAGAAGTGAAAGCACGAATTTGTTTTTAGCTCTTTCTCTCTTAAAACAACCACCACAGAAAAGTATGATGAGTACAGTAATACACACTTACAAGACGCGATTTCACCAGATGTGTCACAGGATGTTAAGCAAGTTTATTATTTGACTTATCTTTATTAAAATGCAAATTCTGGCATTCTCCCAAGCTGGCAAATCCTTTCCACTCCGCAGTGTGAAGCAATAAAACCCAGACAACTGTATTCAGAGAGATTGTATTATTGCCAGGGCAATTTGCTAAAAACAGTAAAAATTTCAAACTTGGATAAAGAAAAATGATAAGAAGATTCTAAAATGAAAGAAATAAAATCATAATCTGGCTTTCAGTTTTGTCACTCACCTTCCTTTCTTTCTTATCAACCAGTATTTTCTCAGTATTTTTACTGTTCAGTACTAACTTGCATTTTTTGCAGTCATTCAATAGAACAAATTAACTCAAATTGTGTCCTACATACTTTTGACAACAACTTCTCAGTATAAACACTCTACCTTATATACATTTGATTATGCTTTACATAAATTAGAAGAAATTGTACAGTTAAATTAGTGACATATGAAGGAAAAAGGGGAAACATTTCAGTAAAAAGGAACTGGTTTTGACTAATGATATGGACAGTGAGGTATTCAGCATGCTATATGAAAGAAAGTAAAAGATAGTTTACTGAATTACATTTCCTTTGATCAATTAGTGTCTGTTAGAAAAGCCTTTATAAAAAAAAAATCCAACTGACAAAATTGGCTTAATAGCTTAATAACATCTAACAAGCAGTTTATTATTCAAAGGAATTTGTTATCATTAAATACCTACACAAGTCAGACTGTGACACCAGTGCAATAAGTTATGCAAGCTAGAAAACTTCTGGCAAGTCTCAAAGAAATGAGATTGTATTTAGCACGTGCAGGGACAGAGGAATAATTACTGGTCAGAAGGTGTCTATTTTATAGGGGGTGAAAAAGATCTAGTGGGAGGCACTTAATATTTCTTAGCCTGTGTGTGTGTGCAAATGAAGAGGAAAAAAGTACTCAGTCCTGGGATTATATGTTATGATAAAATATAAAGTAGCACTGATTAATTATGGGGGTGACTGGGCTAAACTGGTTGGTATGCACTGCTGCACTTCATACAGAGAAGTCAAAATATTAGCATACTGCTTGAAACACCGAAGCTGTTAAAATCTTGTTGAACAACAGAACAGAAATGCTAGAATTCTTTTGTAGGATACATTCATTGCAAAACTGGATTAGAAAGATCACAGACCCACCCTGGCTTTGTTGTCTGATTTATTTTCAAACCAGATAGTTGTGGGATTTACAGTTGCCAATGTGGGAACTGTTGGACTCTCAGTAAATTATTCTGAAACTGGAGCCAGAATGGAAGGACTGCTTTTTTCTCATTAAGACAGGAAGGATAAAATGAGTAGAGCCTTGGCTGTGTTTCTGTTGGCAAAGACCAAAACAGGATTCTATAAGAGTTTGGATACTGTATGATAACAAAGAAGTAATTTTTATACTGGACATGTAATATGTGAAAAGGATTGCCCTGTGTATCCCAGTGACTGCTTTTACATTTTCATAGCCAGGGAGGACAGACAGAAAAAGTGGCTAATGACTTAGATCTTTATTTCATCCAGAACGTATGAGACTTTAACTTTAGTTGAAGGGCTCAATTTTCATAAGCAATAGGTTAATATTGAGGGTGAAATAAATCACTCTGGTTTTAATAATCAGAAACTGACAGACAAAAAGAACTGTTGCAGCCTTCACCTAGTAAAGAAAAGAATACCCTAATCATATTCCCATAGAGTCCAAAATATTTACCAGACATTAAAATTCTCAGCTCATTAGAATTTTTTTTTTTTAAATTGAGTTTTATGAGTATCAGAGACTATATTTCATGCTCATTCCCATCTTCAGGAAAACATATAACAAATACCCTTGAATAAATGTGCCACTAGATTTTAGAAAGGGGAACAATTCAGTGTTACACTGCTTTGATATAGCTGTTTAATGGTTTGATAATAAAATTTAATTTCCATTTTCAGGACAGCAGCCCTCAGTATAGTATAAAAATATATATTTAAAGTGTAGACTATATATTAAAGAGTAAAAAAAATCTTTGATAAAGTAGGGTCAATGTTTGAAGATCTCTCTAATAGAAATGATACAGAGAAATCTAAGACATCTGTATTATGAGACAAAGACAAGAGGTTTTAGTGGCAGGTTAATCTTCCTGCCATGGAAGATTACACTTAGCATACATAATAACTACTTTTCTATAACCAGAACAGAAAAATATCTGAAAACACACTTTTGAAAATGTAGTCTAATCATCACATGATAAGTCTTTGAAACACAGTGATTAGCCAAGTATGCAAAGTTATTCTGTTAGGAAAAGAAATAAGCTATTGCCTAGAAAACAGGTGAGAGAACCAAATGAAAAAACAAAAAAACAAAACCAACCAAAAACCAATCAACCAACCAACCAAAAAACCAAACCACCCAATATATTTAATCTAATTGGCATCAGTGATCCTAAGAAATTTTAGACATTTAAAGTAGAAACACAAACACACCAACTATAATTTCTAGACTCTCTCTATTGGAAGATAAAACTAAGCATTCATTCTGTCTCACTTTTATCAAGTCTCCAGACTTTTCATTCCAAGAGAAGATGCATGCATCTTTCAAAAGCTGACAAAAACAACAGAATTAATCAAGACTGAAGCGACCTCATTTCAGTTACTTGTAATCCATCAAAAATATTTCTGTAAAAATTGAATTAGCCTAGAGAGTGTTCTAAAAAGTTACAGTTGATAATGACTATGTACTTGAAATCCCAGTTTAAAAAAATATGCATGCATATGTATACACTATATATGTATTCTACATATAATATATATTTTATTTATTTCACACTTGTTTTTTTTAAATAAATCAACTTTTTAGGCATTTTTATACTTTTGGCAATTTTATTAAATCTGTAATAATTTTATTAATCTGTAATAGTTCTTTAAAATTATTACAGAAGAGGTCTTGTCCTTTATTGGGTTTTTTTACATGAACAAAACAAACTTCAGTTTTGAGTATTGAGTGTTGAGACTTTTTTGAAGCCCATGCCTGTGTTCTTTATTTAATCCTTTATTCTGTTCAAGTTTTCTCTTTACCACTATCTAAGGTTTCAACACAAGAAAATAAGTTGCTAATTAATATCACAGTTGTAGGCATGTAAAAAAATGAAGATGTGTCTTCCTGAGGAATTTTTTTCCTAGAATGTAACTGTTACTTTGTGCAGAAGTATTTATTATGCTTCTTCATAAGAGCCATATATGCAGTAATTTTATTTTATTTATATGTACTTTTCAAGTATAATGTATGTAATGATGGTAGTAGGAGACTGAGATATCAGTTTCTGTCACTATTCATGCCATAAATCCATTTGTTTTCTTCCTCCTCTCTAGTCACCCAATTAGCTACTGCATATTTCTGTGACTCCTTTTTCTCTCTCATTTTTTTCCCCTTATAATTTTTCTTTCTGAATTACATTTTAAATCTATTTTATTTTATGTTATTTTAAAATTTATTTTTAATTCCAATCTCCTTTTTCTTTCTTCGTTCCTCTCAGAAGCACTAGAACTCAGGTCATGAATATATCTTCCACAAGAACAGAAAAAGTTTTACTACTTTCCATTTATCCCATTGCTTTGCATTTATAAGGATATTTTCAGGTATTTTTCATGACTGTTTCTATAGGCCAGCAGAAAGTCTGTGGTTGTTATAAACTATATACTAGTCTCAAAAAAGTGAGAAAAGTCAATAGAAAGTACAGAACATTTTAATGCTTTAGTTTGGAACATTTTAGCTGTAAGGAAGGCAATGAGCATTATTGTGAAGGTTAAACAAGAATAAAGCTTTAAAAAGAAACCCTCTCTTAATCAGTATTTTCCACATGATAAAAAGAAAGCTAAAGAGATGAAATTGACAAATGTAGCATATAATGGTCCTTCTTGGAGCCGTACTACAGGGGCCTCATTAGTAGACATTTTAGTACAATCATTTTTACCCCTGTGGCTGTCACTTCAGACTACTCAGAAAAGGTGGCTGTAAAAGCTAATCACAGCGATGCCTTTCTCAATTTTATTTTCCTTATAAAAATGAGGCACAAGAGAGCTAGTAAGTTCTAACTGAAATCAAGATTATCATTGCTATGGATGCATGCTGTGTCTGTAGGGTATGTTTGTGCCAGTGGAAAATTTCCTTTTTCCCTATAATAACTTTGGGATCTTTAGACTTAAATGTGAAGTTGTGCTGAAATCAATATTAGCATGCATTTTATTCTGCTATTTTGAATAGCTTTTTCATCTTGCTAAGCTGAAGTGCAGTTGTCCACTTATAATTAAGGTTACTAACTGTGGTTGATAGGGGGAGGGGCAGACTTCAAGCAGATGTGCCACTTTAAAATTTTAATGAGTTCTTTCTCGGATGTAATTTCTTTTCCTTCATGTTCCTCTATTTCTCTTACAAAAATGATTGTAAGTACCGTTTGCTGCTTGCAGTTTATTTGCCACCTTGAGAGACACTGAAAGATCTCCATTGCTCAAAAAAACTTTGTAAGACCAAAGTATTGAACAGCATTTTCAAGTGGGGGGAAATCTCCATTTTATTCAGCTTCAGAGAAGTATTTTCCTCTAATGGTACAGCTTGCAGATCTAAGAAAAAACCTCACCACTTTTCTCTTGGAAAATAAGAATTTGCTAGAAAGTTGTTAGAAAGCAAAAAAAAGAAAACCAAAGAGATTTAGAAAGTTTTGAGCTCCACTGAAGATGTCTTGTAATCACTGTTATTGTCCTAGAACTGTCTTAGTTTTGAAGGACTTTATAGTTTTGAAGAACTGACACATACATATCCTAAAAGGAATGTTAAAGGAAGAATCCCATTTAATTGTATGAAGAACTGAAGAAATCTAAAAAAACTTCAAAAGTTGCTCTTTGAAAGAGGATAATATCACAGTGAAGAGGAGATGAGTCTCTGAAAAGATGATTTAGAGAAACTGAACCTTGTTTTGGTTCAATTTGGTACAGCCTTTTGGTAACTAAGAAAATGGAAGCTAGACCTCAAATGCCTTTCCACCCAACATTTTGTGTGTGTTTGTTTAATCCAGTTTTACCTGTCTGAAAATGTGATTTAGAAGTTAGAAAGCCTTTGTGCCATGTTGCTATTCCTTCTGGAATTAACTTTTAAACATTGCTGTAACTAAATATCCTAAATTAAACATAAACCACCTGATTGTTCTTTAAGTCTAAATAAACCAGAAAAAAATTCAGTAAGTTAATGAACTGTGGTATTCTGATATAAGGGAAAAGAAGCTGCTGTGGCACAGCAGTTAAGTGTCATTGCTGTCAAGAAAAGGCATGCTTAAAAAATGAAAAAAACCTTTATAACAGAAATTCTGACAATATGCCATCAGCAATATGGATATTCCCTGCATGTGGTTCTTGCTAAGGCTGACAGTTGACTAATAGAAAGGGAAGCTTTCATTGATAAAATTTGCTATCAGAATTCTAACTAAACATAGAACCTTTAGACACTACCTATAATGTGGCTACTTTAACCGTGTTGTCTCCATCTTTGGGTAAGGAAACAAAAGTGTGTTATGGAGTAATAACTGAGAAAGAGCAGAGGTTTTTTGAGTGCTTCTAGTTATCCAGACTGCTATCGCGGCAACAATAAGCAGGGAGTGTGAAAACAGGTAACTATAATGGAAACTATTTTTCAGCTTTAGCTGAAGCAGGTGCTATCACATACTTTTTGTGATACTGACTTCTGTGGAGCTGCGCATCAGGAGTTATTAACCCAAGAGGCTGTACTGCCTGGGGTGAAATTAAGGTCAACAGAAGTACTACAAATCTTTCTTTCATGAATGTCCAAGTCCAAGAACAGGTATTCTGAATGGTTTTATTTGTGACCAGCAGAACTATCTTTTTTATTATTTATTTATTTTTTTTTTTTTAGTAAACAGTATTGTGGTAATGGTTTCCCAATGTTTTACAGGTTTTGGGGAACTGATAGGAGGAATACTAAAGTTGATAGCAAAGGTGCTATGAGCCATGAGCATTTCATTGGAGCATTTCATTCTTGCCTCATTCTTGTTCCCAAGTTGCATGTCTCTTCGTGTGCTTGATTTTTGCATTCATAAACAGTTTAGTATGTTAGACAGACCTTAATGTGGGCTTACATACAAGATTTTAATGATCTTTACCCTTCTCATTCACAAGAAGAATGTTTATTGGGCATTTGGGAATATTCTTTACCTAAGAGAATAGGTATTTTGTTCCTTTCTTTTTTCTGTTTTAAGGTAAATTAATCTTAATAAATGATGCTTATATCACACAGCTATGAATATCTCGGCTCCGTAGTCATAGCAATTCCAGTTTGTTTCATGGACTAACTAAGTTTCAAGAGTCCTTCCCCAACCTTTGGATAAACAACCAGCTATTATAAACCACAGTGTGTAACATGGATTATTAATGATGCTCTTGTAGAGCTGTCTCTATCTTGAAAAAACAAAAAAAAAAAAAAAAAAAAAAGAAAATTATCAATTGTTAAAATCACATTCAAAGTGAAGGAAGGGAGGGCAACAAAGGACAAAGAGCCAGACTTCACACCACAACTCTACAGTTTGTTAATGCAGATGTTGTAATTCATCTTTGAAGTCAATTGCCCTGCTGGTAGCTTGTGGGGAGATCATTAATATTCCCAATAAACCTGATTTTACTCAGATGAAATTTAAAACAGTTTTCAAGCAGGAAAGGAAATTAGGTCAGGAGAAATAGCCACTGCAAATTAACGAGCCTTGCCATTAGCATCACTATTTCCATAAACTATTTCATTTATGTAAAATTAAATATCGGACACTATTTCACTGAATAGGAGAAAATATAATAATTATATCTATTTTGTTTGTCCTTTATATCTTTTAATATACGGGAAATTTTGCTGCTGGAGCAAGCAGAGTATAGGTTTTAAAAAACATTAAGTATATGCAATTCCTTTTCTCATCTATGCTTTCCTCTATTCACTTCTACAGTCGAGAATTAATTGCAGGTCTGTCTCATAGAAGTGCTACAGTATCTTATCACAGGTACCCAGCAAGAAGAGACGACTCGGGGTGGGGAAGGGAGAAGATCTTTAACTATCTATGTACAAATCAATCTATTCTGTAAAACAATCACTTAATATTGATTTTATTTTAGAATGTGAAGAGATGCGTGAGAACCATGTTTTCTTTCCCTTGCTCTACTATTAAAAAGCATCTGTGTCTACGATTTAGATAATACATGTATGTGCGTGTCTGTGTTTACACACGTACAGTAACTTCAAGATGCCACAAGTGATTGATCATTCACTCAGAAGTCTTCTCAGGCTTAAATAAATAAATTAATCTGAATACTTTCTGTATCTGTTGTGTGTATGTACACATGTGTACACTTACATAGTGTGTAGAATACTCATATAGGCCAGAACAATAGGCATTATTAGCTATTCTTTTCATCCTTTCAAGGTGATTACTTTAGCATATTTTTGTACAGAAAGGAAAAGAAAACCACCACAAAACCATGGAACTTTCTAATGACATTACTTTGAAAGAAAATAAGAGTCAGGTTGAAAATATGTGTAAGTTTCATATTGCTTGTTGCTTTATGTATTTTGTAAAAGTCTCAAACATTTAGTGTAAACACAGCATTTCAGCTGAATATAAGTAGATCTCTATATACTAGGAATTCAAGAGAACAGTGTGATGGGAATATGATGGGAGAAGGCTCCAAAACCAGCCAGCTTCAAGCTTCAAATGCTTCTTGGCTGGGTTGACTGGATTCATTAACAGAGCACATTGCCAGTAGTTAGCACTTATTCACTATCAATCATCTATAACAAACTTACTTTAAATTAGTTGCAAGTGTATGTTGCCATTGAAATTATGCTGCTTTAGTTCATAAGGATAGCTGCAGTCCATCAGTCCAGAGAACAAGTTGTGAGGGAAAGCCAGAACAGATTCTGCCACCTTCTTTCCTCTTCAGACTTCCTCATAAAATGTTCTGTGCTCCTTTGCATCCTCCCCAAAAGAAAATTGGGTTATCTTAACTTCTCTTGACATTTATTTTTGGGATGAGGACTTGTTCTGGTTTTGCATATTCTGCAGGATTATTCTGGTTCTGTCAGACACCCATCCTGCCTGCTCTGCAGGATTATTTTGGTTTTACCAGACATCATTCTTGCCTACTCTGCATCCTCAGATTTTATCTTGTAGAGTTCAACACTTGCACACTTTTATGCACCCTCCTTGTGCAACTATATCACGACTCCATCTCTTCCTTTGCAATTAAAGGTATTATTTATATATTAAAGCTGAGATGTATTGCAAGATGTTATGAATGTTTTTGCAATTTTAAAATATTCTTATTTACTGTACCTGGTTATGTTATGTTAGTGTACTTATGACTGTGTTCCAAGCAAGTAAATACTGGTTTTCTTGCTTAGTAGGCATCTAATTACTGCATTCAACAGACCTCCTTTGTGGCAACAATAAAATCAACAATAAATAAATCAACTACAACAAAAATCAACTACAATATTTTAACATAGGTTGAATTCAGTCTCATACCTGTGTCAAACAGAGCTTAAATATCCAGTAAAGTTCTGCTTAAACTCAATTTATATTAAAAAGAACCATCTCATATCTTACTCAAGTTTAAATAGGACCTAAGTGGCGTATTTAGCATACTCAGACTGAACTGTTCCTACAAGTGAATACTCAGGTATTTATGTTCTGAGAACTTAGGCAGTTATGATCTTTGTTCACCATGTAAGAGCATGAAGTTTAGATGGCAATGACTGAGTTTCAAACAGGACCCTCCTTCCCTGAGCAACAATTCAAACTGGTGAATCTACCTTAATCCCCCTGTAATCATCACTGGTGAGGCCACACCAGGACTAATACTGTGTTCAGTTTTGGGTCCCCCACTACAAGAAGGACATCAAGGTGCTAGAGCATTTCCAAAGAAGGACAACAAAGGTGGTGAAGGATCTCTAGCACAAGTCTTAAGAAGAGCATCTGAGGGAAGTGTGAATGTTCAAACCTGAGAAAAGGAGGCTGAGGGAAGATCTTGTCACTCTCTACTGAAAGGAGGTTGTAGTAAGTTGGGTGTTGGTCTATTCTCTGCAGTAAAAAGCAACAGGAAATAGCCTCAAGTTGTGCCAGGGGAGGCTGAAATTGGATATCAGGAAAAATTTCTTCACTGGTAGTTTTGTCAAGCATAGGAACAGGCCCTGGGAAGTGGTGGAGTTGCCATCCCTGGAGGTATTTGGAAGATGTGTAGATGTGGTGCTTAGGGACATGGTTTACTCGTGGATTTGGTAGTGTGGTAGGTTAACACCTAAGTTGGACTTGATATTAAAGGCCTTTTCCTGCCAAAATTTTTCTATGATTAAAAAAAAAAAAGAGCCTGTTCAATATACCATGCATGGATGAATTGCCAGCCACCTCCAGGTTTCTGATACTCTATTACTCATTATAAGAAAACACAGTTTACTTATGACATTACCTGTTAGGAGCAGCCCAATCCAAGATAATCACATTCTTAGAAGTATTTTTTACAGCCAGCAAAGTGGCAGATACCCTTAAAAGATCTTCTTGCTGTTCTTTTTCACTATGTCAGACTACAAATAACATCTTTGAACATCAATTTGCAGATATGTAAAGTAAAAGCTTAGAATAGTAATTAATTCCATTGTACCACTGAGATGCCTCTATGGAAGAATACATAGAGATTTTGAAAAATAAGTGTATTAGTCTGGGCTTGGAATCTTATGTGTTTTTTTATAATATTCCCATGGCCCATTGGATTGGAAAGGGGTATTGGCCTTCTCAGTATGCCAAGAGGCATGAGGAACAGGAAAGCCTGTCTGCTTGATGGACAAACTACAAGAAACTTGTGGTTTCATAGCTGAGAAAATTATAATTATCTATAATTATTATTCTTATAGCACATTTATACCATAGGGAAGTATAAATATCCTCACGTATAGAGGTCTTTCACATATTCAAGAACTGGCTTAATTGGAGCAGAAGTCAAAAATTCTAGCAACTTCATTAGAGCCAATAATTTATGTAAGATAATCAGCCACATGTTATAAGTAAAAATCCAAGGAAAAAGAAATTCTTGCTGTCACCGGATGCTTTGTCCTTTTCTTAGACGAACATACTGGGATCATGCATGCTGTGGGGAAATCTCTGAACTCTGCAAAATAGAAAGTTAATAATGGAAAGACACTTTTTTAGCTTTCGTGGAATAAAGCTTTAGAAAATGGGCTTTATTTTCCAAAGTAATTTCGGTTATAAAGAAGTTGATTGTATTGTGCCATGACTATATCCATAAAAAATTCTTTCAACTGTGAGACATGTTCCTTTTCATGGTAGGTATTTCTTGAAAAATTGGGCTGTTTCAGATGGAAAAGAAAGGTGAAATTACTGCCAAATCTTTCCAGATCATATTTAAGATCTCAGATTGAAGAATCACACTTTGTTTACTCTGTGTAGCTGCACTGAGTTGTATTATTTTCATTTAATCTTTATCTGGAGGCCAGGGGAGTGCTGTGAATGTTGTATGTTGTTTGGCTGAAACTCTGAGCATACATCACAGCCATCCCTGCTGTGTTGAAGACCAGCTGGGTAAAAGATACATACTCTGAAGTTGAAATAGTAAGAGCAAGTCCCCTGCTTGATAACAGCTGAGTGCTGTAGTCAAATGCAGCTATTGCAGCTGGATTCTGTTGATTTATACTGGACAAAACTGGTGCTTTTATCAAACAGTTTGTAGCTACTCAGCAGTCTGTACCAAGCCATAGGCAAAGATTTTCAGGAAGTTCTTGGCATCCAGTGAGACAGAGAAAACTGGTTATTATACCAGGAAAATCTCTCAAATCACTTAACAGCATGCCTGCCTCGGTCAGATGGAAAGCCCATTCACATTATTCAGATTATGCTGCAAGCTAGCACAGCAGAAAGATTAGGCCTCCTGATTTTCCAGGTAGTGTTTAAAATCTTTTCCCCAGCTAAAGGATATAGCTGACAGTTCACACTCTGCAGTCAAGTTAATCTGTAACATTATCCGCCCATTTTGCACTGAGCAGTCCCCAGAGCAGTTTGCAATATGCATATGAACTGAACCATTGTTGTGATCAAATTTTAAATACCCTTGTGAAATGGGAAAACAGGAAAGATAACATAAAACCCTGCTGCTCTGGTACTGAAGATTGACAGCAAAAGGAAAAGTATTGCTTCATTGAGTGCATGGCTCTGGCTACAGTGGCTGCATTAAGTTGCTGGTGGGACTTCCATTCCCTCCTCTAATGCATGGGTAATAGCTCAGCATTAACTCTGTAGGGTTGGGAGATGAACCTTTCCCATTTCAGAATATTACGAAGTTGCAGTGGTATGAAATTAGAGTGATAGTTATCATATACTTGTTTTGGACAGGGATACTTGGTTAAAATAGCTCATTAATGTAGTTTTGTGTGGTGGATGTTTCCCAGTAGCTCACCATTGCAGCAGCAACAGTGCAAAGAGATAACAATATATATTACATTTTCTGAATTTGATGGCTTTTAGAACTATTTCTTATGCTGGGTATCACACGTCTGCTTGAAAGTGAGAGGACAAATGGAGCACAAGGAAACCCTTTCCATTGTAGAAGATACAAAACAACATATTCTTGTTTGGTCTTCTGCTGGCACGATGCCCTCTCCTAGAGTGGCTGACACCATGATTAATTATATCCATTTGTTTCATAGTGCCAAAATTCACTCCTGACTTTACTGTGTACTCAGAGTTGATCCCATTTGTGAAACTATATAATTCACTTTAATAACCTCAACACCATCAGTATGCCACGAGATTAGAAAAAGCTTCTATGCTTTATGACTATCTTGTTAAATTAAAGAGCGCTCTGTTTGTGTAGTCTCCACAATATGGGCTGAATTAAAAAAAAAAAAAAAAGAAAAGAAAAAAAAAAGCAAAAAAAGTGTAATTTGTAGTATTGCTGCTAATATTTTAGTTTCTTCTTTGACTTTTTAGCTATTAACATTTTTCTTAACATTGTCTCTGCTATGGCTTCTTCTTGCAAAAAGAAAGTTAGATGAAAATTATTTTATCTCTTTACCTAACATGGGCTTGGAATAACACAGGCTTCTAATCCTAGTTTTCTTACAGAGAAACCTGAGACATACCTCCTCTCACCTTTCATGAACTATATTGAAACTATTATTAAGAAATATTAGGTATCTCTTATTTGACAGTGTTTTTAGGAGCATGCTGAAATAATCTTGCACTTCAAGCAAGGAGAACTGGTATCTGATATGACTTTTGCAGAGCCAGTACTGGTTATTCAGTACTGAGATGGTTATATTGTGGTTTCTTTTCTCCCAAGGCTGAATCAGAAACACAAAGATATATTCAGCTTTTCGTCCTGCAAACTACTTCTGTAAACATCACATAGACCATTAAGAA
Organism: Florisuga fusca; assembly: GCA_038090715.1. NCBI lineage: Eukaryota > Metazoa > Chordata > Aves > Apodiformes > Trochilidae > Florisuga > Florisuga fusca. The sequence continues at coordinate 43,875,930 of JAAWXA010000003.1, forward strand.
GAGCTCATCATTGCAGGACAAAAGATGCAATAAATGGGGTAGCTTTTACCTACTATTACATGCTCTGAGATTTGATAATATAAAACGTCTGATAAATTCAACAAGACTATTCAGTATCAGTTTGCTTTCAACTGATAAACTCAACAAGAATATTCAGTATCAGTTTGCTTTTTAACTGATAAATTAGATTGTTGAATGAGGTAACTAATGAATTGTGTTTGAGTGCCAAATACAGTTTATAGATGCTTTATTTAGGATACTAACGAGCTTTCATAATCATTAGAAATTAGTGTGCAAAGAAATAGTGTTACCTAGTTGTGCAAAATCAGCAATGAAACCATCAGTTTAGTAATACTGTTACATACGTCTTAACTGATTTGCTCACTCTATTGTGTTAGTCTTTTTATGTTAATATTCATCTGTTTTATCTTGAAATAAATGTAATTATAAATTCTGACACAAGGGTTATTTTCATAGCCATTGGTCATAAAGACTATTTCATTAATATTCAAGGGTGTAATAATTTATGCAGAGCCTAGAGCAATAGTAAACTTCATTTTGCCTTTGGATGAAAATTTATTGCAGTGCAAATACAACTGTATATAATTGTATTAATCAGTCCCAAAGAGTATTTGGGGTTGAAATATAGAGAATTCTATTTTTTGACCAACAGTGGCACAATATGAAATCATTAGCATGACAGATAATGGCTTTTCTAACATTCTTTAACATCCTGCTTTCCAAATACAGTTAGAAGCAACTGGGTTATTTTATTAAGATTTTGTACTCTTTGTTATTTGTTACCTGTGGTATGTATTCAGAAGGATTTTCCCTTCTAATTTCTGTTACAAATTTGAGAGAAAAAGGGAGGAGGAAAGACATAAATAAGTTACTTTTGAGAGATATATTTTTAGAGCAACATTTGCTCACTCTTACTTTTTTGCATCTCCATTGAATTGTGAATATAAAACATATTTATTTTAGTTTTAAACAGAAAGCTTAATTCTTTTGTGTGCATCTATGCAGTTGAAAATGAATGCAGTTGCAAGTCAGCAGCTGGAAACATTAACAGATTTTGTAAGTAGAAGAAGGCAGGTGAATACCTTGAGCTTTGTGATAATATGGATTTCTTGACTTTTTGTAGGTAGGAGTTAATTGGGAAATATACAATGTGAAGGAACAGTAAGCTGTATCAAATATGATACCCAAAAGGGTTCTTCTTCTAACAAGCCACTAGTATCCTCTAATGAGTGGTATTATGCAATTATAAAAATATATATTAAAAAATAATGCTGAACATGCTGCGTGCGGATGGTGCATAGAACTTTGCCACTGCAGCTGGTGTTGACCTTTCTCTCAGACCTTATAATCTTCTTGTGCTGTATTGTTTCTGGATTGTCAGGAGAAAATGGAAAATTATGAGAGAGCAAAAGGTACGTACACTGCAGAAATGCCCATGCCACCAAAAACAATTTGGGAGATCAGCAAGTAGGGATACCTGCGGTTCTCAGCAGTTCTTCCTGGAAGATTACTACCTGCTGAGAAGAAGAAAAGCTTGTATCACTGTAGGAGGATATGATGGAAGTAGGTCAGATGCCCACAGGTGACTGACCAGTATGGATATGTTAACACATTGATCTTGCTTATGCATTTTATTTCTGTTTGTTAGAGGTTTGTAGTTTTCTTTTTTTTTCTTTGGTTGGGGTTTTTTGTTGTTGTTGTTGTTTGGTGGTGGGTTTTTTTTTCTTCTTTTTTTTCTTTTTTTTTTTTCCTAGTGTCTTAATAGTGGGCTTCTTACATCTTGCCAGCCATCTGTCATCTAGCAGAAGTCTTTTGATAGCAGACTAGACTGCTTGCAGTATGTAGATCCCTCCTTGTTATTCAGTCCAAGTGCTCTACTGCCTGGCCTCCAGTAGTAAAAAAAGCAGACTGTTATTTCACATGAAAAGATAACCTAAAGAAGTCTTGTTTGAAAATTATATTTCATGTTAGAGCAGTTTACTGAATTGCCAGACTTGGAGAACTTCAGAGGATTACTGGTTTTGAAGCTGTAAAGAAACATAGTGACAGGTTCAAAGTTTATTTTTATTATGTAAAGATATCTTGCAATGGTAATACTATTCATTGAACTGTTACAAAATTAATCACTTGTATAAATTTCACTACTCCAGTTATGATTAACAGAAGTAGCTCATTTAGAAAGAACTAATCAGAAAAATGTAGTATTTTTTTAATAGGATGAACAATGGAAACAGTAATGGAGTTTATGTACATTCAGGTGTTTTAACAGCCCTGAGCTTTTGATTTCATGTGGAAAAACAAAAGAGCAAATAATTACCACAGATAAAAATCATGTTTTCCGAGCCAAAGTATACAGATTACATTAAGTTTCTATGTCAGCTGTCTTCAAGCGTTTTGGTTCTGTATTCAAGATGGTAGAAATGCAGTTCTGAGCCATTATTTTGAACACTCTAAAGTTTATAGTATTTTTAAAATCTCAAATCTCATTTTGATTTAACACATAGGAAAACTTTGATCTTGTCTGATAATATCTCAGCAACAGCTGTTTAGGGAATGTGTTGTACAGCTATAGCACCCAAATCTCTTTTCCTATCAGTAAGTGAGATTCCATTTAACATCAGTTAGGCTATGCCCATTTATTTTGGTAGACTATTTGCCCCACAGTACTTATCAGAGGAACTCGAGTTTTGCATTTTCTTTATCACTCGAGGTAGAAAATCCTCTTTTCTGATGTTTTGAATTGGATTTCACCCGTGGAAGGCAGAACTTCTTTTTACAGCTGACCTTTCAAGTCTGTTCTGATGTGTCCAGTTGGGGAAAAAAAAAAAAAGTAGCTCTCAAGCAATATTTCTTAATCTTAACCTGTCCCATTGTATATAACTACTCCCACCCTCCTAAAACAAACCAACCAAAAAAGAAAGGAATAAGGTAAAACAAGAGGAACTCAGTGAAATGGCACTCCAGAAGTTGTGTCCTGTTAACACTGTCACCTGTATATCATGAAGCTCTTCTTAATCTTTTCCAGTGCCATTTGCTTACTTGTAAATTAATCACGTAACATTTTCAAACAAGTCTATACCCTTCCGTTTCACATCCAAAGAGTGTGGCTGGTAAACAGTAGGTTTCTCCAGTTTACTTTCCACAGAGGAGACAAGTTTGACTTGGCAGTGCTGCCAACATCTAAAGTGGGCTGGGGGCACAGCCTAACTGACTGTCTCTAATTGAAGGGAGAAGACTAATGGTTACATGCAATATTTGTGCAGTAATGAGAGCACTGAGCTGACACTGCTGTGTTGCTCTGTGAGAGACTAAAATGTTTTACATGGATGGCAAGGCAGTACTACTCTCAACCCCCTCCACCCACACAGCCTAAATGTCATAACGTGGTGAACAAGCTGACTTGGCTGAGGAACTTCAGGCTGCTTCTTTTCCAATTCAAAATGGGAAGAAAATTGGGCCTATTGGAAAAACACTGGCCAGCTATAAGTCAGTGCCAGGAGTCCTGCTTAACCAATATCTAATGACAAAAAAATATCCCCATGCAGACCACAGTAATTACAAAGTCCTAGTGATACTCCTTTAAATGATTGCTTAAATTACGTTTGAAGGTGAGCTGCATTGGTGACCAAGGGTTTGTTTCACTTGGTTTCACAATAAAGAACTAATACTTCATGTACAGTGTGGAGAAAAAGAGAAGCAGAACCCATCTCAATGGCTTCAGTGTATAAAGGAAAGTCTGCACAGCATCCACCATCTCCCAGCAGAGAAATTAACAGTTTTCCAGGAATCTGAAACAAAGCACTGCAAGATACCAAGGAGAGAGAATAGTCTAGATTCCCCAAAAAGTGCTGTTCAGTAGCTCCAGCCTACATTCTGATGTAGTATAAAATTTTTTTTCTCAGTTACACAGTACACTCTGGCTTAGAAATTAATTTTGTCAACACCGCCATGTCTACCATTGCTTTCAAACTCTGACTGGCTTGGCAGACAAAGCAGCTCATCTATGGAGAAATGTGGGACAGCAGCTGCATCTGTTTGCCTGCTTTATAAAAGGAAGGGAGGACTCTTCATCTGAAACTTTATAGTCATTCAGGGCAGTCTCACTGATCATTGTCCACCCTTACACATGTCCTATTATAAGGAAAGTAATGAAGAGGATAATAAGGTGTGAATGGTAGATTATGATGCATGAGCTAGAAAAAAAGAGGAGGTTGTGTTATTCCAGGTAATTTGGACAGGGCTATATGTTTAGATATCTATCAGGAAGGTACTCAGCTAGCAGAAAATTTACCTTTATAATCTGTTCTCATTGACTTCCTTTAGACCTGGAGACATTAAGCTTTTAACAGCCAAAACATGACACTGGAAAGCACTTGCAGGGATTGTAACACAGAGATATATTTGTAACATTCATTTAGCCCTCCCTGGTTATAGAACTGATAAAGTGCTGTTTCCAGGCCAGGGACAAGGTATAGGTGACACAAATGCTTTTTAATTAATACCTTGTCATGAGAGAAAGTATAAACCAACATTTGTGTGACAAAGAATAGTAGAGGTCTATTGTTTCTGTGAGAATATAGGTATCAGATCACACAATAGTACTCGCTTGATATTAACTCTTCCATTTGTTCCATCTGCAAGACTTGAACCTGTCTCATATTTTACGCTTCTATAGGTCCTTGACTGAGGGAATATTTGAATGTCCTTTAAATACTATTCTAAGGAAAACTTCTTTTCTGCCTCCTACTGCAACTTAAGGCCACTATCTTAAATTTTTCTCACAGCAGTATTGAGCTGTAACAGATACATCAAAATCTGTGTGTCTTCTGACTTTGATCCTGTGTATCTTTAAAAAGGGCGTATCTGCACTGGTACATAAAACATGTAATGTGGTTTATTTATATATTTATTTCTTTTAATGAGAAACCAGAATTAATAAATTGTACTTTCTGGGCAAAAAAATCCCCAAAACTTATTTAAAGTAATTTTTTTTTTCACTAATAGATACAGTAAACATATGTTTTCATACTCTATATATGTATTATTAACCCTTTTGTCAAATTTTCTGATTAACATCATTATAATTAAAATGTAATTTAGCATTTAGTAATGATGTTACTCCTGTCTTGAGATTACAGTTAAGCTGCTTAAGGTATAAGTTTGGATGTAGTGCAAGAGCTGATATTTGTATGCATGCAGTTTTCTCTCAGTGTACAACATGCAGACGTGCTTGACAATTATTTGCTTTAACACTTTATAGAAGTGGTAGAATGCTACTGTCAAAAAATTTTGCATGAGCGATAGTTACTGGATTCACGTAGGACCAGGTATACACAGAGTTAAGGTTAAAAGACACAGATTAAGCTGGAAGTGCTGGGTTACCCCTAGCTGTTCTTCAGTGTAGATCTAAACCTTAATCCATAAAGATTGTTAGAGCCTCTGGAGGAGCTGGGTGATAGTGGTGACTGTTATCCTAAAAACCAGATGGTAAAGTGAGTGACACCTATAAATGTGCAGGCTGTGTTACTTTGCTGACAAGATGCTAAGCCCTTCTGGCACTAAAGTAAAAAGACAGGTGTTTTTGACACAAAAAAGTAGTATTGAAACTATGCCTCAAGCCATGTGGAGAGTTGGAGCCAATTTTTCAAGTAAAAGTAACTAAAAATCTAAATTGGGGTATACATGTAAAAGCACGACAGCTTCAAACCTTTCAAACCATCCATAAAATTTTGATAAGTTCTAGTGCCTGTCTCATGTGGGTAGAATTAGCCAATTGTCTTTCAAATAAAACTTTAATTGTCAAGGCTTGAATAGATGGCAGCTTTGCATGGGAAATCTTGTGCAGCTCATTTCCAAGTGAAAAAAATGTCAAGTAGGTTTTTTGGGCTGCTATGATAACACCCTTTAAGTTTGGTGATAGAATTCTTCAATTACCTTGATGTTTGCTTTAACCATAGTATGAAGTTAATGAAATGTCCACATACCACATATTATAATTGTAATTAACAAATGTTGGGTTTAGAGATTCATATGGACAACACGGAAACCACAACGGTGTAAAAACCAATGTAATGAGTATACTTACTTTAAAATCCATTATCACTTCAACAGATTGCTTTGTTTAAAAAGGTATTAAAGCTAATAGCATTTAATCTACTTGCTTGGATGTAGCAGTATTTTCAAAAACCAATGAAAATAAAGCTTCAATAATCGAGTACTGCCAGATGGTAACATCTCCAGTGCAGTTCTTTCACAGACAAATTAGGTTTCTGTCTTTTTTTCTTCTTTTGAATTTAAAACACCTATTTATGTCTATGGTGAAAGAAAGCTTTTAAGACATAAAAGCTGCCTCAGGTACTCACCAAAATCAAATCCAAAAATAAATAAAAATTTTTTTTTTTTTTTTTTTTTTTTTTTTTTCTTTTTTTCCTTGTGAAATGAAGTGAATTACCTCCACTAGCTGAAAACCGTAGCTATTTTCTTGGCAAAAAGTCTCCTTGCACATTTAGATTTTGGGGGGCTGGAAACATGTCTGCTGAAAACCATGTGTCTAGGCAGTATGTATTACTGATAGCAGAGACACTTTATCAATGTATTGTATTATGCTAAGAAAATTAGACAATATTGTGATTAGAAGGTAAAGCTATTTCAGTGGCAGGTGCAGAGCAACACATGAAGTGGATGACACTGTTTATCTTTGCATAAAACAATTTTAATTTTGTTTTTCTTATGTTCTCATCCAATGCCAACATGATAGGTAGGTGACACTTGACACAAAAAGCATTGATGGGTCCAAAGAAGACAGCAGAAAAAGAAAGCATGGCTGCATTGTCTTCTGTTGAAATTACTAACCTAGCAGGGTGAAATTAATCTAATACTTTTTTTCCCTCTTCTTCCTCTTCCTTCTTTCATTTCCTTTTCCTTCTTTCTTTTCCTCTTTTTCCTTTCATTTTTCTTTTCCTTTTCCTTTACTTCTTATGAACAGCATTAGCTAAAATCCTTGGGAGCAGAGAGTGGAACCAGGGACTTCCCTCTCCTCAGACTGCACTTGTACTTCTAGGCAGTCTCATTTCATTTACTTTCCTGACTAAAAAATCTACATTTTTGTTTTTACAAGAGATTTGTAACAGAAGAGTAGAGAATTTATTCTAGCCTGGTGATTAGAACATCCTCCAGAGCTTCACTACAGACTGAGAGGACCAGATTTCTGTTTCTTAGGAACTGTCATAGCCATATGATTACTGTGCTAAAACTAGACATTATAACGACCTCAATTTTCCAATATCCATGTTTCACAAAAAGTTGAATTTTTTTAGGGAATTTACTGCATCTTATCTATGGAAATTCATGTTGATGTGTATTTCAGGAAACAGTTTCATTTCCACAGGCAGAGGTTTAGATGTGGTGAAACTAATCTGCTTTTATTGCCATTAGTAATACCAAGAAATCCCTCTCCTGATGGTTTTTTACACCTTTTCTTTACCGTTTATGCACTTCTGTTACTCCCAATAAGGTTTCTGTTGTGTGTTTGAAGCACCATATATTACTCAAGTTCATCACAGAATGTATTTTTTAGTTTGGACTTTTTGTTTTGTTTACTTCTTCAAGGACTGCATAATATATTGATATGTTTGATAGATTACTAGCTTTCTTACAAATTTCAGATAGTTTATTTTGCAATATTTCCCCATCCACTAAGTGTCAAAAATTTTCATTGCTCATAAAAAAGTAATTTTCATTTCAGGTCTTATAATTTTTGCTAACAAGAGCATAGAACAAGAGCCTTGTTTCTTAGCCATCACTTCTTTTAAGACTAAGATATGCATATGGATATCCTTTGTATTAATGTCAAACAAATTATTCTGTGATCCTAGTTCTTTTTCAGTAGGTGCAGACTTTTATCCATATTATCATTCATGTTATTCCAGGATTAACTAGAGGGAAATACAACTTTTTTGAAATGTGAAAAAAGGTCATTCAGGTCTTTCTTGACCTGAAAGAACACTAGAATGATTCTTCATCTGTCTTTTGTACTTCATCCAGTTTGGCTTGGTAGATACAGCTCTCAGCAAATGTATTTGTTACCTGTATGTCAAGACGTTGAAGCGACGGTGAAGTCAAGTCTTTCACTGTGTGAAAAGTCATATTTTCAATATAGGACTGCAAGTTTCTAAGAATTCAATCAAGTGTGCAAGTATAAAATTCTTTCTAACCTTAATGGATCTGGCAGAGATATTAATAAGTAGCAGTCACAAAAGCACAAAATATTTTTGGTTAGAAAGGATGTCCAGAGGTCCAAAACCCAGCTCAAAACTGAGAGTCTCAAACTGGACATGTTAATCCAGATATAGCCTCACAAGTGCTGAAAAGAAGGAAAGAATCCTTGCCCTCTGCAAGCTTATTATATCTTTGATAATGCAGCCTGGTATGCAGTTGCCTACTGTGTTGCAAGGTTACGCTGTTGAGCTTTATTCAACCATGAGCTCCCCCTGGGCCCTTCCATCTATCTGGCCTCCAACCTGCATGGCTGTATGGGAATATTTTCTCCTGGGGCAGGGCTCCATGTTTGCCATTGCTACTGTTGTTGAGGTACCTGTTGCCTGTTGAGCTGGAGCCCAATCTTCCAGCATGCAGAGCTCTTGTCCCCAGCTTGGTGTCACCTGCTCTCTTGCAGAGGTTGCACTCTGCCTTGTGATTGAGCTGTTTCATAAAGACACCATACAAAGGCAGCATTGGCCCCCTTATCCACCCACCCCTCTTAACCATCTGCCCATTGGACTCTACACCTCTGACCACAACCCTTTTAACCTTATGGTTCAAGCAATTATTCCAGGCACTTAAGCAGTTCAGCAATCCAAACCCTACCTCACCAGTTAATCTGTAAGAATACTGAGTGACAGCTTTAAAAGCATTGCTAGCATCAACTTTTTCACTGAAGTAGCCATCTAGGCACACAAGTCAGTCAGGATGGTCAAGCCACACTTTGCCATTCCTAAATGCATGGAGGCTGTTTGCAGTCTTCTCCTTCCAGGAGGATTTGATTAATAGTGAGGCTCAGCTGATGGCCTGCAGTTCTCCAAATCCTCATCCTCCTTCTCCTTGAAATTGGGCAAGAGGTATGCCTTTTTTTTTTTTTTTTTTTTTTTTTTTTTTTTTTTGTAGTAATCAAGAGCTCAATGAACTCTTGTGAACTACACAAGCTTAAAGAGGATTCTTTTTTCTTGGGAAGGTATGTGTGTTAAACCTGAAACTACCGTTGACTGTTATGCTCTTAAATTTACATGGAACTTTTAAACTGAATAGTATTAAAAAAAAGAATAAAAAGAAAAAAAAAAAGAAGCTAACTCATACGCAATTATCTTTGCCTAGGAAAAAAAAAAAAGTGGCATGCACTTATTGGTCTCAAATTCAGCCTGAAGTATTTTTTTATAAAACTGGAGAACAGAGGTTGGATTTATGTCACATACAGTCATTTAATCTTTCTCTATGTCTATGATAGTGATGCAGGTAGATCTGAGGATAAATCATAGCATCTTAACGTGGTAGTTTACTTCTGAAACTCTATGTTTTCTCCAAAGTCTAGGTAAGGAGATTATCTAAGTAGTTCACACTGGGTGACCTAAGTTGTGACATCTGAAATCAGATAAAATAAATACTATGTTTGAAGTGTATTTCATTTCACTGACTTCTGTCCTAAATTCTAAGTACATTAAACTGTGTTTTCTAGTGTTTATGAAGAAAGTAGTAAAGCTTCATTTATAGAAATTGTTATTAATATTAATAATTTTTAAAATTATTTCCTGGCTGCTACAGCAATAGGTGGTCTACAGAGTTCCTCTTACTTGTTGTCCTTTAAGATGAATCTCTCTTTTAGAAGTAAATAGTTTTGATTTAAAAATATTCAATGACAGGGAATATTTGATAATAATTAAACTTATTGTTAAATAATGTAAATTACTTTTTTTCTGAATATGTTGAGTTTTAATTCTTGGTCATTTAGTTTTGCTGGTGTTATGACTGCCAGACTAAAGGATCTCCTATGAGCAAATTTGTTATACAATTAAAGTTTATTATTTGATTTGTTGAGATATTCACAGGTGCTGTTCCTGAGCCTTGAAACTGCCTTGTATAGTTCCCTGAATTACCTCAATCTTTTAGTTTTCTTCCTGATGTAAAGTTGAACACCATATTCTAGAAATGTTCACCCCTTCATGAAATGAAAATGAAACAAACCAAAAAACAAACAAGTGCATTGGTCATATTTTAATATGAAAATCTGCAATAGCTGTATGAGGTTTTGACAATAACTTAAATAAGAGAAACATTAAGTCTTCTTGTTTTCCATCTTGTGTATGAAACTCATGTTCAGCTGATTTTACATAATGGCCCTCAAATCCTTTTGGATATAAGTACTTCCCCAGCTGTGCAAACATGTCTGCAAGGTTTTCTGTTTGTTCATTGCCCACCATTAAAAAAACCTCATGTTTTAACATGTGGTCATGTTAAAATACCTAGTTTGCTTGGGCCCACATTCCATTGTGATCCAAAATTACTCCTAAGCAGTGACTTTTCTGGTATTATTCAGTTTTCCCTAATCCTTATGTCATCTGCAGACTTAGTCCCCAATTTATTTTTTTCATCCATTCATGAAAATCTTAAATCACAATGCAAAGATCTGGAATATAGCAATGGAAATAAACCTGCATGATAATGACTGTTTACCTTTACTTTCAACACTACTAATTAGCCGTTATTTAATTATTTAATGTTTTTTTTTTTTTTTTTTTTTTTTTTTTTTTGTTTAATAGAAACAAACATCAGTAAGTACTGTTATTTTTGTCATACAGAAATTAATCTTCCCAAAAAGAATTGTGTTAATTTGGCTGAATTTATTTTCTCTTAACCTATATGATTTTTTTTCTTGCCAATATCTGTGTTTTCTTAATCTAAATTTCTACAGATATGTAATACTTTGCTTAAAATCAGAATGTGGACTTCTGTGACCTTTTGTTTTCTTACTTTTTTTTCTGTGAAAAAAGTCCAGCTATATTTGTGCCTATGTGTCATCTTTCACTATTTCAGCATGCCAGTCACACCATGTTTTCTTTGAATGTAATGCCCCCTTCTTACAGATGTTTTCCATTCTGTTTTGCAATGAGTACAATACTGTCTATCTTGTTCTTAGTATATTTTGGAATCCATTACATTTTGTTCCCATTATCTGAATCTGATCCATTTATATAGGTGCTTATTGTCCATATGGTGTTATATATTCATATTTATGCAGTATGCTTATAAGAATCTCTTAACTGGAAGAGATAATACCTTATTTCAGCACTGAACGACCCAAAGCTTATCACCTTAAAGGTGAAGAAAAGGTTAGTGATTTTAGCATGGAGATAGTATTGTCTCTGCAGCCCTTTACTCTTGCAAACAAGAGCACAGGAATCTCTAATGAACACAGTTATTCATGACCTCTTTTGTTACAGTGTTACTTCCAAAACACAGCTGAGAGTATTTGGCATCATGATAGTAAATTGGCATAGTATTCCATGAGGTGATAAATGCTGTAACCTGTTCAGTCAAGTATAATTCAGTTAAATATTTTAGGCATAAAATCTGTGATTTTTACAATAAAACAGCTCAAAAGCATATTACCTTTCAGTGTGCATAAAGATATTTTTCTACACTGATATCTGCAGGATTTTTTTAAACTTGTCCTTAGCATGCCACCGAGCACAAAGGTCTGTGCTGTTTGTTCTGCCTTTGGATGGTTAAAAATATCATGTCATGCTTTTGGGTGGTTTTGGTAGGCATAGTATCAGGTATAACAGTTGAGTTAGATATATTTAAGATTGTGTGTATCTTAAGGGAGAGAAAATGGTTATCCTAGCTAATCTGATACGTATTTACCATTTTCCCCTCCTCAAACCTTTTCCACACACAGAGGACAAAATTTAAGTTCTGAACCAGTGAGTCCTTAAGAGGTAAATTCCTTAGGAGGTAGAGTTCTTGCTGATTATAATTTCCAGTGCTGCTTTTCTATTCCTTTGTAATCTCAGTAACCATTTTAACACCTTGTCAGGCATTCAGGAACTTCCATCTGTGCAGACTAGTGCATTTGTGAAATAAACCCATCTGTACAGCTGATTAAAAGTTGGATGAAGTCCATGTTTTGTCTGTATCCTGAAAGAAACAGTATTGCTGCAGCAGTTGTTGATGTAGGGCCTGAATACAGAATGGAATGCACAAGGCTAATGGAGCAACATAGCTTTTAGTGTTTTCATTTGTATTTAATAATTGTTTAAAATAAAATAAGAACAAATTAAGTGTGACAGGCAACACCAATTAGAAAGCCTGCAGTTAGATGCAGAAGGCAGCCCTGAAATGACTGTCATTTCAAGTATGCATTAAACAGCAAGGTGAATGCAGGTAGATAGCTACTGCATGTACTCTTCTTACACTTCTACAAACAAATGTATTCTGAGAGTGCATTTGTTTCATGTGTGTTTTTCATCTGTGTGGAAGGCAATTTTCAGTAGCATGTTTTAGAAAGGTGGAGGAACAGATGCACAGTTCCTTACCTACAAAGTAGGTCAAACTACAAACTGCATCTGACTACTTAATTTGCATCCATATTCGGTAGTCAAAGATACCATCTCTCATATTTTTATTCATAATCTCATTGTCATTGCTGAAAGTTTTATGGATGAAAAGCTGTATATTCAAAAGTTTGTAAGTAACATCTCATCTTTAGGAAAAAAAAAAACAACAGAAAGAACCCAAGAAATTACCTAGCCAAGTAGTAAAAATTGTAGTACTAAAAATTTCAGATGAGAAGACGCAGTATGTGAATTATCCTCTCAAAATTCACATGGGCATATGGAAAAAAGAAAGGAAGAGAAGGGGAAGGGAATTTAAGAGGCAGAATGAGAATCTTTGTCTTGTGTTGTTTTTTTTTTTTAGTATCCTCAGGACAATTGTTATCACTCATCTTCTCTACATAGAAGTGCACACCTACTTTTGGATGTCAGGAGAGGTACAACAGAAAGAATTCATACTACACTGGATTAGAATAAAGAGAACATAATGTAAATTCTAATATATGGATCTGTGGGCTAATGTTAATGCAAATAAATGAATCTACATTAGGTGGTACATCCCCATGCACACATATTAGGTCACATTTTACTGTTGCAATATTAAGAACCTCTTTCCTCAGTGCTGCATGAATGGGTCTACGTTGCTGATTATCCCAAAGGTATTTCAGACAGTGTTTACTCAAGGATATGTCATGTGTTTGCTTGTGTTGTATGGATGTGATGATTCATGCTGTCCAAATGACGGGGGTATAGTTCAGTAATACAGCAGTGTTAATCACTGAGTGCTCAATGTATTGCAAGACCCTTTAATCAAGACCCTTTAATCTTCTTACACCAATAAAGAATATAATGTGGTCTCATGTATGAAACCACATCTAAACTTCCTGAGTGATGAGTTAGGTCTATTGCCCTATCTCCAAGGACTTGCAAGGACTTCCAAAGTCTTTTTTTTTTTTTTTTTTTTTCTTTTCTCAAGGCTTTTACAGTAATCAACAAAGAAACAATACCTTAATTATGTTAGATGCAGCTGGTAATTGTATTTGGTAGAAGCATCCTGTAGTAAAAAAACCCCAAACAAACAAACAAAAACCAAAAAGAAACCTTAAACTTCAGAACACAACGTAATGATAGAAAGGAAGGAAAATCCAGATATTCCAATGAAAGAACAAGTTAGCTGGAATTTATTCACATAATCAGTATAAAGAACTGTTTAAATACTAAAGCTAATTTGTATAGGTGTATGGAGCAGGGGAGAAAGGTGAATGTGTTGTTTTTTTTTTTTGTTCTTGTTGTTAAAGTTGAAAAGTGAAAAAGCACTTAGTTCTGGGATGGGAAATGACAACTATAATTATACACTGCAGAATTGCTGCCCACTGAGTACTGTTTTGTTGAATATAGTTCACTTTTGGTGGTAATAACAATCGTCATGTGGGGAATTGTGAATTCCCTCAAGGAATTTATGATACAGCTCTGGAGCTGAACAAATCCCAAGTGTCTGACTTAAACTAGATAAATGCAGCTGCTTCCTATATAGGACAAGTGTCACTAAAATATTTTTAAAACACTGTTAGGAATTTCAGTGCAGTTGGACTGGTTGTCCAGTTAAATTGTCTTGAATGCACTTTAAATTTATTTTTTAATTTTATTTCCCCCCAAGGCCACAGATTAGCAATGTGTAGGTGAAAAGATGACAGACATGGTTTCCCCTCCTTTTTCAAACACCTTGTTTGGTCTACATAGTGCTGAGCCATCAGCTTCAGGTTTATCATAATTTACCTTCCCACAGGTGCAGAAGGTGACTATTTCAGATAAAATCTAATCGTTACCATTATTTGAGGAGGTTTTCCTTACACTCAAGGTACCTGACTGATGGCTCATATTCTGATTCCTTTAATAGACTAATATACAGAAAGCTTTCTCATTCCACGTGGACTGAGTGACTAAAGGCGCTCCGGGGAAGTACTGTACTGAAGACAACAGAAAGAATTAATTTAAGCAATGTCATATGTAAATCCCTGTTGCCTTTTCACATCAGAATGTAATTCGAGGGATATGTGACCCCACTGGAGTTTGTGTCAGTCTCAGACACGATAATATAGTGGTATAGCACAACTGAGGGAATAACTTTTAGGTTTGAATAATGCTGACTTCAATATGATAGTGACAAATTCACCAGTGATTTACACTGGTGTTACATAGGATGTCATTTGGGTTATGAATAGTATAATAAAGACAAGAATTTGTCCCAGTGTTTTTGCATGAGAAATAAACAAGGCAGCTTTATATGCAGTCTAATTTATTCAATGCAACATAATGTCAAGCTGAGTGTAAAAAAAGGTTTTTGGGTATCGTTTGCAATCAACTAAATTTAAGGGGCTAAAACGTAACATTTATGCTCACCTCCTTGAATATATTTACTGAACAGACATCTTTTTTCAGCCAAACTGTTTGAACAGCTGATCCAAACTCATTAATGTAACAGTATTTCACCAAAAGTCATTCTGATAGCTATTGGTTTGTTAGTAGCTGAATGCAGGAGGCATATAGAAACAGAATCAACTGACAACCCTGGCTTTGAACGTGATGCACTTATAAATAGTTTAGTAACGTCTTTTGAGATTTTCATCTGTGTTTTGAGAGATCAAAATTGTAAGGTGTTTGATAAGATTGCTAATAGACTGACTTTGCTATTGTATGCTTATTTCTCACATCAAGTTACAAACTAGATGCCACTCATTAACATTTTGTTATCATTATCTTCCTAAGTCACAGTGGTAGACCAATTTATCACACAATTTAATTGACCAAAAATAACATTTTTAGTGATGTCAATTGATGTATTGCTCCATGGTATATTTCTAACAAGATTTGTCCAGGTACTTTTTTGGAGCTAGAAAAAATCATGAACAAGAAATGTTGCATAGTTAACTAGTCCAAAGAGCAAAGTGTAAACATGACCAGGGCCAAAACCATCAGAGAACTAGGGTAACATAGAAATCTGCCTCTCTGTAGGACATGATGATGGGATGCCATTGGTCTGAATAGTATCTTCCACCTCTGCTTCGCCTTATCTTAAATTCATGTTACTAGATGGAGTTTAAATGTAGAAAAGAGAGGCTCGTGAGTGGCAACAGCAGGAGAGAGAGTAGGGTGAAATAGATAAAAAACTAGACACCTGCTGTAATCAGCACCTCAAACAAAGAGCAGGGGTTGGAATTCCTTAGCAGAATTAACCATATCAGGCTTGCAGGGTAGTTCTTAGTGTTTAAGAAACTCATCATGCTTAAATGGATAACTACAGATTAATTATGCAGGTAGAGCCTGACAGCTGGAGCTTGACAGCTTGACAAAGACTGGGACAAGATGAAGTGATGTGAAGCAATTATAAGCAAGGAATCTTAGACACTTTTTTTTTTTTTTTTTTTTTCCTCCCCTGTTTTAATCCAATGGGACCTCCTGAAAATATTTCATGAAACTGAACCATACTGTACAAGTTAATAGAACCATCTTATAATATGCTTACAGCCCAGTGAAATACACATCTCAAACATCTCAAAAACATAATTCGAACTTTTTTCAATTTGAAATTTAGGGTTGATAAATTATACCCATAACTCTCTGGATTCCTGGACCATGTAACTTTTTGTACACTAAAATTTTACTAAAAATCAAATCCCATGTATACTCCGTGGTATTGAAAAGCATTTATAGAATCCAACCTTCTCATCTGTTGTATATGATGTTAAAAATGAAGATGGTGAGTTGGTATGTAAATGGTTATTTTGCATTCAAATAAAATTTGTAATGAAAAGAGTTGGTCTTTATCTTGAATGTTATCATTTAGGAAAGAACATACGGTTCTTTTTATCTTTTAGAAAATATGTGATTTCTTTCTTCTGTAGGTCTTTTCCTACCACTAAAGGGGAATTAAAGCAGGAACTCTGACCTTTTCTGTTATATAAGTAAAGTTTTTCTGCTTTACTTTCCAAGTTGTCTAATGGACAGAGTTCATCAGCTGGATGCCAAAGTTTCCATGACACTTGTATTACAGTATTTAATTGTTTCTGCTTTAAATGGTTTAACCAAAATTAGCCCTTGGAGCAACTCTGAGAAGCAGTTATACTTTGCAGCCACCAAGTCTTTAGATTTTTAAAATTTTTTTTAAAAAATTATTCTTGCAAAATTTAATTTAATTTAGTATTCTCAGGGAGGATTTCTCCTGAAAGAGGTGGTTAACTGCAGAAACTATCATGGTCTCTGTTTGCATTAAAATAAAAGCTCATTTAAACTGTAATCACAAGGGGTTGAAGTTGTATTTGAACTACTAATGTACAGAGTGGCTACATGTGGTTTATAGGTCAAAGTATAATAGAGTGAGTGTTTTTTGATTGGTATAAATTGTAACCACAGTTGTCAACTTGGCTCCGAGAATCCCACGCACTTGGGGAAAAATAATAATGTGGTTTTTAATGATGCAAAAGTACTTCAGGATATTGCTTCACCAAATATTATGTCTTCTGTGTAAGTTCCACTTTCCTCCTAGTGCTGCCCCCAATTAAAGCTTTAAGCACTTAACCTGTAGTTGTGAAAAAAGCAGTTTATGATGGGTGTAATCTTACTCCCAGAGGTCTAATTATCTCAGTTGGTTCCCAATTAGTCCATGAAGTTGTTAGGTCTTCCTTTTAATTAGATCTGTTCTTCAAGAAGAACAGTTTTATTTTTCATATTTCACTTTATTATTTCCTCCACTGGAACCCTGCAGGGTGGGAATTCTACTTTGAAATGTTCCTGTTTGTTTGATTGCTGGTTGATGCTTAATGAAGATGATGCTCTTTACCCACATTTTGCATTAAAGTTCAGTTTGGAGATTGGAATGCAAGCCCTTTAAACATGAAAATTAAAGGTAAATATGTACCAAGTGAAAGAGTGAGTACTGTCTTTGTTCTAAAGCATTTTTTTTTTTTCTCTCACAATTTCCTTAGGTCCAATCTCATAAAACTGAAATAAATATTCTAAAAAAATTCTAAACAAATTCTGATTTAGCATTTTCCTAGGGTTTTTTGTGGGTTTTGTTTTGGTAGTTTCTTTACTTTGTTTGTTTTCAAATATTTTTTATTTCATTAATGCATTTATTTATGAGGATGTATATATGAGGAAGTTGGTTAGAAAGTGATCAGTTGTGGTCTTCTTAACTGTGGAATTCAGTCAGCCAAACTCTTTTTGATGTAGGTACTATAGAGTTTCACTGACTGAAATGTTTTCTTCCTGTGATACACAAGATCTGTTTTCAAACCTGCGCCAGTTTGATAATGGCTTTACAGATAGTGAAGTAAGTGTTCATTCAGAATTGCAATACCATTTAAGGATTACTTAATAATCAATTAATATTCTTTATGTATAAATAATAAAGTTCTTAGATTACACTCACCTCTACAAACATGTATCTTAATCTGCATAGGCTACATAAATGAGAATGGGAAATAATTGGTTATGATAGATGTTCTGATATATTGTCTATAGTAATTGGTTGTAGTGTAGTGTAGTAGTGAATTAGTCATAATTAGTCATACTCAAAGTAGTCACTGGGTTTTAGGAATCAAATCACATGAAAACATTGGGTTATCTTGGTCCTGGATACTGAAACATCTTTTTTTCTTTTATCTGAAATTAAGAACTCTGAAAATCAATTATTACTCCTTCAGATTTTATTGTATCCCTTTACATCTCAGACTTTGCAGAAACCCTTTGGCAGGTGGTATCCAAACAGAGAGGTTGTGGTATTTTAAGTGATTAAAGAGAATAGCAAAGAAGATCCAAAAAGCGTACATTGTCCTTTTCCTGACCTCTGGATATTAGTAAAAGAAGTCTGAAGGACTGTTNTATAAGAGACAGCTAATGGACAGAGTTCATCAGCTGGATGCCAAAGTTTCCATGACACTTGTATTACAGTATTTAATTGTTTCTGCTTTAAATGGTTTAACCAAAATTAGCCCTTGGAGCAACTCTGAGAAGCAGTTATACTTTGCAGCCACCAAGTCTTTAGATTTTTAAAATTTTTTTTAAAAAATTATTCTTGCAAAATTTAATTTAATTTAGTATTCTCAGGGAGGATTTCTCCTGAAAGAGGTGGTTAACTGCAGAAACTATCATGGTCTCTGTTTGCATTAAAATAAAAGCTCATTTAAACTGTAATCACAAGGGGTTGAAGTTGTATTTGAACTACTAATGTACAGAGTGGCTACATGTGGTTTATAGGTCAAAGTATAATAGAGTGAGTGTTTTTTGATTGGTATAAATTGTAACCACAGTTGTCAACTTGGCTCCGAGAATCCCACGCACTTGGGGAAAAATAATAATGTGGTTTTTAATGATGCAAAAGTACTTCAGGATATTGCTTCACCAAATATTATGTCTTCTGTGTAAGTTCCACTTTCCTCCTAGTGCTGCCCCCAATTAAAGCTTTAAGCACTTAACCTGTAGTTGTGAAAAAAGCAGTTTATGATGGGTGTAATCTTACTCCCAGAGGTCTAATTATCTCAGTTGGTTCCCAATTAGTCCATGAAGTTGTTAGGTCTTCCTTTTAATTAGATCTGTTCTTCAAGAAGAACAGTTTTATTTTTCATATTTCACTTTATTATTTCCTCCACTGGAACCCTGCAGGGTGGGAATTCTACTTTGAAATGTTCCTGTTTGTTTGATTGCTGGTTGATGCTTAATGAAGATGATGCTCTTTACCCACATTTTGCATTAAAGTTCAGTTTGGAGATTGGAATGCAAGCCCTTTAAACATGAAAATTAAAGGTAAATATGTACCAAGTGAAAGAGTGAGCACTGTCTTTGTTCTAAAGCATTTTTTTTTTTTTCTCTCACAATTTCCTTAGGTCCGATGTCATAAAACTGAAATAAATATTCTAAAAAAATTCTAAACGAATTCTAATTTAGCATTTTCCTAGGGTTTTTTGACTGAAGTTTTGTTTTGGTGGTTTCTTTAGTTTGTTTTCAGATATTTTTCATTTCATTAATGCTTTTATTTATGAGGATGTATATATGAGGCAGTTGGTTAGAAAGTGATCAGTTGTGTCATTCAGAATTGCAATACCATTTAAGGATTACTTAATAATCAATTAATATTCTTTATGTATAAATAATAAAGTTCTTAGATTACACTCACCTCTACAAACATGTATCTTAAACTGCATAGGCTACATAAATGAGAATGGGAAATAATTGGTTATGATAGATGTTCTGATATATTGTCTATAGTAATTGGTTGTAGTGTAGTGTAGTAGTGAATTAGTCATAATTAGTCATACTCAAAGTAGTCACTGGGTTTTAGGAATCAAATCACATGAAAACATTGGGTTATCTTGGTCCTGGATACNTTCCTAGGGTTTTTTGTGGGTTTTGTTTTGGTGGTTTCTTTAGTTTGTTTTCAGATATTTTTCATTTCATTAATGCTTTTATTTATGAGGATGTATATATGAGGCAGTTGGTTAGAAAGTGATCAGTTGTGATCTTCTTAACTGTGGAATTCAGTCAGCCAAACTCTTTTTGATGTAGGTACTATACAGTTTCACTGACTGAAATATTTTCTTTCTGTGATACACAAGATCTGTTTTCAACCTGCGCCCAACGTTTTCAAACCTGCGCCAGTTTGATAATGGCTTTACAGATAGTGAAGTAAGTGTTCATTCAGAATTGCAATACCATTTAAGGATTACTTAATAATCAATTAATATTCTTTATGTATAAATAATAAAGTTCTTAGATTACACTCACCTCTACAAACATGTATCTTAATCTGCATAGGCTACATAAATGAGAATGGGAAATAATTGGTTATGATAGATGTTCTGATATATTGTCTATAGTAATTGGTTGTAGTGTAGTGTAGTAGTGAATTAGTCATAATTAGTCATACTCAAAGTAGTCACTGGGTTTTAGGAATCAAATCACATGAAAACATTGGGTTATCTTGGTCCTGGATACTGAAACATCTTTTTTTCTTTTATCTGAAATTAAGAACTCTGAAAATCAATTATTACTCCTTCAGATTTTATTGTATCCCTTTACATCTCAGACTTTGCAGAAACCCTTTGGCAGGTGGTATCCAAACAGAGAGGTTGTGGTATTTTAAGTGATTAAAGAGAATAGCAAAGAAGATCCAAAAAGCGTACATTGTCCTTTTCCTGACCTCTGGATATTAGTAAAAGAAGTCTGAAGGACTGTTTCTGCTCTTTAGGTTTTGGGTCTTTTGGGTCTATGCCCAAGGTTTTCTGTACCCTCCAACTTTTTGCTAGAGAACAACATGGGCAGAAAAAGCCTTGGAATTTACACTCTAAGAACTTGCTTCACTGATGTTTCTTTCTTCTGCAAACGTCAGTGTGATGAGCAGACAAGAGCCATGTGGCTTGTCTTCTTAAGAGGCAATGTAAAAAGATGTTAGGAGAGGGCTGTATTTCTCCTCTAAGATGAAATAACTGGAAATGTCTATGACGTATGTTGTATCTTTGAAGAAACTTGCTTACTTAAAGTAATATAGATCTTGTTTTGAAATTTTTCAGATTTCAGTTCAGGAGTTTCTTCTCTGTTCTCTGACGTTCATATTCTTGTAACTGTCACCTC
The DNA here is from genome assembly GCA_038090715.1 of Florisuga fusca. Classification (NCBI taxonomy): domain Eukaryota; kingdom Metazoa; phylum Chordata; class Aves; order Apodiformes; family Trochilidae; genus Florisuga; species Florisuga fusca. The sequence goes on from JAAWXA010000003.1 coordinate 43,897,178, forward strand.
AGTTATAAGTTCTCCCTAAAGTATATGAAAAGTTAAGCCCCAGAGCAGTGATCCATGGAAGTTAAGTACACTTCAGGGACAATGTGAAAAAGCTTTAGCTGTGGCTGTTAGTAGGTAGATTAAAATGGAAAGAAGAAAATAGTAATTTGTGTAACTGGAAGAATTTGTGTAAATATTTTAAAACCCCTAGATATTTAACAAAATATTGTTTTGCGGTGTAGATTATTTCTGTTAACTGTGTGAAATATTTAGGTTGATTTTTATTAAAATGGGGTTCCTAATTGTGGAATCTAACCTCTGAAATTGCTCTGACAGACCTTTGTTCATTATGCAGTAATTAGAAAGGCACCATTAGCATCTATGCTGTGAACTTTTCAGTGTAGTTCAGGGCACATGGTAGTATAGCCAATTAAAACAAAAACATTTAAGTGGGTAAGAAAACTATTAAAGCCAATTCATTAGACCTGCATATTTTGGGGTCAGTGGTACAGAACATGCACATCAAAGCACAAAAAGCTTGAGTTGCTAATATGCCCCAAAGCACTGAAGTGAGCAGCACTGCAGATTGTGAATTTGAGAGGTAGGGCAGCCTTAGGGTACTGATTACATTGATGAGGATATGGTAATGACTTAAGCAGCTGTCAAGAGTTACAGAGACCAAAATCCACAAGGATGTGTGGATAAGTAACAGATGCCTTTAAAACTGACTGGTTTGCTACTGTTCAGTAACTTACAACAAAACTTTAATGAGGTGACCTCCACATCATTTTGTACATGTATTAGTTTTTTTTTTTTTTTAAATTTTCAGAAGCCAGGTTCCTTACAGCAGTAGATGAACTCAGATAAGTCTGATTTTAGGAGCTACCAGTACATGTGTCAGATCAGAGAACAGAAGCAGGGGAAGAAGGTGATTCTAAAGGATGCTGAATAGTAAATTAATTCAATCAATACAGGGCCTTTTCAGTGCCTTTTACATATTGAGCTAAGAGCAAACACCAATGATCCTTGAAAGCCTCCTTAAGGCCAACACTATTCTGAACACCTGTGTTACGTCTGATGTCATATAGCAAATACTTCTGACAGTCCAATCAAAACCTACAAACCAAGAATCAGCAATAAAAATAGATTGGTCAACAACTTAAAAGCATCCGGAGACTGAAGTAATAATTCTTTTTGGAGAAATTTGTTTTCTCTCACAAATTTAGCCATCTAAATATTAGGTAATAAGTCAAAACTAGACATCTTGGATCTCCCTGTGGTCAGTGTAGAAAAACAAGATTCTAGGGAGAGTGAATCATGCTGACTGGGGCATCTAATTTCTGATGTTTGAATTATTCTCTGGAAGATTTTTCTCTTTGATCTGTAGAGATGAACTGAATGAGTAACTTGGATTGGATGCGTAACTTGTGAAAGGGTAAACTTCTGGCTGGAAAGCTGCCTTGCAGGAAAGGCCCTGGAGGTATTGATCGACAGCCAGATGAATATGAGACAGAAATGTGCCCAGGTGGCCAAGAAGTATCCTGGCTTGTATCAGGAATAGTGTGGTCAGCAGGAGTAAGGAAGTGGGCATCCCTCTGTACTTAGAAGGCTGCACCTCAAATACGGTGTTCAGTTCTGCCAAAACTGCTGCAAAGAGGACATTGAAGTGGTAGAGCATGTGCAAAGAAGGGCAACAAAGTAGGTGAGGAGTCTGGAGCACATCTCTTGCGAGGAGAATCTGAGGGAAGTGGGGTATTTCACCTGAAAAAAATGAGGTATCACTCTCTACAACTACCTGAAAGGACGTGAAGTGGGTGTCAGTGTCTTCTTCCAAGTACCAAAAGATAGAACAAGAGGAAATGGCCTCAGGTTGCAAGGGAGGATTAGATTTGATATTAGGATAGTTCCTTCACCAAAGTGATTGTCAGACACAGGCTTTCCAGGGAGGTGGTGGAGTCCCCATTCCTTTAAAAGATGCATAGGTGTGGTGCTTAGGGGCATGGTTTAATAGTGGACTTGTGAGTGTGCTTGGTTAATGGTTGGACCTGATGGTCTTAAAGCTCTTTTCCAACAAAAAACATTAAAAAAAAAAAATCCATGGTTCTATGATTTTCATATAACAGACAGTGGAAGAGGGGTTAAATAATAATGTCCATGTGAAAAATTACACACTTTGTATGACAGTGTAATTATCTTCCCATATACAATCCATTTTTAGTTAACTCCCATATTCCAGTACTTGCAGGCCACTTATTCAGTGTATAGAGTCAACTGTCCTTTTTCCCGCTGCTGTAGTTCCTAAAAGTGTTCCACCAATATAACTGAATTGTGCTACTTGGACAATATTGTCAGTAGTGGGGTGCAAAGTGGTATTGACCTCCAGAAAGGTATCGGGAATCATTGACACCTCACCTCAGTTAAGCTTATATAAAGTGCTGAAAAGGTCTCATACTGATTATAATAATTCTTCAGGGATGACCATCTTTCCTTCCTGCAGTTTGTGTGCAGAATTTTTTAATGAGCAGCTCAGTGATCTTGTCCACAGAGAGGATAGAAGTGAGGATAGTTGAGAACCAATCAGCAAGGTGATTAATCACTGTTAACATAAGAGCAGGGTACTGCCAACTGTTGGTATGCATTGTTTGACTTGAATGCATTTATCTGGGGAGGTGGAAGTCTCTCTTTATTCTGACTGGAGCAACCCTGCTGCTTCCAACAGCTGCTGAAATCAGGCATGTTTCATTGCTATTAATCCAATGCAAGAAATCATTGTCATGGTGCTGAGGTGCTGGACAACTGTCATTCTTTCTTTTGTGAATTCTGAAGTCAAGTTAAGGTGACTCACGTGGCCCAGTCAACTAAGCTTTAACTAGATAAATGATTTTTTCCTGCTCAGATTTCAGGGCTGTCATTTTCCTTTGCAAAATGATGCAGGGTGTATTCCATCTAGTAAGACTCAAGAGTAAATTAGAAAGAGTGTACTCCTCCTTTGTACCAGATGTGAATAGCTCTCTATGCTGATACTCTGTGTGATAAAATCAAGGATTTGTTTATCATTTTTGCATCTCAAAATTACACTGCCTTTTTCCTGCTGCTTTTGTCAGCACATTATTAAGATTTTTTTCTTGCTTTGACTCTCCATTGAAGATGATGGATGGTTACTTCCTTTTACTGTCAGCTACCCAGTGATTAAGCAATTGAGAGTAGGAGAATATAGGACCAAGACCCTTTCCATTTCACAGAGTCTTAGACTTATAAACTGGGAAGGCAAGCATTAAATCTACCCTAATGTATGTAATGTAGGCTGCTGTCCATCACCCTGGTATGTGAGTGCCTCCTAAATGAAATAAATGGCAGTAGAGAGTCTGTAGCTGAACAATAGTGTTCCTCTTGTTTGAGACAATTAAAAATCCCACCATACTTACCAGAGGTTTGTATTATTTGTGGACTGATTTGCTATCCTCTCTCTACTCCTGTCCTCAACCATTACAATATAGAGTTTCAATATTAAATTCCACTTTTATAATGAAAGGTTTTCTTCAGAAATTAATTTTGTAGAACTGTGTTTTGTAGAATTTTATGAAATTAAGATCCTCAAACTTCATATTTCTGAGTTCTTCTGTGAAACTCTTTCATAGCCACCCAGCTTCAACTGGGTGTTTTTTACTTATACTAACCATGATAATCTGACTATACCTCTTACAAGGAAGGAAGTATGATGATATTACATAGTTTGCTGATTTTGTTTCTTCTTTTTCTGTTGTCCTGAAACAAATAACTTGTGAAGTAATAGCGTTTGTATGATAATTTAAGCAAATAGTACTTTTGGTCAAAAAAGATCGTTCTCTAAATTGCTAACTTTTATTGCTATTTTGACATGATTGTTTTGTAGCTCGGAAGTGTATATTCTGGTTTCTGAATAATTAGAAGCTATAGGATGGTGACGGTGTGGTGGTTGTTGTTTTTATTATTAACTTCTTTCTTTAATATAGATTCTTCTAATTAAGTTATATAGGTTGAAACTGTACTCTAAACTGACCAGAGAATACTGCTGAGGTGACTGTTTTGTTTGTATATCATCAGGCTACATGCAAAAAATTGTTCTTCCTTCTGCTTTTGATAGTATGTATCACATAGAAATATTTTATTTATACCTATATTTATGGTTTTATTTATAATTTCAAAGAGAAACTCAGCGATCCTGAATACCATGAACAGAAAAGTGAATATACACATTTATCAATGTGTATTTGAAGTTTCATACCTATATGTTTTGCCTCTAATATTTACCCCGTGTATGCAACACATATTTATTGTTATTTCTCACATATCCCATGTCCATTTTCCATTGTAACCATTTAAGGTGTTTTATTTGCTGCTCTGGTAGGTTAAGAACAGTAAGTAATATGAAATGTTAATGAAGTACTTAGTAACCATAATAGAATACCTGTTTGTACTTTTATTGACAGATCATTATATGAAATAACAATAAAAAAAGTCTCAATCAATACATTCCCAGCCATTTGTCTAGAATAAGAAAACATAGACTATTAATGTTTCCTATATTTCTTAGAATACCAGCAAGGTGGAGGTTAGTAAGGAAGGTTACAAAAAATATGACATGTAATGTAATGTTGGCTTGCTGGTATGAGAACTTGAACATACTCAATTTATGCAATGGTGAAATAAACTGTTTCAGAAAATGAAGAACATAAATAATAGTAATTTTGGAGTTTAGTGATAGTATCCAGAGCATTGGTAACCAGTACCGAGAAGGGATCATTTAGAAGAAGTTTTTCTTATTATAAGAGCTAAAAATCCATGACATATGATAAAACTAAGCTGATTTTGTAAAACCTATTTACTAATGTGTGTATTGTAACTCTGCTTAGAATGAGGAGTTAATTTAGACGGCTGAAACCAAATTACAGGTTCAGGATAGCACCTGAATGAGTAGGAAGTTAGGTTTGCCTTCCAAAGATAAGCTTGGAGCCTTGGTCTTCTTAATTATGTCAGTGTACAACTGAGTTCACAGTTCCATGTATCTCCCTGTTCCTGATTTTCCTTGGAGACTCTGTTGATTTGGTCATAGTCAAGCCACATTATAGAACATTATGTAGCACTTTGGACAGCTAATGGGCTTCAGAAAAGTTGAGTCCTCACTTAAGATTATATCACAAGTATAACATTTGCCATATGGTAAAAATTAGATTCCCAAATTTGAGAGTAGTTTTCAACTAATTTAATTTCACTAGCTCTTGAAAATGTGTTTCTAGTAGCTTGGTTTTCAAAGTTATGGTCAAATAAAAGTTATTAAACCAAGTGTTTTATATAATAATCTAAATCTGAATTTTGTAGACTACTGAAAATGCTTGCTACCTGATCATGAAAATGTTGTCCAATATTGTCATTTTGACAAATAACAAATTATAAAAAAAACACAACTTGAGGTTCTGCCTGAGTATACATATTCCATATTCTGAAATAATATTGTAAAAAAGTTATTGGAAAAGGATTAGTAGTTCTTCCTTTTCCTTTTCCTTTTGGTTAGCAAGGCAGTCTTTCAAAAGCAGCAACCTTTTTATATGAATTTTCCTTATAGCTATATAGTGGCTCTCGAATATCTTGAATGCTTGAAGTCAGCCCAGCTATTTCTGATTTTTTGTATTTAGCACTGATTTGACAAATATTACCTCTTGACATCTTGAAGTTTTTCAGTAACTCTTTGCATGCTGGAATGTGCAACATGCTTAAGAACTGCAAATATTTAATGATGCTTCATTAATTTCAGTAAAATGATGGGAGGCATATTTTCAAAATGACACACTGATATCACTGTTCTGGGAATTCATCATGTTTTGCAAAAATTACAACACCCATAGGGCAATAAATCAGTTAACTATATTCCTCTAGGCCTAGAAAATGAGCTAAATCACTGTTTCAGAAACAACTTTTCCCAAGCTCATTTAAAATGAGAAGGGTTGGAAAGGAAACATTAGTACAGGATTAAATTGAAAAGCCAAGGGAGGTATGTTTAGGTACAATAGAAGGGCATCATGGGGACTGTGAGCAGGATTCTTACTGTCACAGTATATAGCTAGAGATAATAAGAATGACAAAAATGTGCTGTAAATAACCTATAGCTATGGAGAAAACTGAAATAAGAAAATAAAAGAGCTACTTATGCTCTCTACACTTTAAACAAGATGATCACTCCACAGTTTTCTTCCAGCTGCGGGGATAGGGGGAAAAAAACCATGATGAAACTGTGTGGACAATATTTTTTTAACTCCTGATGGGACTCTGTCCATACTATGTTTGTATCCATTTGAAGGTTTTGATCTCTGTAAAATACTATAATGTTCTGGAAAAAAAATAATAATGCAGTACCAAGAAATCTCTCATTCTCCTTGATTGCTTGTGTGACTTATTCCTTGATTAGTCATACAAACACATACATATTATTAAACATGTGTTTTTATGTACAAATAATTCTATAGTTTTTTTCTGTTTCCCCCCAACTGTCATTTAATTCTGCTTAATGTAAAATGACACAGCAGAATTATCAGGTAGTAAAAAAAATAAATATGCCAGGGGTCTTCTTCATTATTTGTTATGCAAACAATGAGATTTTATGTTAAAGAATTTTCATAGTTGTAAAACTGAGTTCTATGTAGAATTGTCCACTATATTTGAAATACGGGAAAATACTTGAGTGTAAAAGAAACTGCAAATCATAGAAATGAAGTGCATATTTCCAGTCCAGTGAGCTGATTGTGGCAATTGGGAAATGTATCTGCAAAAATATTGACAGTTCCATGCAGTTCTTGAAGCTGGGTAAACTGCAGATAATTCTAAAATAAGACTCAGGAACAGATTTAGGATGAACATCAACATTTCATTGTTTCGTTGGACTGAAGAAAACTGTGAACCTGATGGAAACTCCAAATTTACTGCATTTACATTTTTTTCTGTAGCTAATTGAACTCTTGGGGAGAACTGATTAGTATATTTCGTTGACTACTTTTCATATGTGAAGATGCACCTCTTACAACTGATAACTAGTCCCTGGAGTTATACATCCTTTTGTGGAGTTGTCAGAACAGCAGTCAAAAGGATGGCTTGTGTAGACATACTCTAGCAAAGTTTCAATTAGTTCACTCAGTACTGGGTGTGATAAGACCTATTTTTGCAAAACACTTGTCTCTGCTAGATTCCATTACCACAGTATGGGAGTCTGCTAGATGGAAGTAGCAAAGCTCAGTTGTGTGAATTGCAGTGCATGTGCAATTCCATGCATATAGCACATGCAAACTGCAGTAATGTCTTGGACTGGAGAATACACATCTTCCCAAAACTGCATGTGTGCCATACAGGTAAACATTGATACATTAAAATGATGCCATAAAATGATGTCACAGTTGTGATTTCCCCTGCCTATATATTCTGCCCTTTTCTTTCTTTATTATTATTATAATATAATAATATATTTGTTATTAATTCACAATCTTAAATCACCTTGACTGGCAAACATTATTAAAACTAAGTACATATATTAGAGTAACTGTGTTTCCATATTCTCTATCCGTTAATTTCAAAAAACATAAAATATTTTCTTTTTTGTGAATAAGTACATATATTGGAGCCTTGTACTCATCGGCATCCATTAGTTACTGTTATACCATACTTAATATCCTCAAGATCTGAGTCCTTGTAGGTTGTTCTTTGTGTCAATCTGTAATAACCCCAAACCCACATTATAGTATACATGGAAGTTGTATTCTTTTTCTAAGCTATGGAAATGCTGGCTGTTACAGGTTTTCGGTAGAAGGACTGGGTTGAGAGAGCATGAGTTTGATTTCTGATATTAGATAATTGTAAGGCTGGGTCTTAATTGGTGACTGTCCTGAGCAGGAAGTTGAAAAGAGTTCACTACAGGCAACCTATGAGAACAATCAGATGTCAAAAAAAAGATAAATCCATTAGGAAAGTTGTAAAGAAAGGCAGCTGTTCAATCTGTGTGGTCATAACAAATAGAGACTAAAATCAGCAAGAGAGATTTAGATTAGACATTAGACAGTATCTTGTAACAGTAAGGATACCTAAGCACTGGGTTTAGAGGTTTGAGGAAGGTTTTTAAAACCACACTGGTAAGAGTTTTTGGTATTAGACTGGCGTCATCTAGGATAGAAACAAATGTAGTTGTTTCTGTAGAGGGGAAAATGAATAGAAAAATGTCATGTTTTGAACTCTGTGATAGCCTTTTCCTTCCATGATTACTTACTTTCAATCTCCTCAGGATTGCTTTCAGGATGTCTTTAAGTGTGAACTGGGATTTCTTTGTTAGAGGGAGAGAAATGGGTTTTTTTGGTGTTAAGAAATAAATTTTCTACATATATACGTTTGTCTATTGTCACCTCATACCATTTGCCAATACCAAATTGAAGACTGGTCAAAATTGTTACACTTAAAAATTATTTTGGAGAACAGTACAGAACAAGTTGTTGTTTCCTGTCCTAAGGAAATCTGCATTTAAAAAAAAAATCCCATAAGCAAGTAGTGGTATTCTGCCTTCTGTTATTCTTTCATGGCTGCTTTTTCTTATAGTTCGAAGACACATGTTTTGATCTGGTTTCTTCTATTTTATTTTTTCCTCTGGGTACATGATAACAAAGTGTACATGAAAATAAATGTTTGGGCATTTGAAGTGACTGGCTATGAAAACAGCTTGGAGATGAGACTGAAATTTTGTGGCTACTTTGAAAAACAAAACATGAAAATAATAATATTTTGCAGCAGAATTCCCTAGAAAATCCTCATGGACAGAACTGGTTTAACAGTGTGGACAGTTCAGTTGGCTCTGAACCGTTGAATGATACAATGCATCTAGGAAAGAGGGAAAGCTGCTTTTCTTTTCCCCTTCTTTAAAGTAATTCCTAGCAAAAATGCTGTGGAGAAAAATATGCTTTATATATAGTGAGTATTAGAACTAACCTACATCTGAATCAGAAAACAATACTTTAAGCAGGGATGCTAGGAGAGAGTTCTTAGGGCCTGAGTTGGCTATCAGGAGTTTGAAGGGCTAAAAAGTCTGGCATTTAAGTCTGGTTTAGTCTGGCTAAAAAGTCTGGTTTGATGATGGATTGACAGTGGTCTGCAGGTTACAAATCTTGGAACTTATAACTTACTGATTTTTAATGGGATTTAATGTTATGCAGACACCCTTTAACTGATGTCTGCATTTTTCCCAGTCCAATAATATTCTGCATTAATGTGACATGTCTGTTTTGATTTGGTTTTGATGGAGCTGTTCCAGGGATTTAAATGAAGAAGAGCATTTGCTCCTGCACTGTATGGAAGTTTGTAAATGATTAGTAAATTACAGAAATACCTATTTTATTCACAGGTATAAAGTTGAACAATTATAGAGACAGAAACAAATGTCAAGCAACCCAAATGTAGCAAATAATTAGTTACAGGAGAGGTAGGTTAGGTCTGAACAGCAAGAAAGTAGGGGAGTAGAGGAGATTTGTCAAGACACAGTGATAAAATTGTCCCAAGTGTCTGAGTGATCACAGAAAACAAACTCTTTACAAAAATTATGAGATCGTGTGAAAGGATGGAAATGCACCTCGGTGGTGAAAAATGATAAGTGATCAGAAAATTTAATTAGGACTCAGTCATGGAATTTTTATTTGTCGATTGGTTTTGAGGAAATAAGTGTTATAATTCAAGTCTTTCTTCCCTACAAATTAATTCCTGTAAGGTTTTTATAGTATGCAAAGTTTTAACCTCTGAATTTAATAGTCTTGCAGTTTATTTAAGTTAAACTGCATTTCTCCATCTCATGGAAAAGATTGGCCTATTAATAGTGTCCTTTTCAACATATGGTGTTATATTCTGTCAGTACTTAAACAGGACATGGTTCCTTTTTTATCCTGAATCCCACTTGTACTTCTAAACTGATGATGCAGAGTTATCAGCATTAATTTTGTTACAGAAATCTTGCCAGATCTTTCTCATTGCCTAATGATTATCTGTGCTGTAGCTTGTATTCTGTGTTTCCCAGAATTCAGTGTTCTTTTAACCTTATTGAGTGATTTATTTTTGCACTCAGCAGGCTCTGAATATTCATTTTTTTCATATCACAGAATTGGATTATTGCATGCATCTGTTTTTGCCATTTTTTAAAGGAATAGAAATATGAGCAGCCTCTTTTAGAGTGTTTGTGGTATTTTTGTAGAAATCCTCCACATCCTCTCTTATTCTATCATAAGAAATACGGAAAGTATTTCTAAACAACTTTCAATCTATGTATTTTTTATATTTACTTGACTTCTTTTAAATAAAAATATAAAAATAAGATTTCATAAAATAAAAATACAAATTAATAAAAACTTTTTTTTGTTCTCTTGAGCTAATGGTATCTGCACAACATTAAGGAAATTATTCTTCCTCAAAAACATTGATCCCATTTCTTCATCATCCCACCTTCCTAGTACTGAAAGTTAACAATAAACGATTATGTTAAAGGCCCATGGCTAATTCTTGTACAATTCTGTTGAATTTTTGTATAAAATGTGTAAGGATGCTGATGGGAAAAAATCATACACCTACACAACCAAATGCAAATAAATTAATATTGAACTAATTAAGGCATATATGGTAGTGGCTGTCCAGTATATTATGGGATAAAGACTGGTTGTAAATTAACTTACTAGTACATGGGGAAATAGAAGAGTATAAGAGACTTTGAGTACCTGGTAGTAGAACATTAAGAGTTTTGCTGGGAAAATGATTCTGATAAAAGAAGCCTGAAATTGTGACAGATTGTATGATAATAGCATTTCTTATAATTCAATTTGCCAGATATACATTTCTTCATGTTTTTCTGTCAAGGGAGGTGCTGCCAGAGTAGCAAGATTAACTGAAGGAAACTTCTAATATGCTTCCAGTTAGACATTTAGTAGAGTTTAACTGGAGTTATGAATAACTAAATAGAATCAACCTAGTGTGCCAAGTGAAAGCTGAGGGAATCAAAACAAAGATCATACCTTTGATGCAGTATTTCTATGACAAGTTCACTAAAACAAAGCTAATAGTGGTTTTACAGCACTGCAGTGTTCACCTTCCTACTGAGTAATCTTTATGCAAGGTTGTAAGCATTGTAGTTTCTGATATGTGTGAGACTCAGCAGTGTGAATAGTGTGGGTATTTAGTAGGTAAAACAGTCTTGATCCAGGCCTTTGGAAAGTAAAAAAAAGAAAAAAAATTCAAAGGTGGGATTTTTGCAATTTATATGAATGCTGTCCCTGTGATTACAATCTCAGTGGAACTAGCTCTGGTTACTTCTTGAAGATGAGAACTCATTTTATTCTCTACAAATACTTTTAACATATTATTCACAATGGAGGTAGGATGTGAATTCATGCTTACATGAATGTTGAATTTGTGCTCAACATTCATTTATAATGTAAAGGTATCATTTGACACTTTCAGATATTAAAAAAAATCCTCCAAAATCAATAATACCTCTCAATACCAAATCAACTGAAGGCAAATGAAGAATCACAGTGATTTTAGTGAGCTCCTCTTGCACCCCTAATAGACCACATTACAAACAGAAAACCTATCCTGTTGCATTTTAAAGCAGTTCAGTATCTTTGCTGTACCATGCTGGACCATATTCTTGCTCCTTAGAAACTAAAGATAATTACTAAGCTCTTTTTCTCCTTTACATCCATACTTTCAAAAAATTGTATGAATAATTTCCTGTCTATATAAAAAATATTACTGATTTTTTCTTACATACCCACTGGGCTCTTGGACACAAACTGTTAGATTTATAAGAGTCTACTAAAGAAGCACCAAACAAAAAGGAAAACTAGAAATACATATGAATATCAAGATTATTCAGACTGCAAAGAATTCTTGCAATAAAATCAGCTCTTTATTACTTTAAGACTCCAGTGCATCTAATGCAATTACAGTATCCTCCTCCTTTCAGAAGTTGATATGAGCAAATTATAATTCTGGTGATGTGAGTGAGGAATCGATTCATACTTATCAACAAAGTGCTTTCATCAAGGGTGACCTATGGTAGAGATTATGTATTTTTGTATAGAAAACAAGCATGGTTTTTAAAGTTTTACATAGCAGCCACTTTTTCATACTTTGCCTTTGCTCTCCTTCCACTATGACGGATAAATGTAACAAAATCCTGGAAACATGAAGAAAATACAGTAACAGAAGTGCTTTCTCTCCAGTTTTCTCCCTCGAGACTTTGAGTGTTAATCTCCTTTTTCTGATTGTTTCATTGTTTGTTTTTTGTTTGTTTTTTTGTTTGGTTTTTGTTTGTTTGTTTGTTGGGTTTTGTGGGGGTTTTTTGGTTTGTTTTTTTTTCAGAATAAACCCATAGACAGTATTGGTCCTTCTTATTCTCCAACTGTCAGTACAACTATGAGATTTTAGGCTTTTCGATCCAAAAATAGACCTAAAAATAGCTTGACTGCTTGATATAGATCAGGGCAAAATAAACAATATTGAGTCCTGAAAATGTATGGAAGTTGTCATGAATCTATCAGCTGCTGACAGAGCAAGATTAGGTGGCTGACTTTTAAAGGGGATTTGTTGTTCTCATAGCACCTATTTCCACTTTTCAGGTTATATTGCTGATAGATTACATTTCTGAGTTGTTCTGATCTTTCAAAAGCATGGATAATAAAATCTCAACTACATGTTTCATATACTTTACTGTCTTTTACTAGCTTCTAATTCAGAAAAAAAAATCTATGAAAAAGAGCTATATACTATTTAATTTTAATTAATTGTTTGTTGCTTATTTTGTTTTTTTTATTTGTTGGGTTTTCTTCTGCGTATTTAATGGAATTATCTGTTGATTTTGGCTCTTCTGGAATCTAAAAAACTCAGAATCGTGTTTAGAACTGTGTAAAGAAATTGTAGAATTACAAATAAAACCAATTCTCCAAGGTCTGAGGAATGCTAAAGGGTGTTCACCTCTTGCATTTGATATAAGTGAATTTTGTAAGCCTCTTGTTTGTAATTTAATTAGATGCTCAGTTTTAAACATGTTGATTTCCTTTGATGAACTAGTGAGCTTCCACATCCTTTTCACACCAAAAATATATGGAAAAGAGAAATGTATCATTTTGAAAAGAGAGGAGATAAATTATTGAGGATGTAGTAAGAGAGAGAGATTACTCCAGAGATAAAGAAAAAGCAATTGGATTATGTGGAGGTCTCTCTTTCTAGATACTGGAGAAGGTCTTTCACATAGCTTTTAAGAGAATACAATACCTTTGACTCAAAATATCTTAAAAGAGAGTAAGAGTTTGAGATAGACTGACAAATAGTTTTTTAAGGACAGTATAATTAAAAAAAAAAAAAAAAAGGAAAAGAAAAAAGGAAAAAAAACCTTAAAGTTCCCTGATTAAGAAGTGCATAAAAGCTTTTATTCTATTTCTCCCCTTACATCTTAATCATAAAGACATTTACAGCCTCATTATGTTTCTAAAATGAAAAACTTTGTCTTAAGATGTATGAGCATGACAGAACAATGCTGTATGATTTTCCTTTGAAGTTCTGAAAAAATTCTCATCACATTGTGTGACAATTTCTTAATGAGAAGATGTTGATGGAGTGGAAGCTCAATGATTTTTTGAGTGAGTGGCAAGGGTTTTCTTTGAGATAAAAAGACTGAAAAAGCAAACTGTAACATTCCTATTGATCCATACACTATTTTTAGCTGTCTTAGTTACGTTTGCTTATTTTGCCATAATTTATTTATCACTAAATTACTTTGTGGAGTCTCAGAAAGACCTAAAATGGATTTACTGGTTATTAAAAATAACCCACAAAACATAACCCAAAAGCTTATTTTCATTGTTAAAAGCTTTAACAGTATAAGAGGAAACTCAAAAGGGCAGGAGGAGAGGATATGACAAATATAATATGTAAAAGACCTGCCTTAGCATAGTACTCAGTTAACAATCAATTCACTTTGGAACATATAAAATTGCATGTTGTTCAAATTTAGTCCTATCACCACTAAATTACATATACTCTAGTTTGAAACATAAGTAAATGCTAAGGGCCTCATACTTTTTCCTTTTTTATGAAAAGATAAATATAAGGTTTTGCTATCAAAAGCTCAGTATCATTTTTGAAATAGATTCCCTCCTGATTTGTTTAAAGTGAACTTGTTTAATAAATTTTATATACACAATCTGGAGACCCATGAAGGAAAATAAGTAATCAGTTATTCATTATTTCATTGGAAAAAATGCAGTTTTTAATTAAAGAAAAAAAACCAAAACCAATCAACTAAAACCACCAAACCAAAACAACCCCAACAAAACAAAAAACACTTTTACCACTCACTTCTGCTGTAACCTTGTTGAAGATAGCATAAAGTTGCAAATCCTGGAGATACAGTGTACATGTTATACATATATATATATATATGTAGATGTTATACATAACATCAAATATGTTGAAGTGCTCTATCTATGAGGTTCTGAGCCTCGCCAGTGCCAGTCAGACTGTTTGATTACTCTTCTTTGCTCTGCAAAGTTAGGCACACCTGGGCAAAGCAGCTGGAGTAGTCTCAGGAGCAGATCTGCTCACACAAATTGTCACAGCGCTATTGACTTCACAGGAACTATGAGAACAGTCACTGCCTTATTTGATTGCTGTCTTATTTGAGAGGATAATCTGATTTACATTGTTTTTGCAGGAGTGTAAATGATTACCTAAGGTAAAACACCACAGAGGATCAAGTCTCAGTTCTTCAGGAGGCTACAGTGAAGACACAAACATCTTTTGATACACATGCTGGAATTTAATGCATAAGCAATAGTCTTTTCAGTGTACATGCTACCTAATTAGGGTTTTTCAGGGTTACTGTTTTATAAACCACTTTTTTTTTATGGTCACACATGATAAAAATATACAAACTACGAGAGGAAAATTTTCACAGTGCAGTATCTTTTCAAAAATACATACTTTTCCCTTATTACATGAGGCTTCAATTTGTATTAATTAAAGCTACTTCCTGGGTGGTCAAAGATACAAGGTGAATATTTTGTTAGGATATTTTACACTATAGCTAAACACCCTGGTGTTTTATTGCTAATTTTCACATTTTCACTGCAGTTCCTCATTGCTTTGGTGGGCTGTGAAATTATGCTTTACTCCTATGAAACAAGACAATGTTTTTTAGTCTGTTAAATGGGAGATCTTTTTTTCTGAGTTCCAATTTCAAAGTTTGGTGTTTATGCTGTTTGCTTTTAAAAATAGACTTATTTTACTCTGCAACAAAAGAAATGTGAGTAGATGTCATAGAATCATGGAATTTTCAGGGTTGGAAGGGACCTTAAATATCATATAGGTCCAGCCCCCTTACCCCCTACTAGATCAGGTTGCTCAGAGCCCCATCCAGTCTGGCCTTAAAAACTTCCAGGGATGGGGCTTCCACCACCTCTCTGGACAACCTGTTCCAGTATTTCACCACCCTAATGGTGAAGAACTTCTTCATAACTTCTAATCTAAATCTACCCTCCTCTAGTTTGACTCCATTCACAAAAGCAAAGCAAAAACCAAACCTAACCAGACCCATATATTAAAAAAGATGACCTTGATATAACTTCCCTCTGGCAAAGAGGTGTTATTTCTCTAGAAATTGGTTGCCTCTGATTAGCTTGGGTAGGAATTATCTCATCCAACTCAGTTGTCTTAAGAATTGCTGCCAAATTGTAAACTGGAGATCTGGCTCTTCCTGTGGTCAGTGGAAAGAAATTGACACCAAGTGATTAACAGTCTTCAAAACTTGGTGACTGAGAGGTGGGGATTGTCTGGAAGAATCCTTTGCAATGGATAAAAAGGGAGCCTGTATACATAGATGAGTCTTAGATAGCTGGTTAGCTTTAATACACCTCACGCTGCATATACGGTATCTCCTACTTAAGATTTTTATCAGGTACTTGTAGAGGCAACCAGGTGAACACAATCAGGTGTTGCCAGTCAGGAGGAGGAAGGCAGGAGCTCCTGTTGGTCCCACCTGTGCCCAATTAGGGCTGGCCCCAACTGTGCATGAGCAGAACTGGGGGACCAGTAAAAGGTGAGCTTCCAGAAGTGAGCTTGGTTCACTCCTAACCAGCCCAAGGAAGAGGATAGCTGATTCCAGAGCACTAGCACTGAGATAGACTAACTGATTCTAAGGACAACTTTCAGAGTGCTGTCCTTGCACCTTGGCAAGAACACCTACTGGACCTCAAAACACTGTGGTCTAGGAAAAGATTATCAGCAACAGGTACTCACAAAAATATTTAAAAAAACTTAATGGAGGGGACATCAAGTATTTTTCCCTTCTTTCCTAAAGTATTTCTGAGAAGTTTTGCACCTTATTTCATGTTCAGAATTTCAAAGAAAATTTTACTTTCTCCTTCCTTAGCAATGTGTGTGTATGTGACCTGTTTAACACTGGCCCGGCAATTAAACCGAATAACAGATGCTCTCTCTAAAACCCCCTCTCCTCCCTGATAAAGAAAGGAGAGAGAATAAGGGAGAGAGACTTATGGGTTGGAAACTAAACTACACAGCTTTAATGAAACAGTAATGATAAATAGGAAAAATTATTAAATATATACAAATATATGGGAAAATTGATACCATATTCTTCCTCCCTTCCCCTTAGTAACTCTCATGTCACCACCAAGGCTGCAGGGCAGCCCTGGGAAAGTCCAGGCTGGACTCCTGGAGTCGGCAGCAGTCGGGAGCTGGAGGCAGGAACACACAGATTCAGGCTGGCACGGATCAGGACCCCAGGCAGAGGAATGGATGGAATCCTCTCAGGATGCCAAAGCACAAAGGGACAGGCGAAAAAGGGGAAGCAGGAAGGGAAGGAAAGGGCTTTGACCCTCGTGATCCTTCAGATTTATACTGAGTATGACGTGTATGGGATGGAATACTCTGTTTGGTCAATTCTGGCATCTATCTTCTCCAGCCCTCCCCAAAGGAGGGGTTCAGGTGGGACCTCTTTACTCCTTCTGGAGGGTAAAATGTTCCTCAGAGCTGAGCAGTGTCCTTGGCTCTGCATGCCAGTCTTTAGCAGTAACTATAAACATCCAGTGTTATCAGTCCTAGAAGCAGACACTGTCTGAGAAACTTGCTGTTAATTTCAGCAAGTGTAACTACTTACAAGAGACTTAGTTGAAAGCAAAAGTACAAACCAAAAAATTACCTTTATCCTGGCCCAAACCAGGACGCCTGTTTTGGTGGGTTTGGGGTTGTCTGGGAAGCTGTTCTATCTGTATCTGGTATCCTTGGAAATCATATGCTTACAAGGGCAATATCTGTTTTCTGATTCCTTTGCTCACAGAAGTATTCGCATATTTAATAGCAGTCATACCTGTTAGAAAGTATAAGTTAATGGATTTGCGTGCCTTTGCCACATAGATCTTTGAATACTGCCATGATAAAAATGTTTACCACTCTAGAAGCATTCGCATTTTTTGCTAAGGAGTACTGCAAAAAACCCCCCACAAAACAAAACAAAAAAGTTTCAAGGTGAAGGAAACTACAAGACAATAACTTTGTAGAGATGATATGCTGTTACATCCTAATTATTAATTAAGATTAATACAAGGTTATGCTGAACTTTATTTGTGGTATTTGGCTACCTGTTGAAGATGGTAAAAAGAAAAAAAAAAGAGCTTTTGGTACATGGCCCTTTCTTGGTCCTATTATGTACACCACCAATGCAGCTGTTTTTGAAAACAATTAAAGTGCAATACTTAAACCTTCTGGAATTAATTTTGTATTCAGTTACCTTCACTCAGAGCTTTACGTGTGTTCTATTACTAAAAATAAAACAATTTTTACAGAAAGTCTTCATTCTGCAGAAGTGGAGCTTGCAGCAAAATTAAAGACAGCATTAAGGGGGTAAGCCATGTCTTCTTTTAATGAAGTGCTACAGTATTGTATGAGAGATACATCTGCATTTAATTTCACTGCAGTGGTGGCATAGTCTTGGCTAGGGGACAAACTCCCCCCTGACTGCTCAGTTGCTATTCCTTCTCTGTGGGATGAGGAGAAAATCATCTAAGAAAAATGGTAGGTTGAAATAGACAAGGCTTTTGCTTACTATTTAGTGGCTTGGGGGAGATTTGATTTCTTGACTATTAAAGTAGATTTGGGTCATCAGAAGCAAAACCAGGTATTAAAATAACACCATTCGTCCCCCTCTACCCATACCCTACTTCAGTCTTGGTTCCTCTGCCCTTCCCCACCACCACCCCCAAGAGGCACAGGAGGATGGGGAATGTGATGTTACATTCAGCTCCACTCTGCTGCTTCTACCTCCTCACATTTTTCCTCGACTCCAGCATGGGTCTTTCTCATGGGACTGCAGTTCCCTTAGGATAAACCTGCTTCGACATGGTATTTTCCACTGGCTGCAGGATGATCTCTAGTGCCTGGTGCATCTCTTCCTCCTCTTTTTCTCACTTTGGTGTTCATAAGGTGTTTTTTTGATGTTTTTCCTTCCCCCCTACTACTCTATTGTCCAGTGTTTTGCCCTTTTCTTAAATAATGTTTTCCCCAAGATACCACCAGTTGGCCAATAGGCTCAGCTGTGCCCTGTGGTGGGTCCATTAGGAGGCAGCTGGACCAGGCTGTGTTTGGCATGAAGCAGTCCTCGCTATCAAAACCTTGCCATTTACACCCAGTAAAACAGTCCACAGAAAAACTAATGTCGTATCTAACTACCTTAAGTACTGAGAATGTTCTGAGCTAACATTTCCCTGAGATCTCTTTGGAGAAGCAAGTGGAGCCTTTCTGTCGTGAACAAAGATTTGAGAGTGAGGTTGAACCCAAGGCAGTATACGTTTCCTGGTGCCTTTGCAGCATGAATTTAGAATTCAGTCCTGTTGAATTTTCAAGCTAACAAATTGGTTTTTTTGTCAGCAAGATGTGAATATAGGAGGAAGAGAATGCTGTACAAGTATTTTCAGGTTTTGTAATCATATGTGGGATTTATTTGTATTTTAGATAGTTATCTCTGTGTATGCAAAGCAAGTCCTCCCCCAATAAAAATGAAAAAAAAAGATCAGTAGTACTATGACTGTATAAATGGGTGAAATGACATAATGTACATTCATTAACATGACTGTGATTTGACAGTTATTGTAGCTCTCTTTCCTTAAAAGATAACTGTTAAGAAATTTTGAATTTGCATAATTCATGAGATTGTGTTACTGTGTTTCAGAGTAATTTTTTTTCTTCTTTTTCTCACACTTCATTTTATAAAATGATTGTTTGTAAAGTTAATAGTCAAAGGGGAAGCTGCTGTCTGTTATTCATCTCAAAGACAAAAAAACCCCCAAACATCCTTGCCCTTACCTGTCCCTCTAAAAGCAAGGCTAGCGTAGTCATGTATTTATTTAAGGTGGGTGACATATTTAATGTGGGGTGACTAGTTTGCAATTGACATTTATAATGGTATAACTTATGATATTAAGTCTTTTCTAAACTGACTCTGATGTGGTCAAGGTTATGATGAGGGTAATAACATGATGAAAGCTGTTACTGACATAATTGGTGATAACACCTTAGAAAGGATTTCATTGTTGATGGTAAAGCAAACTTTTGTCTAAATCTTATAGTATCTCTGTGTTACAAGACTGTGTAATTAAGGCAGTGACCAAACATAGTCCTCGTAAAGGATAAACTGTATTTAAATGCAGATTATTCTCCAAGTTTCTTGGAGCTTTTTTTATTGTTTTTTCTTCATCGTTTGTGCAAGTTATTTCAGATGGACAGCCAGATGAATTGAAAAATGATAGAGTGAGACATGGAAAACAATCAAGGTATTTTGCCTTTCCTGGCTAACCTTTCTGAAATCATGCTTGATCTTCAGAAACAAAATGAAAAGTGTTCTCTTCCATTAATATTGAGAAAATATTTCCCTTGGTATACAAGAAGTAGCAATAGATTTAAATAACATTGTGCATAGAAGAATCCTCTGTGGGAAGCTTTTATTTCTTGCAAGTAGCTAGTATGTTATCTCCTGAATAAGTATAACAGCTAAGTAAGTAATCCATGCACATACACAGCATTTTAAGAAGGCATGAGCTAGTCCACTTGCAGAACAGAAAGAGGACACTTGGGGCCTAGACTCATGTCACTTAATATGAGGAACTTAACTGAGACAGCTGAAATGCAAGCTCAGGTGCTCCAAGTTTCAGTGGTCAGAGTGTGACTGAGATCTGAATTGAGTTATTGAGATACCCACCTGTCATTACTGACTATCCAGAAAGCCTAAGAGGACAAATGTGGGCATTTTAAAAGGCTCAGCTTAGGTGTTTTCTATTCCAGTGGTTTTTGTCTCCTGCTAACAATGACAGGAATAGCATGAACTAGGATTTTGCTTTTCCCTTAACCATCTGATATTGCTGACATAACAAGAAAAATAACAATAACTTTGTTGGAGTTATCTCAAGGAAGTGAACCTGAGAACTGTGTCTCTAAAATCACTTTACTTAAAGGTCAATGTTCATTAGTGTGGAGTAAACAGTCCTCTGATAAACCTCTTAGTTTAAACTGAATGACAGAATAGGAGCTCGTAGTACACTAGTGAGCATTATGATTACAATAAAACATGATGCCTTGCATTTAAAAAAATGAAAAGAACAGACTTTGGGAAAACTGGATAATGCTCATATTTGGTATATTACAAGTGGTGTTTCATTTCCATTTCTTCTGGCAGTTTCATATGCAAAATTTCTGTTGCTTACATTGTATCATTTACTGGATTTCATTGTTTAAGAACAAAATATAAGACGGGTGGATAAAGGTCAGGAAATGTGTAGGTTAGCTTACAGTTGCCTGCAAAACATGGGGGTTTTGAGGGGTAGGTTTGGAGAGGGTGAAGAGAGTGCACGGTACATTTTTCTTGGTTCTGTAGAAGAGAATGGCAGATTTGCCAAGTGGAGGCTATTTGGCAGATTTGCTCTATCAGTGATTTAAAGCCAGACAGGAACTAACCTCAGGAAGAACAAAACAAATGTTCTTTACTCTGAAAAAAATATTAATTCAAACTAAGGGTGAGCAGAGGCCAACTCTTTTCTAATATGCATGCCAGCCCTTTTTTTCTAGACAGTTATTGGGATCTAAACCCCAGACCAAAAATAACTTTTAGACTGAAACCATCTAGTGTTTATCCTAGATAATCATCATGATAATATTTTCTTCAATTACTTTGCTAATAATCTAAAAGCACAGCAATTTCTTTTGGAGGATAAACATGGAAAAGGAATGAAAAATAAATAAGACTGAGAAATGAGAAGGATCACATGAGTCAGAAGTTTAAATTAGTTCTGGATTTCCATTTAGGACAGCTCAAGTTTTATTCTTGCTTTAATACTTCAGAAGCATACTTGGTTAAATAATAAAAATCCACTTCATAGGTAAGGGTTTTTTTTAATTCTTGGTCCTGTTCTGTAACCCATGAAGGAGATTATAATGAAAAAAATAGTAGTTTCATGACTTGGAAAGAGATGATGAGAAGCGGCATCTAAGAAACGGGTATAAAGATAAAGCTGTTGCTGTGGTAGTTTGGATCAAATCTCACACATATCTGTCTGTTCACAAGCAGAGGTTAAGTGCCTGTTCCAACTTCTAAAATAATCAATAACAACGAATATTGTAATCAATTTTCTGTAATAACCTCAGACATTTCAATCCAGAAGTACGCATAAAGGAACTCTAAATACTTTCAAACATATTGCAAGTAAATACTATTGTTCCGATAGAAAATTATTATGGTTTTGATTATTTGTGTGTCCATGTTTCCATAACTGTCAGTAAAGAGGACTTGTATGCTTCATTTGAATAGTACATTTATTTGAAAAAGCAGTTTTAACTGTCACAGTTTTATGTTTGGATTAATAGTTGAAGCCTCTAGATGCCTTTTTTTCTTCTAATCCCCAAGAGGTTGAAAATTTCCACATTAATCCTATATAACTTTTAGGGAATTCTCACAAACCCTTACTGTATTTTTATGGTTGGTGTTGTTTGAGTTCTTCCACCAGATATGCTCTACTGAGGACTTTGGATTCCGTTCTCATTTTAGATACTTAATCTGACTCCTTGCTAATCAAATTTTTAAAGCTGAAAACATATAAAGGTCTACTTCTCTAGAAGATAACAGTACACCAAATATCATCTGGCTTCTGTATTTTAAAGTATAATAAACTAACCTGGTACACAGTAGAGTTCTAATTCAAGACTGAATGTGATATTTATTTATTCTTTTCCCCTTAAGAGCTGTACAGAATAGCAAAAACTTAAGGACAGAGGAGGTCTGATTACCCACACCGAGGAGTGATGAGCATTAAAGTTTCAGTGTATGACAAGTATTTTGGTGCTGAGTTCTGTCAAGGATGAGAATTAGCTGTCTTTTCAATTGTTTGGCATTTCCTTGATTTTGTAGCAGAGCTGTAATTGTTTTCTGTGGGCTTCATCTTCTCTTGAGCAGCAGTATTGCCATGGATAGGTAATTGTGATGTACCTATAAATATGCAAAGAAATGTAAAGACACTCCAAAAGTCTTATTAGTAAGTATTTACAGTAAGTAGAGCCACCTGTTGTATCTCATTCTTTCTCTCTATAGATAAATATTACAAATACACAACAAGTAATTCTTTGTATAACCTTATCTCACAGCCACAGCAATAGGCAACCAACCACTATTTTTGTACAACATAACTATCATAGAATTAGCTGGGTTGGAAGGGACCTCAGAGATCATAAATATCCATAAATATTAAGCTGTTCTTAAAACTGGATGGTGACCACTCCAGTGACAAAAATAAGTTAACTTTAGTTGCAGCACCTGAAATTGATGACTCACTGCATTTTGGAGATAATTTTTTCCAAAGTGTTTTATGATGTTGTATTATCTGAATGACATCAGAAACACTTTTCCCTCTGATTTTGAGATATTCTACTTTTGTGGGTATATGAGAGGAGGTGTGTGTGCATTCACATTTTTAGACATTTGTACTTTTATTTTTGTGTATCAATTGATTTTTGTCGGTCAGTGAGAAAAAAACCAAAGATTCCATAAACACCATTTGTAGAATGTTCAAACTGATGCCTTTTCTTAAAAATAAACCTCGTTTGGTTAACTCAGAGAGTGACCCTGTATAGCCAGTATGGGTATTTGTATTTTCTAATGATTTTTTTGTGTGTGTGTTTAATGCTGGATAGTGTATGGTGAATCCGAATAATCAGACACTTGTGAATGGAAAAAAACCTAAGTGTATCACTGATATAACCTCCTGCTACCACTTACTGTATATATTCTGATGCTTTGATAAAAGCAGTTAATTTCTTACACTTACGTTCTTATACCAATCTTGCAAGACTGTTCCAGAAACAAATTAATGCCAATGATTAATTTCTTAGTATTATTTTTCTTCAATAGTATTTACGTATTATTTCTACTTATGATAGCATGTTGTATTTCCGTATAATTTATCTACTCTTTTTTCACTTTAATGGTTTTAAATTCTATATAGACTATATGCACTTCTCCTACTGGTGTATCTGTTGCTGTTATCTGAAATTATTTTAAAGACAAAAATGATGAGAACATAACTGAGCTACAGTAACCTAGAACAGAAAAGAGGATATTTTATTTTTATTCCATGGTGCTTTTACTACTGGAGTCTAAGCTTGCCTTGGAAAACACATAGCCAAATTGTCTGTTGGAAAGTATTTTTCAGAATCAGTGCCAAAAAAGTTTTTAGCTTCCATTAAATATCAATGTTAAGAATTATTTTACTCCAGCTGTAAGTCTCAAATGGAACTGGTTGTTGTCCATCATTTGACTTTCTTTATATTAAGTCCATCTTTTGTTACAGACAGAGCATCTGTGATTTTTGTTACTTATTTACAATAATAGTAAAAAATGTTATAAATCCCCATCCTGTTTTGCATAGAGGATATATCAAGCTACTATTATGCAAAGTTGTGCTTTTATTGGACTACACTTTTGTTGCTAACTCATATGACACCCAAACATATTTATCTTCCAAATGTAATTGTTTTCATGTGTTTCCTCAAAGGACCTTTCCCATCCCACCTTCTGGCTAAGCATTCTTGCAGCTTTCACATCCTAAGAGGTATTAATAAGGGCCACCTGGCACTGTGGCTCATTTAAAATGTCTCTGCACAGTCTAAGATGAGAGCTAATAAAAATATCCAGGCCATGGGGGATCAGAAAGGAGTCATGAGACAGTACTGGTCAGCATGATGGGCAGTAGTCTCAGCATGACAGCAACCTAACCTTATGCTCCTTTATTCTTCTGTGTAAATGCTCAGCAAATGTCACAATCCTGTATGTACGCTGTGCGCAGTTTGTGGCAGATACCACATGCTGCTGGAGGTCTGCACGTATCCACTGCAGTGTTAGCTTTTAAAATGTAATTTTTGATACCCCCAGAAACACTTCTGAACAGTTGCCAAAGTCTTTCGTGCCAAAAAATCTCAACATTTCTTCCGTATATTTGCAATAAAAAGTTAGATTTGATTGGTTTTTCTGGGAGCGTGGAGAGAATGTCTCATTCTCTTGTACTTCTGAATTATTTTGGGGTTCATTAATTCATCTTGTAACAATTTACAAGCTAAACTGCTTCAACTACTAGTCCTATACATGTAGCACTTTTTCTGGAAAGGTTTTCCCATTTATTTAGTAACTTCTTCTCTTTGATGACAGTACAGCTTACACATTAAATATACAAACTTTTTTTTCTTTAACATAGCATGTCGTTGAAGAGGATACAAACAAGCAGTGGACAGTTTTGTAAAACCTTTGTGTAATGAAGGATATGGCAAAGGCACTTGTCTTTGCAGATGGAGAACATGTGTCTGTTTCACAACGAGAGAGTAATTTTGTACATGGCAAAAAATGCATTCTTGTCACGTTGTCTTCCTTTTTTTTTTTTTTCTTTTTTTTTCAAATCTAAATTGAAGCAAAGTCAAGACATTCGTCAGGGAGTCAAGTTAATAAGTGAATAATCAGTGAATAAGATTTTGTATCTATAAAAAAATAATTAAAAAATAAACCCAAAGCCATTAACAATAAATAAATTAAAACAAACAAACAAAACCAATAATAAAAAACTAACAAGCAAACATAAAACCAAAACCCAAACCTCTAACCCACCATAACTGGCAAAATCTATGGAGAAAAACTGAATACTGCTGTATTAAAAAAAAATTCTTTAAATAAAATACACTAGATAACATGGAGTATTTTCTTAAATCTTAGATTTGACTTTCTAGCTGATTTGCTGGCAGTCTTATGCCTTCTATTTGCTGTATCATATTTCTTCTGAAGTGTGAAAAGTTCCTTTTCAAATGCTCCTGGCATTAGAAAAAAAGTTGGAGTATTAAAATCTGAAATAAGGCAACATGATGTCTGAATCAGCCCTGCATTTACAAAATGTAGGCCACACAGCAAAAGGTTGCTGCCATCAAAAGGAGTAGTTCTTAAGTTTAGAATGCTTCCCACTTTTCCTTATCAACCTCCAGAGAACAAGCACTCAAAAAAGGGCATAAAATTCAGTCTCAGTTGCACTGCAGAATAACATGAATAATATTTTTTTTTAAAATGTGAGCATTGCATTCATGTACAAATTCTGCCAGCTCTGCTTAGATGGAACACTGAATTGGCAATAGTTCCAAATTAAGTAGTGTGGTATGAGACAGGGAGTGAAGGCTTGTCTGGAAGAGCAAAAGATATATGCTAGTAAGACTGCTCATATAGTAGATAAAACTCTTTTCCCCAATTTGAATGCTAGGAATGTCATTAGTCTTAGAAGCATTATCTGTCCTTTGTAATGTCTGTCTGACTGTAAAGCAGATGCTGGTTTTATTCTACTTTTCTCAGGCAAGAATTTTCTACTTTTCTATTCTTCTTTAGGATGTCACTCATCATTTGGAAATGATCAGAAACATTCCTTGCTGCCAACCCAACCAAACACTTTTAGGACTTTTCTCTGTGTCTCTGGACAGGTAGCAGACAATTTGGGTTATTCAGGTATACTGATTCAAGGACTGACTGTGTGCAGCTGTTCATTCATTTGGCCTATTTCCTTCCTTACTGAAAAATGGAAAGAAGGTGTTTACCTGTTGAAAAAAAATGTTTTGGTCAAGTGGCCATATTAGAAATTTCAGGGTAAATGTTATTTCATCATCTTAGGCAGCTTTGTTTCTTGCCCATGGTGAAAGGGGCATGTTATCAGAAAGACATCTTGTAGAGGTTTCCTATTTCATTAAATATTGGTCAGAAAAGAAAAGGAA
Source organism: Florisuga fusca (assembly GCA_038090715.1). Classification (NCBI taxonomy): domain Eukaryota; kingdom Metazoa; phylum Chordata; class Aves; order Apodiformes; family Trochilidae; genus Florisuga; species Florisuga fusca. The sequence continues at coordinate 43,923,545 of JAAWXA010000003.1, forward strand.
GATCGTGGCGATTTTGTCTTCAGCTTCACCTTGTCAGGGAAATACAGTGTAAGTGACATGTAGTAAGGGTATCATGTGATAGAAAAGGTGGAAGAATAAGATTCCAAAGCTTTTTTATGTGCTAAGTTAAGTGATTGTGACTTGAGATGAGTTAAAGAGCAATTGTATCATTTGCAACCAGAACTTCTTAGAAGGTTTCTGTCACCAATCCATTGCTTCAGAATAACCCTTCTTTTCCTGAAACAGCATATAAGTTGTCATATGCTATAATCAACCAGCTCATCCAGGCTTGTGGCAAAATTAAAAAGCCCTGGGGGTTTTGGTATGGCTGAAATATTCTGTCTCACTTTTTGGTCACTTCCCAGAATGTACTTTGTCCTCTTAAGCTGTGACAAGACTGCTTCTACTTTGTCATTTTATGGAATTATAATTGACTTCTCAACCCAACCACCATAAATTTAGTTGAGGGGCAAGTTTCAGTCTAGAAGCTTAGTTTCACTGAAGCATGTGGTGTCCTGACAGTGTCACTTGAACAGGAAAGTGCCAGAGTTTTACCTGTGAGGAAGAGTTTTCTGCATTCAGGAGAAATCTGGATGGGTTGAAACAATGGGCTATTGCATGAGGCTTAACAAGGCAAAGTGCCAGGTCCTGCATTTTGGTCACAACAGCCCCAGGCAATGTTACAGCCTGGGGGATGAGTGTCTAGAAAGCTGCCTGGCAGAAAAGGACCTGGGTATGTTGGTTGTCATCTGTCTGAATATGAGCCAGCAGTGTGCCCAGGTGGCCAAGAGGGTCAGCAGCAATCCTGGCTTGTACCAGAACAGCATGGCCAACAGCAGAAGGGAAGTGATTGTGCCCCTGTACTCAGCACTGCTGTGTCCTCACCTTAAGTGCTGTGTTCAGTTCTGAGCCTATGACTATGAGAAAGACATTGAGGTGCTAGAGTGACTTCAGAGAAGGACAACTAAGCTAGTGAAGAGTCTGGAGAGCAAGCCATAAAAGGAGAGGCTGAAGGAATTAGTATTGTTCAGTTTGGAAAAGAGGAGGCTGAGGGGAGACATAATCTTTCTCTACGATGACCTGAAAGGAGGTTGTAGTGAGGTGGATGTTGATTTCTTCTCTCAAATGAATAATGATAGGACTAGAGGAAATGACCTGAAGCTGCACCAGGGGAGGTTTAGACTAGGATTTTAGAAAGATTTTAGGAAGAATTTATTTACAGAGAGTAGTCAGGCACTGGAATGGGCTGTCCAGGGAGGTGGTTGTGTCATCATCCCTGGAGATATTTAAAAACTGTGTAGATGAAGCATTTCAGGACATGCTCTAGTGGGCATGGTGAATTTTTTTATTTTTTTATTTTGGCGTGGGGGGCAGAGGCACGTTGGATTAAGTGATCTTAGAGGACTTTTTCAACCGTGACAATTCTGTGACATTGCATTCTTTCCACTTGGATATTTTGTTCAAGAGCGTAATTCTAGAATTGAAGCTATTTTTAACACTCATTTTTTGATACCATCCTCTAGCATATACACTTAATCTTTCATGTATGCTATGTGTGTGTGTATTAAGTTCATGTCCATCTATTCATGTGTTTCTTTCTTATCTTCTGAACTTTTCTTACCAAAGAAGTGACATAAAAACATTATGTTCATAAAAATGATCAAATAAAGTTCAAAACAGTTTAAATATTTATCCATTAAAATAAATACTCCCACTGTATTTGCTTTCTATGAACATGAATCTCTTTGATTTTCTGTACTTACACTACTTGACTTTATTGGTATGAAAGAAACACCTCTTGGAAAAGACAAGGAGACCACAATTTGAAAAGGGCAAGGCATGTAGGCTGAGCAAAGCCAGTGTCAAAATACTAAACACCAGCTCTTGTGACACATCCAGTATGACAAGACTAAATTTTCTTTTGGGCTTAATATTAGCATGAACCTCAGAGATGTCCAGTATATAGTCTTTACAGAAATCTGGCTAGACTGTCTTGGCTAGGTATTTGTATTTGGGTGAAGAAAAATTCTTCCCCACCGGTGAGCACAGAAGGTAATTGAGAAGCCTGTCTAGAGATAGCAACTTCTGTTCCTCCACATGCTCTTGATGGTTGTTCATCCCTGTGTAATTGTAGTGTTTCATGAAGAGCCTGTTAATCCCTATAGGTTGTGTAAAGTGATTCCCTGTGGATGATCTAATTGAAGCAATTAAAGTGGGTTTATTATCACTGTTTAGTAACTGGACCCATAGTCTTCCTGTTGTATTCTCAGACTGAAACAAATGTTGGCTAGGAAGAGTGATGGATATTTCTTCACAAGTGTGGAGAAAATTAAGCAGTATCAAAGCAAAGCTGATAATCAGATGGGTCAGTCAGGGGTTAATTTGCAATTAGAAGGTATTCAAATTATTAGCTGTTTTTCTCTTAATTAAATTTCTGCCCAGCGTCAGTTTCTGCCTTGATGGTCTCTTTGTATTATCTGTTAAAAACAATGACTCTGATGAAAGGTTTTCCTGAAACCCAGAGCAGATCACAGCGAAGACTTAAGGGAGCATGCTGGAATGTAAAAGTGAGGGATTTGTTTCCAAAGTGGCAAATTTCATAAAGTCCTGTTGCTTCATAACAGAAGAACATTGAAGTGCTGGAGTGTGTGCAAAGAAAGACAAAGAAACTGGTGAAGGGTCTGGAGCACAGTTCTTCAGAGGAACAGCTGAGGAAACTTGGGTTGTTTAGCCTGGAGAAAAGGAGGCTGAGGAAAAACCTTATAGATCTCCACAACTACCTGAAAGGAGATTGTAGTGAGGTGGGTGTTGGTCTTTTCTCCCTGGTAACAAGTGGTAAGAGAAGAGGAAATGGCCTCAAGTCACCATCCCTGGAGGTATTTAAAAGACAGTGTAGATATGGTACTTAGGGACATGGTATATTAGGTTAATGGTTGGACTTGATGATCTTAAGGTTCCTTTACAGTTAAAATGATTCAATGAATAAACAAAATTCAGTGATACCTAGGCCCATGCCAGTGAGACAGGTAATGCATTGGGGTTGTAGTCTTTAGATGCTGCTCATAATCTGAAGTCTCAGAAGGACCGCTGATGTAAAACTCTGGACACCTTAGTGCCACTTTTTCCTGTACCTTTACTATTTTTAGTATGTTTACTATCAAATACATTGAGTGGATATCTGAAAGTCGCCTTTTTATTCAGTAAAAATATATCTCTGTTAACACGCAATTTTTGTCTTAATATTTTGTCTTTCCTCTTGTTCTTTTTAAGTGAGGTTTGAGACACAAAGTGTAAGTGATGGTAGAGTACCCTTTTTGTTTGCTATTCTAAGATTATCAGTCTTTAGCTAAACAAGCTTTCCAGCAGGTTATAGTGTATGTCAGATGGCCACACCCTTTGAAATAAGGCTGGCTCACCCCAGAAATCACAAATGAGGTTGTGATAGTCATGTCAGGAAGAGTCAATACAAGTATGAGTGTCTAAAATACGTCTCTTAGTCCTTTTGTTAAAATCAAAAGCTCAGGCTGTCACACAAAACCTTTGGGAGGCTTGGATCTACTATCAACCTGCAATACTTAGTTAAATGTAGTCTTCTGCCTAATAGATACAGAATGTTCTAACCACTGACCTATTATGGATGTCCTACAATATTTGTAGGCTTCAATGCACTCTTCTTTCTCTTCTGAATCTCCAAATCTACTGAAAACATCTGTTTAGAGTTTCTTGAACTATCTGCAGAGCCACTTGGCTTGTGAATAACCAAGAACTACTATTGAAAGCATGGCCTCAAAAAAAGACATGTCTGTATTCAGGGTCATGTTTTCCAGGGTCTGTATTTCTTCAGGGACAGGTTTTCAATTGGAAAACTAAAAAAAAAAGGCAGAAAAATAGCTTTTGCTGTGTTTAGAGCAAAGTACTAGGTTTTGAATTTCACTTAGCCTTCCACAGTATTAGATTGGACTTTTTTTTTTTAATTGAAATAAATTGTCAACATCTTATCTGCAGTTAGTTACATAAATGGAAATCATCAGTAGATGGGCTATTATCAGAGAAATTATTCTATATTACCAGCTTGCAGTCAAGAGACAGAATTTGGCATTTAACTGCATTTTTTTGCACTCACAAAGACCTTCAAGCTACAGGGGAAATTGTTAGTCTTCAACAATTAAAATGGACACATTCCATTAATGTTTTTCATCAACTTTTGTAACATCAGTCCCATTTTAATTTATCTGGGAAAAAAGTAAAGATAGTGAATCAGGATTGTCAGAAAGATCCACAGCCTTCTCTTTTAAGCTCTGAGAACACACACAGTTGATTTCTTAAATCTGTGTCTGAACCTCCATGGAATTGCAGTTAGAGACAAAGTCAGAGTGAAAAAACCATTTGCTATAAACTGTTCCTGTTGCTCTCTAAAGCTTCAGGTGTGAAAGGAGGGGAAGAGCAAAATGCCCATAGCAGTACTATTTTGGGAAATGTAAGACTTTGGAAAGCAGCCTGTCTGTAGCTGCTCCCAGAAGAGGGCTTGTGTGTACATCAGAGAATGTGTGTGATGGATGTCAGGCTTCACCCACCAGCAGCTTTCAGTACCCTCACTCTCTGTGGTGGCAGCAAGCCAGAGCTGTTTTCTTTCTGGCTTTCTCTAGCAGGTTTGCCCCTGTTCCTGTTGCAGGGTGACCAAAATATTTGTCTGTCATACTAAGAGCAATAAAAAATAAATTTTACCTGAAATCTTGAGGCATCTTGAGATTGCTCTGGTTAGATGCCAGTGTTCATCCTGTGTGGTTCTGGGTTTATGTGAATACATGCCAGTAGTTTGGTATCTTGTCTGGCATTTTGCATAAATTGCTTAAACTGCTCTCAGTGCACAAAGGAGTGTGAAAAGTGCAGTGAAGGTCAGCATTGCAGATATGGGTCTCACAGCTGTATTGAGAGAGATTCTTACCTTAATTATGTTTTTGTTTTGAATTCTAGAGAGTTTTTGTCTCCACTTGGCATGCTTAGATGCTTGTCTGCTAGCCATCCAGAAGGAAGTGTGCTTCTCTAGCATATAAAAAGTCATGGTTGCTGTTTTCATTGTAATATTTCTATGTTCACGCTGTTTTGATTATAATTATTTTAATTAATTTAGTTTCTTTAAGAAATAAACTTAAAATATTGTTTTTCCTGGTAATTTAGCTAAGGTTTCTTTTAAAACACAAAACAATTTTTTTTGTTGTTGATCACTTTGCAGTTACTTTCTGTGTGTTCTCTAAAGAGAACACATGTTTAGCATAGCTTGCACTCATTTGAAGTATTCAGTGAAACATGAATATTCTGTGTGGATATATATACACGCATACCTGTATGTACAAATTCATATGTGAATATATAAAAGGTTACAGGAAAACAGCATTAGAAAAGGTCTGGTTTTCTTGACTGATGTCCTTGTCACATACAATTTGAGACTTGGGTTCTGCCTTGCTGAAACACAGCTGTGCTATTGTAAAGGTGATAACCAACTAGAAAATTGAAGACTGTTATCTGATATATTCCCCTTCTGCAAAAATCAGCAACATATTTATACATGTTTATAAGAAGGCTTTTTTTCCCTATTTAATTAATATTACAACCCCCCCCTCAAAAAAACATTTTTTTCAACAAGAAAACCATGAACAAATTATTAAAAACTGAATAATACATACTAAATATTTTGAAACATAATTTTAAAGGCTCTGTAACATTATATGACACAGTCTTCTAAAAGTGCAGAATGTCTTTTGCAAAACTGTTTTCTAGAAAAAATATAACTTTCCCTTCCACTTCCACCTACATTATTTCCATAAAGAAATAATAAAATTGATAGCTCACATTGTCAAATCTGCTATGACTTAATGTGATTAAAACAGTGTGTTCTGATAAATCTTGTAAATAATAGAAATACAATACTTAGTGGTTGCTCTTTTAGATAAAACAGTTTTGAGCATTCACAATGGTGCTGGAATGCAGAAATTTTGTTGTCTTTTCTTTCTCAGAATTTGACCTAAAAGAGTCAAATCTGTTGTTTTACAGCACTGAATCTGTGTTTTCCCAGTCACATGCTGTTTATCCAGGTTTCAGATTGAAGTCTGTTTCCAATTCAATTTTTCCTGTCATATTGAATGACTGTATACAGCTTCTGTGTGCTGTTAATATATTTCATGTGCTGTGCAGCCTTTTCAACAAAAGATGGTTTCCTATCTTTCTATTTGGTATTTACAGTTTGCAAGGCAGTTTCTGAGTAATAATAATAAAACTAAACTGCAGAATATGAAGAAGTAATATAAAAGAAAAAGAAGTGGGACGAGAGATTCTTTTGGAAATGACCACTGAACAATAAGATTCAGACAGAGAAGATAATCTAGGAGATTTTGATGGCAAAGTTTAGGTTTCATGCATCCTGCATACAAGTAAACTTTCAAAAAGTTGTGAATTTATTAAAATACTGAAGACAACAAAGTCAGACATTACATTGTTGCATTCTTACTTTCAGATTAAGTTTCCTTACCTGAATTTGCACATCAAAATATAAGGCAAATGACCCAATTTGTATAAAGGAGTAGGTGCATACCAACCACAATTTTATCTAATTTTAAGATCAGTCAGATACATGGCACGAGTCATACTAGGGACATACCAGCAAAAGTAGACAAGCTTTCTGTCTTGCTTTGAAACACCTTCCAGACAGGTAAAGTGAGATGAATTGTATCAAAGTACTGAGAGAATGTTGGTACATATTATATATGTATGAAGTTTGTACTTTAAAAATGTCGTAATTATTGAGTCGTCTTTATTGGTCTCTGTTGGTCACATTGACTTTGGTGAGTTTTAATGATATTTGAAAGAACCAGTATGATGTACATCGTACTGAAAAACATGGAAAAAAAAAACCAAAAACCCAACCCCCCCAAACCACTGGAAAGCATGTAGTTTAACTGACTATACCATAGAAGGTCTGCTTATAAGCCTTCTATGGTCTATGCTGAGGCCCCACTTCTCAAGCCTCTGCTATCATGCCAAGCCAGTAATTCTCTACATCACCATGCAGAGTCATAAGTATCTCACTCCATGCAGAATAATTGCTTGTGACTGCTATCTGTGTACAAATATGGTTCTACCATACAAAGACACACAAAAGTAATACAGGTTAGCCATAGCCACCAGAGAAACTGGTGTCACAACTCAGTCAGGTAATGCAAAGCTGCAGGGCCAGGAAAGCTCAGGCAGAGCACACCTGACACGCCATAATCTAGAGGCATTGCAGATTTACTAGATATCTTATACCTGTTATTACCAGTGACAATACTATATTACCAGACTACACAGTTTCAGTGTGTAAATGGAGGTGATTAAATGAAGTTAAGGTTAACAAGGAAAAATAATGACTAACGTGTATTTAACTGTGAAGGAATAAAGATTAATTCCATTTTTTCTGGCACTTTACACAAATATCTGCTTACCGCATGTCACCACTTGCAGCAAATATTATTTTTATTGTTTCTTATATATTCCTTATATACTTTTATGGGATTTTGATATAAGTATGTACAACATCCACAAGGGGTTGTCTGTAACAAAGGCTCCTAAGATTTTGGTATTAAAAAGCATCAACTCTGGTGCAACTGTTTTACCAAAAAGTGTGCTTATTTTGTGCATTAGATCAGATTGTACTCTTGTAATCTGGAAGGCTGTACAAATTGTCTGGTTACAAAAATTTACCATTAATGTTGGTGGTGTGTTACTGGTTTTCTTTTTAAAAAAATCACAATGATCACATAAGACGCGATTCTTTTCTCACACAATCATAATAATAATACTAATTTCAGTATAATATTTTTTCCCAGTGTGAGCAGAATCAGATTAACTTGCCTAAATTATTTTCTTGCCATGTAATAGGAATTTATTCTTTTTCCCTGTAAAACATTATTGGCATAATTTTAGTAGGGAATAGGTTAAAATAATCTTCATCCAGTTCAGCAGATAGAGTCAGCCTGCTGCAGTGTTACATAGCCCGTCTGTTCTGCCAACTTATTTTTGATGAGCTTCTTAGAAGTAGCTGCTTTTATGCCAGTGACTTAGGGTAGGATTGTCTGTAATTATGCTCTTAGTAACATTGCAAGTATAAAGAAAGAAGTGGAAAAAAAAAAAAAAAGACATAGGTCTTTTATGGGACCTCTTGTAGGCTTCTGTCTCATTATGTTAACAATCTGCCTAGAGAATGGTGTCAGATTTAGAGAGCAGACGAGATTGATTTACTTTTCAGGCCCTTCCACCCAGCCTAATTATTGCGTTACAAATGGTGATTCTTTCACCCTTCTGAAGGAGCACTTTGATTAGTGTCTGCAATGCAGGTGCCAGGGCTTTATACGGTAAGTGCATGTCAACTAGTTTGTTTCATCACATAGTCAAAGTGTATAAAACAGCCATTGCGCAGTAGGAGCTGATCCATGTTTTTACCATAGCTGATATGAGCTTAAAATTGATAGGGTTGGAACAGCAACAAAATTTGCCAACTTGTTATGTGTAATGGTTTCTTTTCTTTGCCTAGTAAACACAAGAATGATAAGTAGATGTGAAATAAAGATAAGGTTAGTACCAGTGTGGAATTTTATTTGAATTCAGATCAGATTCCTCACTTCCCATTGCCCTCAAGGCTCGATAGAATAGTCTTTTTCACAAATTAAAGATTAGTTTCAACGTTACAGGATCTTTTTCTTTGGTCATATACTTAGAAACTTGATTTCTTAAAATGCTTTTATTATTAAATGATAGTAGAGTGATGTTCATTTTAATTGGGTAATGATTTGTTTATAAATAGCATTTTTTTTAGCTGTTGGCAGTGCCTGAGCTTGGATAAGTAAATAGAAATATAGAATTCTATAATTACCACTAATTACTTAAAAAACTAAGAATCAACATTCATTACAAAATCAGCAGGATTCATAGAATATACTTCCCATCAACTTCCTATTGCAAGTTTTTCACTTGTTTGATATGTTACCTTATTCATTAGAGAAAAAGTTTGAATTTTTTTTCATTTTCTGTGCACTAAAGGAGAAAGAATGTAAAGGATACCCAGTGAAAGATTCTTTCTTAAAAAATAAATTTATAAAAGGTTGTTCTAAAAAACCCCAACACAGTACCAGTATTCTGTACCAGGGATGCAGGTATTCTAAGTGGAACACAGAGGTGAAGCTCTTGAAATCCCTGAAGATAGTGTGGTGTTTCTCAAACACCTGTGTGTCTGAGTTCTTGGCTCAGAGAACACTGTGTTCCTACTCAGCTACCTCATTCCCCTTGGGTCCCTGTTATGAACTCTGTCAATTCTCATCCTACGTTTAACAAGTTTTGCATGTTAATAAGTATCATTTACACCTCAAATCACTTTTCCGTGTTCAATTTGATACAAGTTCCTTTTGAATTAGGATGGAATATATCCTGAATTATGCAAAAGTTGTTGGGTCTGCATCTTAGCTATAAGTGCAGTGTATTAAGTGTAATTATCAGGAAACTAAATTGTTAATCATTGCAATATTCATTGTTCTTACAACAAATATATCCAATGCCTGTTAACAGTGCTTAATAACAATTTCTGCTTTATCTTCAATTCTTAGATATTTTTTAAAAGAATTTAATTTTCTATTTAAGGATCATCATAGGGAATGGACAAAAATGGTATTTGTACTATAGTAACACAATTCTTCTAATTTTCATAAAATAAATGGAAAATACAGAGACAAATATCAAAAATAAAGAGAAAATATACAACTTGTTGCCTTAATAAAATGTCCAACAAGACTATGACCTCACACAGTTTACTTGTTTATTGTTGGCAGTTAAGTAATTAATTTTATTATACCCAAATCAAAATTTTCTGTATTCCCAATTAAAATAAAACTAGCCAGATGATATTATCACTTCTAAGCTCACTGTACTTATCCATGCTAAACACAGTACAGTCTTAATACACATGTATAGATTTGTTGAAACCAGACATAGGTGATCAGTGGGAATATAGGAACTTAGAAATGAGAGCAGATGTGTAGAAAAATAATTTTGTCTACCAATGTTTTAAAATTAGACTAACCTAAGTCCTATCTTATTTGACTACAGTAATATTGACTGCACACTTTTTATGCAACTTCCATGTCAGTCTATTGAAACTGATTTGCATTTTCTCCAATATCTGGATCTTATTGAAGTGCTGGTTTTAAACTTATAGATACTCATATTTCAGTCAGACCTCTCCTTTAGATTGTGAAGTTATTTACAACATTGCTGTTTAATAATTTTATACTTTTCTTCTGGGTCAGGTTATTTTTGTGGTTTCTTGTTTATTTTGTTTGTTTTTTTGGTGTTTGTTTGGGGTTTTTGTGTGTGTGTGTGTTTTGTTTGTTTGTTTCATCTACAGTATTATTATGCAGAATTTTTTAAAGCCATGAAGTCCTGAGTTCATCCTCATACTTTTCAATTTTTTTTTCCCCTGCATAAAGGAGACCATTTTCAAATCACAAGGCAACTTTTTCATGCAACTTTTTTTCTAACTGTTTTTCTACTTTTTTTTTTTTTTTTTTACATTTGAAGCATTTTTCTAGTTATCTTAATTTCTTAATACACTTCCACTCACCTTGCTCCTTTGGGCTGTGACATTCCATTTCACCCAGAAGTGTAGGTCAACTTCATTGCACAGTTAAAGGGACAATAGTGAACTTCAGTCACTACAAATAAGAGTACACTGGATGATTTAGTTGGGGTCTTCTTTAAGAACTTTGAAGGATGCTGTAAAACTTAACAATGGTAAAATCATTATCACTAATAATTTTTCTCTTTATACAGTATTTCATTGGTTTGAATCTCCCTACAACTAGGTAGTGCTGTATCTTTAACTCTCAGCCTGAGTCTGTGCGTTGTATAAATATGGTCTAAGAATTCCAGAAGTGAAAGTTGGATTTAAGAGTCTATATTGGTAAAGAAAAAAGAGCCAGAGACTGATCATGGCCCAGAAGCTGAGTCAGCATTTGAACTGTGAAAGCATTTCCCCCCCATAGCAGATTTCTCTTGGAGATCCAATGGATTTTTCAAAAATAATACACCGAATGGTGCCAGTTTAAAATCTTCCATGTAAAATCCTGAATGGGAAGTGTCAAGTACTTCGTAGATTTTTTTGTGTTGCCTTTAAGCTTTGTTTTGTTAAATTCCAGAACTGCTTGTTACTTCCCATTTTTTTGTCCTGGATTAAAATTATGAAATTCAATGTAGTATTATAAAATGTTTCCCTGATGTTACATGCCTTTCATAATGGAATTTAAAACCTTTATAAGCATGAAGGAATTAAATATTGCACAAACATATTAGAGGCTTCTAATGTACTTTGGCAAGCTGGAAACTGAAGCAGATTAATGTGGTCTGAACACCAAACAGTTAAAGGGCTATTTAAATGCTGAAATTAGTACAAAGATCAAAAGTTTAAACAACAGACTACAAACATGCAAACAGCAGAAACAGGATAAATGCAAAAAAGCCAAGAATAAGAGATTACTATGTGTACTATTGCCTGTTGACTCCTAATTTTCTCTAGTAAAATGGTATCTGTTAACTTTTGCGACTTTTTTTCTGTACTTAATCACTTAGTCATATGCAGCCTATGATGTTGATAATTTAGCTTTTGGGGATGGCCACTCTGGCACATACATCTTGCAGTAGAATGAGTCTGGAATTTTGTTCCGTAAGCTTTTAATGAAGTAGTAGTAAGGAATTTTAATAGGCCACACGTTCTCACATATAGTGAAGAAATGTTACTGTACCCAGGAATAGATTTGGACTGTATATTTTCAGCATTTTTAAGTAACTAAATAGGAAAATCCATCTTAATGTCCAGACTTGTGAATTTTAATTTAAGCATTTGATTCAGATTATCCAGTTACTTATTTTTTGCACTTATCTACTAAAACGGAAATGCGAGGAGTTGCCAAGCTGTAGCAACACATTATCATGCTTGCAACACTAATTACAATATAGCTTTTTTTTCAATAGCATGAGAACAAGAAGATCATCTGTGTCATCATTCTTGCTTGATGCATAATTATGACCCAGTGCTTTAATTTGAATTGTCCCAAGGAAGGTTGAATTAACTTCCTTGCTAAAAAATATAATAGCTAGGATTCTGTTAGTTCCCTGGAGAGACCTCCAGGCAATATTTACCAGAAATTTCAAGAGCAAAATAACCTCTCCTATCAGTTATGCTTGCATGTTTCATGTGTGGTGTTGCACAGACATTTAGTTCATAAGTACAATTTTTATGGGAGTATGTAGCCCATATATTTTTCCCACTGTAGAAACCAACTGAGATTCACCAAGTTCTTTTGAAAAAGAAGTTAATACTCATAACAGAAACATCGGTGCTTTGTATATCTCTCTGTTCAATACATAATTTCTGATTTGATTTTTTTATTCACCTGTCCAGATTAGTTAATATGATTTTTTTGTTCTTAATGTTTTGAAGGTTTTCCAGGGAGTCTTGCCCTGGCTTCCTTAGACGAGGAGGTTTGAAACCGTACTCTTTCAGTTGTGTGGAGACACCTGAAAGCAGTCAAAATACATGAAAACACCTCCCTCCCCCTACAATATTAAGAATAACAGCAACAATAGTAACGATGGAGCAGTGCAGCTGTGAAAGGGAGCGGGGGCTGCGCATCACTCGGTGCCAGCCCCGCGCACATCTCCGCCGAGCCGAACTGTTTTGTCAACAGCTCCATCTGCAGCCCACGGGCAGCCGAGTGCTGCACGCTGCCACCCTGGGACGTGCTCACCGAACACAGTTGTCTGTTAAAATTAGGTTTGAAAGGCAGCACCTTAAAATGCCTTTTTTTTTTTTTTTCAGTTTGAAATTTCGGCGCTGTCAGGTTTTATATGATTTCCGAGAGTGCAGCTGTAGGCTCTGTCAATGGAAACTCGCAGGGAAAGAAGCAGCAAAAGGAGGAACAAGCAGTCGCTGTTGCTGAAGGCCTGCAACCAGGCACAATAAACTCTGCAGTCAGCTGTTTAAATATGTACACAGCAAATTAATCTGAATCTTTGGTATTATTTTGTTCTTCCTTTCCTTTCTATCAATATGCTTTTATTTGCAAAGGCCATTTCTAAGCTTTTGGCCACTCGGTACCACCTCCCTTGTGATGTGAGAGTGAGAGCAGTGTAACTTACTCTGCCAGAGCTGTGATTTTAGTTGTCTGAGTAACTTGTATGTCCAGCAGTGGCAAAGTCAGCAGGGTTTCCTTCATGGTGTGGAGCAGACGTTCACATTCCTTGGCCTATTTTTAGCCAGGGTCTCTAGTTTGGCAACACTAGAGGGCTGTAGAAGTCTTTTCTAGTTACCTACAGGTGACCGTTGTGTTTTTTTGGTGTTTTTTTTTTTTGCTATGGTTGGCTTTGGATTTTTTGGTTTGGGAGGGTAAGTAATGTTAAAAATGGAAGTGCCTGTGCAGGGCAGGAGGTATAAATGCACAACCTACACAAGTTTCAAACCAACATTCGGTTTAAATGGCTTTAAGTGGTCAAAATGCAAGTTTAGTTATGAGTGCAATTATAACTCTATATGTCCTGGCTTTTAATAATAAAGTAATTGTGATTACTTTATAGAGTCACTCTGAATAACATTCCTCCCTTCCTTAGTTCATTTCATAATTTAATTCATATAAAGTGAGTGTGGGTTTGTATTTTTTTTTTTTTTTCCCAGAGAGGGAGAGCTAGGTTCATTTTCATACACAGAGCTATTTCTGGTGCTCTTGTCTTTGTATTTTTAGTGTTAAAATGCTGTATGTTGTCTTTCGAACACCTTCAGATATCTTTTTTGACCTGTTGGTGCCCTTGACAAATTAAAATGCCATTCACGATGGACAGGAACATTAGTCAGTAGGCAGCAGTCATTCCCTGGCCACAGAAAACAGTACACACAAAACCTTCCCGTCTCCTTTTCACTTTCCTTGACAGCAATCCTACCTACATGTAGAGATGGATGGGGTTGTGGTATATTCTAAAGATTAACAAATTTAGATCACTTCAGATAGGTGTGGAAGTGAATTCTGCAGTGAAAGAGCACTCATATACCTTGTCATTAGTTCTCTATCATTCACTCAGAGGTGCTTCAGTGCTGTCAGTAATCTTAACACATGGGGAGTGAGTCAGTCTCTCAAAAAAGCAAGCTTCAAGTCGTTTTGGGCTTTATAGGTCAAAACCAGCACTTCAGACTCCACTTGAAAAACAACAGGCAGTCAGAGCAGCTTTGGAGAGCAGATGTCAAATGCTCATAAAGGGATACAAAGCATATCAAGCAGAATGGCACTTCCCTATACCAGATTGTTTGCAGGTTGATTTAAGGTGCAACCCAACGTAAAGCTCATATCAGTAACCAGATCAGCTACTTGATAAAGACATGTTTGCAAATGCTAAATTGTGATAATATATTATAACGCAGAAACATAATTATACATTTAAATAAGAGAATAGTTTATCCTCATGATTTTTTATGTTACAAGGTCATGTAAGATTGCACTTAGAAGGGAGTAGTACCGTTCACTATACACCGGTTTCACCCAGAAAGGAGGCACCCCTGTCCAAAACGCCATTCAGCTGGCAATTGTTATTGCTGCTGTCTCTTTGGGAAGGGTTCCAGGGTTGCAAAATACTTCCTTGGACATCGCTGATAAGATTGAAGGAAGTCAGAAGTGGAAAAAATTTTCATACGTATTCTTCTAATCTTAAATACCTCTGCACATCTTTGCAGAGTTGTAAACTTCTGTATATTATCGGTAGACATATTTTTTTTCTGGGAACAATTCCCCTGACTTTCAGAGATATAGAACTCAAAAATAACTATTCCATTTCAAACATTAGACTTTAAAATCTCTTGATAACATGCTGTCTGAGCAGTATTAATTAGTAAATTCAGATTCTGCTCTCTAGATCAACCCTTTGTTTTAAATGCAATTTTCCCCTCTTTGTATCACTTTAGTGTTGCAATAGATTTATTCTATACTTACATGGCATATTTGGAAGCTGGAATGGTATGCTTGAAAGGCCTGGTTGGCTCAGGACATATGAACCATGGATGATTTTCATAGCATCTTTCATAAGAGGCCCTTGTATGTTTTGTAAACTCAATCAACCCATGATTACATTATTTGTGAGTTTTACATTTATTTGTGCCATTTTACATGATGAAAGTCAGACCTCTATAGATAGTGGCAGCTTTTACCAGTATGTGATGTTATGTGACACTCTAAGATAGGATGTATAGAATGCTGCAGCCAGCCTGCGTTAACTGTGTTATCTCTTACTATGGTCAGCTTGTTAATAACGTGTTTTTCTATTGTGGATTATAATCAAATGAATTTTGTTTCAAACTAGAATAACAGCTTTTACTAGTGTTTTCAACTGTCAAAATACAGTGCTAGTAGGGCTTGTTATCAGCTATTGCTGACAGGTATTCATTACAAGAGAAGAAAACAATAGGAACTCAATCTGGGCAAAACGGGGAAAAAATCCTACAAAGCTGGAAACATAAATCAGAATTTGCACTATCCCAGAAACTCTTTGTTTTTTCTTCCTGTTAGGAAAATACTGTAGAATTGAACAAGCAAAATACACTTTTGCTAAGCTGTCCAGAAAAGGAAATGTTAAAAATATGTAACAAAATCCATGCCGTGACTGAAGCTAAATTGAAATTTTAGGACAATGTAGTTCAGGTTTGCAAACTCTTACATATTTTATTCTGCTTTGACGGTGCATATAGTATCAGTAAAGTCTACAGGGAACTTGGAAACCCACTAATCATCTGATTAAGGAGCATCGGGGCTTATTTAATTATAATATTTTTGCTTGGCATCAAGCAGGGCTTAATATCCTGTGAACTGATCATTCTGGATAATCTTGTTGAGCTCTTTGTAACAGTAGTGCATTACTGATGTGTCCTTGAAGAACTGAAGGTAAAAAGAACTTTTGTGATACCAGTCATTTAATTTCTTTTATTGATTTATCTGACTATATAGCAGGCTTCCCAGCATCAAGTGTGAATAGTGTGACCAAACAGCTTCATATTTGATTATACAAATAAAGTGATAGGTAAACTTTCACGAAAATAAGTAAGCTTTCATTAAGAAAATGAACCAAGAGGGCATTTCTGCTGCATGAGGGAAATTGGTTCTCTGATATTTCATGTTGAGGAATTAACTCATAAACCAAATAATGATGCAAGTTTTGTGCCACCTAAGTTTCTAAATCATTGTTAATAAAGAAATAAATAGCTTCCTCTAAGCAGACTTGATAAACTGATAGGAATTCCACTGTAAAATCATGGAGACATTGGACCAAACTTCCAGATAGGAAACCACTGCTTCACGAAAGCAATCACTTTCACAAAGTGAAAATTTTGCAGGGAAAATATTGTAGGAACAGTGGAATGTGAGCTCATAAAAGTGAAAGGTTTTTAGAGGTATGGTTATGCAAATATAGAGTAAGAGTCAGCTGACTGTATTGCCCCAGCTCTTGCCATTAGTATGATTATTTCATTCATATTGTGTCCTATTTTGGTGCTATCAGTAACAAAAACCAAACACTAAATGTCAGAGAAGAACAAGGAAATGAAAGGACTGGACCATAAGCTTTGCAGTGAAAAGCTGAACTTAGACTGGGGGGGGGGGGGAAAAAAAAAAAGAGAGAGAGATTTGATTAGAAGCTCTAAATACCTACATGGAGAATAAAAATTTGTTAATGCTGGTCTGTTAAGTCTGCAGGCAGGGAAATGTCGAAGTATAACATCTAAAAGCAGAACATAGACCAAATCAAACTAAAAATAAGCTGGGTATTTTAGCTAATCCTGGAACTACTTTCTGATGCAGTTGATAGATTTTCTGTCACTGGAAATAAAAATGTGACCTTTATTCATTTTCTTCTTTTAAAGATATAGTCTAAATCAAGCTTAAATATTGAATTTGAAGCAGAAATAATTAAAGTATAGTATTTATAATATACAGGAAGTCAAATAACCACAATAGTATTTCCTGTCCTTAGAAGTGCATTAACCTAAAATAGAAAGCAAGCACACTTTCTATTTAATTTCCTTTCTATGTCCTAACTCTTAAACTATGTGCCAATTTGTTGTCTACTCCTGAAAATACTGTGTGTAGAGAGCTTCCAGTTATGTCAATAAGGTTAGAGGATATTAGGGTCATACTCTTAATATAAAATATAATTTATTTGGATGTTGGCTATCTTCCAGTTGGTACCGTAACAAATTCTACTTACCTGCAAGCATATAGATTTTTTTTCTTCCACTCAAGAATGTATAGCGCTGCAGAATTGACCAAGTGTATTATGGGAGAAGTTCATCTTTCTATAGAGGATTAAGTACTACCCTTCCCTAGAGGCAGAATGCCAGATTGATTTGATGGACCAGTTTACCATAGCAAATTGCATATTCCAGAAGCACTTTCGACCAAGAGTTACTGTCTGTAGTGTACCATCTGCTAAAAGTCTGATATCTCTAAATTTAGATGATTGGTGAAGTCAATTTGGGTAGTAAATTATTCATTTAGACATTATAGTGGACACTTCCCCACATGAAAACCTGCTTCTGTTTCTTCTGAAATTTTATTTAGGAGGAAAGAAAACTGGTGAACAAAAAATAAATACATTTGCCAGTACTTTGAACCTAAACTATTACTTAGATCCCTAGAAAACCATATATCAGTAGAACTGCTATTATAACATGGATATACTCAGATGACATCCAGAACAGTAAGTTCAGTAATGAAGAGTGAACTCAGGCACTGCAAACTAATGGCACTGTGATTACATTACTTTAGCATGACAGTTTATAGGATGTAGCATCTTACTATGTGCATCTTTGAACTATTCTATCCTGAGAATTAGTTAAAACAACACAGAATGTGCAGCTGCAGATTATTTTTTTTAGCTTTCCTTCCCTTCTACCTATTTGTCCTTGCATCCAGTTGGGTATTGTGTAACTCCTTTGAGAACAATGACTGGTCACAAGCCTGACTTGCTGGTTAAGCTGTGTAAATTGACAGTGTCTGGCCTAAGCTGGTGCTAGGCCAATAGTTTGTAACTCCCTATTGGGCCAAAAATTACAAATTGGAAGTTTCTCATAGGTTTTCTGTCAAAATTGAGGTTTTCTTGATCGTGGGGTTTTCAGACAGCCCACTCCTGTACTGCAACACAACAGCTGGAGTTTGAGCTATCAAGTTAGAAGTACTCACAGGTATTCTGGGATTTGCTGAAAATGTTTTTCTATCATTTGATTTCTAAGTAGGTAATGCACAGACGAATTAAAAAATACCAGGAGTAGTGAATGGGGTGTTTTGTTCTGTTTTGTTTCATCTATGCTTCCTCTTGACAGCCTTTGAGAAAGGATGGACTTGCACCCTCATGTATTCTGTTCTTCTGTCTCTGCATTTCAGAGTTGGATTTTTCCAGCTCTCTGAAACAGGTTTTCCTGTTGCAGTGGACCCATATCTGTTTCCTATCAGCAGCTTCAAAGCTTTAGTAAGCCTCATGCCTAAGTAAAGGTGGCATTTCTAAGTAATTTTGAAAGGTAAAATTAAAACACATGTAGCACATTAGGAAATTTCAGTGCTGTTTCAGGTATAATTCATGCTGGAGCATTAAGGAGGTGGCTCAGGGCTGATGCTATTTTTCAGTATCATTCACAGGAGCCAGTGGATGGTTTGTTGCTCAGGCATATGCATGAAAGCAGGACAGGCAGCAGCACTTTTAGTTAGTGATGGATAATGGCTGAGTATCACATAGTGTGTAACATTCACAGGCTTGACTGCTTGTTCAACTGAGTCTTGCGTTATAATTTATTAATTTTTTTTTTTAAATTCTTGCTGTTAATGACAAAATAATGTAGTGTTAATATGATGTGCTGGTGCTGAACTCTGTTGCTGGGGACAGATTTTTCTGAGAGATTTTTCAAATTATGAACAGTGATAATTTTGAGCTAAAATTGTTGTTTTAGTGTATGGTTTTGTTTGAAGTGATGTGGTGAACACATTGAAATATTTGTTTCTGATTTGGATATGTGTGTCACTGATAGTTCAACTTTTTCATATGTCTTAAATGAAAAAAAAAAAAAGATAATGTGTGTAGAGTTCAAGTAATTATAAAAGTAGTAAGAATTCTGTAATGTTTAATCGGTATGGCTGTTTTTCCTGGTTCTTTTCCTTTGAGATTAATGATGAAAAATATTGGTCCTTGTTTAGAATAAAAATAAAAATAAATGTAATATGTGATTTGGTATGGGAAGGGATGTTTTTTTTTTGTTTGGTAGGTTGGCTTGTGTTTTTTTGTTTTGTGTTGTTTTTAAAGTAACTACTGACTGCATATACGTAATTATGAAACACTAATTACTTAAAGGTCATGGAAATAGAGAAATAGTTTCCAATGTTTTTAATATCCCATGGTTTCCTTTTTTTAAAGCATAGTAATTAAATTCCCTATCAACCAATTTAATGTTGTGTATTTCACAGCATTATTCTAAATGGAAATATGCAGAATTTATGCCGGTATAGGACTTCTCATTTGCTATTTTGCTGATTGACATATGTCTAGAAGTCTCCTTAAGAAACAATATAATTAGTCTATTTGCATTGCCTAGAATTGGGTGACCTTTGGTTTTGGCAGTAATTAGACTATCCCTGCTGTACACTGTTACTTGCTGTTAGTCACTAACCAGGCAGAAAAGGAGTCCAAGCAACTCATTTAGTGAGCTACAAAAGCTTTTCAAATGTCATTACATTGAACAGGAAATTATAATTAATAGTGCAGTATCATTTTATGGATGTGTCCCACAGATAAAATGTGGCCAGAAAAAGTTATTTACCTAGCAAAAAACACCTACTTAAAATAAATTAGTATTTTCTCAGGCAAAACTTCTTTAGCCTCTAATTCTAAAACTCTTCAGTGCTGCAACATCTGAGAGCACATGTATGTTCTCAGTGTTTTCTTTTTAGGAAGTATGTATGTTGGCTTACATACTGAGTCTAATTTTTACTGAAAGTGTTTATAACTGGTTCTCTAAGGCAACTGAAAAATGCATGTAGCTATGTATATTATTTATCTATTCAAAAGATGTTATATCTTTTATAGTCCTTCAATGTCATTATTTTTTTCATAGAAGATATTAAAAGTCAATGTGGTATATTTTGGAATATTTTTTACACTATTCACAAAGACTTAAATTCCCAGATACTTGCATTCTTGATCACATATGGATGATATCTTCCTGCATGAATACAGCCCTCCAACAAGATAAATCTAGATTGTCATTGCAACAAATCGAAGGCTCATGCTTTCATTTCTAGCAGTTAATTGAGGGACCCAAATTGATATCCTAGATTAAATAGACTCCAAGTTTAGGTCTCGCTTCTGTGCTTCAAGTTGCATGGTAGAATGAATCAAAATTGTAAGGTACCTGTGGTAAATGACTCACCAGAACTGAATTTTACACAGAAAATCAGGTCTGTGTTGAAGATTCACCAGTAAGTAATGACTGCACTGCATCACCTGGTTAAAATAATTGATCTGTGCATTTTTGTTATTGGCTTGTAGCACTGGAGAGTCAGAAGACAAATGAGGCATGTTCATGGGACAGTATTAAAAAACAGAAATTACCATAGCCAACTAACTTCCATTATATGCTCTCCTTTTATTGCTCATAAAGGATTTGAGTTCAAGTCCTATAAAATCAGGAATACTGAATATCAGCCAAGAGGATTTTTTGAATTATCCCAGAGGATAATTGGAATCTTTTCCTGGGGACTTGTAAACAGCAATACTCAAATATTTTTGTGAGATATCTATTTTTATCTATATTGTTTATTTTTATTAATACATCAGAAGAGTTACTCTCTTAGTTTGGTCTGCTGTATGTGTACTCTAGCTTTGCATGCAATTTTATGCCTCTGTTTTCATAAATAAGCATCATATGTTGAGAATGTCATTTTACTTCAAATTAATGATGGCAGAATGTAGAATTCTATACATTTGAATTCAGCATTTTTAAAAATCTAAAGCAGCAGATACGTTTTTAACTACTGGCACCAGTGCTTCAAATCCTCAACCAGCAAGTGGTTTGAAAAGGTGAGCAAGGTGAATGTTATTCTCAGGAAAAAGATTTATTCTACATTACTTTAAACATCTAAGTTCCAGACATTAGAAGAGTCATCTTTCCCTGGTCAGAGGAGATAAAATAGATGCACTGTTCTGTAGTGATGCCTATTTCGCTCTCTGATGACTCTTGCCTCTGAAGAAAAACATAAGGGTAAGTTATGCAGGATGTTTAATTTCAGCTTAAACATTTGATTTTTAGTTTTTAGGACTGAAATATATTGAACACACAATTTTCTAATCTTTGACAGCTTTATCTGAGTATGATCAAAGAGCTCAGCTGAAAGAAAACTTCAGTACTTTACACTGCAGCTCTGCAGCTGAACACTCCATTCCAAAATGGTTACACAGCCATGTTATTTTGTTCTTTTTAATCAAGAGGTCAGATTATTAGAGAAAATACACTTTCAGGTGTTCCTCACTCACTTGTCTGAAAGAGTTAAAACTTTACAGTGTCACAGCTAAGATAGATTTCTGAGCACCCAGAGGACCTGAATCAGTTTTGACAGTAACAGTTGACAAACGGTCTCAAAAATGAATAAATTCATTTAGAAAATTCAGGGCTTGCTATTAAAACCAGAAGATTGACAACCTGATTTTTTTTTTTTTTTCCTCTGGCTTGAAAATAATCTTAGTCTTGACATTTCACAGTCTTTTGAAACACTGGTTCAGTGAGGTGTCAAACTTGTAAATGTAACTTTCAATACAAAATGTTTATTTTCACTTTGTATTCTCTATTAGTAAGTTTGATTTTTTTTAAAAAAATCACATCACAGAAACAATCCAGTTATCAATAAAATTACTTCATGTGAATGCACACCTAGAACACTGTTGGCAGAGGGCTAGCCTTCAATAGATTCAACTGTCTGAAAAATGAGGCACTCTATACTGAAACAACAAGAAATCTGAAATTCTTAAAAGATTTGTAACTGTGGACTGCTCCGAATGGTGTCATCTGACCCCACTTGGACAGAGAGCCACTCCTGGAAAAAACTTCCATGGCATATGCACAGCATTTACTATTGATGCAAATTTAAAGTTCCCTGGGATCACTCACATACAATATTCAGTATTTTCAAATTCCTAAAGGGCAAAATATACTTCTCTTTTGATCACTTTCACACTAGGCTGTTTCTAATTTCTTTTCCTAATCAACATCTTAAAATAAAACCTTTTTAGTTACAAAATAGGAAGTGAAATTGTCTTTAACTATATATTATGAAAGGTTCTCAATGTCAAACCTACTAGAAAAATACTCCCAAGTCCTATCCACAGAATGGCCTTTTCAAATCATTTGTATTTCTGAGTTGTTACAGGATCAACAGTAACAGGGTAAGCTTGTATAATGAAGGCCTAGAAGTGCAACAAACATGGTTGTAGAAAATGTTTGCAAAATTGGGATTTTTCTATGTGTAAGGGATAAGAAAATTTCCCCCCTTACCCCACCAAAAAAAAAAAAAAAAAAAAAAAAAAAAAAAAAAAAAAAAAAAAAAAAAAAAAGGTGAAAAAAATTCTGACTTCAGTGATATTCAGAATGACTCTAAGTTCATTTTTCTTTAGTAACTTAAATAAGATGATGATTAAATTCGTTGCAATAGCTTTTTGAAATTTAGCTTCAAAAGTAACATGAGTCAGTGGGTAGTGCAAAGGAAAGGCATTTTGTTATGCCATGAGTTTTCTAGTGCTCTAGAAATATCCACAGATGTATTTGTGAGAATAACTTTAGCTCAAGAGGATTTGTAAATTATAAATCTGTGAAATAAGAAATTTAGAAAAAAGACACTTACTGACCCTTAGGTCCCAAGGTATCTAAATCCTATATTAAATTCACTGTGGGCATTATAGGCTCTGGAACTATTGAGAAGAGGATTATGCCTATAGTTTGGCTTGGGATTAGATTTTGAAGTGATTTACTAGCATTATCTGAAAGGTGTTGCAATTCCCCCACCCCTTTCAAAACAACACAAGAAGTCAATATTGGACCAAGTATTATCTGCAGATTTTAGTGTCTTTATTTCTCATAATAAAAAGTTGTGGAATTTACTCTAGCTAAAAATGGATTTATAGAAGCTAGCAATTCTGTTTTTATATGCAAATATTGTAATTGGAGTACGCTATATTAATTTGTATCTTTACGAATTCCAGCCTATTTGTTATTCTTTTAACCTGAACTAATTTTAATTACCTAAAAAAGGAAATGGGGATAGAGCATTTTGTCTGCAAACATTATTCCCTTTTGTATTTCTCATTTCTCTATGAAATAGGAAATAGCAGTTATTTCAAAATTATTAAAACAAAGTGTCATCGACAGCCTAAGATGTTAAAACAGAAAGTTGTCACTGACATTTTATCTATGCAAAAAAGGTTTCTCATCTCAAGATGTGGTGGAAAAAAATGACAGATAAATGGTAAATAGAAGTACAGTATAAAGGTGTCACTTCTCTTTTGCATTTCTAGCTGCTTTCCTGCTCAACCTTATTCAAATTTATTGCTGATTTTTTTTTTCCAAGGCTATAAAATCCTGGAATGTAACACAACCTCACATAATGCTTCCCTCAACATTTATAGCAGAGGTATGAATTACTATTGCAATAAGACTCTGCTATCAAGTATTTTCTTACGGCTTTTATCTCTTCTGTTGATGAATAAAATGTAAAATGAGATTCCCATCTGAATATATAATTGAAGACAAAGTTACTTATTGCAAACTACTTTGGAAAGCAAAATAGATTTAGATGTGTTAGTTTAACAGTGACACAGAAATGTCTCACTATTTATAATTCTTAGCTTTGATACCCAGGAGCATCAGGATTTAAACAGACTGGTAAAGCCCACAAGATTTTGACTCTGTAATCACAGAGACATACAGTAATTTCTGTGTTTGACTTCTGCATCAAACAGTTGGACCACTACTGCTCTTTTCATAACGAAGTTCAAATCTGATCCAAAACCAATATTGCCCAAGCTGTTTCTATATATTCCAGTTATGCTTCACTTTTTTCCATCAAGAATTACATTTCTAAATTCTAGAATTCTGAAATCTTTGCAAAAAAAGGTGTAAAAACATTTTCTTAATACAAAATATTGCAATGCACCAGCAAGCAAAATAGATTTTACTTCTCACTTTCCCCTTCATTCATTACTCATTAGCTTTGCAAAACTTTTTACCTGTGTTGCATAAAAATAAAAATAGTAGTATTAAAAAAAAAGAAGAAAAAATATAAATAAAGAACAGTATTGCATATTTCCTCCAGATGAGAGTGTTTTGAATAGTAGACC
This sequence comes from Florisuga fusca, assembly GCA_038090715.1. Lineage (NCBI taxonomy): Eukaryota > Metazoa > Chordata > Aves > Apodiformes > Trochilidae > Florisuga > Florisuga fusca. The sequence continues at coordinate 43,948,025 of JAAWXA010000003.1, forward strand.
TCAGAAGCTTTGACATCCATTAAATGTGCTACCCCCTGTGGCTTAAAAGGAAATGTGGTTGTTATTAAATTCAGTGAGGGGTTTTTTTTTTACAGGCCTGTATTGTGGAGTTGCAGTTTAGCATAAAAGAACAGCTTGTAGTCTAACAGATGTGGCATGCAGAAACTGTCAGATGCACAGTGTGGACGTAGAGGACGGAGCATGTTGTAACTTTGCGTGCAGGGGTTTCTGCATGGAACTTAACATAGGCATGAATAGAGATGGTAGCATACCCTGCTGAGATGACTTTTGTACTTCTGCTGTAGAGCTTATACCTGACTTATATACTGCTTCTTTGCTGGTTTCTCTTCTCGGCTGAATACCAACTGCAGTGGGAACTGCACCTTACTATTTGCTACCAATTCTTTCTTCTGTTTGCTGCCCGGGCAGATTTATTTGAAAGAATTTTTGAAGGAAGTGGAAGAAATATTATAAGAAAGCTGCCATTTATAAGAAGTAATATTTTTAGAACTCTTTGAAGGTCTTCTTAAATTTTTTCATGAATGACCTCAAACTTTTGAAATGTGTCTTCCTTCTGAATTGGAAATAAATCTGAAAATTCATATGAAAAGATTAAAAAAAAAGTCATTTCAGATTAATCGTTTTTATTTAAATTCTATTTTGTACTGTAATCTGTAATACACAGAATAATACAAATAGAAAATAGAACAGGATGACATTTCATGGCTGCATGTGACAGCATGGTTTTGGATTTTCTAACCTAGTAGATCTCTTTCATTTCTATGAATAGATATTTCAGAAGAAAGGATTAAAGACAGTTGACATTGTCAGCTTTGAAACAAAATTTCAGCAAATTTACAACACTCGATGAGCTCTTTCACTGTTCAGTTATAAAATGTTTCCAACAATTTTTTTTTTTTTTTTTTTTTTTCCCCAAATACACTACATGTTTAATATATGCTCTAAATAGCTACTTGTAAAGTAATTAGACTGCCATTTTGTAAACAAAGTGTATGCAGCACAGGGCTTTCTGTTCGTGCTGCCTTTTCTTCTTCAGGACAAATTCCTAGAAGGTGAAATCGTGCTGCTTACCTTGAACTGCTCTTAACGTAACTCATTAGCCCTATAACAGTCCTCTACCTGCATTTCCCTTCCCCTTCCTATGGGATTTTTATTTTAGATTGAATGAACGGATCATCTTATTTTTGGTGGCAGTTATTTGTGAGCTGTGACAACAGCAGACAGAAAAAGGCAGGGTGCAGAACCAGAAGATTGTGTACTTACTGCCTCATGGAACTCTGGAAGCTGACAGAGGATTTGAATTAAGAAACAGGATAGCAAACAGCAATGCTCTTACCAAAGGACTCTGCTACTCAGACTTTTCCTAAGTATTACTTAAAGAGCTTTATGCAAGTACATGTTTATCTCGTGATACAGTGTGATAAACTTTTAGGAAGCAAATTTTACTTACAATTATATCAGAAATTAAAATCTGGGACAAACAAAAGGGAAGAGGCTTGTCTGAAATCAGTGACCAGAGAAAGGTATAAAATTCATGTTTCCCAATTCTTAGCCACTACAGCAAGTGGTGTTAAAAATAACAGCCGGAGAAGGTGTGTATAAATCACTTATCTCACTTAATCAATTGTCTGCCATTTCAGAGGGCTTTGGATTGGTAGCATCTGTTTTTCTCATTGCCTTTGGCAAAAAGCTTAGTCTTCTGAGACCTGAAGTGCTAACTAAAATCTTCGGGGTTAATTTAAGAGCTTGTGGGTGAAGCTTAATGCTTTATGATATATGGGAGGTCAGAGTAAATGATCTAATAGTCCTCTCTCACCTTAAAACATATGAAAATATGTAGACTCCTGAAATATGATAAAGTTAGTACCAGTGTCACAGATCACAGTGATAAATGGTGAACTAAACCTTCTGCTTAGCTGTAGCCTGAGAACAAGACTGACTATGAGCATCCCAGTGCTCTGAAGAGGCTTAGCCTGCTGCTGCGTGCCAGAGAAGAGCAGCAGCAAAGGACTCTTGAAATAGCTGCACCTAAAGTTATTCCTGTCGTGGTTTATGAAAAAAGAAAACTGCTAGAAGTAAACTCATACTGGAAAGAAGGAGACAAAACAGCCCATTCAGTAGTGTGGCTCGCCTAAATGAAAGGCTCACCATATTTAGAGTTGTTGCATACATAGGAAATAAATTCTTTTTCAGAATCATTTGGTTTTGGTTTAGCTATATATGCTATTCTCTTGAAAAAGGTTATTACTAACTCTCAAGTAAGGGACTGAGTCCTTTGTGGCCTCTTAGTTGAGGAATTTCTGGAAACCAGAATCTAAGTGGTTTTCCAAAAGGGTCTGAACCTGTTTCCATGTCATCCTGCACCCTATATGTACCAGAGGAAAATGCTGCCTGGGAAAAAGGTTGCAAGTCCTTGATGACAGGTTGAACAGCATGTTTCAGACACAGCAGGCTGGAAGTGGAGTCTCCATTGAAGTTTGCTGAAAAGCTGCTGTGGAATAGAAGCTAATTAGAAAATGCTTCAGAGGTGGGAAAATTTGGCTTGTGTGGAAATGTGCCTGCTTTCTGTATACATGTTCCAGACAGAAAAACTGCAACTGTCAGATGTGTAGAGTAAAAACAGAGATGACTGAAAACCAGATCTAGTTCCTAAGGTATGAACAGAGAGAGGCATCAGCACTGCATTTCATTCCAGCTGTTGTCATCCTTTTCCCCGTGCCCTCTCCTTCACTGAGCAGCATGACTGCTTTTCCTATTGCTTTGAAGATTTACTCAGCAGGTAGGACTTGTGATGTGGGATGCTGCACTGCTAGCTCTGCTGCCCTTGTGCACCGACAAGAAGGGCCTAATACCTTATAAAGATAAACAGATATGCAGTTAGGAGACAAAATTTTGCGGATTTTCTTTTTTCTTTTTTCTTTTTTTTTTAACTCAAATTCTTATATACTCTCCATAAAATATAGGGAGGGATAATGCAGTTAGATGATCTTTGTGGTTGTATTCTGAATGGAAATCAATGGAGCAGGACTGCATTTTATTATATGTAAGGAAGAGATGTTGCTGTAATCGAGGTATGAATTAAAAAGATGCACAGGGATATGATTTGCAGACATAGCTGAGAAATGTCTTTTTAAATCTGTCAAACAGAAAATCTCGTTAAAATTTAGGTGGTGTCTGGAGGTAAAGACCTAGAGAAAGGAATCTAGGGAGCGACATTACTTAAAACATTGTTACTTTTAAGTGACACAATATCACTTATTTCCACAATAAGGAAATAAATAAGGAATAACTAAGGAAAACAATCAGAAAATTGCAAAATAACAAGCAACTAGCTTGTTCTAAATCCACAGAATTTTTCAAATGGAGACAATAAAATTCTTAAAAACTGGATGTTTTTCTACATCTTGCTCAGAATTTGTGTCTAGCTAGATCTTTAGACGTCTGATGTCCATCTTACTCCATTCTAGTTTCAGTTCAGACCTGTATCATTTGTGATCTCCTTGTGATATTGCAGGTTTGGGGTTTTGTTGCTTGTTGTCTTTTTTCCCCCAGGCAATTCAGCATTATTCATATTTATCACTGTCTAAAAAGAAATAAAAAAAAAAAAATCCATATAAAATTGCACATAAAAATTGAAAAAGACTAAACCACATTTTTACCTACACATTAAAATTAAATGTTGCTTTCTATTTATATAACTGCACCAGAGTGCAAATAGTGAAATATTATGCTTATATTTAGAGAGAAATGTTACTCAGCTAAAGAGAATGAATGTAATTGAAACGTTCCTTTGCTTTATTTTAGCTTTACTGAGTATTAATCAGGGGCTTTAAGGATTTCCCTAGCAATGTCACACTAACTAAGGGAACCACATCCCCCACTAATCAAACACCATCAATAAAAAAAGTCAATCTTGCTGTGATTTTGCAGAAGTTACTCACCCCCTAGCATGCTACCTCTTAGATTCCAGGAAGAGTGATTTCTTTTTCAGCTCCTTCAGTGATGAAGCTTTTTTTCCTCACTCTTTGTGTTTAGCAGGCATCAGGCTACAAAATCATATCTCAGCTATGTAGCTGATATTCGATTCTTATGCCAGCATTATGTTGTTTAGTATATATTCAGGGGGCAGCCTTATAAAAACCTTCCAGAACCTGAAGGGGGCCTACAAGAGAGCTGGGGAGGCACTTTTTACTTGGGCATATGGTGATAGGACAGGGACAATGGTTTTAAACTGGAAGGAGGGTAGATTTAGATTAGACATTAGGAAGAAATTCTTTACTGTGAGTGTGGTAAGACACTAGAACAGGTTGCTTGGGAAAGCTGTGAATCCCCTCTCACTGGAAGTGTTCAAGGCCAGGTTGGATTGGGCTTTGAGCAAGCTGGTGGTAGGTATCCTTATCCGTGCCAAGTGGTGGGGACTAGGTGTTCTGTAAGGTCTGTTCCAACCCAACTACTCTATGATTCTGTGATACTGGCAATCACAGGTTGTTCATGCAACATTATTAGGTTTTGGCTGAAATAACATATGCTAGTAATAGACCATTTTAAGGTAATGATGGGTTTAGACACATACAATTTAGCCTTTACTCACAGGATTACAACAATTAGATTTGTGTCTGGGTATGACAAAGAAGCTAATGACCTTGTGTGTACAGAGTGTGTTGCATTTGGTCAGTGTTTTCTGTATTACTAATCAAGAGATAGAGATGGTGTCTGACAGGGGACAGATGAAGTTGTTCTGGAATTGTCCTGTTTCTCCCTTGCTGGGATGAGAAACCGGGTAGCAGAGAACAATTGCTCACCCTCCATGAAGGTCCTCTTGCACATGGATCAACTTAATTGACTTTCCTGCTTAATACTTGAGGCGATGCAGTGAGTTGATAGAACAGGTGGTATCTCTTAACAGATGGATACTGCATGCTATCTGTCTTTAAAGAACTGAAGCAACGATTTTGATTTGCTTATCTAGTATCTTGCTGTAACTGGGTTTTCAATGAGGTCATCCTAATTATGAGTCATTTCACAGCTGAACAACTTGATTCTACTATAAGAGTGATACTAGTCCTCTTTAGTCATATGTGTATCTGTTACTGCCAGCAAGTGTCCTTTCTTTCTTCCACACCAATAGTCTTTCTTCCTAGCTGTTATTTGTTTCAGCACAGTAAGCATCAGAATAAAACAGCCTCAGCTTACTATATGTGTGGGAGAAGGCAGAGGAGAGAGTAGGAGCTTTCTGTGTGCATAGGTGAATTTCAGCCTTATCTACATGCAAGCAACATATTCTTCTCAATACTGGAAGTTGGTGTCAATTGGCTGATACCTTAATTTCCCCGGCCTAAAGAGGGTATGGAATAGGATATAAGGCAAATAATTCTGCTGTCTTGTGTAAGATTAGAAGTTTGTAAAAGGTGGGTAGGTTTTTACAGGTAACCATGAAACTAAATTGCATTTACTGGTGGATAAAAATGTTGCGAACTAATTTCACCAGTTCATTTCAGACCTTTTCATTTAAACTGACAGAAGCAAATTATGGTGCTATAGCTCATTCATCCATGATTTCACGCTCCTGCACCCTAGGAAACAAGAGGCAAATCTCAATGGGTTTCTCCATGGTAAAACATTTTTAATTAGTAAATAATTCTGAAGCTGCACATTCAAAACAAATCCTCACTAAGCAAGCCATATTGTCACTTCCAATCACAGCACGTTCAGATTTCTCAATGACTGCCTGCATAGGTTCACTTTTCACAGCAGCTTTTTCTCCAAAGAGAGGAGAGAGTCAGTCCTGAACACTGTTGTTTCTTGCCAGTTAGACTAGCATACAAATTGAGCCAAGTGTGCCTTTGTGGAAGCATTTCAGTCTGCAATCCATGAGACTTATAAATAGAAACTAAACAACAGTGAGTGTTGAAAATGTGAAGGAATGTTAAACAAATATGCATTTGGTTTAATGAAATTGTGGTCAAAAATAGTGTTTTCCAGTGATGGTTTCAACAAGCAGAGGGAAAAAAGTGAAACTTAAATGTCTTGTATAATGTCAGTTTGTTTTTAATTCATAAAGAAGAGAAGCAATTAAAATTCCTGGGCTAGGATAAAGAGGATATAAATAAAACAAACAGGAAAAAACTGAACCGTGTTTCCAAAGGATGTAAAAAGACTTGGCAAAGATGTCTGTACAGAAAGCATAGATTTTGTTTCTAATTACTTTGATCTTCTTCTCCCTAGCAGAACTATATCTCATACTTGTGTGGACGTCTTGGCAAAAGGATCTCTCTCCCTACCTGTTAGCAAGTTGCTGTAGCTAAGAACAAAGTATATTTAATAAGAATTTTAATGTTGCAGAATCTAGCACCCAGAAGCCAGCATTTATGTTGCTGCTTGAAACTCAATTTATCCCCCTGTGTATAGGGATTACAGTATAGTCTTTAATTACCTAATCATATAGCAGTCATTATTTCCAGAGAATCTTGATCCTGTTCAGTGCACAAAATATCCTGCCCAAGTTAATGAGAAAACCTAAGTATTTGCCTTCTTCCTCGTTGTTCACTGTATGTTGATGCTCTTTGTTGCACTGTTCATATCCTATTTTGAAGACAGAGCTGTTAATTTTTCTCGTGAAATTTGCTATGACCTTTATCATTACTATATCTTTTTTTTTTCTTCCTTTGCTTTGCAAATACTTACACATTTATTCTTCAGTGCAGAATCAAAAGGATATCAGTAGCCTTTGCAGTTTTGAAGCGGAACACAAGCCATGTTGGATGCATGATCTCAACTCTCAGACCCTAAATTATCCATTCAGGAAATAAAGAACAGAATCTAAAGCAGAAATTACCTGACTTTGTAACATTTCATCTTACTTAAAGGAGGCTGTTTAGACACTGGTTTTAGTCAATGGAATGTAAGTGGCCCTGACAGGAAGTGATTCATCCCATCTGAAGGATGATGTCTTAAACTTGACATCCTTGGCAAATGCCTATTTCTTTTCACTGACTTGAAAAGTAACTTTCGCTTTTCACCCTAATTGGTCATTTGTAGAAAGTGTAACAACTTCCCTGGTACCATATACACATTTTATATGGTGAAGGCAAGGACAATCTAATTCAGACTGGGATCCATCACATCACTTTTCCAGAGGATGTTGTTTAATCCTTTAACCTATATGTTTTAATAGTTATATTTTAAACAAATGATCTTTTTCTGATCATAATGATACTATTCACTACTAAATTTTGGTTCTTTTCAAGGACTGTTTTGTCCTGTTGCACTCAATCAAGTAGTGCTTCCTCAATTCTTGGAGGAATTTTTCCTTGTCTCTTCAATTAATTTCCTAGTCTAACTGTGCAGGCCTGATAGAGGCTTTCCCCCCAGTTCCATATAACATCTGCTTCCTTTCACCACTTTCCTCTTCTCCCACTAATAAAAAAGAAACAATATCTATTCTGATTTTGTCCTTGTCTTGTCATACAGTCTTGGTCTTGCCCGCTAACTTTCATTTCATTCTTCTTTCCTACCTACAAGTTTCAGACTGCTTCCCTCATCCAATCCTCCTCTTTCTGTACAGTTTGTCATCTCTCCTCTTATGTTTTTATTTCTAGACTCAGTTTCCCTGCCACTTCCCTGATCACAGTATATGTCTTGCATTCTCTGCACAGATCTAGCTCACATCCCCATGGCAATCTTAACTGTGGCTTCTCATACCTTGCTCCAAAAGACTAAAGAAAGTATATTTTCTTCATAAATTTACTGTATTCTGGAACAATGTGATGCATTAAGTATGACAGTCAGGCTTATTTTCCTGAATTTTTACTGTTAAAAGGTGAGAAATCACTAAATTTAAAAAACCCCAGCACATTTAAAGACAATTCATGGGTATGAAGGAGTCCTATAGCATTTACCTTCTTCAGTTTTCAATAGTCTAAACTACTGCAGAGCAAAATTAACCTTCTTCTCGTCAGTCTCCTACTGTTTAGAGAGTTTTGAATAGCAGCAGGAAAATATGACAAAAGACTCTTGTCTGTTTTAACTCTGCCATAGCCTGTCAAATCTTTGGGTTACAGCAGTGGCACTCCAGCTGTCTGTCTGCTGATTTAGAAAGCAAGTACCACATTGCCTTCATTCAGTCTGTGGTTTTGAGATCTTCTCTTCAGAATTTTTTTATAAGCTTAGATTCTGCAGAAGCTGATAAGGGTCGAGAAGGAGTGAATATATTCACTAATAACTCAGAGCAATTTTCCAGATTGACATTAATTTGATTCACTCATATAAGTGGTCTGGGATTAAGTATTACATTGCATTTTGATATCCTGATACTTCTTTATGATGAATATCTCACAGAGTGTAATGAAATTAACCCGAGTACTAGAAACATCACAATAAAGTGATCCTGCTGAGTGTTCAACTGCATGAACAGAGATAGGCAAATGGGCTCTTGAAAAGTTTGAGTGTGTCTCAGAGGAATTATGTAGGTGAGTATTGGTATGTAGGAAGCTAAAACATAAGCCACCTCTGAAATTTGCTTCTAAGATTTTTAAAAGATTTTTTTCACCTATACATTGTTATGGTTTGTATTATTGACTTCACTTCAAGGGTTGCTTACAACGGTGCTTCATGTGAGTATCAGATAAAATCCTCATCTTGAAATCCTCTATTGCCTGTAGCTTTCTTGTCACTTCAAAACAAAATGGCAAGTGAAGGAAGATCTTTACCCTGTCAGGCTTCACTAATATATCGCAGCTCCTGTAGTGTTCTCCTGAAGTGTCAGGATGCTGTACTGAATGTAGGCACCTTTCAAAAATATCAGCTAGTTCACAGCCCCCACACCTATCCTTCACTTTAAAGCGTTTTAGAAATAAGCTGTTGTGTTGGAATTGCTTTGTCCAAGTCCTTCAAAGACAACAATTGCAAAGAAATCAAAACGTCCTCTGTCTCCTTGGCCTGGAAAGACCTGAATATCCTACCTGTCTCTGCAGCCAAGTCCACAGGAATTTGAAGAATGACTTCAAAGTTTGATTGTTGGTATCCCAACCCCTGTTAAACCCTGGACAATGCTTGGGGAATTAGTTTCAGAGAAATATGTAGGGTCTAAAGGAGCATGTCTGTTTAATCTGGCAAAAGCCATCTCAGCAGTATTATAAAGCGACTGAGGGAATTTTCAAATGCTGGCTTCTTTGTTCTTCCTTCTGGCATCTATCCTGAATTGCTCCCAGATCAGAGATATGTGAAAGTCCCTTATGATTAAGGATCTCTTTGTGAGAGTGTATGGGTGGCCCTGTGCCAGACCAGTGCCTTTCATTTCTGTAAAACCCTTCACCTACAGATAGAGTGACTGAATGATGGCTGTGAGAAGAGAGGTGAGAGACAGAAAGCTGTCACTGGAATGTTGACAGATTCACAATAATGTGATTACTGTCTATACTTATCCCAAGGCAAGATAGTGGCTATTGAACTGAGCACTGCTTCACAAATTTGCTGCCATTTAGGCACTGGAAGAGAGGAAGACTTGTAGGCATCTTGGGTCATCTGTCCTGGTTAGAAGTTATCCTTGCTCTTTTGCTCTGCTGGTACCTAAGTTTCTGCAACTTGCTGTTTTGAAGTGTTGGTAAACAATTTGAGTTAGATTATGTTTACGCTATTGATTAAAGCCAATATGGTACTGGTTACAACTTCTGATATCCTACTAAAACTGTACTCAGCCAGCACTCAAAGAACTTAAAGTGTTGGTGTTGGATCCAGGTGTTTTGATGTGGACATCTGTATGATGCAACTAAATTAATACATTTTGTACTTAGCAGGATTCACTTGTCAGGGAAAAAAATAATAAAAGAACTGAGAGACTCAACAAAAATGTTCAGATATGCTTACTTTTAGCAAAACATTAGTCTGCTACTAAATCATAATTGCCTACTTTGCCTTAGAAACAGCAAAGCATGGAAGGTGATGTATTAGTCATTCCTTCACCAAAGACTGCCTAAAAGATAGGAAAACTGTAACTGGAGTTTACAGGGAATGGTTGCTAGGCAGAAGGATTAGGATTTTGCACATTTTTTTTTTTTTTTTTCAGAAACGTCTGGATTTCATCTCAGTCCTGTTTCTTGTCAGTCTTTTAAAAAGTGTTATTTGTAGAAGGTTTTCAGAGATATCTGTGAAATAAACCTTCCAAACCTTACCTCTTATATAGGTGTTGTTTTCTTTCCAAAAATAGATCGTGTATACTGGTTCATAAGGGAGATTTTTTCCTGATTTGCATTTAAAAAGGGCAGAAATGTATTACCAATATTGTCTTCTATTTCTAATCTACAAGTTTTGGGGAGTTCGGTCAAGATCCTATTATATAAGACTATATATATATATATAAACTATATGTATTATATAAAGACTATGGATTTTTAGTACAAAGTACTAAAATTTAGTACAAATTAGGTACAAAGATGTTTTAGTTAAAACCACTGATTTAAAAAACAACCCATGAATCGCAAAGATGGTATGCAAAAATATAAAGCTAATCAAATATTTCTTGAGGGCAATCCTGAAAGGGGTTAACTATTGTAGTACTGTATATTAACCAGGGAGGAGTATTTTCATTTGAAAAGTGGTGTAAGCATGTGATTTTTTTATATGCTTCAAAGTAGATACACTTGCTTTTTTGACATCATTGTGATCCTATGGACGTGTGGATGTGTAGCCATAGTCTTCATCAACACATGTAATTTATAAATGCACAGAGTGCTATGCTGTGTAAGCACTTTTTAATTCAGGACTCTCTTAATTATGGAAAATAGACGCATTAGAGAAAGGAAAAAAATATATTTTTAATGAATAGAAACAAAAATGGATCTGTTCTTTTCTCCAAAGCAAAGCATAAATTCTGAGAATAGTAAGTGTTCTAATTTTAATTCCAGAAACCTCTCATGGTATTTCTTATTTATTTATTTAGCAAAATGCATGTGAAAATTTCAAATCCCCAGTCTCATTAATTCTTCTCACTAAGATTCTGACTGGCAAGTCTTCTCTAGGCTGAGCTTTTGTAGTTTTGCTGTTCATATTTCTTAATTATTTTGGTCAAAAAAACCCTCTCTGTGCTCATTTGCCTCAATTAATTTCACTCAGTTATGACTGGATCCCAGGCAAAATCTTTCAAGAAGAATTTTCCATTTGTTTTTGCTTCTTTTACCCTCTGGACTCTTTCACTGGTCTTGCCAACATGTCTCCTTACTTGGCACACCTGCTTTTGCTGCCCCGATTGTGTTAGCTCTTCTCTCAGAATCAATCCTGAGCAGCTTGCAACCAAATGCCTGATTAAAAAGTTAGCAGACCTTGAGTGCAATTACTTCAGCTCCATGGCATTCACGCATTAAACCCAGTGTTAATTGTTTCCCATTTTTGTAACGATCCTCATAATAGGATAAAACCAGAAGAGATTGTTTCTTGAAGTTAAAACAGCAGAAAAAATAAAGACATTTACTCTGATTAATCATCTCAATATGAAACTAAACACAATCACAAGGAAACACAGAGGGTCTTTGTGCTAGATACCAGTGAAAATTGTCATTGGTACTGTTTGAATTTTTCTGGAAGTTGGCACAACACAAGCAGTTGTCATACTTCACTTTAGAGAGAAAGCAGGACTGAGTAAAGCAGTTTTTAAGTTACTGGTTTGACAGGAGTTTCACACCATTTATCATATAAGCAATATTTTCATACTATCATAAATAAATGTCCATAAAACGTAATGTGCAAAAATATTCATAATTTGTAAGAAATTAATAGTTCTGTGTTTTTGTTTGGGCTATTCATATATGATAGCTTATCACTTCAGTAATGATATTTTTTTACATTTGAAGAAATCTTAGTTAAAAATGTCTTTAAAGTTACAATAAAGGATAGCTTGAAAACACAGTGAGCTGAGTGGTATCAATGACCTCTTGTAGGATTAAACCAACTCCTGTAATTACCGGAAAACTTACATTTAGGTGTTTTCACAACCACTTAAAGGAAATATTGATGCAGAATAACCTGGTATAGCCATTACTTGACAATGGGTCTCTCTCTGTTATCCCAAAGATGCCCTAGCTGTTTTCAGGTAGATGACTATTGGATTTTACTAGGATAACTCTAAAGGGGGAAGGAGTAAATGCAATTTCTATTTGTTGTTGTTTCAAAAATTAAAGCATGAAAAGGAATATCTTGAAGTCTGATTCATCATCATAAAAATGAAATATAGAGATGAAAGAAAAAAGCAGTAGATTACAAAAGGAGAAAAGATCTGCTTTTTTAAAAAAAAAAATCTTTTTTTTTTTTTTTTTTTTTTTAAAAGGGATATCCCTAGAAAAAAGCATATATTATAATGAATTAAATCCATCAAGCAGGATGCATAGCTAACAATAGTAATCACACTGAGCTGTTATTGCTACCTTTGTTATCTCCCATGTCTCTCTTGTTGTCTTTACTTCATCCAGTCTTCAGTCAGACTGTAATTTTTGTGAGGGAAGGGCATTCTTTCCTGTCTTATTTGAGTATTGCCTCTCAGAGTGCCACTGTTCTGATTTCACTTCCATCCTTCCCTTGCTCAATGTTAAGCCTTTTATAATCAAGTAAATGGAAAATTTAAATGTATACAGGAAATTATAAAGTAATAAAATATTTATTATTTGGATAGCACTTGCCATCTGAGCATCTTAGATTCATTAGTGAATATAATGTTAGCTTTTATAAGCATCAGTCCTACCTGAAAAAAAAGGAAAGATCATTCAGCTTGTCAATAAGCAAAAATGTTGAGTGTTTGGTATCACTGGCAGCTGACAGCAACAGGTCACTATCACACCGGTTCTCACTATGTTGTCGGTAGACCCCAGGTTCCTGATTTTAAGCCTAATGTGAAACTGTTATTGATTATAGTGACTTAACATTTCATTACACATGAAATCTGTCAGCGTCAGTCTTATAACTCCATGTCCTGTACTTTAACCACATGATCATCCTTCATCCCCTGAGTGAGAGTGACTACCCATATCCTCTCACATGTTACCTTCTCTGTCATTTTCATTTTAGCTTAGAAACTCAGTATCATGAATTCTTTAAGATGCTACTTGTCTGACCTGGCCCCTGATTTTAATTGTTAAGATCCAGGCTAGCATTCCAGATGGTCCCCTCTATAAGGGCTACACAAACTGGACCTGGTTGGTGTTTTGCCTTTACTTAGGAAAGGGCCAGCTGTTGGTCATTCTGCTTGTTACAGAATATCATTTGAAATGATACCAATGGGCAAAGTCCTAAAGGATATTTGACATTTTTTCTCTGGTGAATATCTGTAGTCAGTGCTACTGAAAAAAAAAAAAGAAAAAAAAAATCAAGAAATTAGAGCACATCTGTCTTTCTTTTTCTTCCATCTGTCAACTCAGAGCATGTATCATATCATTTTTTTCCTGGTGTGGGAAACATTTGGCTTCCTTATTATGAAGTTAACTATGTACCATTTGATGTTGGATTGTTTTTGTTACTTTTGCTGTTGTTATTAGGATTGCTATTCAGAACACATTATCTAGAGGGTTTCTGGTTTTGATTCTAGAGATTTTGAACTGCGTATTTTCCTAGTGATAAATGACCTTCTCTGACTAAAGCCTATACCTGCTGATCTTTTTCAAACTGCACATAAGCCATTTAGGTATTTCTCTAATCTGTTGTATACATGTTTTAGGGTCTTGTTTGCATTAGATGTAAATGAATTATTTCATCACTTATATTGTACTCCTTTCAATGAAATTAGTTACAATAAATATAATCTGTAGCTATTCCAAAGGAAAAAAGATCATTTTATGATAAGCACTTATCCAAATGTGGTCTTACTTCCTTTTTTCCACAGTCTTACCTCCTTTTTTCCACACTTCTAGGGAAATGCCTGATACCAAAAAGATTGACCTAACTATCCTACCTGCAGTTTTTCTCCAGTTATAGCTGTTGCCACTCTGCCTTGGTGCAATGTGTGTGCTGGTTTAAGGAGCAAAGGGAACACAGCTGTGCCAAGTGGGACATCTATGGCTGTTCTATAATGTGCATATACATGAGCACTGGTCTGGCCAACTATAATGCATACTTGACACTCTAGTAATCTGGCCATTCAGTCTTTGCATAGTAGAGGTATTAATGGAATAATTACCCATCAGTGAAGATGGCAATCCTTACTGAAGTACGAGGCCTCCATTAGCTCCTGAATAACTGCAGAATTGGGCCTCTAATGAAACATGCTTGTCATTTCACACTGAAATGTCAATATTGCTTTGAAGCATAATTTTGAATAGGGTTTTTTGGCCATTGTGTATGTCAGAAGTCATGCGTCCCTCATGTATAGTTCATTAATTAAACATAATAATTTGATCTACATTGAGAAACTGTAGAGATAAGCTATTAAAAGAATATATATGTAATTGATTCTAAAAAGTTCAAGCACTAGAATCTTTACACACACAAAGAATACTGACTTACAAAAAATTGAATGTCAAACCTAAGTGATTATTTAATACACTTAAAGCTTGTTTAAGAAGCCATAATCAGATTTAATTTTTTATATCCAAAGTATGCTTATTAGCACACACTGGAAAAGAAAATCCAACAGTACAAGGCAAAAAGGTAGATTATGTATCATGACTCTCTTCAACACAAAAGATAGTATTTGTGGGTAATGTAATTAAAAGTTGGTAAAGTCAGAAACATTCAGAACATTGACCATTGGATGACATGAAAAATTTGGGATTGTATTAGCGTTAGACTTGTAAAGGTGTTGCTAGACCAATCCTAATCCCACTGATACCAGTGAGAAACTTTCCAGTGATTTATTAAGTTCTTGGTTAGGCTTATGTTTATTCCTCCTAGAAGTGAAATGCAAAATTCTGTGACCAACTATTGAAGTCCTCGTTTTCAGAGAATTTTCTCAGCCTTAAAGTTGTTTTGACTGTTAATTTCATTATTTATATATATATAATGCTAGTAACTGTAATGTAAAAATGGCATCTTCCTCTATTTGTTCTCTCTCTAAAAAAAAGGTGTGGTTAGCTGCCATTTTTGAGTAGTTATCATCCTCCTTGCAGTTCCGGTGGAAATATCTGAGATTTCTATATCTGTGATCTGTCAAAAATAAAGATCAACCCAGGGGGTTTGGACACATTCTTTATGTGCCTTGTCAGTCTGTGAAGACTGAGATAAGGTGGCTTCCACAGGCACTGAGCTCTGTGGTGTGTTCTATAGTCTGATAACACCTGGAATCTCAAAGTAATACCATGCATTTTCTTCTATCATATTAATACATATCAGAAAGGATCCTGATCTACTACTATGTGAGAAACTCCTTTTAAAACAGTAAAGCAGCTCAGTTCAGTTTGCCCATAAATAGATACCAGATATTTATAATTGTTCTAATGCTAAATCCTCACTCAGAAGTGTGTCCTGTTCCACAGAGAGCTAGTAGTGTAATGCAGAATATATTGTGACATAACAGCAATACTGGTGGACCACTGATTTAGATGTGTTTTTCTGAAGTGCAATTTCATTCCTTTGTGGCTCTGTGTTTTTCATGCCTTTATTTAAATAATGTTGGATAAACTAAAATGTGAAACAGGAGGCTTGTGCTTGTCAGTTTTCCTAATGAAAAGTTTGCATTTACAAAATACATATATGTTATCCTTGAAATGTTAATAAATATTGGGCTAAAAAGTCATCAGTCTTTGGCTATCTGTATTAATTGACATGGTCATGTGCTCTCAGTGGAAAGTGCAGTTAAGTCCATCAGTTTCAAACATTGGGGTCAAAGGTAATGGAATCAAAAAAATTCCGTGAAGTGAGAAACTTGCTAGTATGTGAATCTGAAGAAAATATTCACCAATTAGTAAATGGTTTATGTCCAAAATAACTGTCCAATGTCCTGCTTTCTCCAGTTTTGTAGATGGATAATGTCGGAGAAGTCAAAGGAAAAGATCCTCTGAAAGTCTGTAGTTTTCAATATGTGACTTAGTGAATCTGTTTCCAGTAGAGGGTATTCAGTAGATAGCTGTATCAGTTGATGTAACTTAAAAAAGACTTATGCAAAATTATCCTTTTGGAAGGAAGGACAAGAAGGGAGGGAAGAAAGGAGGGAGGGAGGAAGGAAGGAAGCAAGCAAGCAAGGAAGGAAAAATAAGATATTCACCGGTGTGATTTCACTTTACTAACATTAAACTCAACTGGCACAAATTAGGTTAGATCATCAACATCAGAATATGAACAGTGACTATTGAATTTAGCTTTCAGCCTATTCCAGAGGGACCCATGACACTGGGAGCATTTTCTAAAACTATCCAGATAGTTGAAGATCTTGTTTTCTCTATAACTTTTGATGTGTCAAGAGCATGCCATATGTAATTTGTGTAAAATACTAAAAATTGGATGAAGTCTAACAATAATAGTAATTCTCGTCAGCTCTCATTTGTCTTCTCCTTGAGGACAGCAGAAAATACATTTCTAACTAGTTACTTCGACAGTAAGATAGCTGTACAAGCACCTGCTGTTTTGATAGTACACTACTACCTGTCTTCTGTGTCTAGCTGATTTCCATGCAAAAAAGTCCTTTTTTTCCCCTCTTTTCTCATCTTGTTTGTTAATAAATGAGGTTTTAGCTTTATTACTGCCTAAGCTGCTGAAACATATATTTTTTTTCCTAAAAATGTTAGTGTGGAAACACCTTAGTATGCTTCTTATTAATTTTGAACCTTATTTGTGACTACAATGTCATGTAGCAGAGATTTGCCCTAATATTCAACATGGCACAGGAATACAAGAACCTTTGTCGAAATAGAAAAGTCCTTTTAAGAACTGAAAGTCCTATTGTTCTCTGGATTTAGTTTTCCAAGCTTTCACATTATATTACCAGGCAGATAGACAGACATGTTATATGTGGTGGAAGAACTTTTAGTCAGTATTTGTTGTAGTATTTATTGTTCTCTGAAGAATCTGAAGTGAAAAACTGGGGATTTTTTTTTTTTCTCCTGCAGCTCATGTTTGCAGATATTAAATGAAAACTCCAAAGATTTGAAAGTACAAACAAGAAAAAAAAATCAAAACAAATTTATAAATCTGCTCCTAGCAAAGCATTTCTTCTCCCACATTTCAAAACATAGGTTTTTGTGGTGCAAATACATTACTGTCTAGGTCTTTTTTTAACAGTGATGTAGATATGTTTTAACAGGGGTAATTGATTAACTTACTGTGTGGGCAATTGATTCAGATAATAATACCAGCTTCAAAATGAAAATATTGTAGAAATTGAATCTTTCCCAGGATGCACCAGCTTAACTGTATTATCCTTGACAATCATGTCTACTTTCAGCTTTTCCAATGTGGATCCATTTATCTAATGTGACAGTGATAGTGTCCATTGTGTTAATAGATGTACAGCTGCTTTCCAGAATCATAGGATGTAAAAGGTCTTATCCTCAAAGGGCAGTGTTGCTGCTGTTTCTGCTTTCTGTGCTTGCAGGAGAAGACATGACTGATGACTTAGAATTAATTGTAACCCAGTGAGCTGTCAGTGACAGATACCCACTGCACACACTGGTACTACTTCAGGAGGCAATGTTCTAATGTACTGTTCCCCCTACAGCATCCCTAAGTCAGGAGACTCCTTCCTTGCTCTCTTCTTACACCAGGAGAATACACGATGTCCTTAGAATCTTTATCAGGATTCCTTTTTTTGCCCTGCATATATTGTTCCTCACTTTGTTGAGAAGAAATATCCTAACTAATTATGTTTCCTCAAACTCACACAAGTAAAAGTGAAAACTGACATCATGATGTTACTACAAGCACTGTTTATTTTAGAGCATGATCATTTAAAAGGATTCAGATTTTATTTTTTGTCTTTTAATCAGACTACCTTCAAAGTTCTATAATATGAAAATTAGTGCACAGCTAGTCATTTCCTTCTAGTTTGGTGGATTTTGATTTGTTTTTCTTCCTCTTATATACATAACTAAAAGTGAAGTATTAAAATTCTGAGGTCAGTTATAGAGTGAAGGCTGTGTCACCACAGAAAAAGAGATTGCTACCCTTACACAAGAGCTATGGCCTGCTTATTTCCAAGGTTATATTAGGTACTAAAGGATGCTAATGGAACTGAATACTAAGGGGCTTTTTATCACACCTTTCTTTTTTCCTGAAGATCACTGGAAAGTTTCCTGCTTCCTTGTACTGCAAAATCTTGTATATCTGCTGTGCTGACTGACCATGATGATACCATAAATATGCAGCAGTTCTATAACGCAGTAGTTGTCAACTTCAGCAATAAAATGCAGGATCAGGAATGGTGGGCACCAAATGTATCAGTTTACTCAATACCATTAATAAACTTTAGTTGATGGAATACTTTGATGTAACTTATTAAATACCATAAACGTAATTATTTTATGTCCTTCATACAAGACAATAGTAGGGCTCTTTTATTAGCAGCCTCCAGACAATGTACGTTCCTCAGAAGGGAAATCTTTTTCTCCCCTTAACGTTAAAAAATATAGTTTATAGTTAAAATAAAGTCCTAGAAACTTTATTACCCTGCTCATATTACCGGAGCCAGATGAGTTTCACAGAATGTAAATCAGGAAAAATTTATTATTATAATTAAACTTGTAAAACTTCAGCAGCAGATGCTTCTGTGTTTTTGTAGTTCATATACATTATTGATCAACATGTGCTTTTACTAATGTAAAACTTCTGAGAGTGTGGAGAAGTTAGACTAGTTATTGTTATAATTGGTACAAGGCTTTTGCAATGTTTCTTCAATTGAGTGCACTTGTAATATGCATTATCTATCTTCCTGGGAGGAGCTCATCACCAAAATTGAGCTAAATAAATAAACTGAAGATCGCTGAAGTCTTTAAATTTGCTACAGGTCAAATAAAATATAATTCCATCACAACTAAAATGTATATATGTGAGTTTCTTTGAAGGCTGCAATACAAATGAGTGCTTATTACAAAATGTACCATCAGTCAGTGCTGTATCTTTTTGTCAATGTGATCTGTTTCATCAAGTTCTTGAATCCTAGATACTTAATGGCAGATAAAATTTCAAGTGATGAATATCTAAAGTGGGGTGTCTAAATATTTATGAACATAATTTAAGATCCACCTTTTCTTGCTGATAGGTTAAATTTGGACATTTAAATTTGAAATTTTTTTACTGCCACAGAATAAAACAACAGGCTTGTCAGAGAGATTAATCTGTCCCAAGTCTTCTAATACATGTCCTAAATTTACCTAGTAATCTGTAATCAATGATTGAGTAAAAACACTTCAAAAAGGCATTCTACTGTTTTTTTACAATCGTGTATTTTTTAGGATGGCATGAATGTTCACTGGGTCTGCCTGTCTTTCTCCATTAAATACAAATGTGTTTAGACAGCTATCCTAGATGCAACACTTATTTTTAATAGACATCTACAAAATTATTACATTCTTAAGAATCCATTCTCATGGCTATTTCCCACAGATTTTCTGGTAAGAAACATGTAATAAATATAGTAAACTGGTTTACTGCTGTCTAACCACTTGGGTGAATAATGTTTCTGAATATTAGCTTAGCTGTCTTCTGGTGGAACACCTGGCTATTTTCTTTTATGTTTTATTTTGTACAGCAGTTTCCATCTCTTCCCCCTGCTTGCCTTGTCATGGATCTGAGATAGTAATTTGCATAATTGTAGGCTTAGAACTGATCAGACTGATCTTGAGTCTCAGACATTCAATTCAGGAGAATAGGGGCTAAGACTGAAAGTGTTGAAAATTTATTAGTATTTTACCAGACTCACAAGTTTAACACGGTAATATTCTGATTTAGACTTGATAAAAACTGTTACAGTCAGCTTTGCTGTTAGGCCATGTTGACCTTGCAGGCAAATTGATGACGGATAACACTGTTTATCAGGAAAAGGAGTATTTGCCTTCTAAGTGAATATTAGGAAGGTGAAACTTAAAAAGAAATATACTATAGTTCTATCTTTAGTTACAGGTTTGTCAGTCTTTAAAGTGTCCAATTAAAAAAAAAAATCCAATATAACTTAGGAAGAATAGTGTCACAAAGACAATAGTTTCATAAAATAAAGAGAATATCTCTACGTAAACAAATGAAGAAAGTGATATTACCTTAGAAGATGACTGAAGCCACAGGATTTGACTTCAGATCTTTGCAGACAAAGGAAATAATTCACTGTCTGCAAAATTAAAAGAACCCCAAATGAGAGTGGCTGTTTGTTCCTTGTATTTAATGTGGATGGGACAAACAAGCAGTCATTTCCTCCCCAATGAGTGGGCAGATTGTAATTGATAATATTTTCACCTCAAAGAAAGACTAGTTCTCTGCAACGTAAGTTACAAATGAGATACAATAGGTGATTACATTTCAGCTTCTCTTTAATATATTATAGCACAAGTTACTGATTTCTATGAAATTCTAGCACTGCAAAATTGAGGTAGAAAAAATCAAATGATTGTCTGTTATAACAACAATATAGATTCTGAAATCAATACCAACATTGTTGCCTTAGAGGGAAAAAAAAACAAGTAAATACCTAAACACATCAGCTATTTATAAAGGTAGAATGGTATGAAAATGCAGCATAAAGTGCAGTATGAATAGTTTTTTCTTTTTCATTCTTAGTTTAGCCTGACAGGTTGATGGAAACCTTATCTATCTCCATTATCTTGGTTCTGTGGGTAAGATATCAAGATGGGCATGGAGAATGGATTACACTGTGATGCAAGTAAGATCCTTGAGTGAGGAGTGCCATGGGGATTGCATGAGTGAGTTTTCTTTAAATGTAACCAAGAAAAAAAATAACCCTATTTCTCTTAGCAAATTGCAGGAATCTGCTGCACAATTTGTATGTACCACAGAGTTGAGCTGAGATTAACTGGGAGAGGCAGGGGTGGCTGTTACTAAGAAAGTAGAATGATTTTATCTCAGATTTATATTTTTTTGCAAGCTTGAGTGAAACACGAAAGAAGGTGCATATGAGTGATCACTGAAATGAATTCTATGAAGCTTTATTTGAGATATTTTGTAGCCTTCCTGTGAGATAGACTACCACTCCACATTTTCAGAGAAGGTCACAGCCCAGAATCGTATTTTCATTCATCTTTCCAATTTTGAAAAAGGAAGGTACACTTTAGATTTAGGGGACTTTCACTGAGCTAATCAAACTGAAAAAATATATAACAAACCACTGATTATTTATAAACATACTGATACAACAACCCAGGATCTCCATATCCCAGATCACACTCTTGCTCCATTGAAAGGTGCACTATTTTTATTCCATGTAGTAATTTAAGATAAAAATATTATTTATCTGGGGCAAAAGTAAGGTTTAAACCTATAGTTTGTTAAATACATATTTTAAAGCTCGGTGGTGCCCTGCAAATATTTTCTCCCCCCCGCCCAAAAACTGTTACTACTCTGTTTTTTTGTGACTTGACTTGAATTTACAGTCTTGATCTCATTAAAAAAATAATTTTTAGTTTTATTCCATGATTCTTTGCTTTAATCATGAGAGGTTTTTAGAGTCTTTGTCTGCTGTTCATAGTTGGTTTTATTTTAATAAGTTTCTTATCTGGCTTCTTTATTCATGAGTGGGTTTCAGTTTAAGTATAAAGTGTCACATAAAGATTGTTCTGTTTATTTTCCGTAAAGATAAATTGTTTTTTCAAGTTTCACTTCTAAGCCGCCATATCAACAATCCAACCATAAGGAACATACTCCTGGGATTGTTTTCTTTATCTTTCCTTCATAAAATTTCAGAAAGGAAGGGGAAAGATTTTTTTGTTGATGCAGAATCTCCAAATCTAAAATAATATGCAAGCATATGTAAAGCTTACTTTGGCTTGTTGTGAATCAGATGTTTTTGTGACTTCTGCCTGTCTGCAAAAATCAAGGACAGAAATCAAGGCTCTCAACTTAGAACTATTTTGAGTGGAGAAGAGGGCGTTTTGTTTAAAGTACCTGATTTGTAATCTCAGAAGACAGCTTAGTTGGTTAAAATTCAGCTGGTTCTATTTGCAACAACTCAGTGTAGAAATGTTTTTTTAATTATAGCTTGGTTTATAACAATGGACAGGATCTGTAGCCAAATCTGTCCCTCTAAGACATTCAGCAACGGAACAATAGCATAATTATTTCTTGGATCCCTGATTAGCAAAAACAATACACTAGTTGTACAAAGCTTGAAAGTCTGGTTTTCAGAACAGAACAATCTCACCATGCAAAGTCTCCTCTTAATGCTGCTTTCTGTAACTTGCAATTTGATTCAAGCACATAATTATAAGTAAAATGCTTTTTAGAAGCTGGTATACAATTGAAAACACTGGACAGTTTGGGAAACTAGTGTTTATATTTCCTGCGTTTAAGTCCTGTTGCCAACACAGCTCGTAACTCGTCTGCTTTAGGACATTTCAAACACCTGATATCACATGGCATGTTCTGTGCGTTACTTCAGAATACCATCACTGAAGTCAGCAGCATAACTTAGACTATATACAGTCCACTTCCTGCCTGTGTATATGAGGATTTATGGGAAAATAAGGCAGGAGAAAAAATTTTATTCTGGCAAGCGTACCCAGACCTCATTGGTATTGGCCCACCTTTTCTAGACATAAATGCTGAGGTAAAATTCTTACCAATTCTTTTGCCTAAGTAAGGATTTCAGGATTGTGATATTAACACTGTCACTTTCCAAAGTGATGGATTTATATGGAATTCAATTAATAATTCTGGTATCAGAATGCATTTTATGCAGCTAGGATTGTTAGAAACAGTGTACTTCAGTACAGCATTATGTTTTCAGCACTAAAAAATGATGAAAATACTACAGATATTTCTGGGCTTTTTAAAATTTTCAATTAGAATTCACAGAATCACAGAATGGTAGATGTTGGAAAGGAACTCTAGAGGGCATTTGCTCCAGTCCCCTCTTATCAAGCATGGGCACTAAGAGCTGATTGTCAAGGACTGTGTCTAGGCAGCTTTTGAGCTTCTCCAAGTAGGAAAACTCCCCAGCCTCTCTGGACCACTTCTGCCAGTGCTCATTTATGCTCCCAGGAAGAAATGTTCACAACCTCCTGTGTTTCTTTTTGTCCTCTCACCTGTATGCCACTGAATTTCTCATATCAAGACAACAGAAGTGAGAAAAATAGGATAGAAGAATATGAGGAAGGGGAAATGATAAGCTGAGACTAAAATATATTTTAAACTGTTTTCAGCATCTCCAAATAAAATATTTTATGAAGAAAAGTGCATTGTGCCATGTCAAGCAGTTTCTGCTTCTCTGTGCTTGATCAGTAAGATCAGGAATATCCCCACTGTCTACCATCCATTACTCCCCTGTGGCATTTTCAAGCATCAAAGCTATTACTTATATCTAGTTATGCCACAAATTATAATTGTTAGAAAGTACTAAGTATGTATATGTTTCTGTTGTAGCAGGAAAGGAGCAGCTAGTCCAGTTTAATGTGTGGTTTATTTGATAATTTTGCTTGTTATGATGATTAAGAGAAGTATTGGCTGGCTGACCACCTGGTCTGAAAATACAAAAAAACCCCACCTCTTATTATACTTGAACTGTCCTTTTATCTGCACCAGAGTTTTCTTTCCGTTATTGCCATCTAAGAGACAGCATTAATTTTCTTCTGTATCTCTGGTGGGTGTGAAGTCATGCTTCACACAGATGAGCTTTATAGGATCTACTGCAATAGGTGATTAAAAGAAGAATGATTCCATGTAGCTGATACAAATTGTTTTCCTGTTTTTTTAAACTCAGGTCTCTTTAAAAACCTATTGAGTCTTATTGTTCTGAATTGTGTATTGAAATTACTTTGATACAGGTTAAAATATTGTTTTGACTGAATTTTCTTTTCACTTTTAAGTTTCACATGACCATGGTGTGATATTTCCTGATCAAAAATAAAGACTGAATGGCTTTTAGGACCTGAAGAAAACCTGCATCCCCCCAAGTGATGGTTTATGATTGAATATGTCACGGTTTTAGGATTTGAATTTTGGCCAAGTGTTGTGGACCTGAACCATAACCCTACTTCATGTTGTATATAATCCTGCATATGCTGTAGCATAATTAAAATTGTAATTACTTCTTATCACTAGTCCCTGTGTTGTACCAACTATAAACCCAATTACTCAGAATAACTTGATTCTGTGTTTAGGTAAAAATAATTCAAAGCTGTATTTGGTTGCACAAGGGAGTAGATAAATACAAACATGGTCTGAGCATATTATAGGATTTTCTTCTGAAATAAGAGTTCCTGACAGTACAAGAGTGTAGAAATTCAGTGTACTCATGTGCCAGTCTGCTAGGGCCCAGTGTCTGTACCTTCCTCAGACTGGGTATGTGTAGGGTGTGTGTGCGGTTTCACTGACAGTCTCTGAGCTGGAGGAACTGGGGAGTAGGAGGCCTGGGTCCAGGAAGGGGTACCAGGTCTGTGTGAAGTCAATGCTGGTGTTCAGGGGAACTCCAAAGTGTGGGGTGCCTGAGGGATGAGTGTTAGGGAGTGTGCAGTGGGTGTGCAGCGAGCACCCAACTGGACCAGGCAGTGAGGGAGAGACCTGTGGGACGCATAAGGGTTCTGGGATCCAGGCAGGATCCTGCTGGGTGAGCAGTGAGGTTGTGCCAGTGCTTGGTGGATCTCTGAATGTGCATGTGCTTGTGAACCTGGAGAGTCTGGGGTGTGTGCAGCACTAGTGACCTTCTGCCTCTGCCAGACCAAGAAGAGGAGAGGCTGTGGCTGTCTGTGCCCCTGTCTGGTGTGAGTACTGACTGTCAGTGATGCTGTAGCTGTCTGTGTAGCCAAAGCTGTGGGTGCATCAGTGTCCTCTGTGTGTGTATATGTCCAGGACACACACACACACAGTCTTGGTATGCAGCAGATTTTCTAGTGCATGAGAGAAAGTGTCGGATGCACCCCTCAGCCTAGGCAGAGACACTAGTTCCCTGATCACTGGGCTGCTGCTCCAGCAGCCAGTCAGGAAGGTCCTGGACCAGGGCAGCTGGAGGAGGTAGCCACAAATCACATTTAACACCCTTATAAGCTCCCAGTAGACTGAGTGACAGTATTCCCTTGCAATTAATATGATATGCCTAATCTTAAGTGTTTGCTTTGAGTCTCTCTTTGTAAAAGGCTTTTCCCCATCATTGGTTTGATGGCACAGCTTAGTCTAAAGTTTCTTGACAGAATGCATGCTGTCCGTTCATCATCCCTGGAACTAGATCACTGTTTATATGACCTTTAGATTTTTTTATAATCCTTTATGATTTGTCAGGTCCCTAGTGAGAGGCTCAGAAAGCCAAGCCAATATATTTTTTTCTTATCGTTTAAAGTGTGGATTTAAAAATTTATAACACTATCAGCTGAGAAGTTGCCAGTAGTATTAGACCTGTGCCTTTTTACTGACTGACTGGTTGTCAGTATAAAGTCTGAGCAGACTTTGGCTAGTGTGAGGAACTTTTGTTAGCCAAGATCAGTACTTTTGCCACAGAACTCATGAAAGTGGACATTTTTGTAATGATGTATTCATATGTTTATATGGGAGGTTAATTAATTAGAAGGGTTTAATTGTTTTGCAGTATCTTAAATAGGAATTTTCATCTCCTCCCTTGCTTTCTCAGTCATTTGTATTTCCTCATAGAGTATTTTAGAAAAGCAATCCTAATCTCCTTTTTCTGTGCCTCATTGATTTTACTTGTGACATAAATTCTTACGTTGGAAACATAGCTCTCTGAATTTGGGTTAGGGAAAATAAATGCAGGAAGTGAAGTTTTTAAGCTTTGTAGTTAGCAATAGCTCTATTTTTTTTCATATTGAGGGGAAAATGCCTGCTAGCAATTAAAAAAAAATGTTCACAGAGGCAATTCTAAAATGAAAATGTATGAAAAAGTAATGAAGTATGAGGTAAAAGTTTGCTTAGTGATAGAATATAGTTAGGTTCTCTGTTGATGTAAACCAATACAACTCAATGACTCAGAGGATCTGTTTGGTTTTTCTGCAGCTGGTTTCTAATCCTAAAGCTAAGAAAGGAACTTAAAAGCAAAATGCTAATTATAAAATCACAGCCAAGAGCAAATAGTATTACATTTATTTCTATACTTACATAGTAATCCAAAATTGATTTAATCAACTATCTATGACCACTCAAGGGAGATGAATAAAAAGAAACCCAGCAGAGGATATTGATCATCATGCAAAATGGTAGCAATTACCATTAACAAATAGTTTTTAATAAGCAAACATACAGTTAGTACTATTAACTTGAGGTTTTCCTCACTTAAGAAAAAAATGTGTGAAAAAAGAGAGGGGAAAAAAAGAAGAGTCAGGGCCTGATGCTTTTTCCCATTAGCTTTACGAAAACTTACTTGGATTTGGGATGGATATATGACACCTGATTTTAACTATTTAAAAACTGTTAATTAGTGGAAGACACCTGTTGTTGAATTGTCCTGATGTTCCTGTCTCTACTGCCCATAGAAATCTTGAATTAATCAGCTTAGACATAACTTTCAGATGACTAATATTCATAAGAAAGTAACCACTAAACTGCACAGTTACTAAGGCAAACTTTGTGTATCTCTTCTTTTTTCTAAAACAATCTAGCTAACCAGATTACTTAGGCTCCCCACTACTGAAACTCATTTTTTTTGGAAGATGTGTTTAACTTAATTTAACCACGCCCTTGAGATGCTCTCGAGCTAGTTGTTTCCGATGCTTCAAAGATGCAGTGTGTTGATCCATGAAGACCTGTAAAATTCCTTTCATGAATCCCACAGTCACGGTTGCTAAACAATTCGCAGCAGTTCTATTGGCTCTGGAGCTCATGGGGAATCACTGTATCATTCTGTGGCCACAATTCACGAAGTTGTGTTATTTCTCCAGATGAGAGAGATTCAAAATCAATAATGGTTAACTGAACCAATTCCATACTACAGGTTTTACTTTTTTCTTTTGAGATGACCATGGGTTTTTGTTTAAGTAGTTCAGGAAAAAATGAGATTCTGGCTCTCATTCACTGTGTTGCTTTGAACAAAGTGTGCGGTGTTTATTTCTATTTTATTTATTTTTATTTCATGTATGTGATTCTTTACTGACCACTGTGATTTCACAAATATATTGTCAATGCTAAATATCCATACTATTGAGATAACCACAGAATATTATAATTAACATCAATTAAATATCCTTATAGATATGTATTTATATATCCTTATACTCCTGGAAAGTGACAGCTATTTTTATTGGTTTGATAAACTTGGTGGACTTTTTTCCCAGGATGAACAGTGATTATACAGTTTTTAACCTCAGAAATATACACTCACAGTATCTTATGATGTGCTTTTCAGAACACAGTTTGAAACAGTTTATTCTCAGAGGTTTTAGAGATTTTGCTTTTAAAATTATGAGAAAAATATCTGTCTAAAGATAATTTTCTTATGAGAAGCTTATTTGACAAATGAGCATGTGCAGACCTTTGAAATTTGGCTCTCCTGCCTGCCATCTTCCCTGGGTTGGTCTAAAAGAAAGCAATAAGAAAAAAATACAACAAGCAAACACAATAATGATTACCTAATAAGCATTGAAAAAAAAAAAAAAAAAAAAAAAAAAGGAAAAAAAATAAAAAAAAAGAAAAGAAAAGGAAAAAAAAATGTCAGGAGAACAGAAAAGAAGAGCACTAATCAGCATGTCCTGTGCTCTTCTTTGTAGTCCCAGCGCCGTGTTACATTTCACCTCCCTGATGGCTCCCAGGAAAGCTGCAGTGACAGTGGTCTGGGAGACCACGAGCCAGTGGGTAGTGGAACCCTGATCTCACACCCTCTCCCTCTGGTTCAGCCGCAGGACGAATTCTACGATCAGGCATCACCAGACAAGAGGACTGAAGCTGATGGCAACTCTGACCCCAACTCGGGTGAGTCACTGTCAATGCTCTGCTGATCTGAGTTGCTTTGGTTACTTGGTTTCATTCTTTTTCATCCTTTTCAGCTTTGCAATGGTAAAGATGTTTTTAAGCACGTGCATTAATATTTTGCCATGTTAGCTAATAACACTTGGTAGAAACATTTTTCTTGGTATTTATAGTGCTGTTGCTATTTGACACTGGACTTTGTCTTTGGAAAGCCATTCTAGATAGAAATTTAAAGATCAAGAACATGGCAGTTGTTAGACTAACATAAAAACCAGTAAATCAGCAAAGCACTAGAAAATTTAAGCCATATACTTTTCTATAACACACCTTCAATTTCCTCTTCCGACAGCAAAAAACACAGGGTTTCCTTGTTAGGTTGGAATGGCATTGTGTTCTGCTTTTTAGATCTGCCAGATATGTGTTTTCATACCAACATTAAGTACGTGCAGTTTATCTCGTTTGGCAAGTCCTGCCTTTCTTCTTCTGCTTTCCTTATCTATAATAAACACACATGACTGATATGTTTTTGTGATAGTTAATACTAAAAATTAAGTGAGATTTTATCCAATACTGTCACTAGTGTTTTGGCATTGGAATGTGGGGACCTGGACATACTGAAAAGTGGGGAGGGACAGTAACACTGCCCTTATGAAGTGTTTCTATCTTGAACGTGGAGACAAAGGTTAAAAGTTTTATCTGTGCTCTTTGAAGGTAATTGAACCTGAGTTATCTTGCACCCCAGGAGTATAAAAATAAGAATTAGTTTCTCCCTTTGGCATTTCTTCCTTTTGTATAGATGATTAAATTGTCATTGGGCCTTTACAAACCAGGAGAGAAGGTGGCCTTGGGATCTGATGAACAATATTAAGATGCATGTTCTCATTTGAGCAGAGATGTATCTGAATTACAACATTTAAATCATGGCAGATGTGAATGCAAACTGCAGCATATTGACCTTGGAAACCTTTTTCTCATGCTTTTTATGGGAAGAAAAGTGTTCTGCATGAAAATCTATAAAGAAACAATTTGAAATGTGTTACAATCTCAGAGTTGTATTCTGGTTTTCTTTTTTATTTTTTCTAAACATGACACCTGCATTTTATTTCCTTTACCAAAACAGAAATGTTTTTGAAGCTATGATCTTAAGCCCTAAATCTGTAGAAATACAAAGACCTATAAAAGAATAGCAACTATGAATGGACTGACTCTGAAGCAAGAATATATGTCTGCTTAAGAGAGCAAGGAGCTTAAGTGGAATTATCCTGTTAATTCTCTGCCCACGTGTGAGACGTGTGAGAGATTTAACAAGATCAGAGAGGAGTTTTAATGCAGTGTTGTGTGTTGGCACTGTCACATTGGCTTCACCGACTCTGAATTGCACATTTCTTTGAAATGTGACATAGAAATCCTCAAGGAGAGTAAGGAAAGATGGGCTTAGTAAACTTTATACCAAATCACTAAAACGTGTTTTTAGAAATTTTGTGTCAAGCACACTGTGCAAATGTAGCACATTAATCATGAGGATCTATTAATCCTTAATACAAAGACTAATAGAAGATTAGTCAGAGTGAATAAGAGTTCTTAAAAGCTATATGAAAATTTTAATATCTGTAGTTACACCTGGCTTAGCTTGAGGATGCTAAATTAATGTCAAATTTATGAAAATCTAGTAATTAAGCTGTACTAACTACTGGTGAAGTAGCAAATATAGGTTTTTCACTTTTTATCAGACTGAATTAGGGCAGACATTTAAATAGTGCATTCCATGTATCATAAAATCTCACAAACTAAGAAGGGAAAGATATGGCCATTACGGTGGCAGAAATCGTCCTTAGAAAATCGAAGGCAGGAAGGGAGTGATGTTCCCCATTAGATGAATTTGACTTTTATATGTTACTGAGTATTATCTTATTTCATATCTTATTCAGTTATCACCTAAGTATTGTGTAAAAAGTTGTTTCGCAACTGGAGGTGCAAGTTTGTGGATGGGATGCAAAATGGAGTTTAAAGAAGCTTATGGTTATTGAAGATCCCGTGGCAGTTTTCAGAAAGAAAAATACTATCTGGTGATTGGGCAAAATAACTTTGTAGTTATTTACTATAATCATGGTTAAAATAACTGATGCAGTATCATTTCAACTTTGTAGCCTTTGACACTTATAAACTGAATTTCTGGTTATATTGCAGTGGAAAGTTAAATACTTGTATTTAACAATATATTTATATTGTTATATATAACAGTAGAAATAATTTAATCTCAGTGGCTGTTTAAGGGATTGCTGCTAATGAAAATATTTGGAGCGTGGTGAAGTAAAAGATACAGCTATAATGTAACAAAAATCTTAGTGGAGGGTAGTAATATTGCCATGTACATGTACTGCTGCCAATCATGGATTATAGATGTTGCAGAACTATATTTTATTTTGCTTTCAAATGTTTCAACTGAAGAAAAAGAGAAGTGCTTATGTGAATATTTTCTAATGATCTCAAATAATAAAATCTGTACAAAAATTACAGATTTGTCCCAAAGTATTTTTATGAAAATTCATTCTAAGTAAAGGCTTGCTTTAGTTCATGGGAATATGATGTTAATCTTGATAGTAAACTCCTTACCACATGGTGAGAGTAATTTTGGTTAATGGCTTTAATGCTCAGTGAATTGTGTGGTTTATAATTGTACAATGTGAAGTTATGTGAATAAAAATGCAGCCATTGTTTGTCAATATTACTATGTTACTTTTCTAAATATATTTGAAGATGGACCAAGACCCAGGTCTTCAAAATCTAAGATAGGGGGGAAAAAAAAAAAGAAAATTAGAAGTCATGATAACTTATTACATAAACGTATGAGAAATTTTATTGCCATATTTTCTTGCAATCATTAGCTTCTATGGAGACACAAGAGCTACATAATTTAATGAAAGAAGACAACAGAGTGAGAGCGTATTCATCTAGCTAATCTAAAAACAGCAGTCTCTCTCGCTGGGGGAAAGTGGAAGAGAAGATATGCCAAAAACTAACATTGTCAGGCACACATTGTCACTGTGATTGTGAGAGAAAGGCAACAAGACAGAAATAGGAAGTAAAGAAGTAATTTATAAGAACTTTTATAGTGATGTATATAGCCCAAGTTTTGTTTACATCACTCAAACTGGTCTTCTTTGTATAGAGGCATTTGATTTTTAACCCAAGGGTTTCACTCCATGTGCTAAGGTATCTTCCATTTCACCATTTCTCAATTGATCATGTTAGTTGTCTGAGGACTATGTTAAAATGTCAGTTGTGACTTCTTTATATTTCACTTTTTTCTGATTTGCACTATAAGAAATTTTCTATCTGTAAACAACAATTCACCATGTTTAAAAATAACAGAATGCTATGGAGTGACAGCAGCACTGTGGTTTTGTTTTGCATTATTAAATGATAATAACATGTAATTCAGATTTACTACAAGAAGTCTCATTATTCAAGAGTCATGGTAATGATGATTTAATTTTGCATACAGTATTGATTTGTAAGGCCAGCCTCCTGTATGTTATAACATTTTATTTCATTATAAATGTAGTGATTAACGACCTCAGTCTTGTCTTGCTGTCCATGACTTTTCTAGAAGCATGGGCCAAGAGAACAGGAAAGCAGCATGACATGACCTGGCTACATTCTTTGTCACTGTGATGACAAACACAACAAAAAGACTGTAAATATCATAATTTTGAGAGTCTGTAAAAATCCAACCAACAAAACAAAACAAGGCACATGTTAAAAAGGAAATTATATCGGTTTTTAGAAACTAATGTTTTTGAATAATCTGAACTGTGATTTTGTGTGTGGAATGCTGATCTCACATGTTTTCCATATGAACACTATATGTCGCATTTAGAGGGCATATATATCACACTTCCTGTTAAAACTAAAGGAAAACATTCCAAAGATCAATCAGCTGATTAAAGCTGATAAAAAATGCAAAAAAAACCCCAAAACGTTACTGTTAAATTGTTTTTCCTGCTATGAATTTATAGCCTCACCTGTTACAAAAAAAAAAATTACATATTGCTTACTTTTTAATGGTTCTGTGTGTATCATGAAGAATATTTTTAACACAAACACCTTCTTTATTATCAGTTGCATTGAGCGTACAGCTGTCTGATTCATTTTAGTGTGAATTATTTCTTCACTAATCAGTCCTAAGAAAAGTATGTTTTTGTTTGCCAGCAGTCGGGTGCAGAAAGTTATTTTTCATTACCATAAGTGTGGATATCATTGGCATAAAAAACCCCCCAAACCTAATTAGTGAAGAATTCTTTTTTTCACTGTGGCTCAGTAAAGGTTGTTAGAGACTTAAATTTAGTCTGAAATTGTTAACATATCTAAAGGTTTCATGTGGCAGAGCTGTGCAGCAGAATTGTATGAAGGAATAATGTGCCTCCTAGTGTAAAGAAGGGGGAAAATGCACTTTCTTGAAAATGCTTGATAAATAACATTTTGATAACTGCAAGCTGTAGATGTGATTCATTTTTTCTTCAAAGAGATAAAGAGGAATAGCATATATTTAGTGGAGTGTTAGAACTGCTCTGGGGAGAAAGCCTACTATACACTGTGGATGAATATATGCAATAATTCCAATGGTTTTAAACCCAAAAGAAATATAATATTTATGTCTTCTTATATATGTTTATGAAACTAAGTAAATGCTTGCCTAATTTTGACACCTCATTAATAAATACTGTGAATATATGTTACATAATACCAAGTAATAGCTTTATAAAAAAGGGAGCTGTAGAAAAAATTGTAACAAACCCATTGTTCCAATTAAGCAGAATATTCTGTTATATTGTAAGTTATTAATTGCAAATTCCAAAGCAATAATGTATTACTGGAAGTAATGTAACAATGCTTTCTACAAAAATTACTGTTTGTGGATAGCGGTTTTATTTCCAGTAAATTAAAAATGTAAGAATAAAAGTGGGTGATAAATACCAGTGTTCCCACATTTTAATAAACCTAATACTACCATGGTTTAGTCAATTGATATCAGGTGTATTAAAATCTTCTATAATTCCACTAAATAAGTAAGAATATCTTTGTGGCAGTGGTTTAACTATGATTAAAGTTCAGAGTATTGGCAAGATTGTCTTGTATTACACTTGGTCATATGATAGGGTTCCACAATGAAGTTTTTCATGAAAAGGGCTTTGGTTTTACAGTGTCACTATCATTACACCCAGTAGGTGATGATGGTTTAACCTTTTGGGCATACCCTCTGCTTAATCCTGTCTTTCATTTTGCTGCCTCAAAAATTTCTTGTCATACTTAGCAATATTATAGTCCATAGCTGAACATCCCAAAGTGTAGGTAGAAATGTTACTCAGTTAATGCTTTTGCTCTTGATTAATCACTGTTTATAGTTATTCTTGTGTTTTCATAATGCGAGACTCTGTGTGAACTGAAATAAGAACATTTGCCTTTGAGTCATTTCCTGCATTTCATTAAACACAAGTTCATACCTTACACAGGATCTAGCACTGTCACATTTCACTACAGGCAAGTAAGAGTAAGAAAACTGGAGTCAAGCTGAGTTAGCCTACTAAAGAGCTATAAAATAGTCTAAATTCAACCTCAGTTCCTATTTCTTTAAAAAGATAAAATCTGAGAGGCATAAGAGGTATTGCTATCTCTTTACATCTCTTTGCTGCCTCATTACAGTGAGGATTTTAAAATTGTCTTGGTTTAGAAAAGCCACTGTGCTACGCTGTGCTGTTCCTGTTCTACTCTCTTTCCCTCCATACATCAAAGATGATTGTAGTGTAAATTCAGATAGTGTACCCATTCAATGGGCAGACAGAGGGGAACTTGAGCCCATGCTTCTCTGAGGTGAACACCTACTGTGTCTGAACCTTCTAGCTTCTGCTGCCATCCAAGACAAGAGGTTGCAGGTCTGCAGCAGTGAGCTGAGAAGATGCATAGCACATAGAATTTCATAAAAGATTTCTCAAATCAAAACTGTATTTCAAAATAGTTCAATGATTTATTTCCCTTGGTGTTTGTATTGAGTTTGTATGTCAAGGCTGATGGTATGAGGACTGCAGGAGGGGATTCTCTGAGAAGAGACTCGTGACTTGCCCCCATGTTAGAGTCAATTTCCACCAGCTCCAAAACAGACCTACTGCTGTTCAAAGCTGCACTGCAGCTGAGGGAGAGAAGTAAGAAAAAATGTGTGAGAAACAGCTCTTGCAGACATCAGTCAGTGAGGAAGGAGAGGAAGAGGGTGCTCCAGGTGCCAGAGCAGACATTCCCCTGAAGCCTGTGGTGACGACCATGGTGTTACTTGCAGCTCATTTAGATCATGCTCCACAGAAGGTCTGGAGCCCTTCAAGGCAGATGCAGCCTGTGAAGAACCCACACAGGACTAGGCTTCTGGTAGGAACTGCAGTCCATGGGAGACCCACATTGGAGCAGGCTGTTCCTGGGGGTCCACACACCATGGAAAGAACCCATGGTGGAGCAGTTAGTGAAGGACTGTATCCCTTGGAAGTGACCCCCCATGCTGTAGAAGTGGAACAGTGAGGTAAGGAAAGAGTGCTATCAATTAACAGCAATTCCCTGTCCCCCTTCCCCAATAGACAAGAAGCTGTGGAAGGAGGGAAGTTAAGCCTGGGAGGAAGGACGGGGTAGGGGGAATGTGGTTTTAGTTTCATTTTTCTTGTCTTTCACAATCCTACTTTATTTTTAACTGCTGGTAGATTAAATTAATCTACCCCAGGCTGAGTCAGTTTTGCCACTAATTGTAATTGGTGAGTGATCTCCCTGTTCTTATCTCAACCCATGAGCTTTTAAATCTTATTTTCTTCCCCTGCTTTGCTGACTATGGCAAGTGATAGAGCAGCTTAATTGGCACCTAGCAGCTAGGCAAGGTTAACCCAATAGAGTGTTTAAGTGGGCATCGTATCCTCAGTCTGAAAGCATTTACTTTCTGTGTCTTGGTTTTGAGACTGTAGAGTCCTTTGTTAACAGTAACACTTTGACTACCAGAAGCTTACTGATATTTGAGACCCAAGGGACTATTTTGAATAACACAGCCACCTGCATCATAGAGGTCAGAATAGCCAATAACTTACAAAAAACTGTATATATTCTGCTTGTATCTGCATTGCGTTTTAGAATATTTCCTAATTGAATGGTCTTCAATGAAAGAGGAAACAATATTCTCATGCCTACTGACTTTGAGTGAATGAGCTTTTCAACTTTCATTTGATTAACTGGATATTTGGTGCCCATGGTTTAGACATGGTGCACAAATTCCCTTGGATCTGTAATCTGTTCAGTTCTGAACTGTTCAGTTCTTTTGAAGTATTTTGAATGTTGCAATATTTTGTTCTTGATCAGTTTTTTTCTTCTTCTTTCTTCTTGGAATTTTGGTTCCATGTCTGGCTAGAACACAAAAGAACAGTGAATAATTCTGTCCATTCTAACATTACAGATAAACGACATAGTCAACAGTTTCAATTTAAACATGCACAATAAGCCAAATAAACCATAACTCTTCTAAAACATACTTTTAAAAAAAATCAGTTTCTCTATCATTCCTTGTTTTGACCTGAGTGGGTGCTTTTCCATGCTGCATGAGTATGCTATGTAGAAGTTCTTTTCAGCAGTAAGACAACAAAAGATTTCTCCTTTCTTTAGAGACTTTTCATAAGTAAAAGTAAAAAGCACAGCTTAGTCCATATATCTTTAATCATGGTTAAATATATTAGAAGGGCTTTATTAGCATTCTACGTGCACTATCAGAGAACTCTATTTGAGACAATCCATCTTTTAAAAGTGTGGTAATGTGATTAAGCAATATTTGTTTGAGATTTTTGGGGCTGTTTTTTCTGAAATCCAATGAAAGTTATTATTGCAAGCTGTGAGCCTTTCTACATTGATGCTAAGATTCATTTTCTGATATTTCACATTCTAACAGAGTTTTAACAGTGCAACTCCTGTTTACAGTGGCAAGCATTTACTGGTTTAAAAGAAATATTATAGTTGTGAGAATGAACATGTTGAATTTAGCATGGAAATGTTAATTTCAACAAGTGGTTGCAGATTGTAAGAGGAATTAGAATTGCTGATGGCTCCAAGCAAGAGGAAAAATCACATTGCACCAGTACAGACTTGGGTCCAACCAACTAGACAGCAACTCTATAGTAAAAGCACAGGGGGTCTTGATGGACAAGAAGCTGACCATGGGCCAAAAATGTACCCTTGAAGAATCTCCTCAATTTCATTACTAAGAATGTTGCCAGCAGGTTGAATGCCATGATCCTTCCCTGCTGTTTGGGATTTGTGAGACACATTTGAAGTGCAGAGTCATGTGCTGGGGTCCCCAAACAGAAGGGGAAAGGAAATATGGAGAAAGTACTGCAAAGGGCCACAAAGGTGATTAAAGTATTAGAGCATCTGTCTTATGAGGAGATGCAGAGACAACTGGGACTGTTCGTCTCAGAGAAGAGAAGGCTGAGGGAGGATCTCAGTAATGTGTGAAAATAACTGAAAGGGTAGGGGGTAAAGAGAGTAGAAATAGAGCCAGACTCTTCTCAGTGGTATAACAAATAAGAGAACAAGGAGCAATAGGCATAAACTGAAAGACAAAGAAGTTCTGTTTAAACATAGAGAAAAAAAACCCCCACACTTTATTAATGTCAGGGCAACAGAACTCTGCACAACTTTTTCCAGAGAGATTGTGGAGTGCCCATACTTGGGTATTTTGAAATTGAAATAAACATAGCTCTAACTGACACCAATTTAATCATTAGTAAATGCAGGTTGGCGTAAAAAATCTCTGGGGGGTCCTGTCCAACTTCAACCATTCTGTGATTTTGCAGTCCTGTGAATTAATTACATTTTTGTCATACAGAGAAATCTGAGCAATGCAGATGTTAAGAAAGAAAGAAAGAAAAAATTGTATTCTCTAAGGCAAATTAATTTTAACTTTGTAAATTTATGGTAGGTGTTTATATATAGGTGTGATTTAACCCCAACTGGTAGCTAAGCCACTCATTCATCACCACTTCCCTCAAGCAGGGTGGGAGGAGGGGAATTTGAAGGTTAAAAGTGAGAAAACTCATGGCTTGCGATACAAACAATGTAATAGTTGAAATAAAATGGTAATAGTAGTAACAGCAACAGCAACAGCATGAATAATTTGTAATGAAAATAACAAAGAGAGAGAAATAAACCTCAAGAAAGACAAAACAATTGCTCACCACCATCTTACTGGTTGATGCCCAGCCAGTCTCCAAGCAGCTTTCCCCGTGGTCAGCTTTCTCCCTAAGTTCATTGCAGAGCATGATGTCATATGGTAAATATTCAAGTGAATATGATCCAGCAGTGTTCCCAGGTGGCAAAAAAAGCCAAGAGCATCCTGGCTTGTATCAGAAATAGTGTGGCTAGCATTACTAGGGTAGTGATTGTCCCCCTGTACTGAGCACTGGTTAGACTGCACCAAATACCGTGTTCAGTTTAGGACCCCTCATTACAAGAAGCACATTAGGGTTCTGGCATCTGTCTAAAGAAGAGCAATGAAAGTGGTGAAGAGTCTGGAGCACAAGTCTTCAGAGGAGCATCTGAAGGAACGTGGGTTCTTTAATTTGGAGAGAAGGAAGCTGAGAGGCCTTATCACTCTCTAGAACTATCTGAAATGTTCTAGTGAGGTGGGTGTTTGTCTCTTCTCCCAAGTCAGAAGTAATAGGGCAAAAGGATACAGACATTTGGAATCGAATTTAGCTCTAGAATGTAGATGTATAGGCCTCAAATAATCTTAAGTATCCCAGACTATTTCTAAACTGGCATTACAAGCTTATAGTTAGGCAGGATAAGAGAGGTTTAGGTTGAGATTCATTCAAAAAAAAGTTACATATTTAGGTAACTACTGGTATGGTTCCAGGTGTGTACACTTTTCTGTAACCCCCCTATGCACCTGTAACCCATTTAGATGTGAGACCCATTTGGTTACCAATCATATGTGTCTACTTCAATGTGAGAGGCATAGTTTTCAGGAATATGTTGACTAGATTGCCACTGTATATAGGGGAACCTTAGACACCTAAATTTAGTTATTTCTAACAAATCCAGCCTTCAGTGTGAGATGAATCCTAGCTGTTCTTCTTGCAAAGGGTATATATACTATATATAATTTCTTTCAGGAAATTTAACAGTATTTCTTATTTATCTGCACATAACATTTTTTAAGGAAAAAAAAATTAATTTCCTGCCTTATTTTCATAGTACTAATTGAATGCAAACACCACTGTGCACACCTTCCTCTTCCTCTTTTTTAGGATATCTGAAATTAAAGCATCCTGTCTTTTAAAACACAACTCTAAAGAAAGATTTCTAATAATGTTTTTTTTCCCTTAGTTAGTTTTTTTAGTTTTCCCACCTCCAAACAACAAAATATTGGTTGGTAAGTAGTGTAAGTCTTATGCCATTTTGAAAACTACAGTGTCTTGAAGATTTTGCATTTTGACATTCAGTGACACCTATATGGGACATCCATGAAAGCCAGTCACAGGATATTGAGTTCCTTCATTAAAGCAGGCAGCTTGGTAAGCTTTTGCTTTCCCAGAAGGAAATCCAGTCTTTTGGTGGAAAAAGTCTGTCATCTTGAGATTTGATGTAGACTTGTCCAGAGACTAAGGATTAATGTTTTTTTTTTTTATTATACTTATTATGTGGCTTTGGTTTTTTTGTTTTTCTTAGATTTTATTTTTGTTTCTTTGTTGTAAATCTAAGGAGAAATACATACATATGAAAGGAGGTTCCCTAAATAAGATCTGAGAGTTATCTTTTATATAGGTAATGAATTTTCTCCTTTCTTTCAAATATTTGCCTTCCCTAGGAATGCTTTATGTTTATTTGCATAAACTTCATCTGTTTTTCTTAAACAAGAGAGAAGGGGGAGGGAGGAAAGAAGAATGAAGTAGATCGAAACCAAATAAGGAATTTTATTTGCAGTCTAAAACATGTAAGTAAACGTTCTAAAAACAGGAATAACAGTTGAATCTTTTCTTGGTCTAAAGCTGTTTCCTTTTTCATAGTGATCCAAATAATGCATGTTAAAATACGGTAAGTAGGGAGAATTAAAATACATCAATAGAGTGCTTGCTGCATTCACTTTCCACAGTATGTTAGGCATAAGGTGAAGGCGTAGCTTCCCAAGAGAAGTCATCCTGATGTGGTAACATCATGAGTGACTGAACTCTAGGACATATTACCTTTGGCTGGGGAAGGTAAATAGAACAAAGCCTGAAACCTTGTTATTCTTTGTTTAATGACATCTGATCATCTTTGGGAGAAAGCTGAATATTGCTTATATCTGTATAATATTTTTATACTTTATTCAGAGTGGTTATAGCTACCTTAGCAAGTAATAAACAGCACAGAAGGAACAGGTCTGAGTGTGAAACAGATGTTGCTAAGGACACATTTACTGCATACATGTCTGTGACATTTACTGTGGTCTTTTGTGGTCCCATGGAATGAGTGTCCATTAGTTACTGTAGGATAATTCTGGGTTTATTTCGTCCAAAAGGAATTTCATCCCATTGTTTTTTAAGAGGGCTTCATAATACAAACCCCCAAGTGTATCACGTGGAGATGACTAGGAGATTCATGTCAGAAGTACTCTCCTGAAAGTTAATATAAACATGCTATTTAATAAGATATATTTTTTTCTTAATGGGACAACTTATGCTTAAATGACCCCAGCACAATTATGGCAGTTCTTCACCCTAAAACCCCCCCTACAAAAATGTCATTTTTAAGCTAAAACTTGAAATTAAAATCCATGAACCTACCATTTAGGAAAATTACTCTTCTTACTCTCTTGGTGACATGCCCAATTATTCCTTTATATTAGATGTATGTTGTCTTGAAGATCAAAAGAAAGTGTATAAGTTCGTTGAAGAAGCTTGAATAACTTTTCTTTTACTTTATCCTTACTAAACGGTACTGAAGCATTTCATTGCATAGATGCATTTAGGGAAAAATGTTATGGAGATAGGTATTGAAGACATACTTTTATATCAAGTAAAAGCATCAATTATAAATGACTCACGGATCTAAAATAACTGGAAAAAAAACCCTCAACTTTTTATCACTTTTAAAGTTCTTAATTTTTCTTGTATAATCTATATATGACTGACATTACAGTGTGTAATTACAAATAATTGACCAGTTTTTATGTTTAGCTTTCATTCAGTATTAATAACCCTTTTTTTTCCCCCTGTTAAATAGCGGTGGTCATTTACTGAATTAAGGGGAAACATTTTCTTATTCAAAACATATAAGTCATTGCAATATAAAATATACTTAAAATATGCAATCACATATTTAAAAGTTTCCAAAGACTTGTACTGTAACACAGCAAAGGCCCACAAAATGGATTTAATTTTCAGTAGCAAAGCCAGTGAAATGTGGGCATTTTAGGTTTGGGTTTTTTAAAATTATTTTTATTTTTTAATATCATTATTATTTTCTTAGTATATTGGTTTTGCAACCATGTAACAAAAGGGGGTTTAATTTGTGGTATAATTGCAAGGGCCTTGAAACCCAGCCTCTCTGTAGTTGTCATGAGTGTGAATGCAATCTGGCAAGCACAGCATAGTCATTAACTAATGGATTGTAGCTACAGTCTTTCAATAAAAACGTGTAGGTGGTTAGTAGTACTGTAGTGTTACCAGCAATTTTAAAGTCATTTGTAGGTTAGCTTGTGAAATTAAGTGTAATCAAAAATTTCCCTGTACTGCAGCCTTTTTCAGCTGATTAAACTGCAGGTTTCTTGAATCATTCAGAAGAGGAACCAAATGACTCAAAAATCATCACCTGCACCACAGTGCATTAGTCGTTTGAATTATAGTTTCACAGTTTATATGTATTTTTCATAAGAAATTGAAATAGTATGAGGTAATCACTTTTTGCTATTCCTCCAGGTCTAATTTGTTTAACTTTTTAATATACTATACATACATGTCCTCTATTATTGCTTCATTATGTATGGAAATCATATATTTTCAGTTGTAAATAGGCAGTTAATAATACAGATCTCTATCCTCATGAGAAACTACACAGTTTGGAGACATGTTAATGAAGCTTTTTTCAGAAGAGTAAGAAGGTCTAACGTAGATAAATATAGGTCAGTGTGCAGGCTGTAATAGATAAATATCTTCATATCAATGATGCATATATAGATAATTTACATGCTTACTAATGATACTGACCTTTGGCTACCTGACTTCTCTTCAGTGTTTAAAGAGATAGCATGACTAATTTTAAAGTTGGACATAATTAAAAATAACCTGATGCATCAGTGGCTATGCTCTGCTGATTCTTCGTGCATGCTGATCAGAATCTTATGATCACAACTGCAAGAAATTTTACTGAGGAGTCTATGCTCACAAGCCATGTTTCTGAATATATGAACTACCGTGTTAGGTATAGAATTCCTATCTAGCTAATCTCTAAGAAGACTAAAAATAGTCTGTTTAGTCATAATTTTAATGATGCATACATAAGCTTTTAGCCTATAAAATGAATTTTGCCTCCAAATAGAACAAAATACTTTGCTGTTTGTTTGTTTGTTTGTTTGTTTTTAATTAGTAATAATCATTTTTAATCCTTAAATTTAGATAGCATTTTTCTGCTACTCCCTGTGTAAATGGTGGAAGAAGAGATCATGTCAAAAGAGTGGAATGGGACAAAAAAGACTACTTTAGGGGCACTTGTGAGTTTATTCATCTCATTCTGCAAAAAATGACAACATTATTATGAAAAAGTTATACTTGCTTAAGCAAACTTCATCTGCTTCCACAAGAACAGACATGAATAAATAAATAAATAGATCTTTATAAAAGCACAACAAATAACAAAAACATAACAAAAGTTAAAGAAACATTTAAGAAATTAAAAAAAAATGATGCTTTGGAAAATATCTTAGTCCAAAAGAGATTCATGGGCCACAGTCATTCATTTTTAGAAGAACATTTTCCATGACCTTTTCTAAGGCTGTATCTCTCGCTTGTTTGTTTGACTAAGAGCATATCCTACTCTTCTGTCTAATTTAGTGTTACTGCGTTGGGTCTTCACACACTGAAAGAGTGAATCCTGGTAGCATTATGTGTTGATGTCTGTCTGTATCTCACATCTTTCATTTAGGAATTAATATGTTTGGGTTGGTGAGAAGATCGAGTGTATTTTTCAATCAAACAGGTCCAGAAGTGACTGTTGATACTGCTTTCTCTGT
This sequence comes from Florisuga fusca, assembly GCA_038090715.1. NCBI lineage: Eukaryota > Metazoa > Chordata > Aves > Apodiformes > Trochilidae > Florisuga > Florisuga fusca. Next base: position 43,990,302 of record JAAWXA010000003.1, read on the forward strand.
TGCACGGGTACAGGGAGAGAAAAGGAAAGAGATTAGTCTGTTGTTGCTGGAGAGACAGAGAAAGGAATGACTTGAAAAGTGTCAGGTAACCGTCAGCTGGATAGATTATGCACATCAGTTTAGGCATCGCATGTGAAAAATGGAGTCCCAGGGAACTGACGTTGGTATAGGTAAATCTTCCATGTTCATGAAAACATTTTAGAACAGCTCTGTGCCTCTCAACAGTCAGAGAGCCATTTAATTTATGGCTCAAAGATGTCCGTGAATCATTCTGTCAGCTGAACAAAATTGAAGGGAAGACTGCTTGGTCTTAGAAATCTGCAAAATTCCAGAGCCAACCAACTCAAACCGAGGAAGAAAGCACTTAGTTGGAGAAAAGATGAATGTCATATTTCTTAATTCAGCCTCTTTCCTTTTTGGTTATTTCAAGCGTTTGCCTATCACAAGATGCCAGCCTACTCAATGTTGTATTCCACTACAAGGCATATGACATCTCATAAATGTGGCAGTTCACTGACAGCATTCTACTTTTCTATCCTGGTTGCTCATTAAAATCTGTATAATTAGTTTGAGGCTATGATATCTGAGAGGCATGTTTGGACTAGCCAATATCTGTTAGGGTGCCAGATGTAATGCTTAAGAGCAGATAGCACTGACCTCTGAAAAGTATTGAGGAAATATTTACATACTGCACATCTCCACTAACACTAACAGTAGGATACAGGTTTGGTTTTGTTTTCTTTTTTTTTTTTTTTCCCATTTTCTATATTATATGTGGTATTACTTTCTCAAAAATTTTCTATAGCTTATGTTTGGTGTATTTGAAATTAAAGTATGTCGTATGCAAATTAATCACTAATGTGGCAGGTATAGAGAGTGGAGTATTTAGTCTTAGGAAAATATGGTAAAGATTACGAAATGCTGAGTTTTTAAAATAAATTTAACACCTATTACTTCTTAGACCAGATAAAAGATTTATATAATTTTAATTATTTTACTGGATGAAAAAATAAAATGTCTTTTCCACTGGAACCAGTAAGTGATTGTAACCTCGGGTTTGGTGTCTGCCCATGTCATTAAAAGTGTTTTTGTTTTGATGGAGTTTATTCCACAGCTTTAATCATTTCAATCAGCCAGTCACAACCAAAAAAGGTAGATTGGTGTAGCGAATTGTATGTCTCTGGATGATACTTCAGTAAAGTCCCAGTTTTAAATACCTGAGAGATGACAACTTTAAAAAGAAAAATAAAATTAATCAATCTTGAGCTTCTTTCTAGAGATAAGAATCAGCTCTGCTAATAATCTGCCTTCTGAAAGATTTGTCAGACTAAGCCATTGATCTGTGTATTGAAGGCCCAGAGTACAAGGAACATGAAAACAGTGCTTTCTACTGTAATAGTTGGTTTCACCCCATAATTGAAAGTGGACATTTTTAAAGGAGGAAAAGTATTTATTTTCATTTCTGGTGTCTTGTTTGTTTGTTTGTTTATGTTCTCAAGGTGCTGCAATTTCAAACAAGACTTTTTGGGTAAAGTTGTACTTAGCTATCATTTGTTTGATGATCAGGAGTAAAAAGTTAATTAGCACACAGATCTAAACTTCCAGCCCTATGTGCACAGACATACGTGGGTTTTCCTCCTTATCCAACAAGTGTGGTTTTAAGAAGCACCAGAATGATGAGCTAATTATGAAGTAATTTGGTTATTTCTGGGTCTGTTTTGCATATAAATTTCTTTGATACACTGTACTAATTAAACAATTTCTATTCAGCCTTATGAAATATAATAAAGAGTGAGTACCTTACATTTGTCATCTACTGTTGGATAAAATCTTTTCATGTGTCTCTTAAGATTTTTTACCACGTAATGCCCTTTCAGCTCTTCCAAAATAACTCTTTCAATTGATAACAATAAAGAAGACATACCAGGTTTTTCTTCATTAGCATGTCATGTGGTAAACAAATTTGGTATGCAATAATTTCTCTGTGTTAAGATTAATTAAATCATTAAACTAATGTTTGCTTCACTACAAATATCCATTTCAACCTATTGAGTTTATTATCTTATATGTATGGGTGCTGGTTAGCACTTTGGCTCATTATTACTCTGAATCTACTACATAAATCCTGGCCCTAAATTGTTTATATGATTGTTCCCTGAACGTTTGGGGTTTTTTTAAGCTTTCTGGCTCAAGTGTTTCAACTAGAATTTAAAAAGATGAATATTTCAGTTTTTATGTATAAACTTGACTGTAATTTAGAACAATATGAAAAATCCTCTACAACTACACAAAAAGAGTCTGTGTTGCATTACTCAGCTTGGCTCTATACTATGAAACAAGTGCGTATGCTCTTGTTTTGCTAAATACTCTTCAATGTTTTTCACTCTCATTCACTTGGTATTTTTTACACATAGCCTCTCCTTTTTAAAAAATTAAATATATCAGATGTGATTTCCAGGATTATATAGAGTTGTATTTATTTTTGGTTCCCAGGTGCTGGCAGGGAGCTTCAGGGTTACCTCTAAGTGATCCTGGGGCTGTGCCATGCCAGATACAACCTGTTCCAGACATCTCCAATTGTATGGCTGAGGCCCTCAGCAAAGGTGGGGGTGGGTTAAGTAAAATGTATTTAAGAAAGGATAAAGAATGTTACCCGTTATGGAGAAGAAAAAAAAATGAAGGGAAACAGCCATGCATGTACCAAGGTGAGAGAAAGAGGGGAAATGATGCTTCAGGCAGTGCAGCAGAGACTCCTGCAGCCCCTGGAGAAGACCACACTGGGGCAGGTTTATCCACACATTAGGAATGAAGGAGTAAAGATGAGCCTGGAAAAAAAAAGGGGGCAGTGAAGAGAAGGTGTTGATTTATGTATTTTTTGCTTTGCCACACAGCTCCTTTTTAGTTAACTAAATTAAACCAATTTTTCCTAACACAAGCCTGTTTTACCCATGGTAATTGTTAAGCATGGTAATTATTTATTTCAACCCACAAGTGTTTCTGTCTTATTTTCTCTCCTGTCCTGTTGAGGAGGCAGAGTGAGAATGTCTGGGTGGGCATCTGGCATCTGGCAGCCTGCCAAGGTCAACCCACCACAAGTGGTAATTTAAACTAGTTGCCTAGGAAAATAGTTTCAGAATTTAGTGAAAAATACAGTTTAATAAATACTCATCCTTACCAGTGAAGGAAGATCCCAGGTAAAACATTAGGGCCAAATTTTAAGTTATTCTGTTTTATTTTAATTTCTAGCCTTCCACTCTCTAAATTTCTATTTTATCTTCCTGAAGACACTCTAGTCTGTCTAGTCCACTGCTGCACACAAGAGAAATATTTTAGACAGTAACTCTCTAACATTTCGATACAGATACAAATGAAAACTTATTAGAATATTTCATAACTCTTCCTAGTTTTATGTAGTGAAGTTCTGAGAAACTCATGCTTTGAATGTACCTACATATTACAGAGAAGGATCCTTCCATATCACTGGAGCAACTCTCATAAATGTAAAATTTCAGAGCAGGACATATGCTGAAAGAAGTACTTCTCTCCCTCTGCGTCTACCTGTGGTTTTCTTCAAGCGTTTGCTTTCTCAACAAAATACTTCCATGTGGAACAGCAAGCTTTCTCCTAAAAGATCTGTATTATTCTGTATTTCCCATCTAGGAAGGCAAGCTTCCTTAATGATATGTGAGAATATTATTTGAGTCGTAAGGCCAAAGATAATAAGCCATGTCTCACCTATATTAGGGTCAGCAGGGAGAAGGGTAGCAGCAAAAAAAGTAGAAGCTATTAAGCACAAGTAATTTTCCTGTTTTTTCATATCAAAGAACTATAGGGAGTTCTTAAGTTCTAACTTAGTCTGTCTGGTCCTTACAAGGATTGTAACCATACCTTTCAAGTGGATTGTTACCCCTTCCATAGAATAAAGTTTTGCTTTCCATGTAAATAGAAGGAAGCCTGGGAAGAAAAACTGCAGCGTTTGCCAATCTCCTTTGAGCAAAAGGAACTCCTATAGGCTCCACATGACCTGTGCTTTGCTATCCTCATTTACACTGCTTCCCAGAGATTTTTAAGACTGGTTTACACAGGGACAGAATATAACAACAATACTTATTTTTAAAGGATATTTTTCCTTTAATTTCTTACAAAACAAAAGCTATAAATAAAAAGAGAGGTCCTGTATTACTGTCTTAAACCAAAATTAAGGTATGGATACCAAGAGCTAAGTGAAACATGTAGCAGTGCTACTTTTTGGATTGGTATTTAGCTTTATCTTAAACACATTACTGTAAGAATTTTTCTTGCCTTAGCAGAAGTGTTGAGTTTTCATGCTTGTAGGTTTTCTTTTGGAAGTGGAGCAGAAGACATCACAGTTGCCTTCTACTGTATTCTCTTTTCCTCCTTCTCCTCAGCTGTAATACAATGCCATTGTGAATGGCCTATCCAGAAACTATGAAAATTAGTTCTGAATATTAAATAATGCATATAAACCTGAAAAACACTTTTTAGGAAATTCAAGGGTTAGAGTCTTTCAATTCACAGAATCATTTTTCTAACCAACAATACCATTTATTTCCAAGTGAGTATATTTTTATTGCATGCTTGTATCTGGAAAAGCATTCAGGTTTTTTTTCCCTCCCTCAAATTACTTCCCTGCTATACAACTGTGAAAAGCTTAAAAGGAAAAACTGTAAACAGCTGTCATAGAATACGCTGATGTTTCACAAGGCTTTGCTTGCAATAATTTTTTTCAAAGTACTGTAAGAGACACTGCTTATGTTTCCATTATAGAAAGCCTCATTCTCTGCTAAATAGTGTGTGGATCTTTTATCCCTTGTGCTTTATTATTTCATCCTATGGATCTATTTTTTGCTTGGCTGAATAGTGAACTATTTAAAATGAGTTCAGATAACCTTTGAAAGTGGCTTTTCTTGACGTTTACTGTACAAGATCTGTTCTCCAAGTGCAAGAAACAACACTCTTGAGAGGTTTTTTAGCTTGTTTTATTTTAATTTCCTTTAATTTTGACTTCCCCCCCACCTTTCTTTTTCCAAATCTGATTACAACGCATATCTAGGAGTGTTAGCCCACAGCTGCTTACATCACTTCCACCTTCTGTCTGTGTCATTGGAAATGCAGTTGTAGAATACAGTGGGAAGAGTAAAGACCTTCACTCATTATGGTACATCATATGGGTCTCAATTTTTATGCAGTCACTTGGGACAGACGTAGTCATCCACTAATCAGCAATATCCTTCAAGGAAATATATAGATGGTATTGAACTCCATATAATTGTTTTTATTAATATAATAGTTTAGCTAGCCAGGATGTTTTCTCTCTCTCTCCAGAAAAGTATTCTAAGGTAAATTCCCAAATGCCACACTTCCAGAAAGATACAGCTCAGTTATTTGAGCTTCCAGGTAGTTTATGAATGTTACCTCCCTTCCCACCAACATTCATCTCGTTAATTAATTTTATATGATGTAATGATAAAGGTACTCTTACAGCTGTCATAAATGCAGTTGAAATTCAGATTTGCTCATGGCATCAGGATTTGGCAAACAAGTCTCGTGGTTAGTAAGGCAAGTCTATTTGTAAATGAGATGTTTCTGTAGCCAAGGAGAGATCTGATATTGCAGGCTAACTTCTGATAGAAATGATTCCATCTTTTGATCTTCATGGTGTTCCACAAATGGGATAAATTCTGAAATGTACAGCAAGAATAGTATCTAACTACCAGCAAGCAGTTAAAATTGGATTATGGTTTATCTAGACATGATATATGACCATGAACACATAATTCTCTAATTAGAATTGCTTAGCCTGTTGGGCTCTACATGAAATTCACTGTTCATTGTAGTCAAAACACTAATAAAATAAAACAGAACTTACAAGTCAGTAATTTGAAAATCATGATTCCTGAAACTAAGCTTTCTAAATTGTTCAGCTTATTGTGCTATTTGAGATTTAGCTACAGTAGAGAGGCACTAGATTTTTAGTTAGTTCAAGCAAGTAATTTTTTTCACGTGCTAATCTTCTTTATAGAATTTTTGCAACATACTGTGTTGTCTGCAATGAGACCAAAAGTATGCTACCCACTGGATATGGATGACAATGTCAGTTGAATTCTGGTATGTGAAAAGAAAAGCGCTTTTTTAAACACAAGTATTATATAGAAACATACGTCTTGATGCTCAGAAATAGCACTCTTGCCTTTGTGGTAAGTGCTGATATTCTACAGTTTTAAATATGAGAAAAATACCATATCTGTGACTTCATGTTACATGAGACTTCTAGGGTGTGTTGAGAAGAATGTATTGTATGTTTTATTCAGTTTTAAGTTTGTCCTCTTTTTTTTACAACTCCAGAACATTGTGTGTATGCATGTATTCCTGAAGTTCTCCCCTTTGAGTATAAAATAAAATAAAAAGTAATAACACTGAAAAGCCGATGGGCAAAAATTGATTCATAAATGAGAAGGTGGCATTCATCTCAGTGCTCTTATTGGAAACCTAAATCTCAGTAAATTTGTAGCCTAAGGATACAATGGGCTTAAAGGATTTCTGTCTCTGAAGAAAAATTAGAACGCCTTTGAGATAAGGTAAATGGAAAAGGTTGTTTGGGTAAACGTGGAGTTCTAGCACTATTAAATGTTAAGCACCATCAAGGGGTATCTCAGTCATTAAAAAGAGTGGCATGCTGGAGATTGTTTCAAGCAGGAGAAGAGTTATGGATGGCTGTGTGGAGGTGGCACAATGCCACAGGGAAATTATATCAAGGAAAAAAAAAAAAGAAGATTTTTTAAAAAAACTTATTGTGGGGACAAAAAGTTCTGAAATAGCACCCTTTCTTAAAATATTTAAGTATCTTTTCAACAACATAACAATATAACCCTATTGTTTTAAAAAAATCAAATCTGGGACACTAGCTTTAAAGTCCTCTGCTTTAAAGTCCAACTTTGTGTGTACTAGTCAGTCTTTATCATTGGTATATTTTATGTTCCCTTGCACTGTAAACTTAAGTACCAACTTAATCCAGACATATGCATGTTCTCTTCAGATCCAAGTAGTTAGCAGTCTTGACTGACTTGGAAGTGTTTTATGGACCTTGTGTGTTAGTTTTGTATATAATTAAAATGGATCTCAGGGGTACTGTAGGCAGCCACTAAGTTAAGCTATCTGGTGTGAGAATAATGTGTTGCTATCTAGGGAAGTAAAGATTTAGGAGTCAAGCTAGGATCCCTGTTTCAAGCCAACAGAGCTTGAGAAGTGAGCAGACATGAAGTGTTATATCTCTAGGCAGTAGTTACCAGCTTTCTCATTACGCTAGCACATTCTTCTGGCTGCTCTGCAAAATGGCCCTGAGATTAGAAGCTCTGCAGGAAGCTATCTGTGTTCTCACAGTTGGAAATATGTTGTTAGGATGACAGCAGTTACATGGGAAATGTGTATTAAGATTGTCTTCGGCATCAAGAGTATTTTGCTTTCCCAGTTTGCCTTAAGGTATTGCTTGGAGAAAATAGCAGGTAGCATGGCCTGTGTTGTAATCCTATTTCAGAGTAAATAGTGAGAAATGCCACTTTAAGATTATCTTTGAATGTGTAGTGTACAATAAATTGTATTTTGTGAGGACCTTAACTTTCTGCTCATAGAGTGATCTTTAGTTTAACATAGAAATGTTTTTCCATAGCTTCACCACTTCCTGAATAATTTGTTATCACATAATATTCTTCAAGCTACTTCTATCAGGTTTATGTAGAAAGATTTGCTAGTGGGTGGGCTGCAGAAGTGGCTTCTGTAAGGAGATGCCAGAGACTGCATCCATGGTGGGCAAAGCAAATTCCATCTAGCTCCAGGAGGGACCTGCCCCTGACCAAAGCTGAGACACCAGGATTGGTAGCACCTCTATGATAACATTTAAGAAAAGGTAAAAAAGTGCTGTGCAACAACACCTGGGAGAAAGGAGACAGAAAATGTGAAACAACAGTGAAGAAGGAGGGAAAGGAGGTACTCCAGGTGCCAGAACAAATACTTACCTGCAACCCATGGCAAAGACCAGGATGACTCAGGTTGTCCCCATGCAGTTCCACGTAGCTCTATGCTGGAGCAGATATCCACACTGCATCCTGTGCAGGAGCCCATGCCACAGCAGGTGGATGTTCCCTGAAGAAAGCTGTAGTATGAAGAAAGCCATGATGAAGTAGGCTTCTGGCAGGACATGTGACCCACTGGGGGACCCTTTCCTGAAAGACTGAACCCATGGAAAGGACTCACACTGGAGCAGTTATTAAAGAAATGCAGTCCATGGAAAATATCCACATGGGAGCAATCTGTGAAGCACTGTATCCCATAGATGGGATCACATGATGGAGAAGGGGGAGTGTGAGGAAGAAGGAACAACAGAGACAGCGTGTGATGAATAGACTGGAATCTGTGTTTGTCATCTCCCTGCATCACTCAGGAGGAGTAAGTAGAGAAGTCTGCAGTGAAGCTGAGCCTGGGAAGAAGAAAGAGGTGTGTGGAAAGTGTTTGTAGATATGTTCTTATTACCCATTAGTCTATTCTGTTTAATTGGCAGTATATTAATTAATTTCCCTATGTCAAGCCTGTTTCGTCTGTGACTGTAATTGGTAAGTAATCTATCTCTCTTATTGTCTTACCTTGACCAATAAGCTTTTTGTTGTATTTTCTGCCTTTGTCCTGTTGAGGAGGGGAGTGGCTTAGTGGGTACCTGGTGGCCAGCCAAGGTCAGGTCTATCCACCATACCACTTCAATCCAATTTTGATTATTTATAGGAGAGTTGAAAATATGTGACCTTTCAGTTTCTTTTGAATTGTCATAAACAACTGTACAGCCCCCCAGATTACAAGGTCTTCGGTATCTTGCTGTTACTGTACACTGGGATTTTAACTGTTTCTTTGTTTTTGTTTTTGGGTTTTTTTTCATAATTTTTACTTTTGACCCTTTAAATATGTAGTTGTGGTTCCTTTCACAGTATACTGGGAAGTGTTCAGTACCTTCAGGACAGGGCATTTAATCAGTCCACTTGGCGTTTGTCTACCCTTCTGTATCACATTTGATCTAAAGTGGAACAGAAAGCTCTTCATATCTTTTTTTTTTTTTTTTTTTTTTTCCAATCCACTTCTACAAATGACAGTTATTTTAGACCAGATTATGCATGCAGTTTTAGGTACAGATTCTAAGACTGCCATTTACTTAGTGAATACTTTTGTGTGCACAGATAGACCAGGGATAATGCCTCGTTATTTATTCTACAATGCTAACAACATTTGACAAAAAGAGAGATATTAATAAAAACAAGATCACACTGACATGCCAACTAAAGTGTGAGTTATCATAAAGCACTGATGAAAGAGTTCTAGGTCTGCCAGACACTTACCAGTGTCAACAGCATAAACATCAGTCCTGAAAGAGGTTATGAGTAAAGGGGGAAAAGTGCTGGACTGTGACCCAGGTTATCACGTTACCAGTTTTCTCAGATGAGTTTCTACAATGTATATATTGAGACCTTATTCTCTAAATAAACACCTTACTGTTGATGGTTGTTATTTAGAAATTTAATTACTGTAATTTTTATTGCCAACAAAGACTGTAGAGCTGAATGCAAATTCATGTTGATAAATGTGAATGAATGAGTGAGAAGAAATAATGGTTATATTGAATCTGTTTTGATACCTCAGTTATATCATTGTATTTTAATGGTAATAAGGAAGGAAAGAATCCATTTGCTTAGTATAAAAGTAGGAAAGAAACCCTTATTAACAACAAAAATACTAAATGTTACACATGTTCACAATATGTAAACATTTTTGTAGACCAGTACACAAAGGGTTAGTATGACTTGTAGTGTAGTGACAAGATGCTGGGTGGGTAAATGAGACTTCATTCACTCATTTTTCATCTAACGTTGTTCAGAAGAAATTCAATTTCAAGGACTGAACACATTCTCAGAAATTGATAACATAGCGAATATACGTAATCGTGCATATAGAAAACTAATGTGGTAATTTACTGGATTTACTAAGCTCTTTTTTTGGTGACAGAGTTGCTCTACAATTCTTAACCAGCTTGTTCAGGGTATTTAATGTCTTTAAAAATTGAAACTCATTATTCCTATTTCATATTTAATCCAAGCCGTAGAGTTCAGGGACTAAAAAGCTGTGGAAGAAAAAGATCAGTTTCAGACTAAGACATTACTCCACTAATCTTGCAGGAACAGATCCAGGTGATGTGAACTTTTGTACAGTTTCCACTTAAACATCCACTTGACAAGAGGATTTAAAGATAAAGAAATGTGTGTAAAGCTGTGAAGTATTGGATTCGTTCCTTAACTAGAAGTTTTTGGCTACAGATTTAATGCATAGCTTCTGAAAATGCTAAATATCATACATATTAAGGCTACTTAATTCAGATTTGACAGTAGGAGTTTTGGAAGCCTGCCATATATGAAGTGAGAGAGATAAGCACTCCCCCGATGGTAAGAGGAGCCATCACTCAAAATCATTTCTGCCTAATTTTAAACCATAGATTTGTGCATTGAAATCCTGTGGAAGATTTGTGCTTCCTTTGAAAGTTTACATTAAATCCAGGATAACTTGTCCTGATTACAGCATCTGTGTATCAGTATGAGAAAGTTTTGCTTTGTGTTTGCAGAGTTTGAATAAACATGCCTGACATTACCCGTAGAATCCATTGTTCCTTATGGAATGTTGTTAAACTGTGGTTACTGCATGTGAAAAACAGTAATAGCAAGATATTATTAATAATAACATAATATCTGTTTCTTCCAAGCAACTGTTTTATTTGTTGACAGTGAATACCTGTAGAGCAAATGTTTAATGGAAATATTTATTATGAATGTGACTTACAAAAACGATACATTTTGTCGTTTATGGTATTGAAGTTCTTTGGAGTTCTACATGCTCATTAATGGCAAAATAAAGTCTCAGTTTGAAAGTTTCATATGAATCATGATTTGAAAAAAATGTTATTCTTGTGATAGTGTTTAAAGCATAAATCATGCGTACAGGGATGAGACATCTCTTTTAACAGTTACAGTGAGATCAGTTTTTAGGTATTTGATTTAGGAATCAATTAACAAACATAAAAGAGAATTTAGAAACCTATATTTGATTGAAAGGTAGATGAATATGCCATTTACAGTCCACTTTTTCCAGGTTTTGATATAGAAATCACTTGGAGTATTCAACACTTCTTACTCTCTCCTCTTTTATATGAAAATTTCTATTGTGTGACTAAGTATTAGTTAACACAACTGATGCCCTGCTGATAGGAAACAGCTGAGGCATATACCTGATCCCAGGAAACTGAAAATTAGCAAACGAGTTTCTAAAATCTATATGTAGCTTGTACAACCAAAAACCAGTATCCGAGAAATCAGTATTTTCAGGAAAAGAATCTAAGATCAGCAGTCAACAGATGCAAGTTGGAGCACGGGAGGTTCTGTGTCTCCTTCTCTGGAGACATTCTAACCCCACCTGGCAATGTTCCTGTTTGACCTATACTAGGTGGTCCTGTTCTGGCAGGAGGATTGGACTCAATGATTTTTTTCTAAGGTCCCTTCCACTGCCTAAACATTCTGTGATCCAGTGATTAGAAATGGTCAGAACAAAGATTTTGTATGTCACTAGATGTAATTATCACTGTGATTCAGATCACATTTTTGCAGTGAGACTGTGATTTAAAATTAAAAAGCCATGTCTAAAATTAAATTTAAATAGCTTCTGTGGACCTGGAACAGCTGAGATATTAATAACGTTGAGGAAAGAAAATAAGGAATGTTTGCTTTTACATAATAGTCCATTAAATGGAGCATCACCCAGGAGAGTGGGCGACTGCATAGAGGTTTGCTTTTGGGAAGGGAATGCACAATTCATAGGGGTCAGAGAATTATTAGACTACACCACAGAATCCATATGTATCAGTGAATATATGTGCACCAATCCAAAAAGACATACAAGACCTTAGTGCAATACCAAATAATTTCAAAGTTCAACTAATCAGGAGATACTGGAGTAAAAAATAGGTAGTATTGCCTTAGAACCTACATGAATGGGTTAAGGATAGGAATTAAGCATGAAATAATACAAGGATGCAAACCAAAGAAGCAGAATTCAGAAAGAAGAAGGAGAACCAAGAAGTCAATAAACAGAAAATTGAAAGGCAATCTACAGCTTTCAATGTATGCTGATGTAGCCCTCACCTGGAGGCATCTAACTGGTCATGGGGCACAGCAAGTATGAGAGAACCAGAATTTGTGTCCTAATAGTACAACATCCAGGTGCTTTCTCTCTGGGAATGACTGTCCCCCTCTACCCTTCTGTCTGCAGGCAGGCAATAATTTATTAGGTGGTCACACATGAAATAAACTGGATAAACAGAACTGAAATGCATTCTTAGGTCAGCCATTTCAGTTCTCACCACACCAAAGCCCTCTGTGGGTTTCATTGCACTGAACAGAAACAGTGAGGATGAAAGAATCTGTGAATGTTCACTGTTCCCTTTGTAAATGTATCTTCTAGGCTAAAAGAAAACTTTGCAGTAGAAACCTGACATGGACGCCAGAAATAGTATTCAAAATCACCCAACAACTCTTTTATGCTACTTATAGCTGGGGAGAGGAGGAAAGGATTTAGCCATCTAACTACAGTCTCATCAAGGAACATTTTGATAGAAATCGCATGTGGGAAACCTTAAAGTTTTAATCCAGTCACTTGTTTTTGGACACTTCCCTTGGGAAAGCTCAGATTTATTATGCCATCACTTTATAATTGTGTCATTTTGCTTCTCTTTTGCTGCTTTTTATGTTTTTGTTTTTATGTTCTTCTCTGGTTTAGATTCATGATCACTCTTCCTCTTTCAATTAAATTAAAACCTAAAGGTTATTAATTTAATATGCATCTACTTTTGATTATTTCTACCTGAAGCTTCCACCTCACTGGGCACCAGCAAAGGTTGCTGAACATTGTACATCTAAGTTTATAAAGAGTAAATTCTTTGACTCTATAAACATTTCTCTCTCTCTCTCTCTTTTTTTTTTTTTTTTTTTTTTTTTTTTTCCTAAACCCAAAAGTCATCCACTGCTATACAACTCGAGTGGAACACCCAATCTTAGTAAAAGATGAAAGCAATCTTCTGTTGCTAGAACTGTCTGCTTCTGTTTTGGTTGCTATGGAGCTTTAAAAGTAATCAACATGCAGACATGGGCTATGCCACACCTCACATGTTCCATTGGTAGGGACCCCAAGGCAGTGAACCATGTACACAGGAATGTTATATTCCCATATAGGCAACCCCTAACCTTCAGGAAAGAATTAAAGTTAACCTTAAAAAAAGTAGTTGCAATGAATTTCCATAGTATGGACAATATACCTATATGCTTATAAAGTAAATATAATATGAGTTCAGTAAAACCAGTCCCAAGAGTGCTTGAAGTGTTTGTTTCTTAGTGAGATTTAGTTACAGAAGATAAATATTGCAGAACAACTGGTGCAAGCATACATAAATATATGCTTTTATGTTATTCATATCATTAGATGCAAATTTACAAAATTATTTCAGTGCTTCCTCATGTTTTTTATGTGACTAAGTTTCTCCTGAAGGTCTGTTTTTCTTAGAAAGTTAAACATTTTTGTTGCACCTATGTTGGTAGGTGTGTATTTTCTGTTTTCTTTCCATTTGTTGAATCTGTTGTATTTGATATCTTTCTTTGATTTTTCATTTTAAAAATAATCCAAAGATTAGGTTTGTTTAGGTTTTTTCTTTGTGTTTTTATGTTTGGTTTTGGGTTTTTTTGTTGTTGTTTTGTTGTTGTTGCTTTTGGGTTTTTAAGGCATGTAAATGCTAGATGTAGTTGGTATTTACTACTTATATACAGACAAGCACTTGAAAGGAAATGAAAAATATGAATAAAGTGTAAATGAAATATGAATGTGTTTGGGATATGCATCACTTTAAATCTAAAAATTGTCTCCTGTGACATGGTTTTACAGTATATGAAGATGGAGAAATTCAGTTATTCCTGAATGTATGCAGTATATTTTTAAATGTAAACTAAATTTCAATTTTACCATCTTATATGAGGAAAAATATCTTTAAATTATTCCTTTGTATAGCATATATTATTCATAGACTCCATTTTATCATCTAGTTAATGATTTGAAAACACTGAATTTAGCAGTAGTATTTGTTCAGTAAATTAGATTGTTCTTTAAGTTTGTTTTTTTTTGTAAGGATTTAGAAACATAATTAAAACTACTTAAGTTGGGAAAAGCTTTCAAAAAGGAAAAATAATTAAGAAGGAAGAGGGGATATTTTGTAGCAATAATTCTTTTCATTGAACATTTCACTCATAAAGCAAATCTATGTATTTTAATTATATTTGGTAACTCTTTCTGACATCCATGCTACAATTGCTTCATGTTTTTTAATTCTATAGTTCCTTTTCTCCATGTATTTACTGCCACTCAGGAAAGGAAAATTGAAAAGGAGTTAGATTGTGGCAAAATAATTGATGTCCCTTTAGGTTTGCCCCATTAGAATGCTCACATAATAGCCCAAATCCCCTTGATTTAGGTTTCACAGTTTAACTTGTCAATATGTAATTATGATTCCAAAACAAAACAGATTACTTCTCAGTTTTAGTGTGGTTTCAACCATGCAGAATGGAGTAGAAACAGCCCCGACTGGTAAAAGGGATTTTCCTACTAGTAGATTTTTATATAATGACCCATAGGGACTGAGACTGAACTGTGTATATCAGTTCAACAATCTGAAATAAGAAATCTTTCTTCAGATGCCCTAACTAACACTTTGGAACTTTAATTTTTTACCGCTAATAAATTTAGAAACCGATGGCATATTTTTTACACACTCTTTGTTTATATTTCCTTACCAGTTGTTGGAAAGAGCTTCCCAGGCAGACTGGCTAAATAACTCTACAGATGACATTTTTGTCACATCGAAGCATTTTCTGTTACAGATTGTAATTGATTTTTTAAAAACAGTTTTATGATGGCTTAACATTGGTATGGATTGTCAGTGGCGGTGTGATTTCCCTCACATAACACCTCCTCTATTAATGTATTTTTAGCAGCTCCTCAAACAACATGGAAAGTGTTAATTCTTTCTCAATGCTTATTGCTGTATCAGCCATTCATCCTCACCTCTAGTTTGTCAGCTGGAGCTCTTTAATCCCAGCAAAGAGAAGTTACAGTTTAAAAGGATTATACTTAGTGAAGTTGTTCAGGGTTCCTGTTACTGTACTTTGATAGATTACATGAATCTGTGGGTCTTCTATTCAACTGGTCTGCTTAAAAAACAGTGAACTTAGTAGAGAAAAGCAACTACATAGACACTTTCTTCTATGCAATATCTATCAATGTAATTACTATAGGTTCATTTAAATCCATCTAAGGAGACTCATGGCTCATGTGTGATCATCAGTAGGACACTAGGACTGTGTTCCCTTTTCCAGTCTCTTACAAGTGAACCACTGTTTTGCTGAGGTTATGCTGAGGAATCCAAGAGCTTCTGATAGGAGGAAAATTCCCACTGTTACCCACTGCCTAATTTGAACACCGATGACAAGCTTCAATTATACACTTTGAAAGTCAAGACTGTATGTCATTAAAATTACCTTCAAATAAGTTAGTGCATATTTGTGTCACTGGCATCACTGATACTGACACACGAGTGGTTGTCTTAGGCAGTTTGATAGCAATTCAGCTAGTGAACAGCTGGTTAGCATATTATGCTCAAGGAAAGTCTACCGGGGGGAAAGACTGTAAAAGGAATCATGTCAGTCGTAACCAGCTCTGTTTATATCAACCTTCATTAAATACAAGAAAACCATCACCCACCAGTTCCATAAATTCACATAATTAATTACTCGAATGTACATGGTTTGCATTTCCATTTTTATTTTACCTGAATGTTTCACAGTCTTTATGACCTTAAAAATTCCTGTGATACTGAAATGAGTAGAGGACAGTTTCAGGCCTGCTGCCACTGATGCTGAAAAGTAGTACCATATGGGTTAACTGAAACTTGCATTAAGTAACCGAGATGAAAAAGCATTGGCCCTACATTCTATTTAATAGAATACATCTCTATAAAGGCTCAAAAATTGTATGAATACTGCCTTTCAGGTAATTGCTTTTATTTATGGACTAGACTGGTTTTATTTACTAGTAAAATATTAGAACCAAGACCAAAGTTTTTTTCTGGTGGCTTTTTACTATTAGGACAATTATGCAAACCATTCAGTTTAACTGGATATTACTCTGCACTTTGCTTGAATGCTTTCTATTTTTCGATATTCCATAAGCACTTATTTTTTAAATCTCATATTGTATTTAAGTTTTTTCTTTTTTCCCGTGCATTCACCATACTAGTTTTCATTTATACAAATATAATTATATATGCACTGAAGCCAGAATGATTTGGACAGTCAAAGAAACAGCAAGGAAAATATCATTTTTAAAATACAGATCTCATAATAGGTTAGTAAATGTGATTTTTTTAAGCAAATGCTTAAGATTAGAAGACAAAGTACAGTAAACACCATATTGTGTTTGGTTGCCTTGGTAGCTTTAGTTGTGCAGCATATCAAAACATGAAGTTCAGTTTCTTGGTAGCTGTGAACCTTGCTAGGTGGTATGATACTAAATCCTCAGATAAAAATTATAAGTCCACTTTAATAAAATGTACTCTACCTCCTTTCCAACTTCTTTAAAAATGTTGCGTGTATGCTTATCCCTCATACATTCTCTTAAAGGTCCCTACTTTCTTTGCTTTTTGAAAGAGATTACATATTCTAATATAAAGGAAAAGCTACATCATGGCTATTTGGAGAAAAATAAATAATTAGAATTAAGATTCATTCTCTGTCATCAGATCTGACACTCACTGTTCAATTGTTCTCACAGTCTTTAAATAAAATGACTGCATCTTGGCAATGACTTCAAGTAAAATGTGAATAATAAAAAAAATTGAAACCAGGTATCAGACTGGATGGAATCATATTTCAGGAAAATCTGTATTATTTTCAGAAGACAATACAAAAGAAATTTTCAGAATCTGGGAAAAAAGTGTTAATTAAACAGAATTTCATATGCCATTTTTTGTCTTTTAAAAGAGGGAATAAGTATCTATGTTCAAGTAAGTGTGATCACAATATGGATATGTACCTAAAATTTTTTATACACAATTTTTTTCTTGTGATCTAAACTTGTAGAAATTATGTATTTCAATGCATTCTGTTTTTATATATGGTTTTAGAAAGTGTTCTTGAAAGCTTATATTTCACCATGGATTATTTTAAAATTTGTAGTTTTTTTACTAGAATGCTATAAGACCTTTCTTGTGTGACTAGTGCTCTGTGAATGGTTTACTGCTTATACTTCCATCATCTTCTTAGTGCTTTCAGGCTCAAGATTTTTACATTGTCTTCCTAGTCATCTCCACCAGTATCAGCTCTCCAAAAATAAACATTTTGTGTTTTCATTTATTCTTCCTTCTGTATTCTCTCTAAAATAATGTAATTAGTAATATAATGGCAACTAAAATGCATTTTCATTCAGCTACCGAGTTTTTAAGTGTTTCATGATTAATATGTCAGTGTACTCAAATAGTAGTTTAGATATTTCTATTCTTAAAGTATGGTAAAAATGCAATAGATTTATGCATAAGTGGTAAAATAAATCTTAATAAGCTCTGATTTAATCCCATTTTTTCCTTTCTGTATTGCTCCTGTCTTGGGGCGCCAATAGATATTAAATGCCTACTTTGTTTAAGAAATCTAGTAATGTGCACTGCAGTTAATTTATTTGGAAGCAATTACTAACAGGGACTTAAAAGAGAACATTACTACTCCTGTCCTCTTGCTGGGGGCAGACAATGAGTTTGTCAGTGACAGCATGCTTAGGGATGGTGAGAGGTTTCAGTCTGTGCTCCTAAGTGTCCCCCCTCAAAACCCTGAGGGTGCAACGGAGGCACAAAGAGAAAAACCCGCCAAGTAACGGTCCCTGTCAGTGTGCATGTAATGGAAATGCTGGATGATAGCTGGCTCAGTTAACCTGATTTTAGAGTAATATGCAAAGTATTATGAACTTTATGCAAAGTATTTTGAAGTTTTAGTAACTGCAAGTACATTTGTTGGTGCTATTGGCTTTGTTGGTTGTTGTTTTTGTTGGTTCCATCCGTAGATTTGATGCCCCTGATAGTACAGAAAACTAGATTATATTTTTGAACAACATACAAGTTTTTTTTTGTTTTCAATATTATAGTTTACATGGGAACTTTTACATTAGATAATAACAGTTGCTTTTCTACTGCCTTCAAATGCTTTCTGTACCTTTGTCTTATTGACAGATTTCTCTGTAATCGCTAACACAAAATTAAAATCGACCTGTAAACTGAAACAAGCATTAAGCACTCAATTCACCCCTCACAAACAGCATTTATTTCTCCCCTTCCTATATTAGAATACAAATATTCCTTCCTAAGTACTTCAGTGAAATTAGAAAATTCTTCAACATTAGACTGTAAAGATAGCTTTGTTTATAAATTGGTTTCTCCATAGGTTACTCTTACCCTAATATTTAACTCTGTGGGAAAGTGAGAAAGAGACTTGTTGCTTTGCAACCCTGAAATAGGCTTATGCTTCTCCAGGAGGTGCAGTATGTTAAATTTATAAATTTCAACAGTATCATCTCTGCTGCCACCCCACAACTTCTTTTAAGTACAGCCTGAATTCTTTCAGAAATATTCTCTGCTCAGGAATACTGTAACCTGTGGTCAAAATGCCATCTTGTCTTCTCACAGAGAACTTAGTCTGTCTTAATTCGCTCATTTTAAGAGAAAATTTAAACTGATGCTCATTCCTTTAAGTCTTTGGTTGTGGGTTATTTGTGGTTTTTTGGGTTTGCTTTTTTGTTGTTGTGCTTTTTGGCTGGTTGGTTGGTTTGGGGTTTTTTGTTGTTGGTTGGTTGGTTTTTGTTTGTTTTTTTGTTGTTGTTGTGTGGGGGTTTTTTGTTTCTTGGTTTCTTTGTTGTTTTTTTTTTTAAAAAAAAAACAAACAACCAGGAGTGAGAGAACAACCAGGGAGAAAAGGAAGAAAACAAGGTGATTCAGTACTGGGCATCTCTGTGCAAGCTCTGAAAAGTGAAGTGCCTGATCTAGAGTGCAGAAAAGTTTACAAATATGAAATTAAACAGTTATTTCTGCTTTGCAAAGAAATTGTCTCTTGAGAGAATATCTCATTTTGTTGCATCCAAGCTTCATGAATTTGAAGGTAATTGAGTAATTCAGTCCTAGTTACCTTGCCATGTGGAGATGGTGGTCTAGCATCAAGACCAAATGTACAGATTATATAAAACTGTTTTTCTCTAAGAAATCTGATGTAATAGGATAATAGCGATGAAAGATTCAGTTACTTAATTTTGCTTTTAGTCACAATTAAAACAAAAAAACAAACAACCAAAAACACCACCCTTCCTGTCTGATGCCTGTTTTATCAGAGTAAAACCATGGTTTTGAAATTCTAATAAATATTCTCAAATTTGAGATATTATTCTAATTGTAAAGATTTAATTTTTTGTAAAAATTAATTAAAAGCAATAATATTTCTTTAAATACATACCCCATGTTTCTTGGTGGTTCTCATATTTGATTTTTATATTGAAAACTACAAAATTATGGTCATTTTAATGAATGTTAGCTTTTAGATCAATGATTGACTCAAAATTTGTGAAATTTCTGATAGATCCAAGGCAGAAAACCATTAGTGACTAACTTGTTGTTAATTAACTTATGAAATATTAGGCCCTGCAACAACAGAATAAACGCTTGAGTAAAACCAAATTTTTGTGTCATCTTGGAGAGTTATCATTATGTAATAATACATCTAATGACTTTCATGATTGAAAATGATAGCGTAAATCATAAGAAAATGACTGCTCTAATTAAATCCAGATGGAAGCTTTTGTCTCATTGGGATTTTCTCCCATTCCCTGTGGTATGCCACCAAGCCATTTTAGCAATTTCACTTTACAAAAGATGTTGAGAGTAATACGGGGAGCTTAATTCAGTAAGCCACCTAAAAAAGTCCTAATTTATTCCAGAGCACTTTTGGTCTTCAGTTCAGAAAAAGTACTGAGCTTTTAAATATTATGTAAAAGATTTTTTAAAGCTATGTGCGTATTCGAAACACTAATTTTCCTGCTGTAAAATTCTACCAGATTTTTATTTTTTGGTGTGGTTTTTGTGCCCTCTGAGCCTCTTAGCTTCTGATACATAGAGAAGTGAAGCAATATACTGAACAGAGCAATTATTAGATTTGGCAAGAGTTTGGCAAGATTAGCTGAGTTGCCTGTACTTTATATGTAATTGTCTCTCAACCTCAAGTTCTGTTAGAATAAGAACTTTTCCTATGAAAAATAATCCTCGTTTTCTTTCTTCCCTCTGTATTCAGCAATGGTCAGTATAATTTTAAATTAAAAAAAAAAAATGCAGATGGGCACAAAATTCCTATTCTAAATATCCACCAGTATTTTCATATTAATGGTTAAAACCAGGAAGTATTGATACTTTAGTTAGTGGATAGTAGTATCAACTTAATAGCTGGGCTGCATTGTACAGTGAATAAAGTTACAATGGTGGGTCATCCTAACAACCTGAAAACAGGAAAAAAGGCTTTCTGTGATGAAAGGAAATTTCAGGTGGTGGCCTCTTTTACTATTAGATTCATAAGAATGATTACAGGCAAACTGATTGTATTTTTAAGAGATGTATGTACTTCTGTGTTCCCAAATGCAGGAATACATTATATCGTTATATTTTAAAATAGATAGGATCTTTTTTTTTGCTTTTGCTTTTTTCCTGGTATCAGAATTAAGACTGTATTTTAACAGAACAATGGACATCTATAATGATGAAAGCAAAGACAAATGAGATTGTGCAGTTTGGTTTGGTCTTTTCTGCTTTTTCCTATTAAGATGTTATGTTGCTGTATCTGGTTGCAGTGGATTGAACAAATAATAAAGGAAGTTTCATATTCTGCTTGCTAGTAATATTACTTACAGTGTTTCAAAAAGCTAATAAAATTCTGGGTCCTTTGTTCTGTCTTTCTTCTAGTACTACTTAGAAAAAGTAGTGGAAAAATTTAAACATTTAGAAAAGAAATCCACATAAAGTTTTCTTTAAAAGTTCTAGCAAGATTCCCTTCCTCTTTGTCATCAGTCTCTAATTTTTTTTTTTTTTTTTTTTTTTTTGACACAGCATTCCTGTCAAGCCAATACAAATCATATTCCTGTCACCATAAAAAATTCATGCTCCTTAGGAAAACTTTTCTAGAACACCTGCAACAGCTTTTCATGGCTTCAAAATATACTTCATTGCAACAGCTTACTGGATCCAATGAGTCAGAGAATAAGGCAAGCAATAGTAATAATGTGGGCCAATTTCTTATGTGAGCCAGAAAAGATTAATGATGAAAACAGAGTTTCAAGCTTATGTAGACAACTGTGGCAGCTCCAGATAGCAATGGCTTGTAAGATCCTCTATTCCTTTGCTGTTGAATAATCTGGGTTGAAAAAACAGTTTCAGACATTTCTGTATGGTGTACAGAGAGTGAAGAAATATTGCATTACATTCTGAGTAATTACATAGTTCTGTGTGGTTATAGACAGCTTCACTCTCTAAAATGAACACTTAAATGGTGTATTTGCTTAGGTAGCTTAAACGAAGCAATGTAAAGGCAATTACTTATATATATTGATAAACCCTTCGCAGAGGAGTGTTCAACACCAGTGGTTATTTTTTCTCCATCTGTCAGTCCTATTAGAATTGCCATCTTTCTGAAGTGTTGTAGGAACAGCTCCTCTCTGTTGTGATCTTAAACACTCATTACTTTTTTTCTTCCATATTAAACATACATATTAGACATACATATTAAACATACATATTTCTTCCATATTAAACTAATTTATATTCTAATACCATCCTGTTTTATGGTATATTGTACTGAATGTATACAAAACTCCACTGGTCTATAAGAGTTAAACCTTCCATGCATGCTTACAGACAGATAAATAGGTGGACAAACATAAAACACTGATGAATTTTTTTCAGGAGAAAGTAGATTTTTATTACCATAAAGAGGGCGAGAATGTAGAGCATGAATAAGACTATCAATTGGGTACTTTCCTAATACTTTTATTTTCCAGTACTTTTTTGTTTTTGTTTTTAATGTTATTTACTTGGAAATTACTTGAACAGTTATATTTAAGACCTTTTATATACATATATATATATATATATATATATGAAAGAACAATCTACTTGGATTTTTGGTCAGAAATTTACATCTAGTATGACTATGACACTTGACCAAAAAAAGAGAAAAATTTACTTACGTTTTGAGTGTTATCATTAAGGTATGTGAATGTACAAGGGAATGATGCACAAAAAGTTGTTTTGGAGTGTGAGATTTTTTTCCCTAGTTTTGGTTATGAAATCATATATCTATATAATTCTCTCCTGATCTGCACAAAACATGAAAATGTTTTTAATTACATAACTTGTCAAAAAAAAAAATAAAAAATCCTGCACCTGTTTTAAGATAAAGCAGACTTTTTTGAGTTTCATTAGGATTTTTTGTTTATTTTGGTGGGAAGACCCTTGTGACTAAAGCAATGCAAGACACCCAGGGGTAGGAGACTTCCCCACTTCTTTCTTTGTAAGTGTGATAGCAGCATACAATGTTTGTTTGTTTTTCATTTAGAAGAAGAATTTTGAAATGTGGCCTTAACTGATAGACCAGAGTAATGTTTTTAATGACTATATGTCATTTGGATGTGGAAGGACTTTTGTTACAGGAATAATGTCCTTGTGGTGGATGGACTGTTTTCTTCATTCATGTAAAAATATGTCCTCTGTTTATTTCAGGTTAAGGTACTCAAGGGGTTAACTAAACCTTGTTTCTATGGTGAGAAAAAATAATTGGTATTGATTAGCAGTTGGTGCAACATTGCTGGAATGGTTATTAAAGCCCTAAAGTACAGTACAAAATGATACTAGAAGCATCATGTACTCCCTGGACTGTCCTATACTAACCATTTCTGTGTTTGCGATGTCCTCCTGACTTTGCTTATGATTCTCAGGAGCTTTGTTATAGTTAGTGATTTCAAATTCTAAAGAACATTTAATTAGTTAAATGGGGGCTAGGGTGAAGGGGAATTACCCAGATGCAGAGGCTGCTGTCTTTCTCCTCAAACAAACCTTGAGAGCTATTTCATTAAGAAAGAAATCATTAAAGAATTGGATCTTAAAACGATATCTTTTCTGCAGCTACACTGTATATGATAACAAAATGACAGCAAGGGACTAGAAACTACATGGGTTTTTTCTTTCCTTGTGCAGCTATTTTATATTCTCAGCCACAGTATTCTTGGAATGAGCCAAGAATACTCTGGACTTCATGTAAATTATATCCCGGGTAATCTACTCATATTTGTCACTTATATTTTAAGCAAATTGCTTGCCAAGAAAGTATTTTAAAAATATCCTAAATATAGGAGTAGCTCAAGGAAAATTTGTGTTAAAATTAGAACAGAAGTTGCATATCATTAACTTAAATCTCTTTTCACTTAGATTGATGCTAATCCATTTTTTCTGCGTATCAAACTGAAAATAGTCACCATGACAGTTTCTGGCTTTTTCAACAAAAAAGAATGTAGTTCAGCAAAAATGTCAAGCACTGTTAATTGCTTTACCGCCTTATTTAGACACTGGGCAGTGACTAAGAACAGTGTGCTTGGACTTTGTCTTAAGCCTGGGCCTGACTCAAGAGATGTTTGTGGAGTGGATGGGGAAATGGGGCCTGAGGGTAGCACTGCATTGTTCATGGAGAGGTCCCAAAGGAGAATTCCATTTCCTGTGGCTTCTACACTTGGATTAATGTAGTTTAGAAAATTCAACTGCAAAAAGAATAATTTCTTATTTAATTTTAATTTCTTTAACAAGTGTAGTGGTGGGTGGTTTTTTTTTTTGTTGTTGTTGTTTTTTTTGTTTGGTTGGTTTTGGTTTTTTTAAATTCAAGTTCTCTGGTAGTAAGGCATTGTAATCTCCAAGTAGTCCAATTGTTCCATCCTCAGTAATCCGTTTCCAGGACTTTGCACAGCCAACTGCTAAAAAGGACTTTTATAGCAGAAGTTGAGCAAGAAATGCTGTAGTGGAACTCTATATTTTCTACTATTCTTCCTTCGGTGTAGTGTGTCACCCAGTCTGCATGAAGAGGTTGGAATTAGAAAAATGTGGTGAAATGTCTAGACATTTTACAAGTAGGTATAAACTTAGTATTAGAATGTGCACCCATGCTATTTTTGTCCATATATATACATTGTTGCTATTAGTACAAATAGTATCCTTTTTTTTCATTGGTATAAATTTACATTCCTATTGTATATTAATTGTGTTAATTAAAAAAATCTTAATTTTGCTGTATGGAAATAAATTGGATCTATCATAATAACATTTTTGTTTAACATTGTTTGAGTCTCCTTTAGATTAAAACTTGTAAATTTACTATTTAGGAGATACAGGGTAGAAAAACCACTTTTCTGGACAAATGAATTTTATTGCATAATGCCATGCATCAGAGAATAGCTAATATAATTCCTTCTTTCCAGATATGTTGGAGTCTTCTGACTATATGTAGAAGCATACTAGCAGACTACCTACGTTAGCTAGTCCACCTGCCCAATATAGGGTAATAATTTGAATTAGCCAATATACACTGTATTATCTTGAAAAAACCCTGTATTATCTTGAATTCAGTTATTCCAAGTTATTCTTCAATAAGTGAGGAAATTAAACATCACCTGTCCATCATGAAACAGACAATATCACAAACACAGAAAGCCAAGTGTTTTGTGGGGCTCCACTTGAGTTCTATGTTACTATATAATAGGGTAAAACTTATTTGCAAAATAATTCAAAATAATACTGTGGTTCCTGATTTGACAGGTGAGGCAGTGCTTATCCTGAAGCTATTACTACTGACAGTTTAATGTTTCTTTTTACAAACACACTTTTACCTGTTAACACACTAAAAAACTTTACCATGATGGTATTATTCTTTAGTTTTACAGTAGCACATGACACAGCAAATGTTATAAATGCTGGACATTCACAGTCCATGGGACATATTTTGAAAATAAGTTTTACTTCAATTTTCTCCTGCCCCCTCTCTTCAACTCTGCTACTTAATATTAATTTATTACTATTTAATTTTCCAGGTATTCCAAGATTTCACTCTATTTTTAAAATAAACCCAAATATTGTATTTTACAGATTATGTGAAATTCTGTTTCATGATGAAGTAAACTTCTGTAAAACGTTGAAAGAACTTACAAGTAACTCAAACAGCAGAGTTGCCCACTTTGCCTTATATACTGACAAATTACACTGGGTACTGAGTCAAAGTACTTTGAAAATATCTGCTAAATAAAGACACAAGTAATGATAAACTAATCAAATGCTTTTATGAATGACTGTCATCCAGCTTTACCTAAGAAGAGACAAGCTGTCAAATCAAGCAAGTCATTGTTAAGAGTTACTCAAGACTAAGACTCAATAATGCAGTTCATTTGAGTTTGTTTCAAGTAAAATGTTTTCTACTAGTTATTTGATCTGAAAAACACATCAATAGAAATGCAGCAATCCTGGATTCACATATTGTCATGAAAATAGTACTGTAAAACTTGAGAAAACTGCAGGCTTCAGTCTTGATGTTGGAGAGCACAGACAGAACCCGTATTGCTGTCTTTGGTTCAAGAAGAAACCACCATATTAGTGTGTTTATAAAACACATAATGTGTCTGTATTCCTTAGTGAATTGTAGGTTCTTGTTGTATATTTGGAGTAATATGAAGAACAGTAGTTTATTTTGCATTACAGTAGAGAATTTAACACAGTCTACAAATTCATGCAAATATGCATGCCTGTTGTGGTCAAAATTATTATTAGTATATTATACTGCCTAAAACTTAACTGATAGCAAGGGCAGACATAGTCTCCTTACAAAAGGATATAAATCACTGTCATGTCAGTGCATGTGTCTTATGGAAAAGTCTTTGACCATTTAAATGTGAAAGGGCCAACCTAAAAGTAGAGAAAACATTGAAAATAACCTTTCCATCTTTTTTGGACCAAGAAGTGTTCTGCAACCAGAAAAATCTAGAGGATGTCTCTTCCCCATACCCAGGAAAGGCTAAAGTTGTGTCATTTCATTATGATGGTATCTAACAGATTCAGGCAATTTAAATTCCCCTCAGCACCTTGTTAAACTGTTAAAACTGCACAGTAAGTTACAGGTCTTTTTGATACAGTTTTGAGTTTCCCTGCAAAACTTGCAGGTTACCTGAGTGTGCTTGAAGAGCTACATTTAACAGAAATCAATAGACAGGGCAGCCATGAGGCACCTGGTGGTGCAGAAACATGTTAAAAGGTTCAAAGAGATCTTTACTTTATCCTATGGGCACAATGTTCTTTATAACCCATCAGTCCTCAGTACCTTCACTCAGGCCACCGCATCTTATTGATTTACATGAAATAAAGGAATTTATTGTATTTTCCTTAGAAGCTTCTTTCTATACTTTTCCTTCTTATAACGTGAGCTGCCCAAACCCAGCTTCTTAGCAGTAATAAAAATACCATAATGAAATGGAATCCCAGTGAACAGTATTTATTACAGCTGATCAGAGAATTTTTCGAGGCTTAATATTTCATTTAAAAACAGAAAATAAAACTAGAAAAAGTGAATATATTTCTTTCCTTTTTGTAACACTTTATGTCTTTTTATGTCAATAATGTTTCTTCGAATTCCTAGTTTTCTGCGTCCCTTTTCCCAACTGTCTTTGATTTTAGTGATAGTTCTTTGACACTTATATGTGAGAAGAGAAATTTGTCTTTTCAATGATTGAGTTTGGTGATTTGGAACAATGTAACCTCCTCACTAAGGAATTGAAATGTAAATTTAAAGGGTTGTACCGGTAGAGTGTTTTGAATTTGCTACTGAAATCCTCCTCGACCTTGGAAATCTTTTTTTTTTTTTTGCTGTATTCTTGTTTGTCCTCAATCTGATTTTTCTGGTTGAAATATTAACCAGTTTGGTTAGGAGCCTTTTTTTACTTCATCACTGCCCGACACCTGGTTCCACTATAACCTTGATGCTGCAGATTACAAATAACTTTGTCTTCTAGTTTGTTAAGGCTGTGTTGGAAGAGAGAATATGTCTTGTGAAACTCTGGTTGCTCAGGAGTAAACTGGATTGCTCTTTAGCTTGACTTCTCAAAACTCTTGAAGCTCTTTAGCTTGACTTCTCAAATGATTGAGTCCCCATTTGTAATGGGGATATTCCTTATACACATTAAATCTTTCTCTGTGGATTTTTTTTCTTTCTTTCTTATGACTTCTGAAAGATGTGAAATGATTTAATCAAATTGGTAGAAAGAAAGATAGGGAAAAATTGTGATAAGCATGAAATTCAATGTAAGGTGTAATTTTCCACCGATTTGGAGTCTGTCTTCAAAAGATATAGTGGGTAAAGGTTGAGGTTGAAAATAATTAGCTTTGTTGTCGGTGTGTGCAGGGTGAATTGGGACAAACCCGAACAAATGATGTTTCTTGTAAAACTGTATTAAAGCAATATCTAAAAGAAAATTGTGGAAAAGCAAGGCATTTTGCTATTGGTGCACAGGTCTCAGGAGTTTACCATTGAAAATATTAATGATTTTTGCATTAGTCTTAACTCCAGGAGATTAAGTCCTTTTGACTGAGAAATTAAATAGCAAATTGTGCCCTCTTAAACTATATACTAATGAGATTTCTAAAGGTTTCTGTGATTTTAGTTTAATTTTATTGTTTTTCCCCCTAAGATCTATAAGCCAGCCCTTAATCATTTGTAAGACATTTGTGCATTTGTGGAAAAAATTGTGTAAGTCATTACCAGTTCTTTTTGTTGTTTCTTTTAATGGAGAAACTGATATCATGTAGTCTATGGCTAGTGCCACAACAGACATAGTAAAAAAAAAAATATGGGAACACAGTGATATTACCAGGATAGGTGAGGGGGAATTAATGCAAAAACTTTTTTTTTTTTTAATTAAAAAATAAAATTA
This sequence comes from Florisuga fusca, assembly GCA_038090715.1. Taxonomy (NCBI): domain Eukaryota; kingdom Metazoa; phylum Chordata; class Aves; order Apodiformes; family Trochilidae; genus Florisuga; species Florisuga fusca. The sequence goes on from JAAWXA010000003.1 coordinate 44,018,523, forward strand.
AAGTACATTCCTCCCTGTTAGCAGATGCGGGACCTTTTTCTTCACCATTGTCCTTATTTTTCTATCTGAAAAGCTACGGTTTCATGTCAACGAGCTGAGTCTGAAATTAAAGACAACCTCCAAATATTCCTGGTCTGCCTCCTGCTGCTGCCCAAGAAAGGCAGATATGAGGCACCACATGTGGTAGAGAAAATTCTGCATTATGGCTGGATTGGATGAGCAGCAGTGACAGGGACAGCACCAGGACATGGAGTATTACTATTTTACTATTTTATGTTTGTCTCTTATGTTTGTCTACTGCTGAAAGAAGATGGGGACAATTGAAGTGATGTGACCTATCACCTCGTGTGTGCTGTGGAGCTTCTCTCTGTGTGCTACGTATCAAATCACTCCCTGGGTAGCATAAGACATAATTTCCATTCATTTTAGTGGGAGTTGAACAGAGGCAAGTAAGGGCAAAATTTGGTCTTTTGGTTGCTGTTATTCTGTGCTTGAAGATTGCAAAGGCAAATAAAGGCCTGCGTGATTCCCTTCCTTCTAAGTAAACTACTGTGTGAAGAAGACTAAAAACCAGAAACTTGCTGCAATGTCATTATCAGTTTGAAGCCCCAGCTTGTGTCACTGTAAAAGGAAGGGGAACATAAGCCAAGTTTTTGAAAATGTCAAGAATTATCTCTGCTTTGTCAGATTTGAGAGTGGCGTCATGGGGCTTAATTAGACATCGTGTAATAGAAAATGCAGGGGTGTTAGTCAGTAGTCAGTGGCTTTCACAGAGATATAAACATTCATGCTGCTACATTATTTGACATCTTTCCAGTGAGCTTGGGAATGACCTAAAATATAAAGAAAAATTATTCTGCTATGAAATGTCAGTCTGGTGCTCAGGTATAATTCTTCCTTATTTGTTTTTAAGAGATTTGCCTGCCTTTACTAAAGGAATCAACTACAATATTTATTTTTTTTAAATTTAGAACCTTTATTATTATAAAGGTTTCATTGATAAAGGTTTTATTGAAGTGATGTTTTGTTATGGGAAAATTAAAAATTCCATTTTGTAGTTTTTTTATTTTTTTTTCCTTTGAGAGACTTTGAATTTGTAGGACATTGAAAAAACTGCATTCAGAGCATTCAGATTTGCTTCTCTGAAATAGTATATGCAGAAGCCTCATAAAAAGCCTTGATACAATTAGATACAGATGTTTTGCAGGCCCTTAAATTTCAGGTGTTTCTTTGAAGAAAAGCAGCTTTAGGGACATGTGATCTGTGAAACTTATAAGAAATAACAAACTGAAAAATCAATAAACCCTAAATAAGTCCTGGTACCATTTTTTTTTTCTCCCATTTCAGATTTAATGTTTTTGTCCTATCCAACTTAGAATTACTTTAGATAATACCAGAAGACTGAATTTTAAATAATTCCAGAGGGGACATGAACAGCTAATCATACTGGATTATTTGGCTGCTAATGGAAGATAATAATGGATGAACCTTTGCAAAATGCCACCTAAGATTCATGGTTGTAATAATACACTTTCCCTACTGTGATGCTTGAATGGATACTAACCTGGAAATTTAGGAAATGTTTTCTTAAGAAGCATATTGTCAGCTGTTTGTATTTTTGGCAATAAACATAGATATAATAATTAATAAAATAAATTTCCGGTCCAAAGGAGGGTGTGCTTTGATATAAAACTGCTATGTGGAGGAAGAAGTCTCTTTCAGAGTACTTGAAAATTTATATCACCTTCAGCTGCGTTGCTTTACAGATTGGTTCTTTATTCTAGATATCAGCAATTACTCATTTCCTTAAGAAATTCCAAGTATTCTTTGTGCAGATTTTGAGATACTATTTTTGACATTATGCTCTTCAAACCTGAAATTACATTTTTTCTATTTAACAGGTTGATGTAATATAAATGTGTATGTTTATACATATACATATGTATGCATTTATCACATCATTGGACAAGAATAGGTTTTATTAGGGTAGTGAAGAGTGTTCAGTGAGAAAATCTGTTCCCTTGGGCCCATTCTTTACTTCACTTGGTGTATGGAAATATAATCAACAGAACTATAGGAACTTATAATGGTAGGTACAATAGTACATCTATGGAGAAATGCATGATAGTATCCATTATGACAGCTACTTCTGGGTTAATAAACAAGTCCTTCCAAAAATCAGGAAAGCTACAGCTTATAACTGGTTTTATTAACTTTGAGTTGTCCAACAGTTAGTGTAGTCATGCATTAGTCAGGCAAACATTTTTATTAACGTAACACCCTATCCCATTTTACTATCACTGAAATGGAAGGTTGTTCCATTTCTATGCATATATATGCATATACATGTGTGAATATATTATGTGTACACATTTTGAGTATACATAATCCAGATTTTCGGGTATTTTTTTCAGCTTTATAGTAGAAAACTTTCAAAACCTTCTGCTACATCAAACATAAGCAGCTGGGATTTCAAGGTATGTTCTGAAGTTATATTTTAGTAATATATAATATTAATACTTATTGTTCTTTCTTTTATTTTTTTATCTTGATGGGACTCATTGTTACAATTTCAAAATACCTTGCCATAGTTGAAGAGCATCATAGGTGTAAGAATATATTAGGTGAATCTTGCTGTTGGAATAATTTTTTAATTCTGATTGGTCTAACTTTTTCCTTGGTCCCCTTTGTGTCTATGAAGTTTCTAAGGTAGAATCAGACTTTAGGGACTCAGTTTCTGTGGCTGATTGAAAACCTGATTAGGTAGGTATCACTGTGATGCAACAGACTTCTGGCTTTTTAATTTTTTTTTTTTTTTCCTGTCTCTTATCTGAAGTCAGAACTTAACAAAATAAAGGAAGGAAAAAGGAAAAAAAGGGCAGCAAATGCATATTTTCACTAATGTACAAGCAGAATTGCTTCATCAGCCCCTGTGAAATTTACTTGCAAGCTTTATCTGTTGTTGTTGAAGATGGTGTTTAGCTCTTAAAAATGAATAGGAATAGTCCTTCAGAAAAAACAAAGGGTAATCAGGGTCTTCCTATTCCTAACTGTTGCCAACACACTTTGTGGATTCTAGCGTGCTGAAATGGGACAGAAAACCAGACAAGGTAAAAGGAAAGAGCTGTGGTTTTATCTATTCAAAGTAATTGAACATAGGTTTTATTTCCTATTTATTTTCTGGCCTACCCATACTTTCTCTATGAGGAAAGTGGAGAAAACAACATCATATAAACATGCACAAGTTTTCTTTTGCTGACTCATTAGAGGGTATATCTGCTTAGTGATCCCATCTCTAATTGTTTACACCTTTTAAACATCTGCTGCATATGGAGAAAAACCTAGCTCTTACCTTAGAGATGAATTATGCTTTTTAAAATAAAACCTGCCAGCTAAGGTTTTTTTTTTATATATACAAGATAAAACCAATGAAAAAAAATACACACTCAGAGAAAAAAAAAAACAAAAAACAACAAAAAACAAACCTGCAAAAAACACCCAACAAACAAAATTGAAATATCTGTAACAGCCAATTTCATAACAACTGCCTTTTTTTCCCCAATTTTCCAAATAATGTGCTACATTGTAGCCTGTCACATTAGATTATATCCATCATGTAGCACTACAGCACCTGATTTAACATAATGGGATGTGATGGCAAGTGTTAGATATGAAGAGAAGAAAATGTTCTATAAATGCCAAGGATGCATGTGTGTTTGTGTATCCTCACTTCCTCACTTATCTTACTATTAATGCATAAAAGCCACATTTTCCTCACATTGTTTGACTTCAATCCACTATACCAAACACATTTTGAGTGTAGAATAAAGCTGAATCCTTAGCTCACCTGTCACACTACAAGAAATTATTGTCTTTTACATAACATCAGTCACTCTTTCAACGACTTGTCTGTTGACATTAGAATGATTTAAAGGTGCTTTAATTATGAAAGAAAAAAAAATGGAAAAAAACCCAAAAGGCTTTTTTGCTCACTTTGTATCATCTAGGTTACTCTGGTGTGTGTACTTATGAACAGGATGGGATTTTATCCCTAGGCAAAGCTTGTGAGTCTTGGAAGAGTCCTCCATTTGTTTTCCTTCTCCATTATTTGCTATAAATAGTAGACTAAGAGAATAATTTGTATTCAAAGGAACATCATCTAGCCTTGCCTGCTCCAAACTGGGGTAACTTCTTAGTTACGTTTGGCATTTTGAGTGAGTGTTTACTTTTCAATGTTTAAGTATTGAATTGCCATAATTGGTGAACATCATGCAGATTATGTAACAGCTTCCAAATTTTTCACTTTATGTGGGAATACTTACTTTCTTCTAGGGGCCTTGTGTTTGTGTTTTGTCCATCATGCTATGCCTAAGCAAATAATATATTAAAAACATGAAGTAATAAAAATATTAATAGGATTATACATTGCAATAATGTACTGTGTCATTGAGAAGGGCGTTTTGGTGTTAATGATGACAGTGGGTGAAACAAGAAGTTGAACTTATTTTGGTTTTGTTCATTAGTTTCTGTTCTTTAGAACCTGTTGAGAAGTACTCCCAGGTAAGGCTGAAGGAATGTGGTTCACTAATGAGCCAAACGCTGCCATCCCTTAATAAGGAAGACACAGCTTTCATTGTGGCATAGCAACACACAGAGTCCTGCTTTACTTAAAACTCAGTCTACCTACTTCAGATGGTCTGGTACTCAGCCGCCTGCTTTTCACTCTATATCAGTGCACAGGTTTATTCTGTCCTAGGTACACAATTTTGCACTTTTCTTTGTTGAACTTCATGAGATACCTGTTAGCCAAATCCTCAGCCTTGCAGTTTGTAAAATCAACATGCTCTTTTAATACCCTCAGGTGAATCCCATCCAGTGTCATGTATTAGCTCTACATTTGTGAGCTCTAGGATAGAGATAAAAATTGGAGGAAGATTGTAAACACAAAGTACAGGCTTCAGAGTATGAGTAATATAGCTGCTTTTCTCATCAATAGGGAATAGCTTTTCAGTATATCCTTGCTCTCACATCTTTCTGCAAGCTACCATCTCTAATTTCATGCTTTGATCCTTGTCTGGTACTCATGAATAAAATAGGTCCAGGCAATACATTTAGTTTCACATATCAAACACAAGGAAAATTTAGTTCCTCACAGATAATGCAAATTCAAAAAATGACTGAAGCATGTAAGTATTTCTTCTTGTGCACTAATGACAGGACGAAACATATTTTTTTTCATCACTCAAACTAGATCTTTACTTATGTTGCACTATTTTTATCCCTCTAGAAATTTAGCTCGGTGATGTTCTCTTAGCAAGACAGATACAAAATTTTAGTGCCAGATGTAATTAGAATTGTTGTGGGTCAATGAATTGTCATATAACATTTTGACAAATTCTGATGGACAAATTATATACACATTTCCCTTGCTGCTTGATAACTTCAGTGATCTAGAAGAATGTGTCAGTGTTTCTACAATCTGATGTAAAACTGATTCCCCCACTCCTTCATACCATTCCCTTAGGAAAACCATATGCAAAATGAGAAAATAGAAAGGAGGAAACTTTTTTCCCTGAAAACTCGGTCATATAAATTGTTTATAGCACTTCATTAAAGTAGCTGCTGAATATAAAAGGCTTACTCTAAGCTTTAACACACTCTCCTTGACATGGAAAATTTACTCTTTCTATTGTTTATGTTCAGGAATGTATTCAAGATAAGCTACCAATGCAATGCATGGGAAGTGTTCAATAAATAATTAAATGTACCACCTAACAAGCACTGCCTTTTTTCCCATCTGTTTACTACCTAAAATAGAGATGATTTGCAGTATCACTGCTGTGACGTTATCCTCAGACTATGCATTTTTATGCATTAAAAATGCATTTATGCATTTTTGCTAGTAAATGAGGGTTGTGATGACCATTTCTGAATTGCTCTAGTTTTATTTCTATATGATTTTTCTATGTTTCTCACATGTTCAAAAGTGAGAAAGGAACAGAGCATTAACAATTACTTGAAAAACATTCAATACTGAATTTTCTTTGACAATATGGCCTTATAACTGAAGGAATATTCTGCTCACCCAGCAACAGTCCATTAACAATAAATTTGTTTCTTTTTAAAATATTGCAAGTATCCTTATAACACAGCAAGTCTTATTGCTTTGATAGTTTATTAAAAGAAGTAATTATACATAGTAAAGTGAAATTTTGTCACAGCTCAAATATTGGATAAAAAGGGATTCAAAGAAAAAATAGAAAAAATTGTTTTTTTTTTTCTAATAGAAAAACTTCATCAGTGAGGCTGAGTTCACGTTCATTATTTGGTCTTTTACTTTTCACCTTCAATATTAATATATGTATTGGTAGCCTGAAAGTATAGAGAGTAATAAGGTAGATATATTTGCAGATGACACATTTAAAATCAAAGAGATGTTTATTAAGGATCAGAGAAATCATGGGGTTTTTGGATACCCAAGGGAGCAGAAACAAATGGTAAATGAAAATACAATACCCTCAAATTGTAGGAAAAATAACTTACAGTTGAATGTAATCATATAATTTTTAGTCTTTTTTAGATATACAAACTTTAAAAATAAAAAGTATATGTGTAATGTATAAAGGGAGAGCACACAGGGACCGATTAAGCCTAACATACAGATGTAGTAAAAAAAGCAAGCTCTTAGCATGTCTAAGAAAAGGTGTAGCAATGTACAGTAAAGCTATCCTAATGCCTTAAATATCTCTTATAGAATGCTATTTAAAACTGACCAGCCTCTACCTTCAAGGATATCAGAGAACAAAAAGAATTTGAATCTTCATGAAAGGTGTGGAAAAGTTCTGTTGAAAGGAATATGAACTAATGCAAAAGAAAATGAGTAATTGAGCAACAGCGTAATAGTTTTTTTTCTGATTTATGTTATAAATAACATCCTTTCACAAGACAAATTCTACCTATCTCTGAACATAAGAACCAGAGATTAAACGTTGTGCAATACAGAAATGCTTATAGTTTTACTAGTTTTTATCATGTGCACGTAAATGGATTATATAGTTCATTAAAGAAGGACGTGGTTTAGAGCAAACAAAGAGGAGGCTGTTTTTTAAAAAGAAGCAATTATCTTGACAACAAATTTAAATTATAGTAAGAAGTCATAAACCAAATGGAAATGAATATTTTGATATTAAGTTTAAAGTATTCTGTCTCTTAGGTTGAGTAACTCTAGATCTGACTGTTGTAGGTTTCTTTTATCTTCCTCTGTCAGAGACAGGTTATTGAACTAAATAGATCTTGGATCCATTCCAAAGTATCAATTCTCTCTTTGTACTCTGTGCACCATGTGTTTATAGTAAAGCTGTATTAATACCAAACTAAATGCAGGTTTCCTGTGGTGAGGCACAGTCCTTATTTCAGAAATTCAGAAGGCAAAAAGGAGATGGGAATGAAGCCAAGGAAGTTATTGATGAAAGGAAATAGGTGACAGAGAAAACGATGTAGATGGCAGGTATACAGAATTTATCAGTATAAGCTCAGGCAGAGGAAAAGTATTATTATTAATGATATAACAGCTTCAACTTTGATTTAACTTGCTCTAGTCTTCAGTTAAATACGTAATAAGTGAAGTAAGGCGCTTTCAGCTTTGAATCATATTTGCTTCCTTCCATATGGATGAAAGAAGGTATTAAGCCAGAGGTTCTGTCTGTGACATCTCTATCACAAAACAAATTACTGACCCAAATTCTCTTAGCTATAAAATTCACAACTATTTACCATTGCATAAAAAAATTAGTTTGTTTGAAGTCTTTTCCTAGTCTAAGTAGTTTTGCCAGAGTCGGTCCCCAAGTTTGTGTCATAGTTCATCTGTTTGATGACTCAGATCAGATAGACTTCCATGTAGTTGCCACATTTTTTTTTTTTTTTTTTTTTTTTTTTTGAGTCTGGCACAAATTCACACTCTGCAAAACTTTCATAAACATTTATAATCAACCAATCTAATTGCATTGCTAATAGCTGCCACTGAATTTGGTGTTCTCTCAGTTTTAATTTTCAGATTCGTTCTGTCACTATCAAGGTAAACAATTAAGAGCTAATCTGTTGTTCAGACACCAGTGATTTTTGAAAAGACTCTTAGCTTCTTAAGAAGAGAATGACTTTATTCTTGATGCACATTTAAGAACTTGCAGTTGACTTGTCTGCATTTGGGGCTCAATTAATAAAAGACTCCATGAAATCGTTAACTTTCTCTCTGGGTAAAAGTTTGTTATAACATGATTACAGGGGTCAATAGGCAATAACATCTGTCCTATTGTTACTGTACCAGCACCAAAGCAAACCAATTACAAAATCTGGTGGATAACTCTTCCATTCTTTTTGCAGGCTCTCTACCAAAAATTGTATTCCTGTCTCTTTTTCTAGGATCATTTTTGTTTTCATCCATCTCCAAATATTTCAATAAAAAGAATCCTACCTAGTAGTTTATCAGCAAATCTGGCCAATTTGTGCACCAGATAGGCTTCATATTTATTCTAATGTTAATTCTATGAATTTCATTAAGTCTAATATAAGCTTTAGCTGTATTTTATTTTATTTTATTTTATTTTATTATTCTTTTATTTTTATTTTATATTTTTTTTCTTTTATTCTGGGCCACAATGTCTGTAGTTCTCTTCCATACTATTTGCTGTTTCTCAAAAGCACTCTTCATTCAGAGGTAAAGTTCTGTCCTGGTGTTTCTAGTTTTTGCCCTAAAATATTTAGCCATTTTCTGGGGACACTGAGAAATAAAATCCCCTTCATTTATATTTTTTCAGAAGTTTTGATTAATTTTTTGTCTTTCAAAGGGTAATATTATTTTCATTCTGGAGTGGAAGACAAAGGCTCAGAAAAGAAGAAAGAGAATCTCCTGTTCCCCTAGCTAATTCTTGCACCATAAGCCTTCCACCCCCAGTCCTTTCTTTCTTACAGGTGCTTGATTTAATTATTATTTGTTTGATTAATCACTTCCTAATTTAAACAGAAGGAAGAAACACATTGCATCAAGATATTTGTGAGTTATTTGACTGTAAGGGAAAACCTAGGAAGAGATAGGAACATTAAATGAGCTATTACTTTTTGTAGTTTTAAAGGAAAGAAAAATATAGGCCTTTAAAGCAGAATGCAAATAATTAAAAAAATGCGTAAGATAATTTTTTCTGTATAAAAAGTATGTGAAGATCCTGGGCATATCTCTCTTTTGGAAATATTTATTATAGTTAAGATAAAAAACTGTGATTTAAATTAATTTTAGCATAAATAGTCCTTTTATGTTCATCGTCTTATGTTCTGACTGAATATATTGCGTTGAAAAAAGTAAAAAACACAAAGACTTGAAATACCCTGACATGCTCAGTGCAGCATACAGTGCCTAGTGAGAGCTGAGTGCCGACTTACAGAGTTTTACCAATAACTGATATAATAGCAGCAAAAAAGACAAGTGTGAAAGACGATTTTTCTGTTCAAAGTTCAAATACTGTCAGCAAATCATGAATTCACACATCCCACTAATTTTAGTAGAACTTCTAATATAAATTTTTGAGAGGTAAATACCACTATAACATTACATTCTTACACAGATTCCACCCTGGTTTTATTCAAAATCCTATTGCTGAGACTGTGGGAGTTATTTGCTGAGGAATTAAATAGCTGAGTCTTTTACTTAATAAATGGTACACAATAATCCAGTGTGCCAGACATCTATAACCAAAGACTCATTAGGCCAAGCTAATTAAATAAAAACAGTAAGCCAAATAATTAAGATGAAAGTCATGACCTATAATGACCTCAGGTCCTGTCTATGACACAAAATTAATCTTTAATCATGCCTAATGGCTGCTTGCATATTTAATGCCTCCTACAGTTACTTTCCATCCCAAAGGGAGTCCTCAGTTTCTTTCCTTTCAGTAGTTCCTTTGGGAATGTGTGTTAATTGCTCTTACAGAGAAACAAAAGTAATTCAAGTTCTCAGAGCTTTCCTCTTTTTGTTTTGTTTTGTTGTTTTGGTTTTTTTGTTTTCTTTTCTTTCCCTTGGTAATTGTCAGTAGTGTATGTGTACATAAACTTTTAGTTTTGTCCTCAGTGGCATCACATGCATGACCAACCTTAAGAGTTCCTCAGTGAAATTTAAACTTTGTGTGTGTTGTAAGAAATACCTAGTAACTAATTTTCTGATCACATAAGTGAGACAGCATGAGTTGCATTTAATTTGGATGAATGGTGGTTATAGTTCGATACATTTTTCAGGTGAAATTTAACTTCTTGCTGAAATTATGATTTTGGCAAAACTGGCACAGAGGTAACAAATGTGTTATGCTAATCGACCAGATGTCTCTCAATAATGTTAGAGAATTTAGCAATTTTTTTGCCAATCTTCTTTTCTCCTGCTCTGAGCAGGAGGATATTGTTCATTAGGTTTTGTATTCCTTCTTACATTTTTTTTCCGTTCTGTTATTTTATAGTTTTAAGAGGGAAGAAGACATTTCTCTTAGAATTCTAGATCCCTCTGAGGGATAATATGGCCTGTCAGATTTTCATAGCTTCTTACTCTGTCAATGAAGTTTCTAAACTGACGGATTACTTCTCTCCTTCACTGCTACCAAGAAAGATAAGTATCATGAACTTATTTTAACTAGACTGCAGCCTTTTCAGGGTAACATACGTTTAAAGACACTGTGATAAAGTTGTCTTCTCCTGCAATCAGTTCCACCTTTTGAAGGGCTGCTGTCTTAATGAAAAAAGTGCCAAGGAGCTAGCAAAGAGAGGTTAGAAGAATCTTCTTTTGAACTTCTAGGTTACTTCCAGTTATCAGGGGGAAAAAACCCAACAAAATCAACAAAGAGAGAAGAGTCCTTAGTGACTGCTGCTAAATGCCTGTTCAGATATGGCAACATGATAATATATTAGACTTACTAAATCAATGATTGCAGAAGGAATTGGAGATCTGCATTAGGTTACATGGCTATGATATAATGGCAGTCACTGAAACATGGTGGGACAGCTTCCATGGATGGCTATTTACTATTTAGGAAGACAGGCTAACAAGGCGAGGTGGTGGTGTTGCTCTTTATGTGTGAAAGCAACTGGAATGTATTGATTTCTGTCCCAGAGGGAAGGTAGAATGGGTTGAAAGCTTGTGGGCAAGAATTGAGGGACATGCAAACAGGGCTGAAACCGTTGTGGGTGTCTACTATAGACCACGAACCCAAGAAGATGTTGTTCAGGCCTTCTACAGTCAATTAGAAGGACCCTCCAGACCATACTCCTTAGCACTTATGGGTGACTTCAATCACCCTGATATTTGTTGAAAAGCCCACACAGCCAGACAGACTCAGTCCAAAAGGCTCTTGCAGTGCATCGGTGGCAACTTTCTGATATAGGTAGTGAAGGAACCAACAAGGAGAGATGCACTGCTGCACCTTGTATTAACAAATAAAGAAGGTCTGGTTGGGGACATTAAGGTTGGGAACAGCCTTCGTGACAGTGATCACATGATGGAATTTAGTATTTTATAAGGAAGAAGGGCAATAATAAGAGGTTCCTTCCAACCCCTGACATTCTGTGATTCTGTGTCACACAGTTATACATAAGTTTCTGCACCAATAACTCTTCTGTGTCCTCCTGTTTAAGTGATTTGCCATTCAGCTCTTTCTCTTCAGCTCAACCTCTAAAGGAGCTATGAGATTTTCTTTGTCTGCATATCTAAAGTCAGGTAAGCATACTTTTTACATAAGATTTTGTTTTTTCCTTTCAAGTCTGACGGAGAGAAGGCACTTTAACAATAAGGAAATTTCATTATCATCCTGACTCAGTAAATCATTTAAGCATGTGCTTAGTCTTCCGTATCTTCTGGACTTCACGTATCAGATATTTGTCTAGTGTAACTTAGCATAATTTCATTCACAACTGAAACCACATTTGATTTATACAAGCTTTAGAATTGGCTTAGCCTCTGTATCAAGATCTGCAGGTGGTTACTGAAGAAATTTGAATTTATTACTTACTATAAAGTGTCACAGTTCAGCACTCTCTGATCAAGTTCTTTAGCTATGCCACAAATGGCAGATAAAATATTTCATCACAAATTTACTTATTTGAGGAAAACTGATGTTAAAGGGGATTTCTAATGTGGTGGAGCAATACAAAATATAGTGAAAACACAGTGCAAATTTAAGTTATGCTTAACAAAATATGAGAATTGCAATACACAGTTCAATCACAATGGCAATGTGATTCCCATTACCAGTCTCTAGAACATGCTCAACAAAGTGAGGTTTACATACTGTATGAGCTCATTTTTCATTTTTTCCTGTATTTGCAAATTTCCCTACATCTATTTTTCTTTTTTTCCTGTATTTGCAAATTTCCCTACATCTTCTAACACTTGCAACATTTGGACCTGCAAATCCAGAAACTATTCTTTTTCTCTGCTTACTTATTCTATCGAGTTATGGTATCAGTGGTCATAGGTTATCTATCTTTCACGGGGTCTATCTCTCAGCCCATTACAGAAATTGAATAAACACAGCACAAGCACAGAATTAAATGGAACTAAGCACTATGAAGCTAAAACAGAACATATTAAAAGATCTGCACATTTATATCTCTACAGAAAGAAAAATACATTCAAAGCCCCTCATGTTGTTGTTTTAGAGTGTTCATTGTTTTATTTGAGTGGCTTTCAGTCTCTCTCCTTTTGGGCATTATAGATAAATTGTCCATTGCCTGAACAAGCACTTGACATGTACAAGTCAAAGTGTTCAGAAATTCAGTGTTTCCCCTGTTACTATGAGTGAACTCCAGAATTCATACTATATGAAAATTTTCCTGTATCTGGGGGGAAGGGTATCTTTGTCTCTTACCTATAACACATGCAGAACCCGGTTCAAATCCTTACCATGATCCTATCATCTAGTAATTACTCACCTGCATAGGTGGAAAAGTCTGGAAAGCTGAATTTGCCTAAAATCAGGTTCAAAGCATGTGATACTGTGTTTCAGTTTTGTCAGTTATAGGAGACTGAAACTGGCTGCTGCCAGATGTCTCACTCTGAATGTGCAAGTTACTTGCAAACAATGACCGGGTTTCACACTCACTTTTCTGATAGATGAAGATCACCTCTGAGCTGGCTCCTGTGCTTTCTTGATATTTACTGAACTGTGTATGCCTAGCTGAGTTTTTATCATCTCAACCATCCTCAAGTCTGCAAACATTAAAAAAAATGTAATCTGCTTATAGCACTGAGTAGACAGCAGTTGTTTCTGCTGATTCACAAATAGTTGTTGAAGTACTTACTGAGTGGAATTGTGGCTCTCTGTGGCCTTGAGAGCTCCTCAAGGGGTCTGTCAAGGCAAGGCCTGACAGCCATGACCCATTCCACCCCGCAGGGAGGGCAGGAGGAAGGCAGCCAGGGTACACTGGGCCATCCACAGCCCTGCTCATTGAGCATCTCCCTGGGGATGGTCCCAGGTCAGCGGAACACATGGCCAGGCAGGGCAGGGCTGTGGAGAGCTGAAGACCAGCCCAAGGACCTTGACAATCCTTTTCTAAGCCACCGCTTTCTAAGGCTTCTAATTTTCTAAGTACAGCTTGAGTTGATAATTCTCAGGTGCATCATGTTTTATTTGCTCTATTTAAATGTATTATGTTCAATGGGGCCTTTGGGCTCTGTGATCTGCATAGTAAAAGTAATGTGTCCTTATTATTTGTTCCTCCATCAATCTTTGTATCATCTTTAAACTTCACTGGTAAAAATGCTAAATTATCCAGTAAACTACTAATAAAAAGGACAGGAATCACTCTCTGCAGGACCACAGCAGGACTCGAGTCAGTAGGCCAGCACTGGAAAAGAGGGGAGTAAAGGAAGAAAAGAAAACCCTTCTCTTTCTTTTGTGTTTCAAGTAAGATCTTGTGTTCTGTTCACAGTGAGGGGATTAGTTTGGCCACAGATTTCTCTGTGGTTCTTCTCAGGGTTTGGGGCATTTTTGTGTCAAATGGAGGCTGAAAGAAAGGTGCTCTGTAGTCAGTGTGGAGTGGTGACAATGCATGGCTGTGTTTTAAAGCAGGGCATCAATACTAGAGAGCTTGTGGGAATGATAAAGTGATGACGATTATGAAGCAGTGCCAAGGAGGTCACTCTGCAGATTTACAGTTCTGGGTGACACTGTCTGCAAGGTCAAATTGTGGCATGCGTTAACCATCCTGTATAATGATCTAGGAGAATGTTGGGTTTATTCATTATTATCTAGAAAGTTTTATTATATTTTGTGAACGGGTCTGTCAGATGCCTAGCACCTACTCACCGCAAGTCACTCCGTTTTGATCAGTTTGTAAAACCTATAGGGGTTTTGAAGGATGATAGGCTTTCTTATTTTAGATTTTTGAAGCTTTTAAAGCTTCTTTAAACTACTGGTCTTATTTGATAAGAAGTCCTGCTGTCACATGTTTTTGTGTTTTTTAAATCAAATAGAACACACAGAGATGAACACACACAGAGGAGCTGGAAGAACAAACAGTTCATCTTGTGATCTGAAATGTATGCTATGAAAATATCAGCATCTTCAAGACACAATAAAGTGCTATCAGTGCTGGAACATTAAAATGTATGTGAGTTTATATAACTGTGTTTTCCCCCTCTCTCTCTTTGAAGGTAGATAGGAAAGTAAGCACAGAAAAGGGAGCTAAATTAATGAAAAGTATGAGCAGAACATTTGCATGACCTCTTATGTGTCATTAGCGTGTAAAGCTTTATTTAAGTGCACCTTTGTCTCTTACCTAGACAAGCAGGATAATTCTAACGAGCGTGAGCAGCCAGTGCTTGTATCCATATAAACCCTATCTCTACCTTCTGTCAGGCAGAAAAATAATGATAAAAAGGAAAGAAGATTAGCCTTTGACAGTGAAAATTCTCTATAAAAGACTTAACAGTCGTTGATGGTATTTAAGTTGTAACTGTACTGGATAACATTTACCTTTACAATGAAACCACATAAAGAAACAAAAGCATTGGCTTAGTGGGTTTTAGCTTTAGTTGGACATTTTACACTACACAAATCCCAGCAGAGCTTGCTGTTCAAAAACTTCATTGTTTTTCATTTTGTTAACATGACTATGATCAAAGATATCCAGGCTAAAACACTCATTTATTTTAATTGAAATAACTGTTCTGATCTGTTATAGGTTGTGTCCTTACAGTGTGCTTACCTAGCAAAAAAGCAATTGGTAACCTTAAAATTTTACAAAGGCATAGTGCATTCTGTCTCCAGAGGCACTGTGATTTGATGCAGAAGGACCAGAGTTTAAAAGAACAGTCTATTTTTGCTTCATCTCACTTGTTTTAAATGCATTGGTCATTTACTAAGAGGTGGGGTCCTGGCAGTCAACCAGGTAACTTGACATTTTGTATTACAGTTGAAAATAATACAATAAGAAATAGCACTAAGCAGGCAGATATGGTACCTACTTTAAGCTTTTTTGCTTCAGAAAAGTGTGCAAAGGTAGGCTTTATGTGGTAGTCTAATTCATTTATTTTCAAATCAGAAACAACTCTGTGGTATATTGATTCTTGGTACATTTTATTTGCTGTGTGTCATGTCCTGCAAATTATTTGTATTTAATTTAAATTACCTGACCTTTTAGAATTGCAAAATAATGAAGTGTCTTCCTTACAGTGAGAGATGGGCTGGCACTAAAATGAGCAGCTTTCTCAGCAGTTTGAACATCAAAATATTCATCCGATTTCTTAAAAATAAAGGACTGGTGAGCGTGCAAATTTTTTTCCACTTTATGCCAGCTCTTACACCACTCTCATCTCAGAGCCAACCTCAGGATCTGTAATTAGGTCTGAGAATGATAAGTGATACAGTCTGCCTTCTTTAGGAATCTAATTTAAGTTGTATGATTAAAGTTATTTGCTGTTCAGTATCCCAGTCTCAAATCTTTACCTTTGGTTAAGCAACACTGCTGATTTATTGGCCCTTTCCAAATGACAGCTACTGGTCTGAGAAAAGGATAAATTAGGGTGGGGATCCTTTCGGAGGGGAATTAGGAACTGAAATTACCACTACCATTGTGATGACTTTCTAGATTTCTCGTGTTCACTCAACAGGAACCAAGGGTCCTCTGAGAGTCAATGTTATTCTCCCCATCTTGGACAGAAAGAAGCACTAGGGTAGTGTTCATGATCAGATAACAGCTCTGGTTCACACCTGAGACCTGCATTCCACCTGTGCAGGTGCATGCATTACTTATGAGGTGCAGCTGGGCATCAGGCTCAGCTGGGAAACTATACTTTTAGCTGTCACCTTCAGTGTATGGAGTGTAGCAGGAATACTCATATATCCAGGTTCTGGTCTCAGCTGTGAAGTAGCAATTACAAGCTGAGATAGCTAAGAGCAAATTTCCAACTGCAGTTGCTTGTAACCTGCCATTCTTTCTAGCTGACATATTGGAACTCAGGAGGCTTTCCTTTAAGCCTGAGAAACCCAGTGAGGATCAAGAGTTGAAATCTATAGTTGGGAATTAAAGATTTAAAAGTATGTTCAGTTAGTGAATTAGGGCACAGGCTTGAGAGAAATACTGAGCCACAGCCTATTTCATGTTCTTGGCTGCATCTGAGAAACAGCCACCAATAACAGTCATAATTGTTGCAGCTGTCTAAAATACAAGTGTCACAGTGACAGAATTCGAAGTCTGAATATTTTTTTTGCATTTGTTAATGCTTTTTCTTTTTTTTTTTTTTTTATGGCTAACAAACAGTTAATAAATTTTTCTCCTTTTTTCAGGAAGGAAATTCTGGATGATATATTACTATTCTGCTGGGGTTGGTGTCTTTCCTCACAATAAATTGTCTGAGCACTAAACTACGTTTTCTCATTTATAAAATCAAGGTCAAAGCAGCTGCTTGCTGTATTTGTAGTAATGAGGTTTTAAGAAAAAAGATGTGTCTAACAATTTTAACAGTGTAAACTTCCCATTTTTTTCTGAAATCATACTTATTTTTTCATCCATCCATGCCTTGTCCCTCCAACCCCACATGGTTTTATAGTAATCTTAACTGAATATTGTTTTTATCTTTATAACAAGGGATAAATAATAATTTTCTGATTTTATTACATATATGAAATGCAACTGAGGACATTTTGACTACAGACCAACTATATGTCTTATGGTACAAATTATCTGAGTTCATTGGTTTTAGCTGAATTTCTGAAACAGGAAAGATTTTCTGTTTGAAGAGAGACTCTTGCTTCTCAGACTTCATCTTCAGAGTCTTCAGACTCCACATTTCTGCGTAGAACATACCTGTGCAATAGGATTTCTATTCAATATCCTCCTTCAGTGACTTAACTCTCTCTTGTAGTATTGTCAG
Organism: Florisuga fusca; assembly: GCA_038090715.1. Taxonomy (NCBI): domain Eukaryota; kingdom Metazoa; phylum Chordata; class Aves; order Apodiformes; family Trochilidae; genus Florisuga; species Florisuga fusca. Next base: position 44,035,927 of record JAAWXA010000003.1, read on the forward strand.
AACAAGTGCTGGAAAAAAATACAAATACAAATAAACATACAAACAAATCAAAAAGCTTGAGACCTGGCAATAAATCAGGGAAAAAAATAGCAATTCTATTTATTTCTATGGTATATTGTGATAGAATAAACTAAGAATGAGTGATAGGGATAGTTACTATATATTAAGTAAGAAAGGAACACTTCAGAACAATGGTTCTCCCAGTCTGAAGCAAATCAAGATTACTTTTTCCTGACTTCTTAATGTCATTTTCCTTTCTTCTCACCCTCCTTCACCACTTAAGCTTTTCACCCCACGAGTTAGGCCAACAGCTGAATCATCTGTAGATGGAGATAAACATTAAGTGGGAGAATGAGACCTAACAGTGAGCAGGAGCTCAGTGGCTGGGTTTAGAGAGATAAGTAGATAGCAGTGATGTAGCAATCTCTTAAAATGATAATGAGAGATAGTGTTTATAAGTCATGAAATGATAATTTGAAAATGCTTTTGGTTTTACAGCTCCTGTTGGCATCTTGTTGTTCAGCTTTCTACTTGGAACATATGATGCCAGAACATCTTGGAACTGTCCTTCCTTAGCAGTTTTTCTACATATTTTGAACGGTTATTCTTAAAACATAAAATTAGCTATGCAGATGTCAAAGAGAAAGGAAGAAAATAGTCACAAAAGAATGTTAACACTTTCCTTTATATTACTGATATTCCATCTAGAAATGCTTCCAGTTTCTATTAAGCAAAAGGGGGGGAACCTAGGATCCCATTTTTATTTGTAACTAATAAGCAGTGTGGACCAATACAAATAAATTGACAAAGAGTGCAGTTATGATACTGTGTACATTTCAGAATTTTTCTTTTGGTTTTATTTTCATCTTTTAAATTAAATGCCTGTATCTCTACAGTAGTAAGTGGAGGGGCCTAGTAAGAGATGTATAAAGTGAAAGCTGTCATTGAGCGTGGTTTTCTCACTGAACATATTTTGGGGGGAGGGAGGGAGGTGTGTACTCTGGAGAGTAGCTTTGGTTAAATCGTGTGAACTGAGTATTTATTACTTTTAATAGTGGCAACTAGAATGTCTTTTTTTATCTTAATTTTATCTAAGAAAAATTCTGTTTGTGTGCTCTAAGAATTCTGTATGCTGTGAGCAGCAAATGGTTCAAGAGTTTTCCTTCAAAAGTGAACTCTTGATCAAAACCAAAATGTATGCTACTCAAAATACCTAATTAGACTCTGTGAATAGATACTTAATAGTTAAATCTTGACTCATATTGACAACTACTTAACTGAATAAATAGTCCTATTAAAATCAATAATGAGACTGCTTCGCAGTGAAGTGCTACCCAGTATGAGTAAGAACATTAAAATCTATCTCAAAGTAGTAATAACAGTGTTCAGGATCTATAATTGATTGACTCATTTGCAGACCAGAATTAATACATGAGCTTTTGTCATACTGAAAAAGAGAACCTTAACCTGTTTCAGTGCATGTTTTATGGCTTTTATTAATAGATTTTTGTGACTGTAATTGTTTACTTACCCATGGTTAATATAAACTTTAGTACAAATCTGTCATCCCAGTATTAAACATTTATGCAGGCAGCTGGTTACTGGCAGCAGTTAACACAGTTGTGATTAAAGAGCACTTTGAAAGTATGTTCTCCAAAGCAGAATGTTTAGGATATTTAAGCTTAAAGGAAATGGCCAATGGCAAATAAGAGATTTGTTTTATAACAATATTTTAAAGTCACTAGTCCATGCCAAGAAAGGTTGACAAGAATAATAATATATAATTCCTTTTTAAAAAGTAACCCCAAAACTCAGGTATTTAGTTATTGATCCAAGTAATATTTTCCTTTCAAACTCATCCAGGAGATAAAAGCTGTTAGTTAAAGTATCTGACAGAAACTTCCTAAAGCATTAATGAAATGAACTCTTCAGCAGTTTGCAAAAAAAGGTTTTTTATAGTAGTAGATTAAAGAAAACTGGCATGTAAAGCATACTGATTCACTTAGAAAGAATAATAATTACATTAAGGTTTCGTCCATTCCTGGTACACTACTATTGAGCGATAAGTGGTACATTAGTCTAATCCAAATGTTAATTAATGTTGCATGTGAAAAAAAAATTAAATCCATGTCTGCTACCTTTATTCACACTTTATTACTTTACTACCCAGCATGTCTGTTTATATAAATAAGATTGAGTAATAAAGTATTGATCATCTTAAGGAAATATATAATCATAGGCCTGGTTGTTGCTGCTTTTTTGTTTCCTTTTTTTTTTCTTTTGACTCTAAGGATGTTTGTGAATGACATGTAATTAGAGGTTTCACAGTGTTTGATATTTTTCTGAGTATAAGGCCTGTGTAAGGCAGACAGATGCTGCTGTGGCCATCTTAGACATCTGTGCCTTCTCCCACACTCTGTAGAGTCAGTACAGAAGTTAAAGAGTCAGATACCTTAAATGTTTATATATATATATATATATATATATATAATATGATCTTGTGCTTGTCTGTATTTCTTGAAACCTAACACCTTTAAAAATTGAGTCCAAAGTAACTTTGCCAAGATATTATTGGAAAAGAAAAGGCTTTAACACATATCCTTGGTTTATGCCCCAGCCCTTGGATCACTTCTTTGCAGTAGTTTCTTCATTCTTTCTGCAGTCACAATTCTTCTAAATGTCAGTAGGAGCAAAATTGCTAATATTGGAGTTATGAGCCAAGAGGGGGGAAAAGCATGGTTAGATAAATTTTATTTTGCACTCTTGCAAGCCATTTTTCAATAGTCCACTTTATGGTCCTTTACACCCTATTGAATTGTGGGATAAAAAAGAACAGCTGACATAATTCACCATTGAGCACCTAAAGGCAGACTCTCATTCTGAGAGTGATGAAGTAGAAAGAAAAAAATTAAATTGGTTTATTTTAAGTCTCAGGAGCTGCAATGCTGACCTATGCCATTTTACCTAAACAGATATTTTCGGTGTTTTGTGTAGAATCAAAAGCATACATAGGAATTCCTATCTATTGTAAAATCAAATAGATGATTTCACTTGAGTATACACCAGGAGTGAAATTGTGGATCCATTCAATCTGATGGAACTTTTTGCAATTGACTTCAGTGGGACTAGGACTTCACCCCAGGAGTGTACTTTCAGGCTAGCGAACATCTTTTTTAATGTACCCCCTACATAGTCTATTAAATATTCTTGTCATTACAGAATACAGAAGAGCCCATTTTCCAATTTGTCACGCTCTGACAAGCACTGTTTCATAGAGCTCCCCTCAACCCCTGTTGTTTCCTACTTACTAGTTAGAGCATGAAAAAGCCACTGGGTCAGAGGTTGCTTTCTCAGCCATCACGTATACCTTATAGCAGCTAACGGGGTTTGAAGGCTTCCTAAAAGGAAACCTGAATTTAGTTAGAGGCTTTTGACGTACCTGGTCCATCTTTTGTTTGAAGATCTTTATTATAGGCATGGTTTAGTAGAAAACCATCATTTGAAATAGCTGGCCTGTCGAAGTCATAGGGAGAGAAGGTATCATGGGAAAAAAACAGGAAACAAGGAAATTCTGAGTGTCTCTTGTACAACCACAAAAGAAGGAAAAGAAAAATTATGATAAGTGTCAATGACTATATCTTTTGTCACTCCTTTTAGAAAAAACACATTTTTAAATTTGTGGAGCATTTCAATAACTCTGAAAACAGATTACTGTGGTACATTTGTAAAGCACCCTAGAGCCCATGAGTACCAAAGTGTGCTGCTTTTGCTGTTCCACAACACTGACTACAGCTAAATGGAGTGCAGAGGTGAAGACACAAAAAAACCCAGTTATTTTCCCCCAGTGATGTTTACTAAGGGATACAGGAGAGCTGGACTTAATTACAATTAAATTTGAAAGTGTAAAATATTGACGACTGAAATAACACTGAAACTGACTGCAGGTTTTCCTTGTGAAAGATCCAAACTGCAAAAAACTCAGAGCCATTTACTTTATAGTTGACGGGAGAAATAAGTAGCCTCACCTAATGTAGTTATTTTAGTGAGCATTTATCTTCTACTCAGATATTAATATTTAAGGGCCTTTTCTGCTTATTTGTGTAAATAGAATGACAATTAAAATCTTAAGGATTAATTTCAGGTTGCCAAAAATCAGAATTAACTGTTTACTTAATTTTAACTGAGATAATATATAATGTTCTCAATACATAATGTTCCCATAATACAGAATACATCAAGAACCATATATATTAACAAAAAAATGGTTATAGCCTCATGAAGGCATAATTGTTTCATTTTTATGGATACATTCAGAAGCCTAGTCCTATGTGATCAGATCCCAGATTATAGGTTAAGTTCTCTAGTTTTCCTTTCAAATATTTCAAGGGTCAGTACGTATTTTCCCATGTTAAAAACTGTGCAGGTCATCATTTGAAGGAAGATAAATGGAGAGCAATTGTGTTTTTAGATCTCAGAACTTCTATGTCTTTTAAATCTTTTTTTTGTTTGTTTGTTAATTTGTTTTTATTTGCTTTTTAAGACACTGCGTAACCATATACTTTCCATGTAACATTTTCCTCAAAATCACCCACAATTTATTGCTGCAAGTTTTCTCTGATACAAATGTGTGCAGGCCTGTACCTTAATTTACTGCTTGTGTAGATTAAAAGCTCTGCTTAGGACATACCTTCAAAGCATTCTACAAAGAAAGCATTTTCCTGACTGTATTCAACTATGCAATTATGTTTTTTAGAAACTGAATTGATTTTTGCTTAATTTAGGAATGTTTAGGGACTTTTGAAGCATGGTAGAGCTGGTTAATATAAAGCATGAGTATGGGCCTGATCCAAGAACAGAATTAAAACCCCAGACCTCTATGCCCTCCATATCTAATGCACTCAACAGTTTCCAAGCTGATTTACTCAACATATTCTATTGTTGCTATGGTTACTGTACATTATGCTGTCTCACTCATGGCCAATATATATGTAAAAATAAAGACCACTGCATCCTTACATCAGAGGATTTCATACAGGTTGGGTTTTTTTGATGTTTTGATTCATTGCCTGAAAATATATCAGTGTATATATACAATATTCATGAAGAAAATGAAACAAACCCCTTTATTTCCTTTATGTGCATTCAAAAAATACAGGAAACCTCTAATGCTATTGTAGCTCTGTTGTGTGAGGGGTTATAAAAATGTATAGTAAATACATATATTTTTTATCGTTTATTAAAATAAAAAAAAAGGATGGGGGAAGATTGGAGAACTGCTTATATCCTTTATAACCTTCTTTTACAGCCAGGAGTAAGGTTGGAGGAATAGGACATTCAATAAGATATAATTTTAAAAATGTGGTATCTTATTCCTGTTAGCTTTTGTTCCCAAATACAGATACCATAAAAGTGGATTAATGGGTGCTTGATTTGGTGTATGTTTCTATGGAAATTTTTTTTTTTTTTTAATTCTAGGCTTCTATGCAGCAGATTTTCTGTTACACCTAATTTTAAAATACAAATCAACCGTGTGTCTCTGTATATTTTGCCTTTAAAAATAAAAATAAGAAAAAAAACCTTTCAAGATATCTGAGAACAAGCTCTTAATCTGATTCAGGCTGAGCCCTTTTCAAGGACATAATTTTATCAGTTTCAATCCCATTTATTTTCATTATTTATTACATCATGTGAGATAAATTAAGAATAACAGCACAGTGATTCTCCATCCAAGAGTCAGTTGTTGAATACTGGAACTGAAATACTTTGTTGGCAATGATAGTGGGTCAGTCTTTGCCTGTATCTGTCTGGTTAATGTCTGTGTGATTAATTAACTGAATTTACCTTAATGTAAAAGAAGTAAGGCTAAATAACTTGATTTTAAAGTGGAAAAGAACTGGAAATTATCAATGTATGGGTGGGTGGCCATTTCACAGTGCTGAAAGCCAGATGGAATGAGAAAGAAGCAAGGCAGTATTTGTAAACAATGCGAAGATATCTTTTGACACTGAGAGCTAAAAAAGGAATCTGCCCCCACAGTATGCTGTCATCCATCTCCATACATATAGATTTTTTGTTTTGTTTTGTTTTCTATTTATGTATATATCCACAATAACACACGTTAATGTGGGTACATGGAACAGGGTGGAAAAGAGACTGTAACGAACATGTGTTTTGGAAATGCAAGTTGTTCTAATACATAGCCATAGATTTAAAAGGACTTTGAGTCATTCACAAAGCCTTTCACTTACCTTTCACTGCTACAGAAACAAATGTGAAATCAGATCTCAGACAGGTCTTCATTTCACCACCTTGTCTAGTAGTTATTGTTGGTTTTAATCAAACAAAATTATTTTCTTTACAATCTATAGAGCTAATTGTATACATTCTTTGGTTTACCAGTACATTTAGTTTCAGATTTTCAGTTAGGTCTACCTAACTGCTAGAAGAATTAGTTAGTGAGATAAAACCACTAAAGGATTCAATTTAAAACTCAGCAGTCACAGAGGGGTTTGGATATCAGCCTGCTTAAAAACATTTTTAAAGTGTATTATTGAGAGATTTCAACTGTTGGATAAAGTTGCAGCCGTTCAATTTCTCCTTCTCACCAGATTTCTTGTACACTTCAAATGCACAACAAGGAAGAGCAAGTATTGTCCATCCATCTCTTTTCAAAACTAGATTACCTCTGTTGACCCTTTAAAACTTTTGCAATCATTGCAATGAAGAAATGGAAATTAATGAGACACATGACCAATGAAGAATAGGATACTGAGCCTTACCAGGAAGAACTGCAACTCCCAGGATGAGAAATTAATATATGGCGTATACTGAGTTTTAGTAGTCTGTAGAACAGTAACTGCTAAAATTAAATAATTCTTATAAATATTGTAGTCACTTTCTGTTTAGTCAGAATGGTTCATATACTCTGTCTACTGTATTGCATTGGCATCTCTCTAATAAAAACATTCAAAGATTGCAAAGAGAACAGGACCTATTGATCTTGGGCCATGCCAAGACCTCACTTCCCCCCATCTTTATTTGTCTACCATGAGAAAAGAGATGTCACTTGTCATTGTCTTTTTTTCCCAGGGGTAAAACAACTGCATTAGCAAAATACTAGGGACTTATGGATGAAAAGAAAAGAGTCACTATTATTAAAAATGCAGGTTTTGTAGTATCTTTGGAAGTTGCAATTTCAAGTAATTACTGTTTTAAGGATAGCATGATAGTTTTGTACCTGTAGCACTTAAAGAAGTGTTTATATTTTTTATCCTTTTCATGATATTACTGTAAAATATTTATTCCACTCTACATGGACTAAATTGTGTGGGGCTAAATATAACCAAAACTAACATTTTGATTAAAATGTGCAAGTCTGCAGCCAAAAATCTAGCAGTTTTTCCTTTTAAAAGACTCAAGAGATAAATTATTTAACAAATATTTCTATTTGTTCCCCATATCCACATGTACATATGTTAAGAGCAACTGACCAATGGCTGCTGTTCTAACTTCAAAATTAGGAATTAGTTTCAATTGTATAAATGTTGTATGGTCTAAGTGACCCCAGATATCCTGTGTTACTGTGGATATGTCATTAAAACCTCTTTCAGCATCATTTAATTGTCATCAACCTCTCTGAGACACCCCTATACCTCTGAGTGACAGTATCTTTGGCTGTGCCTGTACCCAAAGGTGAGGAGAGGGCTTCACTTCACTGACTCTGGCACCTCTGATTTCTGACCACTTTGTTTTCTATTGGGCAGCTGTGGCAAAGGCTCAAAACACGCCCACAATACTGTACAGAGTGGGCTATTCTGTGCTTGGCTGTAGTTGTCAACACAGTTACAGAAATGTGCTAATATGCTCAGCATACTTAGGAACTTGGGCTATCTACATATCTGAACCTACCCTTGAAGATTTCTAGGGTAAATAAGGGCTAAGTCCAGCCTTGAAAGTTGGCCAGTACCATACATCTAAGTTCCTCTTCCTCAATGCTGTATTTTAAAAAAAGGAAAGTAATGCAATGGATAGGCTCTTAATATTTCTTTCAAACTCTTGGTAGAAACCTTTCTGGTTTCTTTGCCTTGTCTAAAAAGTGATGTCGTCCAGACAAAGCATCTGCACTAGGCAAGGACAAACATTAAGAGGAAGGAAAAGTGATAACCAAGGACATTCTGTCTATTATGATATTATACTGAACTGTCAGGAAAAATTAAATCAAAAGGTTGTCTAATCTCAGAGGAGAATCATAAAGAGCTTTAGCTAAGGTATATGGTATTTTGCCTCATTTTTATTTTTAATCAACTCCTTTTTTTTCTGTGCTCTCAAATTTCGATGTTATTCAGGACTGATAAATGGGTAAACATGACACAGATACAATTTCAAAGGATGCAAGGCAGGCTAAAATCTTTTCAGAAGGGGATACTAGGCATCATAGTTTGCTCAGTATTGGTTTTACTGCCACATTAGATAGAGAAGATATATATATCATAACAGAATTATTGTCACAGTACAAATATTAGTGATGGAACGTTCCAGTACAAAAAAATTTAGTGTGAATTTTTAAAAGCTGCATTAATCCAGTCAAAAATACAAAATGTTCTTGGGAAAGCATTAGGCATACAGATGGTATTTAAATAAAAAATACCTAATTGACATAAAAAGTGCTATTAATCATTTTTTTAAAGGTTTGGAAAGTCAAAATTTGAGAAAGACTAAATGTCTACCTAGAAAGTGATCTTCAGTAAAGCTTTTTCTGTTTGATAAGTGTCAGAAAAAGGTGTCCCCTTCAAAGTCAGGAAATTTTAAATGGCTGTTTCAGGATAAGAGATGACATTTGAAAATGTACAGGGCTACTTTCCGAGTTTTATGTGACTCTTCTGTGTCTTAAATAACACTGCTGTATCTTCCCAGTGCTACGATCCTCATTTTATATTCTCAGTAAAGTTGCAACCTTATTATGTACTTTGCTGATGTCCGATTGCAAACAACCGTTACTAATCAGCTTATTCCATTTTCCATATATAACTTTTAAACAGCTTATGAAGGTGACCCGTTGAGATTAAGGAGGGATAAGGCTTGGTGTTTTTTTTCAGATACCTGCCAGGGAGATGGAAATGAGCCCATCTTCCCATACAATGTGGCAAAAGCAGAGCAGCTTTCTATCAGTAATTCTCATTTATCTTGAGTATGTCAGATTCAGTGCTCTATCATCAAACTCATGGCCTTATCACTGCCTAGTCTTGTACAAGAAACACACCAAGACTTGAGTTGCTAGGGCCTCAGAGGTTGAATATGTGGTTCAACACGTAGTAGAATGTTTTTTTACATAGTGGTTTAAGGTTGTTCTTTATGGGGGTTAAAGAAAACTATTGGCATAGAGACACTATTGGCATATGGAGAAAATCAGTGTTTCCTTTAGAGACAGCATGAAAGTACTGAAGGGGAATGAGGAGAAAACAAAAATCTCTTGTAAAAATCAGAGTTTACACATGGATTATAAAAATACTTCAAAAGACAGAAATTATTAATAAAATATTTCAGAAACAATGTTTAATGCTTTCCTCTCAATGGGAACTAAGATAACAGCAGTGAGATCATACCACATCACTGCATAAATGCACAATAACTTTTTTTCATTTAATATTGAGAAAAGAAAAAAAAAAGTATGTCCATTTTTTTTAAAAAAGATAATATAAAATAATACTGAAATGACACTCGTGGTACAATTTAAGACATGTACACATTTCTGAAAACTGTCAGATTTCTTAATTCCTTTATCTTATTCCCAATTGTGCATTTTCACTGAAAAGCAGTATGTTTATTGCTTTTATTTACATTTCCTTGGTGGCAAGATATTTTGCCAGGAAAAAGAATTATGTTTAGGATTTCATAAGGCATCCCTGGGCTTTGACCATTTAAATATACATAAAGGTATAGGTCCTCATTTTGAGTTTAATTAAGAGGAAATACTTGTAAGAAAATTCAAATAGAAGTATTTGAAGATACAAAAGTACCTTTCTGTACATCATTAGCATTTTCATTTTTCTGAGCACTTTCAAGTTTTCAGCAGAAATCAGAAATTAATACAGTTTTTAACCCCACAAATAGTCTTTAAGTGACAGTAATATTTTGCTCTTACATGCTGTATTCTTCCTGTGTTTCAGGCTTGTCTACAGATAATCAGGCTAACTGAAGTGCTGGCCATGTCACCACAAATCTCAGAACAAACTTATTCACTTTCTTTTTTTAAATGTTCCTCCTCTGTATAACCAGGAAATAGCAAAGCAAAACATTTTTTGTCCTTCAACCCATGAGGGCTATGAATCCATGAAACTAGGTTACTCCTGTCTTTCCTACCCTATTAAGTTTGAGGTGTAGTCAGTAACATTCAGGTGCTCTGAAATGATGACAGAAATTAGGTTTTGGAAAGCAAAATGAACTCAAACCAGAGGTACTGATTGATGCAAACTTTCCCAGTTTAACATCTTTGCTGCAACAATGGTAATACTATCTGTATCATCACATCATCACATCTGTGACATGTGTCATTGTTGTTTTACTGTATTAAAAGAAATGGTGTTTGCTTTGCATTAGCCTGACTTGGAAAAGAAACTTGATAGAAGGAATGAAGTTTTAATTGATGACTGTCTCCAACTCATACTTGCATGTTGATTAAACCTAAGGAGACAATAAAACATGGCTGAATGACAGTAATGTTTTGATGTCTGATTGTTTCTAAGATACCATGAAAGGAAGATTATTTTTGCCCTGTAGATTATTTTTTTTAATGTAAATAATTGCCTTACTCTTTATCTGATCAAAACCAATTACCTCAGATCCTCCAATGCCCAAGAACTTTTTTTGTTTGGTTGCTTGGGGTTTTTTTGTTGTTTTTTTTTTTAATATTTCTTTGTATTAAAACATTGGAACTCTTGAGCAAATGTCTCCTGTTTTCTACTTTTTATAATTCTTAAACTTTCACTGGGAAACTGAAATCTTTAATCCAAACCTTTTGAGTCTAAATGTGTTTCATTTCAGGGAGCTAAAAATCTGTAGGTCAGAGATTTCTGTTCCCCTCCTTCTCTCTCATGATATTATTTCCCCTGATGTTTTTGATCTCCCCAGTGGATAGACCCCACTGACAGGTCTGAGAGGTCTAACCAATAAAGAGAAGCAAAAGCATCCAATTTTAATTTCCAAGAGTCACTGCAATTTTTTTTAATGTCATATTTTTTAAGAACTGACTGAAATTTTTTCTATTTTAATATTTTTTTTTAATTTTTTTTTTGTCCCTTCATTGAAAAAAACCTCATCAGGTCATGAACTGTATCCTGCTGATGGTGTATTGAATTGCAGGCAAGACCTTAGTGTTGCTCTGTAGCTATGTGAGATGAAGGTAACTGTTATGGGAGAAGCTAGGAAATAAGTGAAAATGTGTCTCACACTAAACATATGAGGTTTGGCAAATTTTATAACTGTTCAGGATAAAATTTTCCATGCTGGCTAGTCACCTTAGGATGATGACTTGAAAAAAATAGACCAGAATGGTTCAGATGTTTCCAGCAGCTAAGCTGGGGAAAAAATGTGTAGCTTTTTCAAAGCGAAATTGCAAGTGTCCTTGGAATTTGGCAAAGGAGTGGCATTTGCATCATGGATGTTTCTTTTACTGTCCTGAAACAATTCTATCAAATTTATCCAAGCTGCAAAAGCACATATGTTCAGAAGATATTTACAGAGTCTTAACTATCATTATCTCTGAAAAAAGTCACTGAGTGTGTTTCAGTGTCTTACAATTCCTTACAGTATTGTCCAGATGATGAGATGCTATACTTAACTATGACAAAAGTACTTCATTCAGGTCAGAGCTACAAAGATGAAACTAATCACACATCATGTGACCTCCTTTGAGCAAAGGCTGACTTAGGAACTCAAAAGGGATCGAGCGAATTGGTTTCTCTTTCACCTTCCTGCTTTCTCCTTGTCTTTGTCCCTTTTTTTGTCTCTTTCCACAACATGGCTGAGGAAGCTCTCTAGCTCTTGGCAGCCAGGGAGAGACACTGGTGATAGCAGTTTGGGGAGAGTTTGGCTGGATAAAGGGCAATCGAGAGGGCAGCTGGAAAAAGACAGTGAGTGAACTAAATTAAATTGAAGGAGGATTTATGAGACTAAGAAGTACACATCTAGAGAACAGGTGAAAAGCAAGGAGGGTATAAAATAGAGGCTACACTAAATATCATGTAATGAGGATATTTGACATAATAAGCTGAGCCTCATGATATTTTTCTCCAGAAACTGGTTGCTTTTGATAGAGTATTTCCTCAAAATCACTCGTGTTGTTGCTGTAAAGCTAAACTGTATAGCTAGAATTTTCCATTTCCCTTAAGTGGGGTATTAGTTTCTTTGAAGAAATGGTACATTTCAATACCTATTGGTGTGTCAGTATTTGAGGAGTTACTGAATTAGTCTCCTTTTTCTCAGCCTTTTGAAATCTGACATGGATTTCTCCCACATCTCCCAGAGGCTTCCATGTGCAATTAGCCATTAGATTCACCAAGTAATTACTTCATTTTTCATGTAAAATGTGCTTGATTTATTGTATACTTGGGAGGGGATGGCAGAGATAGGTCAACAACAGTTCGAGGAGATTAGCAGGAAGATTCTCTTCTTCTGTGGTAGCAATCAATCCCCAGGGAAGCTGACTGTGAGGGAGCGGTGCCACTCAAACCTTGGCAGTAGTACACTATTTGACTTTGCCACTCCTCTGTGGAATTAATATTAAGAAGCTGCCAGGCAGCCTCTTAATCCCTACCTAGCTATAGGAGCCAATAGATTGTGGTAATGATGGGTAATCTGTGTGGAAAAAAAAAAAAAAAAAAAGTAGATACTTTTCTCAATGAGAGTTGTGAGCTGTTTTAGAAGCTATCTGCCAGGCAGAGTAGTTGCAGAGTACTGGAGGAAAAATGCAGACAGTTATATCTTTTCAGACAGGTATTATTTGCACTCACTGTTCTAGGTTAATGGCTTTTTTAATAGTGGTTTCAAAATAGTTATGACAGAAAAATTATATGGAATAATGAGACTTTTCTTCTGAAAACTGAAAAGCATGGAGGGACTTCTTTAGCAACAAGCATGAGCTGCTAAAGACATATATGTAAAAGATTAAATTCTGTAAAATAATATAAAATGAACTCTGAAAAAATCTAGGTTTTGTATGTGAGATCAAATAGATGACCAAAATAACACTATTTATGTTTAAAAATGAAGTATTTGAATAGTCCTTATCTGTGAAGCTTTTGCTGTAAAGTCTATCTCTCAAAATTAATTTTATGAGAAACTAATCAGAAATAGTAGATTATAATGGTGAATACTTATAAGCTTTCTGAAGATCATAATTGTTTACATTATTTTATTTTTCCTACTTTGAAATATTTTAAATTTTAACTGAAATTCTATCAACTTTATAGCTCTAATTAAGTGTATCAGTGTATGAAGAGGTTGTTGCACTGAGTATTTTTTGCTATCACATTATATTTGTGATACATAAAAAGCTCTGTGTGTATATATAAATTCAGTATTCCACAGAAGCTCAACATAAGCACTAAGAAATTAGAAATATATATGTACCAACTATAAAGATCCAGTAAGTTGATATGATGTTAAAACTGAACTATTCAACACACTTCCAGTGTTTGCCTAGCTTGTACTCCAGAAAAGAGAGGGCAACTTACTGTTCTGAGGACCAGTCCCTCCCTCCCTGAGAAACAATCAGTAATTGCAGTAGGTTTTTTTCCATTTTTATAAGTAAAGAGGAAGACCAACTGAATCTCTCACTAACACTGAATTACAGTACTCTGGGAGTGACTGCAATTTGTACAGGATTCGTAGAGTTACACAACAGAAGTTTAAAGTAGTCGTGTTATTTCCTGAACGTTTGCCAGTACTCTGAAGAAAAAGCTTTGTTGAGGATTAGCTGGTGTCAGTTCCTGCAGGCAGACACGAAGCAGTCTTGTCTTGGAGTGAGTAAATATTATACATATCTATAGGCAAATAGGTGTTCAGGCATTTCCAGTGCACAACTTAATTTTCTATATTCTTTGTTGCTCTTGCTGTTTTTCTTTAGTAATATTTAAAGTATACTTTCATAGGAGGTTTTTTTTAAATAACTATCTATATAATTTTATTTCCAACAAGTCACAAAGTTAAAGCTCCATTGTTCCTTTTTCTTTTTTTCTAACTCCAAACTTAAAAAAGAAGAAAGACTAAAAGACTCCCCTAACTGGATTTCATAAATTTCCATTACATAAAGCACATAGCATATAAGATTGCTGAGTGGTGTGAGTAAGACTCTATAATTTCTGATGTGCTGATGGGGTTTGAATGCCTGATTTATATACCACAAATCTAGCAAAGTGATTAAAGTGCAAATGTACCCTTTTCTTTTAATTTTGTAATTTTTCAAGTTTTCTGTGCAGTAGAACAAGAAGATGAAAACCAATTCCGGTATTAGTAGTGAAAAAAAGGAAAACATCTTCCAAATCTGAAATGTGAATCCCATGTGTAGAACAACTTGCTTAGATACTGCCATTATAAGATTTGAAAATTGTCCATCAGGAAAAAAAAAAACCTCTCTTTAAGATACTTGTTTAAATCAGCACCTATCAACAATTGGGACTGTTTGATATCAAAGTTACTGTTTCCACAGTTTTCCGATGTGTTTACAGTGGGCGCACTCTGTGGTATCATCCCAGCAATGTTTAAGAAAAACTGATTTTTGGCATGCTTGCCCTTTTATTTAGGAAACTTACGATATGTGCTTGACTGATATAAGGAAATGAGAGAAAGGAAAAACAATTCAAAAAATCAAGTAGTAGTGATTATTGTAGGACTACTCTTTTAGTCCGCTTTAAGACATCTTTGCTGGAAATGCTCTGTCTTCAAATTGACCCTTAACCCTAGCCAGACTGATTCCAATTTTTGATTGGTCTTCTGAGTTTGCACAGTGTGGTCTGATAATACAGAAATCATACAGATGCCCACACTGCCTATTTTATAAGAAAAGGTTGTATAGTGTTTTGGCAGCTGATCTGAAATACTCATAGCAAATGTGTATATCAGAGGCTGTATTGTAACTAATATTCAGGTTTTCTACTAGGCCAGTTTTGAACTATGTTTTCCAAGGCTCTCTAAGCAATGCAGTAGCTGGTAAGATAAACCTTGCTTTAGCTACTTTGTATTTTCTTGTGACATTTTCAGAAATCAGAAGCTAATCAAATGAATCCTGTCTCTAGGGAAAAAAAAATATTATCTTATCCATCAGGGAATTAAGAAACAAAGAAATAAAACCCAACCAAAAAAACCCACCTCATTACTTTACAGGTCAGCTGTCTCCATATTTAATGCTTCCTTAATTCAGTGGTTTAATTTTACTTCCCCTCCACAGTCACATGACTTTTGTGTCATTTGGGAAGAGCATGAGGTGCAGACTATATTTGTTTTCTGTCATTTGTGATACTCATTCAGTTTCATGACTGACAACTAACTACCCAGTATTAGTGTGCACTGGAGAGGCATCAAAGAACACCAACTATATTGATAGCTAGGGTTTAGTCATGTCAATGTCTTGATCTTAATGGAGCTGTATTCCTTCATGAGAAATGGAGTGGAGCTACATTGTTTCATGAAGTACCTGAAAATGGGGTTGCCTGCCATACATCTTCTAATTCATCTTTATTCCATCACCAATACAATTCTTGCTGTATGACAATCTAAAAGCTAAATCTAAGATTCCCTTGCCTTTGTGTTTTGTATTCCTTTGTATTTTCTCAGATTGTCTAGAACTAAATGACATTTTTTTCAATTATTCATATATTTAGAAGTTGAATTCCCCTTATCAAGGTACTGTTTGCAAATTTCAGATAACATTTAATGACTATCTTGAGCTGAGAAGGATTTCATGACTTTCCTTTTACAGAAAGCTTCAAGGGCTTGACTTTTCTACAAGAAACAGAGAGCAAGATCTGTTCTCTGTCTGAAGAGCTTCAAATGCCTATTTTTCTATTTTCAGTACAAGTCCTTAAATAGAGGATTTTAGACTTGTATTTTACTCAGTACATTCTTCTGCAAACATTCTGCTTAATATGATGAGTTCTTCAAATGCATAGGACCCAAGACTGAAAATTTTACTATCGCCTCGTGGTTAGAGTATCCATCCATCAGATAAACATATAGCTTATTTCCATTTAATTTTCATTGTCAGTTGACAGGATCACCCAAAAATGTTTCTAGCATATGCTTTTATGAAAAAGAACAAAGAGTCATATCCCTTCAGACAAAAAAAAATAAGTCATGCTTGTGTTCTTGTAAGACTAGGCTGTCTCTAACCCAGTTCTTTTTTAAAAAAATTTGAAAATTCTATGATTTACTTAATTTTTTAAATACTTATTACACTCTCTTTTACTTAAATTTTTACCATAAAATTTAACTTTACAAGTATTTTAATATTGTAAATCAAATAATAGGGTAGGAGGGACATATTTCAGTAATACAGGCATGCGTTATTTTATCCTACTTCTATTTCTTTCTTTTTCTCTCTGAATATGCTATTCTGATTGCCATACCTACAGTTACTAGAATACCCAATGTTTTGATTTCCACTTTTTCAAGAATTTTGACATATATTTTCATTGTTGATTACTCAGCAACTATCTAGAAGATTAATCCATCTAACACTTTTTACATAGATAATTTTTTATTTCCTAAATTTATCTTTTTGCACTTTTTCCTCAACTAATGTTCAGTTGATTAGACACTTATGTACTAGGTATGTCACTAGACTGTTTTCACTCAAGAAGCAGAGGTAGGATAGTAATTTTGCATCCCTCAGAGATTTCCAGCTAAAATGAGTTAATGTGAAAAATCCACTAATGTGTCCCTACTTTCTAGCCACTTTTCTCAGTTGTAAGAACTATTAACCTTTGATTAACCTTTCTGTTAACCATATATTTTCAAATTGCTTATGAACTCCCATGAACTCCATTTCAGCTAATGTTCACAGAGTATTTAATTTTCAGGTAAGGAATCTGATTTTCAACAGTCAGACCATAAACTTCAGAAAAAAGTAACTCCATAGGACATGTTAATAAATAGACTTTCAGGATAGCTCTGTGAAAAAAATATAACTAATTAAACCCATGGTTGTGAAGTGCATTTATTAAAACATGTGTCATCATCATCTGAATGGTCTAACCTTTCAAAGGAAAGTGAATATAGGCTCTGAGCAAGCTTCTCAGCAGTGCAGGCAAGTTGAACTTTATCTCCTCTGGGTGAAGTGACATATAATTATATAGTCCTCACTGCAGGTGACATTGGAATTATATTTTGAAGGTGGTGTCCTAGTATGTTTTGATAAAGCCTACTCTAAGCATTGCATTTAACCTGTTCATTTACATTTCTGTATAAATTCCTCCTTCAGTGTTTTATTACCAACTCCTTCCTTCTTTATGCTAATCAGTAATTTTATCCTTCCCTTTTCACTATGTATCTCTTTTACTTATAGTCTAGGACTGTTCTGGTATACTTTGAAATGTTTTGCTCTTCTTCTTTTCCTTTCCTTTCTTTTCTCTCATTTTTTTTTTATCCATCTCTCTAGCTGTTCCATAAAAATTCCTAATAATATGCCATATTCCTCTTCTCTTCAAATAAATCTTTTTTGGCATGTTCTTCTCCTAATCTCTTCTTAGTTCCTTTGTTTGCTCAGTCTCTGTTTCCTTTTCTTTAGCTGTGTCCCTAGTACTTTTTTTTAACTTGTTTGTCTCATTTGTGCCTTGTCTGGGGACTTGTGTCTGACCTGCCCTTCAGACAGATATGATGGATGGGACAGAGGGGTGGCAAGAAAGCACAGAGTAAAGAAGGACAGCACGTGTTGTTCTTGTGGAAACTGCAGCGGGACAGCTAAGTAGTTAGAATAGGAAGTGAAAAAAATGTGTCAAGCTGTCAATCACAATGTGTGAGAGAAACAGACTACATTACTGAAAACTCTCTGTAGTACTGGAACCAATCTTTTAAAATGGTATATTCTTGACATATTTGAATAGCCAATCACCAAACATAAGCAAGCATCAACAAATAATGATAAAGAAAATCAAAACTATAATCTGATGTGTATAAAAAAAGGTCATACTTGGTTCTAAAGAAAATGAATAATCATTGTACAACATTGTTACTTATTAAATTCTGGAGCTGTATCATAGACATTTCAATTCCTTTTTTCATTTTCCATTACTTTCCATTTATTTGAATATGACAGTAATTTCTCTAACATGATGGTGATAAAATAATGTGAACAGGAACTTTTCCAAAATAACAGCTTATGATTGTGTCCTTATTTATGACTCACATTTCTGGTTTACATAACTAGTAATGGATAAATAAATTGCTAACCTTAGCTTATAATAGAAAAACTTAAGCTACCGGTAATAAACATTTCATGCAGTGAGCTACGTGAAAATATCTCAAATTACACCTTCAGGAAGATTTGTGGTAGTCATCCAGTATGTGGTGTTCTCTGAGAAAGCACTCAAAAACTGTGTAATAAAGAGATTTGTGGCACTTACATACTGAAACTGAACATGGACAGAAATCTGTACATGAAACTAGATATGGAAAGGATGCTGAAACATATAAAATCATGGTAGCAGGATACTATCTTTTGGCTTATCTTAGGTGATGGCTGCTGACAAGTCACTGTCTCACTAGGCATGCAATCACATGCCTAGAAATAGGTGAGTTTAGTACTCCTAATCTTTGGTCTAGAACAAAATGTATTTTTGCACAGCTCTCTAACTGATAGTTCCTGACAGAAAGGTGAACACAGGCATGACATTTCTGCATCCCAGCTCTGATGACAGGATGAACAAAGACATAGTATTCCAGCTAAGAGGTCTATTACTCAATGTAAGTGAGCAATATATGACCCAGACTCAACTGATTATGTCAGAATTATCAAAAATTTCTAGTAATGACATATAAGCTGGATATGGACTGTTTGCAAGGGCTTGTAGTGATAGGATGAGGAGCAATGGTTTCAAATTAGAGAAAAGTAGATTTATATTTGATGTTAGGAAAAAATTCTTTACCGTGAGGGTGGTGGAAAAATGGAATAGTTTGCCCGAGGAGGCAATTGAGGCCTCATCTCTGGAGATATTCAAGGTGAGGCTTGATGAGACTCTGAGAAACCTGATCTAGTTGAGGGTGTCTCTGCTTACTGCAGGGGGCTTGGACTAATGACCTTTAGATGTCCTTTCCAACTGAAATTATTCTATAATTCTATGATTCTATATTCTCATGACATTCTTTAAGTAGCAATACCTAAGCAAAATTCTCAGGCTTTTATTAATTTCACTGAGATTTCAGCTCCTCAGTTTGACTTTAAGAATAATTGCATTTTAAATGAAATATATGTATGCAATAATTCTTTGTATGTTTAAAATAATCAATGTGAATAAATTTTACATGAGTATGTGGAAAGTATCAGCAAAATTTAATTGTATAATAATGATTTTCCCAAACAGGAAAAAAGCAGAGTTTTGAAGGCTACTGTATTTTGTATAATATTAAGCATATTGTCAATACTAAATATATTAAATCAGTTAATGTATTTTATGCCAACACAGAAGTGCTTTCTCTTTTCTATTTCATAAAGCTCAAGAGTATGCTTTTAGATAACAGCTGAACTCCACAACAGATACACATTTTATCTAACTTCCCTTACCTGGATGACCTGTATTGTAGTAGTTGTGGTATATTGTGATTTTCATTGGTGCAGATTTTCATTGACAAGAATGGCTTTTGTTGGAAGTTCCTTTAGATATTAAAAAGCTCTTTTACTATTAAAAAACCCAAACTAACAAACTTCTACATTTTACTGTTAAGTTTTTATACAATAGAAAATACAAAACGTATGCATGGTGTGGTGCTGCTTTCTATTCGTTAATTAGTTATTTTTAAAATAATCTATAAACTAAATGTATTTCTTTTCTTTGAGATATCCTGAAAAGTGACAAGGAAAAATCCAGTTTTGTATGTCAGAATGGCACCTGATATGACAGTTTCACAATGGCCAGTATCACTGTGATAAATTTTCTGAACATTACCAAAACACGTTACATTCTTAATCCTATTTATTCTGTTACTCCTTGTACTTTAGTTAATCTCAAAATGTTTACAGCCTCTGGCAGATTTAAATTCCACAGAAACATCTTCTGTGGCTTTGGTCTTTACTTTATTCTTTACTAAGAATAAGTAGAAAATGAAATTTGGTGATACATATCTTTGATTCCTTATTGTGGATACATATGCGCACAATAATCTGTGCATGGACAAAAAGAGGCAAATTCACCATAGGAGGAGGAAATTACACAGCAAATGAGGATGTTCTTACAGTTTTCTTTTAAGATAACTTTTTCATCCCTGATCTCTTCGGCAGTCTCTGAGTCTTTTTTAATTCCTGCTTCATGATTTTATGCTGGAATTAAAGGTGGAGGAAGGGAAAGAGAGTTAGGAAATGAGAACAGAAATTAATTAGAAACAGATTTTTGCTAGCTCTGCAGTCAGTCATGTTGAGAATGGTATTCTCATCCAATGCTGCCTTTACATAATCTAATCTAAAAACTATTTTGGTACTTAAAATATATAACTAGTGCACATGGGTTTCTAACATATTTTTATCAGTATTGTCCTCTGTATCCGTACTGTACTTAGAAAGCAAACTGACAGAGAAGTGGAGGTGCAGTTACAGAGCTGCAGTTACAGGCACAAGTAACTTGCTATTTACTAAGCTTCTGAAAAGCCCTCAGTGACACTCCTTTTCATTGTTCACTGTACTATTTGTTTCGTATTTCCCGAATGCTTTGTCAATAGTTAAAACTGAACTCAGTATGAAAGTGGCATGACAGAACACTTGTGAGTGTCACAGATCTAATAACTTTGTTCCAGTGTAAAAATGGGATTGTATCATTTCTAGAAATGACTGACAGGAAACTTCTGTTTCTAGCCCGGTGCAGAAGCTGCATGGCTATATGGTCATCATGGTCCATTTCCTTTCAAATTGCTCACAAAAATAAAAGCTGAAAAATGTGAGGGAAATGAGAAAGAAGCGATTTTTCACTCTGCTAATAATACTCTACAACATGCAAAGCCAAATACTTCATTTTATCTCTGTGAGTGTAACTCAGATTCAGATTTGTAAAGGGTGTGAGGAAAAAAAGATTTAAACGTAGGTCTTGGTTTAATTTAGAACTGATTGCTCATTAATCTTTGGAATAGTTACCCAAGCTGTCTTCCAACTGCAGGGGAGGCAATTGGCTGCTAGCATCAAACCCTGCTGTGCGTATTCAGTTCTTCTTTGGTGTAATATTTAGCCTTTTGTTCAATGTTTACATACACAGAATTATTGAGAAAAAAATGCTTAATGAGCCAGTGTAGTTGGATCAAAGGAGTTAGACATTCAGTATCTGCAAGTGGGCAGCCGGTGTGAACCCACTTGAGTAGTTAGATTCAAAGCATAATTATTTCACAGTTTTGATTTGGTGTGGCAGAAACCTCTGACTCCATGGAAACTGAGGAATTGCTTGAGTGGCTGATTCAAAACCAGGGACAAGATGTGCAAAGACTCAATTTAATTGTGAATTATTACTTTGTGCCTTTTCTGAACCACAAAAATTTGATTTTTCTCTTCTGTGGGAAAATGAAGCAGCAATTTTTCAGCTTTGGGATGAAATAAACTGTGGGAAGGTTAAGCCTGGTTTAGATTTTATTTTTTCCTGGTGGGTCTACCTATCTATCTAGCTGGCAATGTGGTAATTATGAACTCTGGTGCGTCCTTTCCACTGTACAGGAAAATATTTGGCAAGAGTGATCTCCACTGAGGACACATTTTGTATGTTTGATTGAACAGGTGGGGATCTTTCTTTTCCCTTATTTGAGAAAAGACAGGCTATTTGGTGACCCATAAAATTCTTGCTGACTGAGATTCGTTAGTTTGAGTGACAAAGACTGAATTCTTTGAAGGTCACAAAGTGTTAAATGAGGTAATATTGGTCACATTAGGAATCAAACCATGCTCTATCTATCTAGTTCATGGTTTCTAGTATCCATCTAACAGAGCTGCTAACTGACCAGTTCCACTGGTGAGCTTGGCTCAATATTGCTTTTGTTTAGCTCAGAGGTATTGTGCAACAGAGAAAGTTCATCAGTCTTTACCTTCTGACTTGGCACAGAAATAAAATACAATAGCAAAACAATAGTATAACACGTTAAATTACGAAAATTGTATTTTAGATGAGTATCTGACGTGAAAGAATAGCTCTGTATACAGGTAAAAAAGTATACATGAAACTGTTGTTAGTGAATTATCAATCAGAATGGTATTATTTTTAACAAATAAATGCACTTAAATGTTAGCATTGTCATGATTAGAAAACAGCATACTGGTAAGGCCTAAATAAATATTACATATGAATTTCAGGACTTCTGGCCAACAAGTAATTTCAAGAAGCCTCAGGACAAGGACTTTTCATGTTATGTTTCTTTTTATTTCCCTATTCTGGCAGCAAAGGACAAATTGAGTAATGGGAAACTCATGCCAGTCAAAAACATTTTATTTAGTGTAATCCCTTGTCAGCCTAATGTAAAAGCATATATCTTATTTTAATGGTCACTGCCACTGATCTGTCAAATAAAAAAAGTTGTGAAATCTAAACATGTTAGTCTTTCGAAGGGTAAGAAGCAAATCTGACTGTATAGGCCCATTTGTTCAGACAAGGTGTCTGCAAGGCAGCTGTAGAGCACCTTATAGATGGGAAAAGCAATCTTTTATCTGTTTCGTCCCAAATAGTCTCCTGTTATTTTCTAGCCTTATTATGCTCCCACCGTGTTTTGCTTCTTACAACTGAATTCTTCTAATCTGAATGCCTAGCAGCAATACAGAAAAAAAGAAGAAAAAAAAAATTGGAGTTATCATTGTTGTTTGTTTGGTCTTTTTGGCTTTGTTTGGTTGATTGGTTGATTTTGTTTGGGGCTTATATTATTGTATTATATTATATTATATTATATTATATTATATTATATTATATTATACTATATATATTATATTATATATATTATATTATATATATTATTCCCAATACTATTTTGTGCTTTTATCCATGGCTGTCAGAGTAAATGCATGAAGCCATGTTTACTGGTATTATAAATATATACAAAAACATTCTAAGCTCTTATTCTGAAGTACTATAACTTTGCCAGCCCAGAGATGTAATAATGGAATAAGCTTTAGAGGTACCTATTTGTTTGACCAACCAGAAACAAAGGACAACTCTCAGAAGCCTTTCTGAAATAAAATTAAAATAACTAACAAGGAAAAGGTTGGGTCAAAAGCCCACTGCATAAGATCTCCCTGTACTAGGAAGACAAAGTAATAACTTTGTAAAATAGCTAGACATGCTTTTAAAAATGTCACTGGATTGATGCTGATCAGAAGTGAACTTTTTGATTGTAATATTCTTGACTACTGCATGTCCCGCTCCAGAGTTAGCATCATGACTGTGTTTCACCATCGAGACAACACAGCTTGACAAACTCATTTCATCTTTTGTTTCTATACTCAGTGCTTCAATTCCCATTGCTTAGCTTCTGACTAAGCTTCTTCATCTAACTGGTTGAGCCCCTGATCCCTGCTCTTCCAGTGTGTTGCTGCTTAGATGGACTGTTTCATCGGTCATGCCACTTGAAAGGATAATTTGGTATTAACAAAGTCTGTGTTGACTGAAGATCAGTGTCAAACACCATTTCAGTACAAAGGTCACAGGGAAGACTGTTCTACCAGCATTTCTCTACTGTTATCAACATTTCTACAAATAACTGATATATCATATATGGATCAATTTAATGTAAAACACAGATTTTACTCTATCTTGGGTTCATAGATAAATATTGATGAATGGAAACAGGTGAAACTGTAGAGATAGTCATAAGTATATTCTTCAGGTATCACGAAAGACCTGGCGTACTGTTAATGATATTATACTGTGTTAGTAGGTGGATTAAGCCAAGGAACATTTCCTAAAGCATGAAATCAACAATAGTAAAGTAGACTAATCGTGAAGAAATGGCAAATGGAATGTGGCCTCTGGTTATTAGCTAAATAGCACAGACAGTTTCTGTTTTCTCATTAATATCTTAAGCAATAAAATGTGGAACAGCAGCTGAACCTACCACTTTGGGAATTATCAATAGTTTTAATCATAGCAAATAAAGAAGTCCCTCAGCTTTGCCTCAGGGTCCATTACTTTCCTAAGCAGTACAAAGCTCAGATATAAATGCCTCTGTCTCAGGTCTTCTCACTTAATTGTAACCACTCTGTACCGTATGTATTCTACTGTTGCCAGCTAGGTGTTATTAATGCAGAAGCTTCGCATGTATTATCCATTGAATTGCACTTCTCCAGGGAAATACAAATTAAATTGTATTATTACATACTTCCTTAGGTTAGTAATAAAAGAGAAGTAATCTTTGTTGATATAATAATTCCTTTTAAAACAAGGGAATTCAAATCACATTAGGAAGACATGTAAAGAATTCTAATAATATTAAAAAGATATTTTCTTAGTCTTAGCAAGGATCAGTTAATTTCTTCTAATATCATCCTAGTTTTCCATATATTATATTCAGTGTAGCAACGAGACCCACAGAATACATATTGCCAGCATGTTTTATAGACCAATTAATTTGCTCAGAATTTTGGCTGATTTGGTTAGAGTAGGATTTTGTAATGCTTATGCCTCTGAAAGTCTTTTCTTCAAAAAATTTACTCAAAATGGGTTACATCTTCTGCAAAAGTACAACACTGTGTACCCTGCAATAATGAAAACATTTCAATGTGTGAATATATATGATGAATTTTTGTTAATATTTTTGATCCATTCTATGTACATAGCATATATTTTATGTGATAGATAAATAGATAGATTAAAAAAACATTCTCCTTCTTGTGGGTTAATGCTGGTAGGCAGGAGTGGGCCCATGTGATCCCCAACAGGGCCAAGTGCAAGGTCCTAAACTTGGATTGGGGTAATCCCCATTATCAAAGGGGGTTAAATAGACAATCACCAACCTCATGAAGTTTGACAAGGGTAACTGCTGAGTTTTGCACCTGGAAAGGGGACCAACACTGGTAACAAGTACAGACTGAGGAATGAGTGGCTGGAGAGCAGCACAGTGGAGAGGGACTGAGGGGTCCACATGAGCCAGCAGGGCAGGCTGTGAAAAAGTCCCAGACTGGGCTCCTGGAGTCAGCAGCAGGTGGGAGCTGGATGCAGGAACACACAGATTCAGGGTTGCATGCATTGGGCTCCAAAGCAGAGGAAAGCATGGAATCTGCTCAGGATGATGGCTGTGGATGAAGAGAGCTTGACCCTCATGATCCCTCAGATCTATACTGAGTATGACACATATGGGATGAAATACTTCATTTGTACAGTTTTGGTCACCTATCTGGTCCCCTTCTCCCTAGGACATGTGACCCCTTTATTCCCTCTTTTTTTTCTGTAACATAAGATGTTTATTTCAGAACCAGCACTGGACTTGGTGCTGCATACCATTCTCTAGCTGTACTATAAACCTCAAGCATTACCAGTCCTAGAAGCAGATACTGGCTTAGAAACATGCTGTTAATGCCAGAAAGTGCAGTTTCTTAGAAGAGACTTATCTGAAAAGTGAAATTACTAGAAAGAAAATTGTTTCTGTCCTGGCTCAAAACAGGACATCCACCTGGAGTGCTGCATCCTGCTCTAAGGGCTCCAATACAAGAAGGATATGGACCTGTTGGAGCAGGTCCAGGGGAGGGCCATGATAAGACCTGGTCAGTGGGATGGAAAACTTACAAAGAATGTCTGAGAGAGTTGGGTTTGCTCAGTCTGCAGCCAGAAAAATCCAAGGTATCATGACCACACTATTGCTCTGTGTATTTATACCTGGGACCATTTTCCAACCTCATTTAAGAGGTTTAAGGCATTTGTGTAAATTCAGTAGTAAGTATGATGAAATGTTTTAGTTGTTTTAAAGAAATTGATGAGTCTGTGAATATGTTCTACTGTTTTTTTCTTGACATGGAAGTTATGAGATAATCCAGGGCATCTGCAAGAGGAACTGGCTGATCACTGTCATCACCACCTCTTCATAGTCATGCTCATCTTTTCTCGTGTTTTAGAATGGAAAGAAAAACAAATTTATTCTATGCTAGTGATTCTTTTTTTTTCCAAATTAAAGTAACATATAAAATGTAAAGCGATGCATTGAAACCTGTTGATGGAAATAAAATTATGTAATTCCATTAACAGAGGATTTCTGGTTTGCTAAAGGACATGCAGTCACAAAAGCTACTTAAGCAATTACAGAATGCTATATACTGGATACAGGAAAGAGAGAAAATCTTCTATAACACCCGGTTCTTTAAATTAAATTCACTGTTTATTTAATTAAGCCCACATTCGATGAGATAGTCTTATATTATTATGGAACTGTGAGAGAAACTTTTTCTTTGAACTTTGTGGGAGGGGAGGTAGAAATCCTGACTGCCACAATTTCAAGGACAAAGCAAAGAATAATCTTTTCTTTCTAGGTTATTTTTAAGCTAAAGAGGGTCACATCATTTGTATGCTGACATCCTTCCTATTGTTTTCATTAAAGAAAGAAGAATGAGAGTCTGAGAAATCTTGAGCTGCACCTGATAAGAAATTTTTAAAAGATGACCCCAACCTGTGGAGGATGATTTATGAAATCATAGTTTTCATTATTAGACTTAGTGCTGACTCTGTCGGTTTTGATTGATACGCCTAGAGCTTCCTTTTTTTTTTTTTGAAACGAAGAGCAAGGGCATTGGAATTCGGCTATTCTACAGGAGAACAAAGTTATGTAAAAGACATCCAGGTCCAGGCAAAGGTATCACTGAAGATAAAAAGGCTAAAGACAAAAATATTCATGCTTTTTAAAGTACAACATAATATATGTAAACTGTAAATTTAAACAAAATTTTGAGGATAACCTATTGAAAGGGAGAACGCTTTACTTTTCATACACAACCACTGGATTCAAGATATTCTCATAATTTGATTCCCATTTGCATAACTTATAACTACTAGAAAAAAAAAAGATAATTAAAAAATCCCCTTAAAGTCCTAGAGAAAAAAAAAAATCCAAATGCAGGATCTACAAGAAAATATATTACACTAGTCATATTTACTCATATTGGCATACGTGTGCCAATATGAGCAAATATGTGCATATCTTGTCTGTGCATATCTTGTCTATTTGGGCTACAAACTGATATGACTGCTTTTTAAGATACTGAAAATGTCTAAATTGAATTGACAGCAAAATGTGTCCTACATTAAAATGTAGTTTAAATTTCATAGACATTTCATCCATCCTGTTATCAATGTCCACATACATGACAGTGTAATTTGTCTCTCATTTCTAAAAGTCTAAATTGTCAGGGTAATATTTCTCTGTGGGAAAAATAAATCCTGTACTTTTGACTTGTGCCATATTCAAACTAGAGAAGAAAAAGGTTACGTTGTTTGGAGAGCTAAGGGAACAAAAAGAATAGTGTATTTTTATGAAATGAAATTATTGATTTAAGGTAAAATATATTTATGGAAAACAAGATAGGAATATGTACTATAGTAGTATTTACTACAGTTGATATTATAGTCTTGTGTGCTGATAGCTCCTGTGCAAGTTAAATTATGGAGGAACATAGCACTGTGACACTCCTGTTGGGGTCCAGAATGTATTATTAATATTTTGTTTTCTTGTCATACTTTGGTTCACAAGTGCTGATATATATGGCACCTACTGCTAAGAATCATAGCAGCTGAGGCAAAGAACTTTGCATGGGAGTTTTCATCCTCATCTAACTTGCATTACAAATAACTGCAGAATCCATTGTAAATGAACAATGAGGGCAACTAAGGTAGATACAGAATGAAACTACTCTTATAGATAGAACACATTATCATGCATCAGTTACACTGCAGTAACTGACAACCAGCTTGAAACTTATGGACTGGACTTATGGATTTACCTGAATTTGCTGTGGGCTAAGAACATGCAGACTGTTACTTACCACAGGAGGGATTGACTCACCTGTGTTTGTAAAACCTCATTTGCTTGATTGCATGTCCTAGTCCTAAATAGGTGCTATTGCACCAGAGAGAACTAAGGAGCATATACCCTGGGGGGGAAAAAAAATAAATTTGATGAGGGAGTTTCTTCTGATGAAAGGGTTCTAATTCCCATCTCTACTTATACCCTTTTGTGCGAGTATCTGAATATCAGGTACATAGTGGCTTTTAGACACCAAATCAGTAGTAATTCTGTTATAATGTGTTCAGTACAACTATAGCCTCATGCTGTATGTTGAAATGTAATAAACCACAATCCAAGATACTGATTTTGGGGAAAATACTGTAGATTTTAATTGCGCTACACACTGGACACATCCATACATTCTAACTTGTATTATAGTAAATTTCAATATGAATACAAGAATCCTAGTGCATTTATAGTACATGGAAACTTTTATATGTTTAGAGACGTTCATGTTTTCTTAAATTGGCATGAGGAAATTGCTGCTCTGAAATGTTACTGATAACAATTAGATTATTGCATAAATTGATTTCTGCAGCTGTCTCATTTTAGCACAGATTCTATATAGCGCCCATAACTGCAGTGCTAAAGTAGAAAGTATCCATTTTACAGTACCTGTAGGACTGAGGAATTGGTGAACTTCAAGAAAGTGCAGATAGGTCCTTCAGAACTCACTTAAATATTAGGCTACTAATATAAAACTGTATCTGGACTAGAGAATCTGCTCCCTTCTTTTTAAAGTAAATGAGTAAGTAATTTTGATAATTTTTAAACACAGTCTCTCACATAATGTTCCATCTAATACCGAAGTCACAACCCACATATTTGTATTCTCCTAGCAGTCTGCAGGAATTAAGACAGATCCATGTAAATGGAACCTTTTTGCTACAGAACAATCTGCTTAGGCAAAAGATGTTCTATTAGCAGGGCATAGGGAATTTGTCTAGTTTATAATTCCCATCTGTGGCTTTTTTTCATGAAGCTAATTCTTGCTTTTGTTTTCACTAGGTATGATCATTCCACCATATTCCAAGAAAGAGGCAGCCTTTTCTTTCCAATTCAAATCACAGCTCTGTCTAGACCTAGTAGAGTGATGTGATTTTAGATATATGTCTGGTATTTCTTTTTTCAAGTTCTTATGTGATTTTGTATACTATTTATTTGAATGCTATAATAGTTATAAAAAAATAATACATGAAAGGAAACAAACTTTAAGATCATCAAGTCCAATCAGCAACCCAACACCACCATGCCAACTAAACCATGTCCTGAAGTGCCTTGTCTACACATCTTTTGAACGCCTCTGGGAATGGTGATGCCATAATTTCCTTGGGCAGCCTGTTCCAATGCTTGGCCACTCTTTCAGTTAAGAGTTTTTTCCTAATATTCTGTGACTCTGGTGCAACTTGAGGTCATTTCCTCTGGTTCTGTTGTTATTTACTTTGAAGAAGAGAACAACACCTACCTCACTGCAACCTCCTTTTGTGTAGCTGTAGACAGCAGTAAGGTCTCCTCCTCAGCCTCCCCTTCTCCAAACTCAACCTCTCCTCAGAAGACTTTTGCTCTAGACCCTTCACCAGCTTCATTGCCCTTTTTGGACACAGTGCAGCACCTCAGTGTCCTTCTTGTAGTGAGAGGCCCTAAACTGAACACAGAACTCAAAATGTGGCCTCATCAGTGCTGAGTACAGGAGCATGATCACTTCCCTTCTCCTGTGGGCCACAGTATTCCTGATACAAGCCAGGATGCTGTTGGCCTTTTTGGCCACATGGGCACACTGCTGGCTCATGTTGAGCCACCTATCAACTAGCACCTCCAGGTCCTTCTTGTCTGGGCAGCTTTCCATCCACTGTTTCCCAAGCCTGTAGAGTTGCACGGGGTTGTTGTGATCAAAGCGCAGGACTTGACACGTGGCCTGGTTAAACCTTATGCAATTGACATTGGTTCATTGATCCAGCCTGTCCAGGTCCTGCTATGGAGCCTTCCTACCTTCAGGCAGAACAACATTCCCTCACAATTTGCTGTCGTCTGCACACTTTCTGAGAGTGCATTTGATATCCTCATCCAATTCATTGATAAAGGTACTAAAAAGAACGGACCTCAAAATTGAGTTCTGAGGAACACCACTTTTGGCTCCATTCACCACAATTCTCTGGACTCAGCCACTCAACCATTTTTCTTTTTTACTGAATGAAGAGTAGGTAAATTTCAGAAAATTACATTACAAATCCTACTCAGATGGAAATCTATACTTTTTTGTCACATCTATAGCAGTTGAGAAAAAAAAAGTATATTGCATTAAGTAAGATGTTTTACACTCTCTGGGATAGTTTGATCTACACTGATTTAGACTTTTTAAATTTAGCTGTCATCCATGGAACAAGATATACTGAACTATATTTGTACTAAGTGAAAGGTCATAGCTACCATGAGAGGGTGACCCTTCCAATCTGTTAGATGACTTTTTAAGATACCTCTATACTCTTAGATTCTGTACATTGCATTAGATCTGCACATACATTGATCGTAAAGGAAACCAACACGACTACGGTACACTTAAGACATGTACAACTGACTAAAGTTAAGTGAGATTATTCTTTGTTTCATAAGTCACCACTTTAAAATAATAAGCTGTATTAATTTTCCCTCATAGATAAAAAGTAGTTCTCAATGTATTCGTAGCATGAAGTATACCAAGAGATAAAACAGGATCATGCAAAAGTATGAGTATTTTTATAAAGGGTGATAGATTTTTTGATTTTTTTTTACAATACGTAGTTTAGGTATTGTAAAGGTATGTGTATTAGGTAAAAAAAAAAAATAAAAAAATCTGGAAATAAAGCCCTATTTTTTGTTTGTTTGTTTGTTTGTTTTTTAAGGAACTTGCTGGGACATTCAAAATTTAGTTTAGGGTTGTAGACATGAGAAATGTATGATTATTATGTAAAACACTGATAAATTGTGTCTTTATAATAAATAGGTACCCAGCTTTCTTCAGTAATGGGTTTGAACACAGTAGCTTTTCCAGGCCTTCTAAAGGATCAGAAGTAGAAAATTATTCCCTAAATTGAGGAAAGTGTGCCCATTATAAAATACTGTTTATGAGATTCAGAAACCTTGAATCACTTTGTATTTTATGAAATCTAGCCCTTTTATAACCTTTTTTTCTTTTTTTACTTGTTGCATGGTAAAGCACAGTCCTGTTCTGCATCTCTCTGAATGAATTTGAAGAAAATCATAAGTAGTGGCATGGTAAACAAGTAGTCTGTCTTCCAAGTACATATCTTTAGAAACATTTTGGTTTAGCCCCAGATTGAGACAATTAACTTGTCTGGCATGAGAAAGGAGTGTTTAATAACAGATTATGTTGCTTTTATTATTTCACCTTGGAAATGAAAAATCTGTTGGGGTTTCAGGTATACACACAGTCAAAGAGAATGTACTAATGATTTAGGTACAACTCCCTAGCCATCATGGTGTCCAGGATAAAGAATTCAATCACATTACTGATACCTTTATCCTCTTCAGCCAGTTTCCCTTTCTTTTGATCCGTGAGGAACCAAACTATATCTTCAGTCTTGTTATGAATATCAATTTAGAGAAAAAAAAAATCTCCAATGACAGATAAATTTTAGTATTGCTTTCTCTGCATTGACATCACTGAGTAAAATTTCTTTCCCAGAATTCATCACTGGAATATTATAGTTTTTGTATACACTTCTGGTAAACATAATTAAACAATAATTAAATATTTCTAGCTGTGATGTTCATCAGAAAGAAGCAGAGACAAAACGTGTTTTCTGCAATTAGTAGTTTGAGTTTGTCCTCTCATAATTTGTTTCTGACACCTGCTTAGGCAGAAGCCAAGTTTAATCTAGAAGTAATTTTCCTACACAGTGCTCTATACTTGGAGGAAAAGCATGAGGCCAAGACCTTCTTTCATATAGATGAGAAGCCTATAAAGATGGTAAGCATGAATATCACAGATTTAAACAGAAGCCTGTCTGGCATTTTAAAATCCTAGAAAAGTAAAACTTGTATGTATGATACGGATCAAAGACAAAACAGGTCAGTGATTTAATAAAAGTTCGAAATTCCTGCAAAAAATAGGAATGTAATCTAGAAGAAAAGTCATGCTGTTCATGCTATTTTACTGTGCTGAAATACTACATGCAAATGGAATGCTATGTAACCATTCTGAGTCAAAGAGTCTCTTGATAGCTTTGTCCATATTGTACCTCCAGTATATGACTCACTCTTCTGGTATGTAACTACGTATGGGTTTGGGACAATGTTGCATCTCTCAGTAGAATTTTGTAATATCACATTAAAAATTACCAGACTTAATGCTAGATACCCAGTGTTAGAGCAAAAGTAGTGAGAATAAAATAGGAAAAGTAAATAAAATAGTGTTTGCCCCATTGAGGCCTGTAAATGAGCTAAAGTTCAAGTCTGTGGGACATTCTCTATTAATTTGACTTCAATTTAGAAAAGAAATTCCCATGTGAGGAAGAATCCTTTGCTTCTATATTTTGGATCAGTGAATTTTTCCACATTTTGTATTCAGAGGAAATCTTATGTAGGAGGGAACTGATAATTTATCTTTATTTACTCAGACCTTTTTTGCTTCCAAAGTATGTAAAAGTTGGTTGTGAATCTGTACACTGGAAGCTGAGATGAGTCTCAGGACTCTACATTCACCTGAAGATTTAGCTTGACTGGTCATTTCTGTAATCGCTTATTCACAAGAGTAAATATGCCTTAATTTCAAAGGTTACTATCTGCAGAAATCTGTAAGGAGGTTCACATGATCCAAACTGAAGCTCGTCCAAAATTTATGGTAATTATCTGGTAATTTGTGGTAATTACCTGAACAGCTACATGTTGAGGGAATCATTCTGAATGTCTGATGTGCTAAAAGGTAATCCATGTTGGAGAAGAAGTTTACCTAGCCAAAATAATTAAAAGCATGCTTCAAGGCAGGGAAAAGAATATCTGTGTACAAAAGTTCCAGATAAATGATGATTTGACTGTCCAGCACTGATAAATAGACATCCTGAATTTTTAAAACTGAGAAAAAATACTCTATGACTTAAGTACATTTTGCCTTGAGGAACTTCAGTCAATTTGAACCTGAAATGCAGTCCAGAGATGAATATTTAATTTCACTTTCCTTATAAGTGAAGTTGAATCACTTCTGGAAGTCTGTGGGTGACAGTTTCAAATTTCAGCTCAGGCAGGCAATCATCAGAGAATAACATTACAGCAGGGCAAATAGTTGGTGACTCAGTAATGACATTTTAATATTACAGAGCGGTAGTAAAGAGTTCTTGCAGTCCCTTGTGATAGCTTGTTGACTTACTAATCAATATCATCATAACAAGCAGCATGTGCAAAATCATACAAAGAGCCAGTGCCTGAGGATAATGGAGAAATGCATTCCTCACATTTTCCCAGGTTTGCAGTTTATGGCTTTTTCTCTATAAATGATTCAGTGCAGTACTATCTCAACCTGTAACCCAGATATGAGCACTGAAGGCCTGTAATCCCCTCCTGGGACTTTCACACTTTTGGTCAGAATTACTCACATTTATCTCAGCCCCAAATTCGCCTTAGGTATCTCCTTACCTATTTTAGGATTAGGGTCAGATCAGAACATGGCCGACCACAGTATTGTTGCTAATTAGTATAGTGGAACCTGCTAGCCAAGAACTGGTCTTCACTTCTATCTTCATAGGTTGAACATTCATTAACCATGTCTGTGTTGAAGATCTAGAAAGGAGTTTGATGCAAAGGAAAGGGCACTATCACTGGGGGGGGATCATAATCAGAATCATAGCATGATGGAATCATAGAAGGGGTTTGCTTGGAAGGAACCTTTAAAAGTAATCTAGTCTAAGTGCCTGCAGTGAGCCAGGGACATCTTGAACTGTATCAGGTTGCTCAGAGCCCTGTCCAGTCTGGTCTTTAATTTCCTCAGGTGTGGGGCTTCTACCTCTCTGGGATATTTGTTCCAGGGTTTCACTACCCTCATAAAAAATATTTTTTCCTTGTATCAAGTCAAAATCTACCCCATTCAAGTTTAAAACTATTACCTCTTGTCCTTTCACAACAGGCGCTGCAAAAAAAAGTTTGTTCCCATCTTTCTTATAGGCCCCTTTTCAACAGCCCATTGAAATGCCACAATAAGGTCTCCCTGAAGCCTTCTCTTCTTCAGACTGAACACCACCAACTCAGCCTGTTTTCACAGGACAGGTGCTCCATCCCTCAAATCATTTTTGTGACCCTCCTCTAGACCTGGTCAACAGGTCCATGTCTTTGTGCTGAGGACCCTAGATCTGGTCACAGTACTCCAGGTGGGGTAGAGGGGGAGATTAACCTCCATCAGCCTTCTGGGCAGGTTACTTTTGATGCAGCCCAGAATACAGTTGGCTTTTTGGGCTGTGAGGACACATTGTTGGCTCAGATCCAGTTTTTCATCCACGGGTACCCTCAAGTACTCCTCAGGGTTGCTCTCTATCCCTTCATTCCCCAGTCTGTATTGATGTCAGGGATTGCCATTACCCACATGCAGGACCTTGCATTGCACCTTGTTGAACCTTATGAGGTTCACACAGGCCCACTTCTTGAGTTCATCCAAGTCTCTCTGGATGGTATCCCACTCTCTCAGGTGTGTGAACCACACCACTCACTTTGGTGTCATCCACACACTTGCTGAGGGTGCACTTGATCCCACTGTCCATGTCATTGATGAAGATATTAAACAGTACTTGTCCCAGTACAAGCCCCTGAAGGACACCAGTCATTGCTTTGATTTTAAAACCTTGCATAGATTTGCAATGCTTCATTGTGGTTTAATATAAATAATATATATATATAAATATTTAGTAGAATATTTTAATAAAATAGTAATGTCCTGAGCTTTTTAATAATAATAATAATAATAGTAATAATAATAATAATAATAATAATAATAATAATAATAATATCCCCATCTAAAATGATGAAAAATAAATACATTTTATTTTAAAAATTAATTTAGAAATGTATCTTTCAACTTGAGGTTAGAATCTCACTTTGTGTATGTGTTGGGGAGAATGATTATGTGCAATTTTATTTAATATTTTCCAGGGGATAGTTTGCCTACTTTTCCTGTGAGTCTTCTAATAAGATGAGTGCCTTTACCATTTGGACTTCAGAAATTAGTAGGATGAATGAAATTGAGGAATAAAGATCAGAAAGTTAAAACGGGTAAACTGCTATTTAAAATAATGAGCCTCATGATAATTCATAATTTCTCATATTAGTTTGCTCCCAAGTATATGAGGTAGAAAGGAACAAACCACCCCTCTTTTACAACTTGAAGAGTAGCAACTATTTTTTTGTTTTTAAATTAAGTCTAACAGATTGATTCCTGTATCTTACTGAGATCAATGGATCTTCTCATATATTCCAGACCTTCACCAAGGGCTTTGCTGCGTATGTTCCTAATCACTTAGCAGAGTCTTTGTAGTCATAAGAACAGAATTTTGAAATGAGCAGTCAGGTCTGAGTGAAAAACAAAACAAAACAAAACATAAAAAAAGCCCCTCCAATAGTTGTTCTTGTGATTTTAAAACATTTTTAATTCTTGTTGGTTTTAACATAGATATGTGAAATACTCATTTAAAGAAGACTACTAATGTGTGTAGTAAAAGAATGTTTGCTGGGTCACCCAATGATAAGGTGACTTCCTAATTAACATACCAGATATAGATGACTGTCAATACAATATTATCTCATAATAAGGGAAAACCTAGAAGGGAAGTGGAACAGACATGAAATGCTACATTTAACTCTAATACCTTTTAAATAAATTTAGAGACATCAGTCTTCAGCATAAAAAATCCTTTTTAGATTTTAAAAGAAGCTGTAACATAGCATTAATTTTTTCTCTAGCAAGAAGGTGAATACATAAGTAAAATTAGGGATGTTTTTAAATATTATAATTGGTGTGATTTATAATTCCTTTTAATATTTCTCACCAAATCCCATTGCTCAATTTTGTACTTCAAAAAATCAAGTTTTCTCTTAATAAATGTATTGAGATCTTGTTCTTTGTTACCTCTTTGAAGGGTAAGTGCCTAAATAAAGAAAACAAAATGGACTATTATTTTTGCCAAAGGGATGAAGGAAAGCTTCTTCATGTGATAATGACGAAACAGTCACAAAATATTTGTGCTGAAGTGAACATATTAAAATATTGGTACCATATCCTTGAAATATGTACTTCAGGGACATTGGTAAAATATAATTTTTAGAATTAATAAAGAAGATAATTATTTGGGCTTTTGATCTTCAGTATGTTTCTACATATTTTCTCCTACTGAGACGTAATTAAGAGGAGCTTCACACAACATTCTGTACCTTCAAAAACATTTTTGCTATCAGGAAATTTATATTATTGGCATTCACTGGGATTATGCTGTTGCAGCTGAAAACTCAGAATTTCAATCTTCTATGCCTTCAGATTAAGTGTATGGTAGTCGAGGTTTTTTTCTTAATTTCTTTTTTTGTTTGTTTGTTTTACTTTGCTGATTTCTGTTTTCTAGTCAGGTATCTGTTACTTTTCCACATGCTATGTAAGTGTATTCAGCAACACAGAAATCTGTTGTGATTTCCTCATGTTATGTCTTTCTGGATTGCTTGAAAAAGGCTTTTTGAGCTTCTGTCATGAAGTATTTCAAAATCAAATCCAAGTTGTGTGTGTGTGTCAGATAAATCTCTACCATTTCCGAGGCTGTGGGTTTGTAGGTGACAGGTGAACAGGCATATAGTTAAACATTAAACTTTAAAGAGGTAAAACTCTTTTAAAAAAAAGTTTACTGATAGGATGCTGTTTTGCCCCAATGAATAGAGAACATTTATGTTGAGTTGGAATCTGCAATATGTGAGCACATTCCAAAAAGAAATTATTAGTGCAAATATCATTCAGGTATTGATCCCGATCTAATCCCATTAAAAATACTTATATAATTTTCACTGATTTCTGTTGAAGAATAGTTACCATGATTTTTCTTTTGATCCACACTTTTGCACAAAAAAGAATGTACCACTGTGGAACAGGCAAAGTTTTTGCATGCAAAAAGGAAGGGTGGGAAGGAAGCAGGAAGGCAGGAAGGCAGGAACTTATACTTACTAAGCTTGCACTTACTAAGAGCCCTGCAACAAGGATTGCTGTGCCTGTAGTAACCATATTTTGCTTTTATAGCTGGTCAGTCATCTTGGGAAAAGCAAAGGAAATGAAAGTGCATGTACACCATGGGAGGCAGACAGCTTGTTTCCATAATCTCTTGACCTCCCAATCTGATTTTGTGTTTCCAGCCTTTTCAGAGCAATTTATGTTTTCAAGGCATTTGCATAGCTAGTCTCCTGCAGAGCCACTATCCCTGGTTTCTGATCTGGATATTTTCTCCTAGTTTGAGCACTAAACATTTTAAAATTTACTAATTCTGACAAGCAACTGGTGACATTATGATGGAAAGTGTATTTTTAAAGCTATTAAGTACTTACTGTATATATATATTATATTTCACTTATCACTTGACAGCAGAGTAATTGCAAAATGAACATTTAGATTGGATTGGGGACACCATAAGCTAAAACAGCTGTGGGTGGGAGGAAAGACAGGCTTGGTGGTACATGCTTTGCAGTATGTCAAAATAAATAAATAAAGTTTGCCATGCTGACAGAATGCATAGGGTAGCAATGGTACTTGCTTGTTAAATCTTCAGGCTTCACCTTTTTTTTTCACACTTGCTATCTCACAAGTTAATTCATGAGACATGGGTGAGTGAAATCACTTTTTGGAGTATCAGTTGGAGTATGTGCTATTCATTTACTATTGAGCAGACTGCATACTGGCTCTATCCCACCCTGTATCTTTTTACTAAGTTCTGAAAATTTGTGTTAATTCAACGCTTTATTTAAGCACAAACTTAAGTATTTTGCTGGCTCAGCATAAAAAATATTTATCAACTACATTTTATTATACTATACAATAGAAATTTCACAATTACTTATGAAAAATCTTCATTTAATAGCACTTTGTGAATACTTGTTTTTTTTAATTTCAGAAAACTTTGTCAGGAATGTTGTTGGAACTTTAAAAAAAGAAAGGCAGATATGAGCAGTCTTCTGAGTTGCCCAGAAACAAAGACTCAGGAACTTCTATAAGTAGTCAATCTCAAGCTTATTTTTAGCTTGAATACAAAGTTTTGCACAAAATATTTCTCAATTAAAATGTTTTTAAGTTAATGTATCACAAGATATTGGTGTATGCCTTATGTATTTCTTACCTAGATGTAAATTTTATTTTTTTCAAGTTTCAGAGTCAAATGTAAATGGAAAAAAATATTGTTTCTTTTAATTTTGTGTCTGAATAGTTCAGCTCCTTCTAATGAGGTGGGCTCTTTGCCTCATTAATGTAATTGCATTGCTATTCTGCATTATTATGTTCAGCACTAGGCTGTTTTCCAGCAACAATTGTTATACAAGTCATACTAATTTGTACATTTTCACTGCCCTAATATTCCACTGAGATACTACTTTAATTAAAACATGACCTTATTATTCATAACTAAATGTGAAGCATAACCTTTTATCCTCAAGGAGTGTCATCAAAGGTTGCATCTTAGTTCTGCATTGGATCAATGACTGTCATGCAGGATGAAGCTCCTATCATCTGTGAATGGCACCTGATGGTAATTTATAACATTACCTTCCAAACCATCTATCTTTACTGACACACTGCAGTCATTCTCACCCTGCCTGAGATGCTTTCATTTAGCACTGCCTAACCATCACCGCCCAGTGATAGTCAGGAGACAATTCATAAAATCAGGGTGAATTACCATGTTTATATGTGTCTGAGTATGAAAGGCAGTAAGCAAGTCTCTGAAGGCTGAAATAAGTTTGTATATGCTGTACCATCAATTTATTTTGTTATTGTACCCAGAGGGGAATCACTTTTGCTGTAAAAGGTGAGCAGCTCTGCTTCAGAGTTAGGGGGCTGTGAAGCAAAACTGAATGGTTGGAGGTATCTCAGAGGAAGAGTAAATGGAACACCCTGCAATAAAAATAGATAGCCTCAGGTCAGCATAAAAATTCATTACTATGGCATTTAAATATACTGTAAGAAAAATAACTAATGAAATAACCAAATGAAATTCATGCTGTCAGATATGAATATTAAGTAAGAATTTTTTTACCTTAACAGAAGAGACTTTTCCAAGACTTAAAGCCATTGACTGGAAAGCCCTATCTTATCCATGAAGAATCTCACCATCTGCATCACTGTATGTAGTCCATTCGACAGCTAAATCCATCAGGTAGAACATCTTCATGCAGTATACTTATCCACTGGCCTGCATTCAGTTAATTGTCCCTCTGTTCTTCACTCAACTTTGATGTTTGGTAGCCACTGTTGGGCTGGAAGGGATAAGAATGATGGAAGAGGAAGGGCTACACAGGAAAATTCAGAAACTGTTTTAAGAGTGTTGCTGGATTTAGGTAACCAATGTGATTTTGCAGTTGATACCTTTAGAATTTTATTTTTTTTATTATTTTTTATTTTTTTTTTACTTTTCTGTCACAGCCAAGCTAAAAATCAAAATACCCTTCTCAAATTAATACTGTTAGAAAGGTCATGTAGTGAAATAATTTTGTTTCCTTGTTTTGGCCAATGTTTAGTACCAATTGATAACACTCATAACATTTAATAGGACTACCTCTAATCAAAAGGTCAACTGACAATCATTGTTACTCTCCAGTACTGTTTAAGTCAAAGAGCAGAGCACATGCAGCTATGGAGTAAAGCATTTTTGCATCTGTGAAGGTATTTTTAATTTTTTTTTCAGTATTCACCATTTCTGTTGGGACGAGATAGAATAAGATGGTATTTTGGTTTTTTTGTAGCACAATGGAATAATATTACAGATACTTCAGATTTATAAATTTGCAGTGGAATAAAGTTTTAATATTGGAGGATTCTTAGTGTGTTTAGAAGGCTCAGTAAATTGTCTGTTGTAGAATATCTAAGCCATTTTGAGAGAAACCACTGAGAGAACAGATAAATATAAAGAACTAATAAAAAGAAGATTATTTTCTATTGCAAATTAAATTAGTTTTCCTTAAAATTAGTTTTCCTTTTCTTAAACCACCACCCACTCTTGTAATGCATTCAATGGTATTTAGTAAAGCCAAACTCCATAAGGAAAAAAACAAACCAAACCAAAACCAAAATTCAAAAAGCCCTACATATATTCACGTTGATAAAAAGGAGAAATGGAGTATTGTCATAATTAGTATTTTTATTGCACAGCTTAGTGAGGCTTTGTTTAACTCCCTCTACAAAAAAACAGGTTACTACTGCTGTAAGAATAACCTATGGATTGGTGTTGTGCACAACAACACTGAAGTTTGTCATTGCCTTTGCATAATTTTATTTAATCTTAACAACATATGTTGCCTGTAATGTTTCACATTCCTTTTACTGAATCTGCTTAATAATAGTTTGCCGATTAGGAAGGAAAGCATTTTTTCTTCCTTCAAGACAGAGGGTTTTCTAAATCTTAGCGGTATATAATTTTGACAATGTACTTCAGAATGGAAAAAAAAAATATTAATAAAGCATGTTCCTGTCCTAAAAACTGGCTTTAGAAGTGGTATTCCAAGTTCCATTGATGATGTTTTTTAGTGAATTCATAAATTATACTTAATAGCTAAGTGAAAAAAATATGTATCTCTTTCCTGGCTATATGTACTTGAATGATCAGTTTGAGCTTTTATTTTGGTGGTGAAGATGCTTTAGCTTAGGTTCCCAAGGTTACATTAACCTCAGGTTCCCTTCTTGACTGGAGTTTTTACTCTCAGGGAAGAGTAATAAATATCTGCTATTAGTTCATCAGCATTTACAGATCCTTTTCAGCAATGCTGCTACCAAGCCAGTCCGACTGCACCAGCATAGGGGCTTCTGCCTTTGCAAATGCAGGTCTATGACTCATTTTTTAATTCCCTGACATTCCTTGAAGCCCATTCTTCCAGCCATTAGAAATCCTTCTGAATGACAGTCATGTCTTCTGTCACGGTCCAGTGTAACATTAAAATTTATTTTGTTTTGGATCCATGAGACAAAGTCCAACTGTAGAAGGGTTGGGTGCAAGCAGACTTTTATTTGACAGCTGACACAAGCAAATAGAAGAACCAGGAAAAAGAGGGAGAGAGGGAAAGAAGAAGAGAGAGAGAGAAGTGGGAGAGAAAAAGGGTAAGAAAGTGGGAAAAAAGAATGAAAGATAGATAGAGAGAAAGTCACCATGGGTCCAGCTGTCCCATGAGTTTCTTCAAGATGGTGCTGACCCCAGAGTTCCTTTGTTCTAGAGTGGTTTTTTTTTCTGGCTTACCCCAGAACTCAGAGGATGTAATACTCCCTTTTAGATATTAAGTAAGTATCTCTGTTCTTTTTTCCTCACCTGATCCTGCCTAAATACAGTATATCAGTGATTTTAAGATTCTACTCAGGTCTCAGGCTAGATCATAAAAGTGCAATTCCAAATCCAATTTCTCATTTTTATTACTCAGGCTTCTAGCATGCATATATAGGCAACTAAAGCATTTCTGTTCAAGCTTCTTGGTGCCTTGATTAATTTTATTCTTGACATCTTGGTTTTGAACTTAATGAGTATTCATTTGTTTCTCCTTTACATCATTCTTGGTAGTTGTTAGTTTAATGTCCTTTGACTGGCTGACTCAGCTGATTCCCCACAACTTCTGTGAATTCAGATGGACAAATGTCACTTGTCCTAAAATGGACCATCACCAATAAATTCTTGTACAATGACTAAAGATACATAAATAAGCTTTAAATTTATGCTGTGGACAGTATTTTTTTTAGAAAAAAAGTCAGGCATCTGGTGCAAGCTGCTGTTTAGGTTTTCTCTACAGTCCTTGGAAAAAGGTATCTCTATTCTCCAAATGTAGAGGTACTCAAAGTGAAATGAGAAGTCATCTGGAATTTCTCTGCTGGTGGAAGAAACAGCCTGGATGAAGTCTGATTAAGTGGAATACCATGCCTCATGTTCAGGGGTAGGACACATTTAATGATTTAGTACTACCTAGTAGTTTGTAACATTTCTTTCAGGCTTTGAAGAGCAGGGAGAGGCAGGTATTGACTGTGATTAAATTAAGGCTTATTATGTGATTAAAAAAGTGGTTATTACAGTGGTTAGTGTCAGCATAAGCAAAAATACCTGGGACTCCATTTCAGTGACTGTACTGCCTGACTTCATTTTGTCTATGTTACAGATTGTTTGTAGACCTTGAATACTGTGTTCACTTTGGGGCTAGGTGCTATAAGAAGGACATTAAAATGCTGGAGCGAGTCCAGAGAAGGGCAACAAAGCTGGTGAAGGGTCTGGAGAACAAGTCCTATGAGGAGCATCTGAGGGAAATGGTGTTGTTCAGTCTGGAAAAAGGAGGCTAAGGGAAGACCTTGTCACTCTCTACAACTGCCTGAAAGGAGGTTGTAGCAAGGTGGGTGTTGGTCTCATCTTCCAAGTAACAAGTGTCAAGATATGAGGAAATGTTCTCACATTGCACCAGGGGAGGTTTAGATTAGATGTCAGAAGAAAATTCTTCAGTGAAAGGGTAATTAAAACTGGAATAGGCTGCCCAGGAAGGCAGTTGAACCACCATCTCTGGAGGTGTTTAAAAGATGTATAAATGAGGTGCTTAGGAATATGTTTTTTAAACACTGGACTTGGTAGAGTTAGGTTATGGCTGGACTCAATCTTAAAAGTCTTTTCCAATCAGAATGATTCTGTGGAAAAAAATTAGTCTTTAAGTGCCCTGCAACAAGACATTTGAAAAGGATTCTTCTGTTCTGCACCAGTTCTAAGTCATCTGACAGCATCCTGAGAAGACATCATTTTGAGTCAGCACTCACTGTGGGACATAGTAACACTTGTTTCAGTGAAATATTTGGAGTCTCCAGGAATCTGTGAAGAATGAAAACTTAATAACTCATTTTACAAAAAATGAAATCAAATCTTTAACTTCCTTCAATTCCTCGGTTTCTCCAACCATAAATCAAAGAAAATGACACACAAAGTTTAAAACTTTTTGAAATATGTTGACAAGAGAATGCTGTAGGAGAGCCAAGCATTATTATAATACCTATTACTGTTTATGAACTGTAATCTGCATAATGACTTATGATACAAAAGCATTTGCTTTGCGTAGTGTCCTATGACAGGAAGTACAATGTGGTATTAAAAGCAAATGTACAATTAGAGATTGTCAGCACACACAAAAAAACAAACAAAAAAAAAAACCCAAAACCCCCAAACCTAGAAAAGCTCAAAGCTGAAGCTTTACCAGTCTCCATGGGAAATCAAGATTTGCATTTAAATAAAGATATTAACAACTAGAGCTGGGCTTTATTTTGAAAGGATAGTAAGTATTGTAAAGTACTTTGTGTAAGACAGCACGTGAAATGAATACTGAATAACATTCCAAATATTCTAAAAGTTCGTACTCTGTCATTTATTACATCTTGTAAAGTAAATTATAGGTTATATTCTAGATCTCATAAATGCATTATTCAGGAGTTATTGGTAGAATTCTGTTAAAGCAATTGAATTTTAGCTTTAGTGCATATTGCTATGACTGTACATACACTAAGAAGAAATATATATTCATTCAGACTTGTCACCATTATGTAAGACAGAAACAGAAAGAAAGCCCCAAACCAAAAGAAAAGATGAAGAAAATAAACAAATATCCAATGAAACAATTTTATTGGTGGAAAGAAGCAGCTGTGCAACTAGTCTTAAAATAAATGTTTACTGTGAAATGAGAGTAAGAGTATTCTGAAGTAAATATAAAGGATAAGTTAAGGAGACTTTTGGGGTGTTATGCATTAAAAAACCTGGTTCCAGAATTTAGTGTGAGGGACAAGAAGCAAGAGGAGCTGCTGTGATAAAGCACTCTAGGTTGGTGAACAGTGGTCAGATCCCTGTATCATATGTCCATGATTATCTTTTTTCAGTAGGAAATCTGTAAGTGTCACATCTTTCAGAGTGCTAATAGGATGCACTAAATTTTAGCTTCCATCTTTACTTCTAATCCCTTTACTTACTAGCTCAGGATATTGTGCTGCACTTGGGCCTCATCGCAAATTACAAAGTAAAGAACCGAAGTCCTCCTCTGATGTTAAATAAGTCTTGTTTCATACTTCATTCCTGACAGTTTTGGAATTCCTCTGCCTTTTTACCCTTCTGAAACTGTAAGTCTTTTTTTAAACAATGCTTTGAAATCATAATTTTTCAAGGTGGCAATGAAAGATGTCATTTCTACTTTTAGACTGTATAAGTCTCCTCTGTCCAACACAAAGTACAGCTAGAGATTTAATTCTCAACATGACACAGTCAGCATATTTCCTCTTAATTTT
Source organism: Florisuga fusca (assembly GCA_038090715.1). Lineage (NCBI taxonomy): Eukaryota > Metazoa > Chordata > Aves > Apodiformes > Trochilidae > Florisuga > Florisuga fusca. The sequence continues at coordinate 44,080,619 of JAAWXA010000003.1, forward strand.
TCTTACAAATACTGTTTCCATCTGTGCAGATTGAGAAACTGAGAACTGGGAAAGATCCAAAATCAAATTGTTTATATTCTGTCAACTTACCATGCCTTTTGATTTCTCATTGTTTAAATTATATAAATCTTTTCCAAGTTTTACTGTTTAAGACTGATTTCTCAAGACAGTGTCTAGCAGTGCAAGTACACTGAGGTGATCGTGCTTCATGCTGTGTTTAATCTGCTTTAGGATATACCAGGAGAATGTCAAAATAGCTGACTCAGCTGTTCACTAATTTCCCCTGGCTCCAGGTTGGAGGTCAGCAATGGAGGTCTGCAAGGGTCCCTTTTTTACTGGGCTGAGATGCCCTGCTAGTGTTTTAACTCTCCAATAGTGGTTGCTGCTGATCATCTGGATTTAGCAGATGATGGTCTTTGCACTAATGTTTCCTCTTCCAGCTGCAGAGGCTGGTATATGAGCAGGTGGTTCCTTCCCTGCACTATTTCTTCTTTCAGCTGTGTGAGTTGCCCAAGAGGAAGAGAATGGTGCAGTTTTTCCTGTATTTCAGCTTCAAGTCCCATGTGCAGTACCAGAAACATTTAGGAAATACTCGAGAAAGCGATTATATTTTAATATTGAATACAGGGATTTACAACACAGGAAATACATTATGTAAGAAATCTATTTTTCAAACGGAGTAAAAAAAATTCTGAGGACCTCCATCCACCAGGACCTTGTTTAATTGTTTGGGTTTTTTTTCCACAGAAGTAGAAATGGAGATACATGTAAACTAAGACAGATACTAACACAGTTTACTAGAGAGTAAATCTTGTTTCAGCTGATTTTATCTTATATATCATTCATGTTTCTCAGGCAAATATTGTTCCAACAAATATTAATTGCAGTAATGATAAATTTCTGGGCTTTCAAAGGATGTAAGTACATCCTGAATCAGGCATGTCTTTGCCTGGCCTTGTCCTGTTAGAGTTGTCTCTAGTGGAAGCTAATTGCATCTAGCAATTTTTTTTAAAATAAATCTCTAACATTTTGCCACTGTTAAAATTGTGACAAAAATGAATTAAAGAAAACAGTCATTGTAATGGTTAAAGTAATAGCTGAAAGCAGATTAATGCTTACTCAAGCATGAGAGGGAGGAATGACTGAATGTATTTGAAGCTCTGTCTTTTTTCAGCTATGGTCCTTCTCTTCTCTAGTGAACCTGTAAGTAAAAGAGTACCATGCCCCTGCAACTTCTGATGTGTAATATTTATAAATAAAATGACACTGGAAAGAAGATCATCATCATATTTTGAAGCATGTTCATTGTGAGATATAATAATGTGCTTTTGTCAGAGTACAATGTTTCTTTGTGTTGAAAACAGGTATATTGCTGTCTTCATGAAAACAAATTAAATTGTCAACTATGACTTTGTATCTAATTATTTAATTTGCTGTTTTTTTCCTAAGGACATGTGGTGAATTGAAATTGTTTCTAAATCTGGGTGAAATGCTGCTTTCCAGGCCTTCAGTATTCGATACATAACTGATGAATGTCTATTTAAAAGACAGCATTTTCTGGTGTTATTGTTCTCTCTGTTATAGCAAGGACTCTTGAGGTCAGACCCTTTGCCTGCATAAATCAACAGAGCTCAGCTTCCTCTAAGGCATCAGCTTAATTTCATTAGGAGTTTCTGCAATAAATACTGCTGGTTAAAATAAGTTCATAAAATAAGGTGAAAATATTTTAATATTTTCTCAACAGAGTAAAAGTAACCTTTTTCCATTGAAAGACTAAACCTCTTTTTTTTTTCCATTTTTCACTCATTATGTAGCTGAAAATGCTGAACAACCCATAATAAGAAAGCAAAATTAAGGAGGGACATGGAGGAAAGAAACAACAAAAACTGAAAATTAGGGAAAGTTTAATGGAGGAAAATATTCTGAAACATCAATACTGAGTATCTTGTGAGTAAAGATGAAATAAACATACACTTTTTCTATAATGATAACCTACACTGGGGTAAGAGTTTATCTACTGAGATTCTGCTCAGTTCACTCTGCTGTCAAGCCCAATGTTTTGTTTGCTAGTATACAGCTGGAACTGTAAAAAAAAAAATTTTGGCAAAGAGGGTTTTCTCATTAGAAAACACAAATTCAGCAAAATCATTGTTCAGAAACATGCTAATTCCAGTGAAGGCTGTTCCAAGAAATATTTCCCACATCCATCAATCATTTTAAGAAAAAAAAGAGAGGAAATGTCTTCCCTGTAATATTCAATAACTGGCCTCCACTGGGCTGTTGAGAAAAGTTCATGTCCCTGCTTTGCCTCATTAGTGTAAGGGACCTGAACATGGGCCTCCTGGGAGATGTGCAGCTCCAGTCTCCACTAACATCTTCTCCTCAGTTTATCGTTCTGAAGTGGATGTATGTCCTCTCCCTGCTCTTCAGAAACCTTGACAGGATTTCACTAGTTCAACTGTGTAGTATGAGACAGTTTATGAAAACTTGCAAAGTAAATCTTGATGGGAAAGTGGTTTCCTGGGCAGCTTTATTTGTGGTCAGGTCTGGTTTGCTGCCACGGTGATGATCTCAGACTGGAGCCTACTCCCAGTAAATGATCAATCAGGCTTGTATTCTCTACATAAGAAAATTAGAGTTTTGGAAATAATATGTAAAATATTTATTTCTCTTGTTACTTTGTGCAATTTTGTGATGTTCTGCTAAATGCAAATTGCTCATTATATTATTTTGGTGGCTGGTTTTCTGCTGTTCATACACATGTTTATTTATAAACAAATTGCAATATAGGATAGTAATTTCAGTGTCAGTAAGAATAACAATCCACCAAAGCAAAGCCAATAATCATTGCAAAGAAGTATAAAGGAAGGGCTAAATTAATACCAGAAAAGTGTAGTCATGCTACAGTGAAAAAATACCCAGTTTGGATACTGTGCTTATGACAAAGTCTCCAAAGCATTAATATTTGCATGCTTACAACAAGGAAATTTGATAGTTAAAGGAGTACTAAATACCTATTACTACACCAATGCACATTATTAGTGAACATAATAAAATATGTGAATTAGTAATACAAAGGAGGATAGAATACAAGGAAAACTTAATTCTAATAGTCTTGCAAGGAAGGAAGGGGAAGCCCCATTGCTTGAGTTATTTAAGGTGGGAAAAAATGCAGATTTTTAAAGAAACAGCCTGTGATTTTGCACCGTTCTTGTAAAATCATAAAGAATTGTGAATTTAGCAGATATTGATATCAGTGTGAGTCAGGTGTTGAATGTATAGTATCACATAGGTATGATGATCTTTTGAGAATATCCTGAATGAGCCCCAAAGCAACTGAGGTGCAGAAAGTATTTTTTATTTTGTTTTCTCTGTGCTAATGATCAGTGAAGAAAGACAAGCTTTCCCAGCTACTGTACTCACTTCATTTTTGAAATGCCCTTCAGGTAGTTTTTTTTCTCCAATAATTGTACAGAGAAGACAGAGAAATTTTAATGTATTTCTTTAACATTATCTGAGTGCTTTATGTACCTAGCATAATTTGGAATCTGGAAGTGAGGTTGGACCCGTATGAATCTTTGTTGCTTGACAAAGAATGAAAAAGACACTACCATGGAGGCACACATACTAAGCTTCTGTTGCTGTGTGGGAATAACACAAGCAAAAATTGGTCTTCATATTGTGTAGGTTTAGAACACACATTTTCTCTCCTTTTGTTTGATAATATATTTGCTACTGTTTCCTAGGGAAAAGTGGCATAGAATATTAATTTTTCATGGGTTCACAGGGAGTGTAATAAATAGCATTAGATGGGGCTTGCATACTCAAATATATGCTTACTTTGTAATATAGTCAATTTGTATTAAATTACTAGTTTTCAAAACAATTTTGCTTCAGCTTGAACTGACATTTTCTGAGTCAAGGCAATTTAAATTTACCAACTTGACTGTGCTTCTTAATTCAAGCGCACGTTTGAAAAGATTGAAAAAGCTGTTACAATAGCTTAACTCTAGCACAACAATTTGAGACCCAAGAGTTATGGAGAGTTGAAGTCATTCCTCTCTCAGCACAGGCTGCTAAAATAATCTAGGAATTAAATCAGGCATTTTGGAGGTACATCAAAAAAAGCCTAGAACTGGTAATTCAATATCCGTTCAATTCTTCAGTGAGTTAACTGGACTTCCCTAAAAAAAAAAGCTCTTAATGCAGCCGCAGGAAAACAGTGTGCAGGTTTGTTTTGTTTGGTTATTTTAGGTTTTGTTTGTTTGTTTGTTTAATCAGTAAGACTGAAAAAACAGAAGAAGAAAACCCAAACTTTTCTCCCATACTTTTTCTGGATAGTCCAAATGGAATTTTTGTGAGGAAGCTAAGAAAAGAAAAAATATATTTGAAATTCCTGTAACTCTGGATTTTGTGGCATTATTAGGTGTCTACAGACTTCTAGGTGTAGAAAGCACCCAAAACATCTAAAAATGGGTTTGATAGAATACTAGACTCCAGGAAAGTCTATCATGTGCCATTTGCAGGCTGTTGTATTCTCTGATCTGTAAGACAATGTTCCCAGTCTATGGTATATCTCTTTCCTTACTCCTATAACTCTCTTGGCAGGAGCCCTAGCACGCTTCTAGTGCAAATTTATGGCTGGGTTTCTCCATTTGACTTAAAGTAGCTACCTGAAGCACTGAAATTAATTTTAGTACTCTTCAAAACACTGAAATTAGGGTGAAAATTACCTAGTTTTTCTCCATTAAGAAATATACATTTCAAAAGGATGATTCATTCATCCTCTGGAAGGAGTTTGTTTTTTTCATAGAGGTCTAGAGGAACCTACTGCATTTTCAGTAATTACCCAAATTTAACTGGCTATTGCGAGCCTTCATCTCTGTGCAACGTGATCATGGATGGGCAGATTTGGAGATGTAGCTTGAAAAAGGAAATAGCAATGCAAGTTTTTCAGCAGTGCCTAACCAGTGTGTAACAATCCTGAGGCCATGGCTATGCAATGAGGCCATGGCTATGCATGGCTAAGCACTGAATTGCTCATTCAGTGTTTGACACTATTGCTCAGACTGCCAAGAAATGTCACAATTCTTCTGGATGTTTTGTAAGAAAGACAGGCTTAGTCACAAGGTAGTTAACTAAGACAACTCCATTTCAAGATGAAGGGAAAGGAAACACCTAGTAATTGACTCCAGTTTGATGAATAGTAGACTACTGTTAAGAGAATAACAGTCTCACCTGATCTAGATAGACAAGCCAAAGCTAGGAAAAAATGTTGAATAAGAATATTGTTTAAAAAATTCAATAATGAAGTAGTCACTACAATTATCAACAGAAGTCTGGTTTTAGTTAATATTCTCACTGTCTGAAAAACTGTAATTAAAATATCATGCCTTATTTCTAATTCTGATTTGTCTTTATCATTGGTTGTAACTTGAAGGAGTCCTTCTGCCCAAGTGCAAAGTACAAATAATGTGTTTTGATAACAAACACTAAAAAAAAACGCAAAAACAAAAAACAAAAAAACCCACCTTCAGAATGTAATGGAAACATGAAAGAGAAAGCCTGAAGCACAGTCAACATGAATTCAGAGTGTCAATAAGTTTGTACTTTTTATCAGATTCATAATATAGATGTCCAGGTAGAGCTGGAACATTGTCCCGTTTACAATTTCATGGTATTTATATAATATCAAAATGAACCCTTGAGAATGGCTGTGTTAACCTCATAATCAATCTTCTATGATTTTGTAAATAGATTTTACTTCAAAATCACTCAGTTTTAGAAATATTAGAAAAATCACCCTTGAAAACTTCCCTTGTAGACCCTTCTTAGTTGTCTTACAGTACATTCTATATTTGCTGTTGAACAGAATCCACCCAAAAAAATCCCCTTGTAATTTATCAGCACAGCATTCTAATACATAGTAGATTTTCTGTCAGTAATACCAAGAATGCTTGATCATGTTTGTGACCATAGAATAATGTCTAGGGAGTTCAAAATCCATGCAAAATTGGGTATGTGCTGCAAATTTCCCCATTCTGTACTCATATGTATTAAATAACTGAAGCAGGCATGTTAAAACTTTAGCTTGAACCACTACATTTTGTTGAGTAGTAGGTCCATTTTAATAAACAGTTGCGGTGTTTATTTCTGTTTTGCTTAATATGTTTTACATTAAGCTTTTGTCTGCCTTTTACCCATGTTGGTGGCTAATTCACATTAGGAAATGTGAAAATTTCACCTTATCATGCATGACTTCTTCCATATTCTTTTCTGGGGGATATATACTAGGGAAAGATCTTGAAGTAATAACCTATTTTACTAACACAAATATGCAAATCAAAACTGAGCACCACAGAAATAGATTAATTTTATTATTTATCATCTAAGCATGTTCTCCTTACTGTTTCTCCAAGCTGTTTCTCCTTACAAAGCCTGGAAGGCAGACCTCAGACTTTCAAATCTGTGTTGTTTGGAATATGACTTTTGTATGGACATCACTCAAATGAAATCAAGTGGATTTTATACATTGAAACAAACCACAAAACCACTGCTGTGGGCAATTAAGTGGTTTGTACGAAATGGTAGCTTCTTATTTTTTTAAATCAGTGTTAGCTCTACAACTGGTTAATGTAAAGTACAGCTTACCACTGTGCAGCTGCAGAAGGGAAGCAGTGACTTCTGTGTCCCAGTGGTTTTTGTCTGCAGAGTGCTTTTAATCTACATATAATAAGATGGCAGTAAGATAAAGTGATTTTGATTTTTTTTTTTTTTTTGTTTACTTTTGCTTATTTATTGGTCCTGGTCAGACTTAATAATTATTAGCAGTGGAGGGGGTGAAAAAAAATTCTTTTTCTCTTTCTCCACTTTCTAGATTTTAGAGCTTTTCTAGTTAACCAGGGAAAGTTGAGTACCATCATTATATTAGGAATGTGCAGCTACCATTTTCTTTTTTTTTTTTTTTTTTAATGTTTAGTAACTTCTACCAATTTTAGTGCACATCATAAGCATACAGAGATGCATGTGCATTTCACCCGCACACTGAAACATGTAAATATAGTGATGGAAATATTAGTATCTACAGGGATAATTCTGTAAAATGAAAATATTTCAGTTAAAGAATCTTTATTCCCCCAGTATCTATATAGTCTTTGTAATCTAGGTGCATTACCTATGCCTCAGAAGAAAGAAGGAGTAGGGTTTTAAGAATGTGATTCACAAGACCTTTAAATATGCTTTTTAAAAATTTATATATTTAGTAGGTTATTGTGCACTGGGCAATTTCTACTGAGTAGCTTAAGTGTACAGTTTTACTTGGGGAAAGAGGAGAGAGGAGCAGCTCACCCATTGAATTTACAGACTCCTGTTTAGTTTGTGGATTCACTGAGTACTGAGAGAAGTATCATTTAGGCCAATGAGATGAGCAACACTCTTGCAGAGGTGGTGCTTATCAAGTGAATCTATTCACACATAACGCAGAATAGCAAGCTTCTGCACATTTTTTTTTAAAGACTTCACTAAAGAACAATTTGCCATATAAGAAATTTTTCTATACACGCTTTTAGTCCTTTATGAAACTTGAATGCATGTTTCCTACAAAGTTTCATCAAGTCCCGGGCTATATCTATTCTGAATAACGATCTTCTCAATCTCATTTCTCCTTTCTCTGCTGTACTAGTATGACCTATTTTAATATTTGTTGGAAGGAAAAGAAAAGATGGGGAAGTATCTTATTTCATAAGCTGAAAAGGCTGAGCACTACTCCACAAAGATGGAATATATATCTTTCAGTCGTTTTCATCTTTATCTCTTCAAAATGGATCACTACACAGATAGAAGTTCAGATAAACTACAGCGATGGCAAAACTTAAAAATATGATTCCGTTCCCGGATCCCAGGTCTGTGTTTCTGAAGTCGATGATTTGTGTATAAAACACTTAAACATTTCTGGAGGCTGTGACAAGAATGTTTAAATATACAACCTAGACAGAGTAGAAGACTCTGTCAAGACATTTAACCTGTCTGTGATGACAGACAGACATTTGAAAAAAGAATTCCATCCTTCCCTGAAGGACCATGGTCACCTTCCTCTCTCCCTTCTGGGCCTTTCATGATTCCTTCAGGCATAGTTACATAACAACTGCACCCCTTTTTTTTTATGTCTTCCCTCTGCATCTCAGAAAACATTTGTTTATGTACTTTGTGAAAATGTCTTTAATTGTTGTTTGTGTTAAATGTGGTGGATATCTCTAAATTTACTGAAAAAGAAGGTGTTCCAGAGACCATGAATACAATATGGACTTAGATCTGCTTTCATATTTGAGGAAGCTATTTTTTCCATGGTGGTAAATTAATGCACACAATGGTCAAGCTTCAGCATGTGTTGTGGAACATCCATTGGCAATGCCTGGAGTTACATTTGCAATTGTGTTCTGATGGGTTTGGCATCAGCAGTGGCATTGGGGTACCCAAAACAATTCCTATTGCCATTGCTGACATCATTAGGCAGGCTTGGAGCATAGACTTCCATGATTTCAGACCGGAAGGGAGGCCTGAATCAACAAGAAATATTCTGTGGCAGGGCCTCCTACTTCTGCCTGTGGACAAATTTAGATGTACAGGCGGTTAAAAGGACCAAAGTGGTGGAGCTGATGTAAATTAGGTGCTTCCAGGATTTAATAACACGAGGCATTTTCAAAATCTTGTCTTCAGCACTTGAGTAGAAGATCAACAACTCTTACCTGAGACTTATTTTGGATCTAGCTTATTATTTAATAGTTGATGCAACTATTCTCATTACACAAGCTTTAGATTTAAGTATGCTCTTAGTTGGGACCATCACATGATTTCACAATAAATGTTCAGCTAAGCATAGAGTGTATTTAGTACACTATGGTTCATGGAAAAATATAGCCCCCAGCATTAATTACTTATTATTAAATTGTTGTAATAATTGCTTTCTAACTATGAGTGTAAATGAGTGATAGTGATCACAGTACCTCTGTAGCTACTGTGTTATTTTGGGTTGAACTTGATTAGAAAAGCAGATCTGAATGTAAGAACAGTGCTTTTACAGGTTGCTCCCATATGCCTTGAGGGCTACCACTCAAGCAGAGTATTGAGGTTGGTGACACTGACAGTAGAACAAGTTTTAAATGGGACGAAAATGATGACATGTTAAGAGGTAGTTCCAGGAGTTGTATATTGTGGGTTTAGTGGAGAGAGAAAGATAAGCTGAAGAATAAGGCGATGCTGGCTTTCCTTTGTATGTCAACAACACTTTTATTGAAAAATGCACTCTGATAATTCCTCATTATGAATCTTAACTATCACCATTGACATTCTCTCTTTTCTGACCTTGTTTTCCTGACTCTGCAGGCCATCATCTCTTATAATCACTACTTTAGAAGGGTACTCTTGCCAATCAGTTCATATTGAAAAATGATAGATTAGTTTTCTGTATGGTTTCCTTAGGATCCACTCAGGCAGGTAAAACTTGTTTAAGTATTCTTAGCAGTTAGGAAAAAAAACAAAACAACAAAAATTAGCATCTCTGTAACTGGATCCCATCATTGATATGGATCAGGGTTTAGAGAACAAGTCCTGTGAGGAGAAGCTAAGGGAACTGGGACTTTTTAGCTTGGAGAAGAGGAAGCTGAGTGGAGACCTTATTTCTCTCTTCAACTACCTGAAAGGAGGTTGTAGTGAGGAGGATGTTGGCATCTTCTCCCAAGTAAATAGCAAAAGGACTAGAGGAAATGACCTGAAGTTGCACCAGGGGAGGTTTAGACTAGATATTAGGAAGAATTTCTATACTGAGAGAGTAGTCAGCCACTGGAATGGGCTGCCCAGGGAAGTGACGGAGTCACTATCCCTTCGGGTATTCAGAAACCATGTAGATGTGGTACTTTAGGACATGCTCTAGTGGGTATGGTAGGTTTTTTCTGGGATGACAGTTGTACTTGGTGATCTTAGAGGTCTTTTCCAACCATGACAATTTTGTGATTCTGTGATTTTTCAAATTATGTGGCAAATTCACCCTTCCCCACACCTATCATCTCCATATTTTGTTATGTTCTCTTACGTAGGCTCATAGACAACCTAGATTTTTCTTGTTCATTACTTAATACAGTTTGGTATTGTCTTTTTGAGAAATGGGTCTCCATCACAAATATTTAAAAAATAAACTTTCTAATTTTTTGTGTACCGTATTTCAGTCTATAAAAATTTAGGATGTTATGCATAGTAAAAACAACAACAAGAAAGCGAAGTTGTTTAGATTTAAATTGCTAAAATATTTAATTTAGCAGCAAAATTGTTTTTCAGGCTATAAGGTGTAACATATATATCATTGTATCCAAGAGGCTTTTCGGACAATTTAAAGTCAATTCAGGATGCAGTTGTACTACATGAGAAAAAAATTTGATCATCAGAAGTTAGACAATTACCACTTCTTTACAACTATTTTTTTTATCTTTCTTGTGTTTGTGCAAATTTTTAATATGTACAGAAACCACAATTGGCCATAGGTGTATGATACTGAATTGAAACTGAAATGCAACAGGAAGATATTTACTAGCTCCTGAAGTACTAAATACCTGAGTATCTGAAAGAACTTTATGCTATATGACAATGTTATGATGAAACAGAGAGACATGAACTTTTATTGAACCTGCTGGATAATGACACAGTAAATCAAATTAAAATGTTTAAGTACACATCCATGTGTCCATGTACTAATTCTATTAATGTCGATGGTAGTCTGTTTTACAGTTTCATTGAGATCATTCTTGAATTTCATACTAAGGAGAGTAGCTGTCACCTACAACAATGACTGAACAGTAACACCCTAGATTTTTCCTGCCATCTTAAAAATACAAAGCTTTTTTTAGTGTCAGAATCTATCAGTATGAACATCTATGGAGGTATCAGTCTCGTATTTCTTCTTCAAGCCATACAGAAGACCATTAATTATTTTATTTGCCTTTTTATGCATTTCTCTGCACTTCCATACTTGCTGATAGCTGTACTTAGTGGCATGATACACAAACTTCCCTGGAGCAGAGCCCTTTGAGCACGTGCATTATTGTGTTGCTCAGCTGGATGGAATCTGTTGCTCCAGGTCAGCCCGTCCAGGTAAGCAGCCACTTAAAAGAGACTGACTGACTTCTTCCCCGCATATAACAGGATCCTTAATTTCTACTGGCAGTATTGTCAGTACAAAGCAGAGAAAACTCCAACAAAAAAAAAAAAGAGTCTGAAGTTCAGGATGTTCAGGATGCTCTGCTACTCCTTACTTATTATTAGCTACACTAATTGAAGAATATTGCTTTAGTTTCTGCTATTTTTGTTTATTTGTGTTCTTGCATTAGTCAAAATAAAATGTGAAGGGGTTGGCAGTAGATGTTACAAGTCACCAACTGAAAAACAGACTATGCAATTATTGTTGGTAGTTTGGAGATTTCTTTTAGAAATTACTTTACTGTACAGAGCATGATTTACATAAGAGAGTAGCTATTAGGTGTGTTCTTTGTTAGGCTGATCTTATGCAGTCCTGGCACATATAAACTGAGTCACTGTTTTGTGGAGATTCACATTGGTTCTACTCATCTGCTGTAAAAAAAAGAAATGTAGCTGTACTGCTGGTAGGTTCCAGTTTATTCGGTGCAGTCTTCAGATAATGTTTCAGAGTTAAAGTTTTGCCATGTTTTTTTGTTGATGCATTTTTATTGTGTTCAGCTAGCTTTTCAATTCAAATGAGATAAATACTTATTTCTTACCTCCTGCTCAGTGGGAGGGCAGAAACAAAGTGAAATGTTAGCCAAACCACAGAAATTAAGAATATGTTTTCTATTGCATTTTATCAACAAAGAAATCCGTCTATCTAAAATGAATTATCTTATTTTTATGCTTACATGTCTCCTGTAGAGGCATGAAATAATGGTTATAATGATGATGCTCTCTCTCTTATTATATCTTGATTATCCTATTGCTACTTAGTAATGCCATGGATAATATTTTTGAATGAGTCATAATTAAATCTATTTCATTTTCCATGTGGTAATCTATAACAAGAAAGCTAGTAATATTGCAAGAACAGGTTGAAACCTGACTACATGACTTTTTGTAAAGTATCATTGGAATAGTAGGGAGATGGCAGAGCTGAAGTGCTGTGCTGTTTGCTCATTGCCAAGACTGGAGAAAAAAAGCCTCTCCATAGTCTCAGTATTTCTTAAACAACATAGTTGCTCTGAGAATGGTGGATATTGAATTGTGGATATTCTGGAATCCCTGCATCTTCCTCCATGCCATAAAGAAACATGGCATAATTTTCTTAAGAAGCCAAACATCAAAAACTGGTAGGAAATTTATTAGAAAACGTATGCTCTAACAATTGCACTAAATTAAGAGAAAATGGAAAAACTCCAAGAAGTTTATGCTTCATACTTTGTTGTCTCCTAACAAAATAGTATTTTAAAATGAGTAAACACCATAAAAGTGTATTTTCAGCTTCCAGTGTCTCTCGAAGATGAGCACAAATTAATCATTGCTATAAACATGCAGGCTTCTGAATCCTTCACTGAATTTTACCCAGGGCAAATAAGTGCTGTCAAAGTATTTTCATGCTTCCATAGCTGTGCTGCTAAACAGAACTCGTCTACAATATTAGCCAATGCAAATCAAAATTGTCAATATTCTCTAAGCAGAAGAAGATATTGTCTCCATATCTGAATTAATCCATGTGTGAGGAGGTGTTGCAAAAGGCATTTGATTTTCTGACTTGAACTTCTGTTTTCTTTCAGCAGAACTATTATTTTGCCAATATATACAATGATTTAAAAATTCAGAATTACTAATTTCTTTTCATATATATGGCTTTTAAATTTGCATTTATAAGTTATATAATTTGTGAACACTTTTATTTTCATTAAGTCATTGTTTCATCTTGATCCTGCAGTCCTTACAGAAGGAAAACTCATTCAAATAAGGGCTGCAGAGCCCTATGTCCTTTATAACAATTTTATTCCGTGAAAAGAATTTCTTGCACAAATTAAAAACTCTGAACTATGGCTAAGAAATCCTGAATTCCTCCAGTGAATCTTCCACTGAATATTGCAAGACTTAAAACAAATCATTAGACCTGCATTCCCACATATCTTTCCATTCTTTGACTGTTTTGTGTATGTAGGCAATATTAGCCAGTGACTTGTTTTCTCACTTGATCTCAGTCAAGAGCACTGGAAAAATATTGTAATTTAAAAATATAATAAATCAAATCTACAGGAGGCTTATTTCATAAATTACTTTTGTGTATTTTTATGAGTGTCAAACAAATGAGACTTGCAGTCTACTAGGAGAAATCTCCATCAGAACAAGAGACCTTTGCCTGTCAGCTAATTATCTTTGATTTCTGTTTTGGTTTTTTTTTTTCATTTATTTTTTACTGCTTAAGAACAAAAGGTTTTTATCCACTCACTCCCACCTGCAATTAAACAGAGATTGAGAAAAAGTTGCTTAGCACTGCATTTAAACATCCTTCCAGCAGCGCATATCCTTTAAGACCTGTGTTTACTGACAACACAGTAAGCAAATGCTGTGAAGGTTAAGCAGTGAAGTTAAACAAAAAGTAATCCTCCTACAAGTTCTTCCAAGGTCACTGCTGGAAGATTACCATGGAGGGAGAATGGGAGTCTGACATTCAGCGAGTAAGTGTTCTCTTGTTCAAACAAACTGAAAGACACACAGAAAACATACTTTTTTTTGGTTGTTTTGGGTTTTTTTTTTTGCCTGTCTTCACAAGCATAACCATGCAATTGGCATTTTGCATGTGGTAGTTACTTCTTCCCAACAAACAATGCTTATGATTTGTTTTCTCTATGGAGAAAAACTACTGATTGAGGTGTCTGAAGGCATACTTCTCATGTTAATCAGAGGGGGGAAAATAGCACTCTTTTACATGTATTTATGATTTTGAATTACAGATCATAAGTTTCATAAGGCAGATGACCCGTGCAACATTCTTTCTTTCATTCCCCAACTGTTTCAGCAGAACAAAGCACTAATTAACCAGCAATGTCATGGTATGAAGGTTCAGTTACAGGACCTTGTATTCTAGTACAATAGGACAGTGTATTTTGGAGAAAATTAGCATCTTGTGCTTGGAGTTTGGCATTAACATGTTTAAATACTTATATCTGAATTGCCTAAATAAAAATAAATGACTCTGTGTAAAAGGCAGAATAAGAATAATTATAAAGGAATAAAAGTATCGTCTTGTTATCTATTTCATTACTATCATTTGTGGTGACTATTTGAAGGAAAGTACCTGCTACCTTGAGAACACTTAAATAAAGTGCCTATGTAAAAAAAACTTATAAGTATACTTATTCCTTATTAGTGCACTTAGTTCAAAGGACTGCATTGCAAAACAATAGGACTTTCAGGTGAACTTATTCATTATAGCAAAAATCAGAGAGACAATTATTTTTTCTGTTTCTAGGAAATCAAAAACTGATGGTGTTAACCAAGGAAGAGGAAATTATTTCAACAACTAGGGAAATTGTAGCACTCTGCCACTGAATCCATCTGAATCAATCCAGATGCATCACGGAAAGTTTTCCATTTTTAAGTCAGCTGTAGCAACATATGAAACTCATTAACATAGAGGAAGGGAAAAAGGATTGAATACCTAACAGCTATTTTTCACTACAGACATTTTTTCTTACAAATTACTATTTACAAAGCTTCAACTGGTACATTTTGAATCTCTTTTTCTAGCACTAATTACTTGCATCTTTAATTCCTCTTCAGGTCAACCTTGTACTTACATGTGAAAATAAGAACCCTCTTTTAAAAGGGTAGCTTTCAGATGTTTGCATTTATTTAATTTTTTTTTTTATTATTTTTTATTTTTTTTTTACAGAACAGTTTTAGTATTAACTTTGTGATGAATATCTACTTAAGTGGTAATTAAGATACCATGGAAGTGGTAAGGAAGTATCTTCATTTTCACATCTATTAGAATTAATTTGCTGTATCTCTAATACTGCTGAATCTCACTTTGGCGTAGATGTTTATCTTTCTTTAAGCAAAGCCCACACAGCTGAACCGTGAGCAAGGAGGATATAGAAAATAAATTCATCATCCTTTTTGTTTTTTTTTTAAATTAAAATTATCTTGTCCTTGATTCAAACAATTACCATAGCATTATTCAATAAACCTTTCCTCACTGGCAGTATTATTACATTTAACAGGGTTTTCAGCTAGATGACACATTTTTCTGTAATACTATTTTGTATCATCACCATATCATCTCATGCAAGAGTGGGTAATGGAAATTAATATTGTAGAGATACCCAGTGACACTAATTGGAATAGCATGATTCACTATTATTGAGGAAAGAGGATTGCCTAAAGTTTGTTTAGAGAACTTGCAGGAGAAACAAATACAATGCCTATTGTATGCATTTGTCTGAGCTACTAATAATTTACTTGGTTTTGCAGAACATCATTAAAATACCTAAGAATACGGTGCATAAAATTATGTTTTTTATAGAATTTTAGAGAAACAAAGAGAGCCAAAGGAGTAATGAGGAAAGCTTAAAAATGGAGGCGTAGGAAGATGAGTGGATCACTACATGAGTGGAAAAAAAATCCACATCAACTTGACTGACACTCACTTAAAAGTAACTTTCTTCATTAAAATTGCTGTCCCGAAAATGCTTGCCAATTTACAGAAGATTTACTAGTTATATTTAAATTTATCTTTTCCATTGATCATAGTCAAGATTTAAACAATCTTCCCTAGGTACAGCTAAAAAGATCATCTAGTAAGATAGTAGATAGACCATTCAATTTGCTACTCATTTTATCATCAGCTAAATCATGCCTACAGATAATTCAGATAGTTTGTAGTTCGTGTGAAGTAAACATATCTCCAGCTAGTGATATCCATATGGCCATGTAAGTGGTCTTCTGGGACTTAAAATGGAACTTAAGGTAATCTGCCCCTTTTAAATATGTGTACTTACTTTGTATTTACATTTAGTTCCATGCTGTTAATAGTGTCTTTTATTCTTTTCATTTCTTTACAGAACAAAAAGCTATTATACATTTGTTACAAGGCAGATGCTGGGAATACAGGACTACTTCTGTGTGTAATGGCATATAGTGTTATTGTATGAGGTGTAAGTGAAATAGCTCCAGGCTTTTTTACCCAGAGGTACAGGAGGTATTTCAGTTCTCATTGAGATTACAGTACAGGGGTAGGTTTTTTAATTTGGTCTCTTTCTGTACATCTATGGAAGAAAGGCTGTAGGCTGGGTCTAAGAATCCCAGAGACTCACAGGAGTTATGAAATTATGACAGTTTCCGAGTTCTGAGTCACATCAGGTTTGTGGTTTGTTCTTTGTTGGTTTTTGGTTGGTTGGTTGGTTGGTTGTTGGTTTGTTTGTATGGTTGGTTGTTGTTTTGGGTTTTATTGCTTCCAATTTTGTTTACTTTTAATGACTTTGTTTTTCCACCATCATTTTACTGCAGTAACTGATCTTTGTAAAAGCTAAGCTTTTATTTTGATCTGCATTTTTGCTTGAACTGAAGAAGATGAGATGTTGTGCATGTATCCACTCCAGTGCACAGCCCCTAGGAAGCTTGCATCAAAGTAAAGATACTGGAACTCGGAGTAAATCAAAAAATCAGAAGACCAGATTAAACTCTTGTGACTGCTGAGCCTCAGGGAGCCAGGTCACAAAGAGGCAGAGCTGCTCTAATTGAAGTAATGGTGTTACATACTGTAACCATAGACCAATGGGACTGTAAAAAGGGCTGTCCTTTGCAAATGCCCCCTGCAATGCAATTGTGAAGAAGTAAGATGTAGACTTTCTTTTTGATATGATTGCATGAATATATGTACAGTGGGATTGGCATTGATCAAATTTAGCTCATACAATGATTGATAGTTCATACATTTTTAAGTTTTTATGTGTGAAACAGCTGCTGCTTTCTAGACGGTAAGCAAGGGCTAGGTGCATGGTGATTGTATGCATTTCTGCTAGGAGCTGGAAACATCTGCTTTGTGTCTCTTGCAATGAGAGTGCCATGATCCGATCTTGCAGTGTCAGTTCTCAGATTCACACTTAATAGAGCTAGAAGGATGATAGACATGGAAAAAAATCACGTGTGCATTATCATTTTAACTTACTGATTTCCTGTCGATGAACTCACAGCTCATGGATTTGGAACTGCTTTTAGAATGAGTTCACATGTTTATCAGAGTTGACAAAGTGACAGGGGAATAAAAAATAATTCTCTGCTGTTGTCTTGATTGCTTTCCTCTCACTTGCATTGAGATAATGGGATCAATGTTGAAATGAGAATCTGAGAATTCAAACAAATCAGCAAATCATTGAAACAATGGAAACCAGTGCTTTCAATAAAGTATTTTTAAGAAATAATTAGCAACCTAATGTACTTCTTATACCATTTATTTTTACTATTATTTATGCTTGGTAATTCTGCAGAAAAATATGCTTCTAACATGCTAACCTACCAAGAATATCTTACTGAATGACTAGCTATTACTTGTGGCAAATATTTTTGAGTGTTAAATGAATATTGTAAGTTCATCTTATCACCACATGCTCAGTGTCTGGGATGGGCAGATTCACTTCTTATAACTGAAAATCCTGAAATCTTTTCTCTTCTGGGCCTACATTTTACAATTCAGCACAACCATTTCATAACTTAGTTTAATGACCAGGTATAGAAATCTTCTGGATGCTACCGACAGAGCCTTAGAAAAACACATTTAAAAACACCATGAAGTTACCTGTGTTCATTGATTGATTTTTTTTCTTCTGAAAAGAAAACAACTAGGTGGAAAAAGAAAATACTTTTAAGTCTGCTTAAAGATGCCACAGTTTAGTATGAAACAAGCCTTCACTGACCCAGCCCCGTGCCCCACTGTGGGATAGGAAGGAGGAAATCCACCTAAAGATTCATTAATCGAGACAAGGACAGGAAATTTTGCATTCCCCAGTTATGGTAACAGGGAAAACCACACAAACTCAACTTGGGGAGAAAAAAAAATAAAATTAAACAGAAAACACATCCAGATCTATATGCCTTCCCTCTACCCCTCCCTTCTTCCTGGCTTCAAACTCCTTCACTTGTCCCTCCTCCTCAGCAGCCCAGGGGGATGAGGAGTGGGGGTTTTGGGTCAATTCACCACATGTTGTTTCTGCTACTCTTTCCTCCTCAGGGGGAGGACTCCTCACATTCTTCCCCTGCTCCAAGGCGGGGTCCCTCCCATGGCAGAGAGTCCTTCAGGAACCCCTCCGCCATGAGTCCCTCCCACAGGTGCAGTCCCTCAGGCACAGACTGCTCCAGCCTGGGCTGCACATGGGTTCATGGCCTGTTTTGGGAACAGTCACCTCCTCTGACACCTCCTTGGATCTCCAAGGATGCAGATCCACATCTGCCTCACCATGGACCTTCACAGTGTGCTCCACTGTGCTCCTCTATAGGCTGCAGGGGCACAGCTGCCATCTCGCCATGGGCCGGGGGGAAATCTCCACTCAGTCACATCCTCTCCCTCACTGACCTTCCTCACTGACCTTGGTATCTCTGCTCCTGCATTGCTCTCACTTCCTCCTCTCCTATGTTCTACAGGACTTTTTTTCTCTTTTGTTTTCCCTTTTCTGCATATGTTACTCACAGATGCACATCCAGTTTCCCATATCTGCTCAGCCTTGGCCAGAAGTGGGGCCAGAATTGAAATTGAGGGAGTTTCCAGCAACTTCTCTCAGGTGCCACCCCTTACTGATCATAAGAAAGACCTTCTAATGATTGTGTAGTTTTACTTGAGCATTAGTATTTTAACTCCAGTAAAGTAAAACCAGAATACACTGTACTGTTTTCATTTTACACTTTAGGTGAATCAAGCTTTTCTTACAACGTTAAAGAAGTCTTCTCCACTCCTGAGATTAGTTATGAGTTATGAGAAAATCCTAGCATCTACACTCAGCTATCTAAAACTGTAAGAATTATCCTCTGGAAATGCCCCACTGGATTCAGGATGAATCTGAGGCAGTAATGAATAGCAGATATGAGGCTTTCAGATGGGTAAATCTAAGGAAGATGCATCTCAATTTCTTTTTTTTTTTTCTCACAGAAAAGGTCCAAGCAATATTTTATAAACAAACACATTTTCCTCTGCTTTATTATATACTAATAGCTCACAAACATCAAATTTAACATGGTTAGCTGATGAGGGGCAAAATCAAACAACAAAACCACCCCAAATAAAACAACACAAAAAACCAAACAATGACAACAAAAACAAACAAACAAAAAAACCCCCAACAAAACCAGCAAAACAAACAGACGTGAAAAAACACATCAGCCAAAAGTTGCCTCTGCATTGAACTCAATGGTGTCCGTGTATCAGACACACCTATCAGATAAGGTCCCAAAAGAGTCTCAGGTGCATGTCTATTTCTGACTTTTAAATGGGGTTCAGGTGTGAAATAGATGCTGAAATGCTTGTATTAAGTAAAGTAGCCTCTGGGGTAGGCCCTGGGTCTGAGTAATAGCAGAACTAAAGGCAGCTATAAGCTTTCCTGGTGAGACTTTTCAGTACCTTGACAGTAATCACATCTCTATGTTCTTCCTGCTAAAGATACACTCAATTTCTGCTTGAGTTTGTGGTTTATTTGTTTGGTTTGTCTTTGCCTAAACTTTTCCATTTTAGATACATGAATTTTAGGACTTCATTACAAAGATAACACAGTTTGGGTCTACAGTGAGAGAGGCTCAAAAAGAAATCATTTATATTTTACTGTAATCTATCTGTCCTAGCTGCTTGAAAGGAATAGAAAACTCCGCATAAGAACTTCAGGTACTTTCTCTGACTGACATAACTGAATGATACTTACATGAGGGCTTGAGTTTTTGCAGAGAAATATAAAGGCAAAAAAATCATTAATTCATTACCTTTCAAAAACAAAAAAGGCATTATTTATTAAATTTTTGGGAGGAGTGGAAGCCATTTTTTTTGCGAACTATTTTACAATTTATGCTGTTATTCTGCAAAATAAATGCTCTTGTTTGTATTTGTAAGATAGAAGTTTTGGAAAAGACTAAAGAGTGATAAACTATGCATAATTACTTTTGCACTGATCTTGTCTGCTGGTGATAGTAATGTGTTTCTACAAGCTTATATTTGAAACAAAGGGTCAGCCTTCAGAAGGTCTGAAAAAGAAAAACTGTAATATAGAAGTGTATTAGCATACAGAAGTGAAATAGAATGATTTATATACACAAATATATATATATAAGCATCCATGAATGTGTTTAAAAACTGTGTAGGCATAGTGCTTAGGGACATTGTTTAGCAGTGGAGTCTTATAGCTAGGTTAGTAGTGTTAGGTTAAAGGCTGGATTGAGTGATCTTACAGGTTTTTTCTCACCTGAAAAATTCATGATTGTGTGATTCAATGATTTAATACTATGTTACTAAGAGCAAAAGAGTACAAAAAAACTGCAGCATTCTGGAGATGCCACTCATTAAAGAGAAAGAAGGGAAGGGATAAGTAATGAAACTGTAACTGGCTAGGATAGAATTAATTTTCTTTATAGCAGCTCGTGTGGCAACGTGTTTTAGATTTGTGATCAAAACCATACTGAACAGACACTAATGTTCTAGCTTTTCTAGTTTCAATACCTTCTCTGTTTCTTACTGTGACTTCCTACTGTAAAGACTGGAGGTTGCACATTAGGTTGAGAGCTGATACAACCATGCAGATAACCCCTCATTTATTTTTTATTACTCAGATCTAGACACACAAGCTATCTTGCTTTTATTCTTCCTTCCCTCTTCTCTGTGGGTGAGACAGAGAGGAAGTGAGCTAACATTTGTGGGGCGCTTAGCTCCACGCCAGGGTTTATCAACAAGAGAAGGGATAAAGTAAAGGAAAGGGGAAAAATCATACTGATTTCTAACACTCATTATGCTAGTATTTGTAGCAGATTAATTAAACTATAAGTCAAAAAAAGGGTAGTGAATTACACTGGTTCTTAGCAAGTACTTTAAGATTCAATGTCAATGGAGAAAAAAGATCTGATTTTCAGAAAGAATAGCTTTGTACTATGAGTTACACAAAACCGTATTAGTCTAAAAACTGTAACTGTTCCATGAACAATTCAATCATGAAACTGGTCTTACAATTCTTACTATATTCAGACTCTTTTGACTGAATCAAAAGTAGCATGAAAAATCATTTATTACTTTTGAAATTAGTGAGCTTCATTGCTATCATGTAGTTGCTCTTAGAAAAGCAGATCATATTCCTATTTCAGTGTCTACTGTCCCTTTTCACACAAACTAAAACTATAAGGTTTCACTGAGAGGAACAGATGTTCTTGGAGTTTATTCCTAGCACATTTCTTTCTGAGCTGCATTAAGGAGATTGTCTTCATAGTTTATTTTCTTTATATTAGTCTTCTGTCCTATGACAGGAAGCTGAATAGATGGTACAAACTGAAAATAGGCTTTTACAATAGACTAAACAGCAACAAGAAGTGTGGCCAGGGAGAGTCTGCAAGACAAGATTTTAAAAGTATTTTTCTTTAAACAGTGTTACCTACTGCACTTCTAGATTAAACCTGTTATGTTATTTGCAATGGACAACTACTTTAAAACAAAAATCACATATGAACTGATCCTTTCTGATATATTCTGCCTCCACTAATAGCCATTGTCTACCTAATAACCTAGTCTATCTAATGGCTGCTTCCTTAAATAACTCTACCTTTTTTTTCATAAATGTATTTCCATCCATTTATTTCCCTTTGGCTACTAGTATGGTTCCATTTCTTCCTCAAGTCTTGGTCAAGTTCATTTTTCTTCAGTCTCATTTGTGCCTCTTTAACCAATCTCTTTGAAGTGCCCTTATCTGAACTAAATACGAATTTGTCTACATTGCTGAAAGCCAGCGTATATATGTCTTCATTTTTAATTTAACTTTAAAGTTTTTAAAGTGTCTGCATAACTTTTCTCTCATCCCAGGGACAGACCTGATAGGATTTTTTCTTACAGTATTACTTCTGCTAGATGTAGAAAACAACAAAAGCCTTCATGTCTTCCTCTACCTTCAGAAGCAAGAGACTACTTCATTAGAGCAAGCTATACTCACAGGAAGCAGAACCGTATTTGCTGGAAAGGAAAACTGGATGTCCTCCATCTGCCCCATACTTAAGGGAGGTCCAGTTAGAAAGTTTCTTATGAACATGTTCAGTTGCATTTGGAATGTCTAGATGTCCCTTTGGAAACCCCACAGTCCCTCTGGGTAATATCTTCCAGTGTTTGCCAATTCTCATGGTAAAAAAAGGCACATGTCCATTCCAAATCACCCATTCTCCAATTTGTTAGTGACAGGGACAGTGGGATATAGTGCACCTTCAGCAAGTTTGCTGGTTACTTCAAGCTTTATTCTGTGGTTGACATGCTGGAGGGAAAGGAAGCCACCCAGAGGGACCTTGACAGGCTTGAGAGGTGGGTTCATGCCAGTCTCATGAAGTTCAACAAGGTCAAGTGCAAGACCCTACAATCACAATACAGTCTGGGCAGAGAATGGATTGAGAGCAGCGCTGAGGAAAAGGATTTGGGAGTGTTAGTTAATGAGAAACTTAACATGAGCTTAAAATGTTTGCTTGCAGCCCAGAAAGCCAACCATATCCTGGATTGCATCAAAGGAAGCATGGGCACCAGGTTGAGGGGGATGTTTCTCCCTCAGTACTCCTATGAAGACAGGCTGAAAAAGTTGGGGTTGAGCTTACAGCAAAGAAGGCTTCAGGGAGACCTTATTGTGGCTTTGCAGTACCTGAAGGAGGCCTACAGGAAAGTTGGAGAGGCACTTTTTACAATGGTGTGTACGGATAGGATGACAGGCAATGGTTTTAAGGTGAAAGAGTAGATTTAGATTTAATACTAGGCAGAAATTCTTTTGTGCGACGGTGGTAAGACAGTGGAAGAGGGTTCCTGGGGAAATTGTGGATGCCCTCTTCCTGGAAGTGTTCAAGGTGAGGTTGGTTGGGTCTTTGAGCAACCTTGTCTAGTGGGAAGTGCCACTGCCCATGCAGAAGGGTTGTAACTAGTTGATCTTTAAGGTCCCTTCCAACTCAAACCATTCTATAGTTTGTGTCCATTACATCCAGACAAGTCACCATGTACCTTCAAGAAGACTGGCTCCATCTTCTCTGTGCCCTTCCACAAGCTATCTTAAGACAACAATGAGATCTCTGAACCCTGTACTTCTGTGTCTGGAAAGACCTCACAGCCTCTCCCTGCACAACATGTCCTTCATCCCTCTCACCAGCTTTATGACCTTTGCTGGACCTGCTCAGTGTACCACTGTCTTTCTTGTGCTGGGGAGCCCAAAGCCAGACACAGTACTCCAGATGTAGTCTCACATCTGCCAACCAGAAATGGTTTACTTTCCTGGATGTTCTGACTGTACTTCTGCTAATGCATCCCAGGTTGCCCTTGTCTGTCTTTGCTGCAAGAGTGAGCTGCTGACAGGTTCACTTTGTCCTTCAGAACCTTCAGAGACTTTTCTTTCAAGGTTCTTTATATCCAGCCAGCATCCACCCCGTAATACTGCATGAGGTTTTTCCTTCCAGATGCAGGACTGTACACTTTGTTGAACTGCATGGTGTTGCTGTCAGCTCATTCCTCACACTTCTTCGGGTCCTTCTGAATAGTAGTCCTGGCCTCGAGCATATTATTGGTGATTCCCAATTTTGTGTCATTTCAGTAAATATGCTGACAGTGCTCTTTCCCATCCTCAGGCAGTAATGTAACTGAACAATATTTTCCCCAATAATATTGCTAGTTGACTTTTTTTACTGCTTGTTACCAACAGTCCAGCCAATTTTTCTCCCCTGTTATTTTCCTCTTATCCAGTCCACAGCTCATGAATTTGACTACAAGAATGCAACCAGAGATTGTGACAGATGCCTTGTTAAAGATATGGTGTGCCACATTCACTATTCTCCTCTCACTCATGCAGCCAGGTCTCTCGATCAAATGAAGTAGTCAGGTTGGTCAAGCACAATTTGTTCTTAGGGGGAACTTTGTGATTAGTATGTTTCCTCTCATGTAGCAAATGGTTGGTGTGAGTCTGGCTTTGTTGTAGGCTACCTTGTAGACAGGAGTGTTCTTCTGTGCAAAGAGCAGAGAGCAAAAGAGGCCTTTGGTTTCAGATACTTTCTGTGTGAACGTCATGACATCAAAGGATCACTTGTCAAGTTTCAGTCTGTTAAGTATGATGCAGATCATGATGGAAGCTTACATTTGTTTGAGTCTCTTGTCCCCATACAAGGATCTTCAGTAGAGACTAGCCAAACCTATTGAAGACTGGTGCTCCTGCTCTATAACACCACTCTTCTACTTTGCCTTTTTTACCCCCAGTTGCACATCTTGTCAAATTCACCTCACCTAACTTTACATTGCTACCTATATTGCCTCTTCAGTTACCAAAAAGAATCAAGCTTATCTGGGATATGGTTTGACTAATTTTAGCTAATTACAGCCACCTGGTAGTTTATTACTAATTCCTAATTACAGCTACCTGGTAGTGAAATCATGTCATACTCTAAAAAATACTGGTTCTTTTTTCTGAGTAGAAGTAACTCTGTCTTAGAAGTAGATTTAGTCAGATAAATCTCACATATAAACATTTCTTTCGATTTTTCCCAGGATATTTCTATTACAATTCAGTTTTTATTAAATGGAAATGAGAAAGTATAAATCTAGATTTTCCTCACTTCTAAGATATTCCAACTGAGAGGTCTTTGAGTATTTTGTATAACTTATGGTATATTGTGTCTCACACTAACAAATACATGATTTAGTTTCCTTCTGATGCTATTTGCTGTGTTCTATTTGTAACATCTGAACAATCTGTTTCCCTTTGCTGCTGCTAGTCATTGTTTAGGTATTTTGGAAACATGTCAGTTTTTTATAGGATTCAATCTTGCCTGAGTCAAAAATAATAGTTTTGCTATTGCCTTTGATAAATGCAGAATCAGGTCTTCAGTCTTCTTACTCTAATGTGATTCTAATTATTTTGCACTTTTGTCCTTATGTGCTTTCCCTTGCAACATTAAACTTAATTTGTTAATTAACAAACATTTGCAAATTAAGAGGCAAATCTGGAACTCATTTTATTTCCTTTGCTCCTTGCTCTGTGTCCTCCCTCTTAAACAAACAGAGCGAAAAGTATATGACTATATTTTTTCTGAACTTTGTGTCTTTTATTAGAATCTGGTGCACAGTGGTCCCCCTTATAGTCTTCTCAGTTTACCTTGGACAAATTGCTTTATTCTTGCTTTGGCATGATTCAGAAAGTTACTTAGGGTTACAAATATCT
Source organism: Florisuga fusca (assembly GCA_038090715.1). Classification (NCBI taxonomy): domain Eukaryota; kingdom Metazoa; phylum Chordata; class Aves; order Apodiformes; family Trochilidae; genus Florisuga; species Florisuga fusca. Next base: position 44,106,052 of record JAAWXA010000003.1, read on the forward strand.
GCATTTGTGTTGGGAATTATACTGGATTTAATGGTGAAGGTGAGAACTGTCTGTAATTACTATTTAGTAGTAGGGGCTGTTTTCAGAATGATCTATGACAACTATAAAATTGTTTATGTAGTACTGTAAACACAGGAATCGCTGCTTACCTAATGCAAAAATGGCACATCTGAAAAAAAAAATTTTTGAATAATGAAACTGACTTAAATGCAGAATTCCATCCTTCACATGTAGTTATTGAAATACTGCTGAGCACCACATTTCCACTAAGGGATGGGCTAGTGTCACTCTGAGATTAGCTACAAAGAATATCTTTTGAAAGATTATTCGAAGTCATATATTGAAAGCAAATGAAACAAACTGTTTTCTTCAAGAAATCAGAATCTCTTTGTAGGTTTTCTCCATGTCTGCTCTGTTCATTGTGTTCTTGATACTGCCAACAAGGACATCAGCTGTAATGCAGATATCTGTCCAACAGGAAGTGAACTGAGACCATGGGATCATTTTTCATCAGGAGTTGAATAGCCATCAGTCAGTAATGATGTTTCGTTTGGACATATTAATGAACTGGATCACATACAAACTAATGGTCTGCCAGAAGTTGAAAAGTCATAGGTCTTTTATCAGTCTTTATAACTGTCAGTTTTCTGAAAGGTTTTATTTGGTTTCATTTTTCTTCTGTTTATTGTCTCAATATTTATTTATAATATTCATTGTAACCATATTCTAAGCCTTGTCCTAAAGCTTTATTTTTCATATTATTATTTTTTAAACTCCATTTACATATTACCAGGCACGTTTAGGTCCTAATTTTGACTGGATCTCTTGGGCATTGAACTAATTATAAATAATGACTTCATCTCCAGGCAAAATTATACCTAAAAAATGGAAGTAGAAATGATCGCTTCTCTTCACAATCATAAAATTATTCTTTAACTGCTCGCAGCCTCTGGATGTACAGTTGTGGAGGTTCAGATCTCAGATCACATTTGGAAGATTTCCACATTTGGATTCTTATCTTTGCAGCAGGAATTCATAAAAGCTCCGAAAATCCTTACTCTAAGTGCAGTGCTGAAAAGCAGAATTTAGCCAAGGATTTTGGGCTGTTTCTTCCAAGAAAAGAGCACTGAGGGTCTGGCAGCCCTGCAGCCACAAGCCTGGGACTTGAGGAATCCTGTTGGGGGACCTTATACCTGCTGGCATCTGCTCACAGCCCTGCAGCTCAGACTTCTGACCATCACATGGTATTTCTCTCCTGACTAAAGAGGATGTTCATAGTGTGCATTCACTGATCATTTATACTCCATGAACTAGCATGATGTTCACATTTCCAGTAGTACTTTTAGAAAACCAACTTCTCACTATATTCTGGCCTTCTCAATTACTTCTGGCATGAATTTTGGTAGTCTTGAACTTATCAAAAAACTTGACAATTTTTTTTTTTTTTTTTTTTTTTTTTTTTTGTCCTTTCATGGCAACTATTACTAGAAGGGAAATTTGCATTAACATTTCTTTTTGTTAATTAACATTTCCTGCTACTGACTACATGCCTTACTGAGAGGAACATAGTTTCAAAGATGAGTCTCTGATTTTGGGTATGTACAGCTGTAGCTGTTCATGTAATAAAAATATTTATGTCTGATGTGTACACAAGGCTTATCATTTGAAAGTTCAAGTCTAAGTCAAAGTCAGCCAAATTTGTCATCCTAGGATATTATCAAATCTCATAGAATCATAAAACGGTTTGGGTTGGAAGGGACCTCAAAGATCATCTAGTTTCAACCCCACTGTATGAGCAGGGACACCTTCCACTAGACCAGGTTGCTCACAGCCCCATACAGTCTGGCCTTGAACACTTCCAGGTGTGAGGCATCCACAACAATGTTAGGCACACTATTACAGTGTCTTGCCACTTTCATAACTAATTTCTTCCTAGTCCACAGTTCTTCCTAATCTACGTTCCGTCTCTCTGACCAGCCTTATCTCATGTCATTCTCATCTGTAAAATAAACTTGGTTAGTCCCTTTTTCGTCCCATTTCTCTCATTCCTATGTCAATCTAGAGCTTCCAGGAATAGTTACTCTAAATATATTACCATTCTTTGAATGAAGATGTGATATGGTAAATGTAGACATGTTTAGTAATTTTCAGTTGCCTTCTTTTCAAGTTTAATTCATATTCTAAATATGCATCAACCAGCTCTTGAGTTTGCCACTAAAATAAGGATTAAATATTCCTTTGGAATGTTTACCATACGCTGACTATTACTATTCCAGGGGAACCAGATAGACTGTGGAATAAAAATCCCATATTGGAATTTCCCTAGGACATTTTCTTTAAATAAATAAGCAGAAACAATCAGATAAAATATTTTATTATTTTTAAATATTTATTATTATTTATTAAACAATTAAAAGGTTTACAAGGATGAGCTGGAAAATGTGTTTGTCTTTGCTTCTGGAATTACCCATCCTCATGTTTAAACCTACTGTTTCTGAAGATGTATGATTTTATTCTACCACAAAAATCCAAAATATCTGCAGCAGTTTGAGTTTCCCCACTTACACCTGAAACACTGACTAAAATTCTCAGTGTTATTCAGCAGGTGCATCTTCAGTTCATCTTATTGCATTCCTTTTATAAATATCCTCTAATTCACAGTTCTTAACTGAAAAACAGAAGAAAACCAAACAAAACAAACAAGCAAACATACAAACAAACCCACAAAAAAATTCCACAAAAACCCCAACGCCAAAGCCCAGAGAGCATTGCAATGTTTTTTCTTGTGGAAGCTTTCCAAGAGTTAAAACTGTCTTTTCTGTATGCCTCTGAGCTACAGTAAGTAAAAGTCAGTCCTGCTAAGATATAATTAGAAGTGTAGGATAATTCTAATGCTGTTTTACAACTGATGAAATCTGCTTTAGCTCTGTCTACCACCTGATTACCATGGAAACCATTGCTAGGCCAACAGAGTAATTCTGATCAAAAGGAATTGTTATTAAACTTCCCAAACAAAGGTGGGTGGAGGTTTGGACAGCTTATGTTAAAGTTTCTGGTAAAGAATGAAAGGTTCAGTAAAGGTAAATATTAATTCTTACTGTGCTAGAGAGCAAGAGTATTTTGTTATGAGACAAGTATTACCGACTGTTCAAAAATCAGATATTAGCAGACTGCAATGTCAGTTGTATACCATCAAGGAATTTGAAGTAAATAAAGGTAGTTTACTGTGTGGTAGATAGCTACAAGAAAATCTGACATTGGAAAATTATCTGTTTTAAGGATATTCAAATGTTAGTTTAAAACCTAGTATTGAAAGGAAAAAGTATTAAGAATGTTGTACAAAGGCTAGAATTTAAACAGGTAAAGAGCAATTATTCTGCCATATGCTCAGTTAGAAAAAATACTTTTGTTTTTCTTTTATTTAAAATATGTTTGATATGCACAGGTAATAGGTTTGTAATAAACATTGAAATCTAAATATTTTACAGATGTATGAGAGGAAGTCATAGAAGCCTATATCAAGATTTAACTACTTGCACAAACAGTATTTCTTGTTTATAGTAAGACTGCCAAGGAAGAAGACAGGTCACCATTTTCCCAGGATACTCTGTAGCTTGAAACAGGTGCAAACTGAGCAGCATTTTGTACTTCTAGTCTTGACAATATTTTCAGTTCACAAATTGGTGTTTATACCAGACACCAATGCAACAAAAACCGTGAAACAGGTACTTTAAAACTACAATCCCAGTTTCCACACAGTTCATATTGCAGGCTAAAAAGAAAGCATCCAAAAAGTCAGCAAGCATGGGGGAACAATGTATGCAGAATCTATATGCATAATAATTGTAATGATTTTGTAGAACACAAAGGTGTTTTTTTTTTCCCTTTATATCTGTAAATAACTGTTATTTTACTTGTTTCCTTTCTCCTTTAATTCATGAATGACAGTTAGGCACTTTCCTGGTGAAAATGGTTATGGTGAAATACATAGGGATTTAGCAATTAATTTCAGTCACACTATTCTTCCAGGGTGTTTCGGCATACATTTGAGATAGGTTCCTTCAGATGACTATTTAACTATTTATTTAACACCATCTTAAAATGGTGCAATTAACCTAAACATCAAAGTGTCTTTTTATTTCCTTTAACTATAAAAGCCAAATGGATAATGTTAAACGTGCTATTAGAAAACTACCCTCAGTGAATGAATCTTCCTCTTGAGTATCTTCACACATGACCAAGTGACTTGATGGTTAACCACTTGTTCTCTTCATCTGATATTTCCCTGGTGTCTTTTAAAAGAGCACAGGCCACACTGGTTTAAGTGTTCAACTGCTTACAATTTTTTTCTGTAGAACAGCTTGGAAGTTTAATATCAGTCTGAGATGGAATGCTTCTGGAAATGACAGTTAATAGATCATTATTAGTGTAGCAACCTGCTACAGCCAAGCTAACAGGAGGGTTGGTTTAGCATTTGCTCCTTCCCTTCCCTTCCCTATTTATATCATAATAATAATTTTCATGAGTACTATTATACTTTCAGGTAATGGGTAATACTTATTTTTCAAAATTGCCCTGAATAAGGCCAAGCAGACACTCAGAGCTCTCTCTCTAGACAAAGTACAACAAATCCATTTATTGTCTCTGGTTGTTTCTCTCAGTCACATTGTAGATTTTCCTTTTTTGAACTTTTTATTAAACAGGCACTGGAACAGTATACTGAATGTAGTTATTCTCTATCAGCTGTGAGTACTCTAAATCCTCCAATTTACATAAATCAGTATGCAAAAGAAATTAAGTAGGGACACTTAGAGAGTAAAAAGGTATGGTGTTTATTTTACATCTGGGGCTGAGCTACCTATCTAGATTCTGGTTACAGGCTAGAGAAGAAAAACAAAGTTCTAGGTGTAATTTTTCTTATCCTAAAGCATATATCAAAGAGATCGAATAAATTTCATGTTCACAGCATCTGTTTCTCTCCAGTGTTTATAAGGGAAACTAGTCTGATTAGCTCTGTTGACTACATTGTAGCTTTGTTTAAAATAGATGAGATTAATTGTACTTGAAAAATATTCCAAGTGTACTTGTGTTGTCTCTATGGTCTAATGTTTTGACTGGAAACAGATGACAAGTCTTAGACCCTTCAGTAGGACTGTAAGGAGACAAAAAAATGATGCTAATACTTTACAGAGAGATTGCATAAGCTGTAGAAAATTGTTGGGATAGCCAACTATACTAACTTCAGCAAGTTGTGATACTGAAGGCAACTGTTCAGACTACAAATTTAGGAGTCCATGGTACTTTTAATATTCTCTTAGCAAAATATGGGATGCACCCATGAGTGTTGAGAGAGCTGGCTGATGTTATTGCCCTACCATTCTCCAGTGTTTTCAAAAGATCATGGATAACAGTAGAGGTGCTAAGGACTGGAGGAGAGCCAATGTCACTCTAGTCTTCAAAAAGGGCAAGAAGGATGATCCAGGCAATTACAGACCAGTCAGCTTTACTTCTATTCCTGGAAAAAATGGTGGAGTGGCTCATGCTGGAGGTCATCTCTAAACACATGGTAAAGAAGAAGGCTATCAAGAGTAGTCAGCATGGATTTACTAAGGGTAAATCATGCTTGACTAATCTCATAGCCTTCTATGATGTTGTGACTGAATGTCTAGATGCAGGGCGACCAGTGGATGTAGTGGATATAGACCTTGATGATGACACAAAGCTCGGAGGACTGTGCTGCCGTTCACAGTGAGCTAGACAGGCCAGAGAGTTGGGCAAGGAAAAAATTAGTGAATTACAAAAAGGGAAAATGTAGAGTCTTACATCTGGGTAGGAACAACCCCAGGAACCAGTACAGGCTGGGGACTGAGTTCTTGGAGAGCAGTGAAGGGGAAAGGGGACCTGGGGGTGCTGGTGGATGGAAGGATGACCATGACCCAACAATGTGCCCTTGTGGTCAAGAAGGCCAATGGCATCCTGGGGTGCATTAGAAGGGGGGTGGTTAGTAGGTTGAGAGAGGTTCTCCTCCCCCTCTACTCTGCCCTGGTGAGGCCACATCTGGAATATTGTGTCCAGTTCTGGGCCCCTCAGTTCCAGAAGGACAGAGAACTGCTTGAAAGAGTCCAGCGTAGAGTGACCAAGATGATGAAGGGAAAGGCACATCTCCCTTATGAGGAAAGGCTGAGGGAGCTGGGTCTCTTCATCTTGGAGAAGGGGAGATTGAGGGGTGACCTCAATCAGTGTTTACTCAATCAGTGACCACACTATCAGCGTTTATAAATATGTAAAGGGAGAGAGCCAGGAGGATGGTTTCAGACTCTTCTCAATTATGCCCAGTGATAGGCCAAGAGGTAATGGATATAAACTTGAGCATAGGAGGTTCCATATAAACACGAAGGAAAAAATTTTTTTCTGTGAGGGTGACAGAGCACTGGCACAGGCTGCCCAGGGAGGTTATGTAGACTCCTTCTCTGGGGACATTCAAAACCCATCTGGACTTGTTCCTATGTGACCTCCTGTAGGTGACCCTGCTCTGGAAGGAAGGTTGGACTTGATCTTTTAAGGTCCCTTCCAACCCCTAAGTTTCTGTGATTCTGTGAAATACATGTAATTCTTGTAAACATGTAAAACTTAAAAACAGTTTTGAAAGATAAAATGATGCAATTTAACTACTAACTTTCTTAAAACTTGTATTTTCTCATAAAAATTGTATATATACAAGACCTATTAAAGATACAGTCAGCAACAGTTTTTTGTTCTTTCCATACCTCTATTGCTTTCAATTTTAAGACTTATATTACAGATATGGTGTGCAAATGGTAATATATTTAATTTTACAATACTGTCCTTTGACAGTATCAAAATAACCCACTGCTATTAGTGGAATACATGCATATAAGTATTTATGAATGTATATATTTTATTAGATAATAACACAGCTAAATGTATACTTAGGTAGGCATAGGTAAATGTTTGCGTGTCTGTTATCTTTCTTTCTTAGAAATATAACCTAAGCCAAATGTTCTCCTATCACAGTAGAAAAGTTACAGGTTACATGCATAGTTTCATGATTGTATAACTTTAGTCTTCATCTCAATCTCTTTTTAGATGTGTCTATCAGTTTTGATAGGGAACTTGCTTGTGTTTCATATAGGAAACCTTGTATTTCATATTTTGAGGTTGTTGGGTTTGGTTGTGCTTTTTTTGGGGGGGGGAATGAATGGATTATTATTTTTTTTAATACTGTTTTTTAAATTATTGATTTCCAGGTTACTGCTGTAGAATAGTATATAGTGTCTGTTGTATCTCTTACTTAAGGCATTTTGCTTAGGAAAATAAAAGTTACACCTCAAATTAAAAAGCCCAATCTAAAGAAAATAAATAGGACATCTGGGGCATTATGATGTAGGTAATGCCTAAAATATGTGTTCTTCTAGTAGTTCTACTTTCTAGGCATAGTTCTTTCATTCATATACAGATGTTTTTGAAAAGGAGGGAATCACAGGTGGTTTATTGCAAATTAAGATTTATCTGTCCTATTATATCTATAGTCCAGAGGGTGAAGTGCTACAGAGAAGATCTATTAACACGGTTGACATAAAAAAGAAATAAATTTAGGTCTGAAACTTTAGATAATGGTTCACTGCCACAGTTTTCAAGACTGTAGTCTGATCTGCAGCAGCTCTATTACAGCTTCTGTCAAAGAAATACTGCAGTGAAATTTTGCCTCTAGAAAAAAAGGAAGTGTGAATCTTGCTATTTAAGACTACAACTCTGAGGCCAGATTGTGCTATGGGAAATCATAGTTGTAGTTTTTCCTACCCTTGTACCAATAGGAAAGTAAGCTGTGCCCCTTGTGTATATTTGACTCATAGCTGCTTCCTGCCCTAAGTCAGCTGTGGAAGCCACTTCAGGGTAACAGCTGAGTAAAAGCCCTGACCCCACCTCCATGTACACATGCCCAACTCTCCCAAATATTTAGAAAAAGTGGCAACCCATACAGATATCCCTTATAAATGCCTTTGGGTTAATTTTACTTTTTTTATCTTGCCTGTGTGCTAATGTATAGCAGTCTTGTCTGAAGGTTAAAAAGATGAGTACAGATCATTTCAGGATTACAGCATAGGTAGAGGGGTACCTGAACTGAGCTTATGCTCAGCTAAATAAATTTTGTGTACCAGCTAAGGGCAATAGATGGTGTATAGATATTTTTTCTGTAGATACATACTATTTCCTGTAACAACTGTGTTGACTGCAGAAATGTACCTTATGAAGCACCAGGAATTCACTGATTGTTTAATCAATATTGTATCTGTCTAGTCAAAATCAAACCAGAGATATCATTAGTAAAATTACAGTACTACTAACACCTATAGACAGTTTAATTAAAGTACTGCTAATTTCCAGTAATAAAAGTGAGCACTGATGCATATAAACTTTTTCATATCCTTCTGCTTTTGCTGATGTTATTGTCACCCTCCCAATGCTCAGCTGGATCCCAAGGTAAATGGCACCACTTCTCCTTAAGGTGAGTGAGATGCTATTTGCTTTACACACCATTTGCATTACAGAATGATATAATATGTTCTCCATATTCAGTTATTAGTCCTGAATATTATTGCTTTCGATATTTCCACAGAATTTTCTTAATGAACAGAGATATATTTATCTGAGGAATTTTGGCAGCTTCTATCTTTTAAAAAAAAATGTTTCATTTTAAACTTGTGTTTAGTCAACTTGGAATATTTTTCTTGTCCAAATCAATAAACCATGTCTGTAAGTCTGTAAATCTGTTTATATCCTTTGTCAGTGATTGGATAAGCTCCAACATATTCCTTAATTAAGATGCCATGTTAGTCAGTTTTCAAAGAGCATCCAACTGTAAATATAGGAAAAGGACTGAGGACATCATCATCCCCTTGATGCAGTAGTAAAACATCAGTGAACATATTCAAGGAACCTGAGTTAATACAGTGTCTGCACTATGAACTGAAGATACTATGACTGCTTGTCATTTCACTGTTATACAAAACATAATCCTCTATCATCACATTGATGATATGAGGGAAATATTGCCAACATAGATGCCTTCTGTGATCTAGTGTAATAAAATATAAGTCTGTATACTTAGGAAGTTAGTTCAGCAGTGAGTCATTTACATTATATGTTTGGCCTGCCTTTTGTCTTAATGATTTCATTGAAATAAATATGGTATGAAAGGTACTTGGTAGTATATGATCTGAGTGCCTTACTGTGCTAGTGAAAAAGGAGGGAGCTAATCTCATGAAAGTTGTTAATAAGTCTTAAAGTATTATCACTGTTTAAACATATTATTATCTTTTGTATGCTACTAGGAGAGGGGAGTTGGCTAATGTGATAAGAAACCAATTAATATGATACAGAACCAAGTATATGATAAGACCTTCGTTCAGAATATTGCTGTCTTTGATAAAACTCCAGCACAGTCTTTCAATAACTTGTTCCTTGCAGCTGTGATAGTTTTTTCGGTTTTGGTTGTTTTGTTTTGTTCTTTTTTTCTTTCTATTTCTATTTCTTTTCATTTGTTTGTTTTTTAATATCTGGTGTAGAAGAGAATAAGGATTTGTTAGTTGCTCTTTATACAGCTTTTAGCATTATCAGCAATGAAGTAACAATTTGGAAAACATCAAATTACCTCTTTCTCTGAAAACATTTCAATTATGAGTCCACAGCTAAGACTCATGGGTAACTCACACTTTTAAATTGTTGTTACTGAAATATTCAGCTGGTATGTTATTTCTTCCATAATGTTTTGTGGGTCTATTTGGAATATTAAAATTATCATCACCCTAAAATACAAATATTGTATAATTTAATCTTGAGTGGAAGAAATGTGTGATTTTGTGTTTCTCTTATGAACCTCATGATAATCTTGTTTTGAGAGAAGTTGAGCTCAAGTGGTTCAAGCAATATACATATTTATACTTACTGAGCATGCTTCAGTAAACACATAAGTTTGAACACATTCTTTATATACAAATTCTAAAAAATCTAGATGTTCATATATTCATGTTCAGCACACTCTATTTTTAAATGCATCATTAGTAGTCCTGGTAGAGTTAAACAGTGGTGAAATGTGAAAGGTTGTATTGGTGGATTTTCCTTTAGTTTTTAGTGTCTTTAATGTGCTGCTGCTTTACATTTTATTATACATAATGGTTAATTTCTCCATATTACAGATACTGTTTTCATATTAGAGTCATATAAGAATCCTGTATCTTTAGATTTTTTTTTTTTTGCCCCATCAAGGCAAGTTTGTTAATGGCTGCATTAAGAAAAATGAAACAAAACAAAACCCACAACAAACAAATAAATCAAAACACCAAACAGACAAAGCAACAGCAAAATACAACAACAAAAAACAAACCACACAAGCAAGAAAAAAAAAAAAAAGCCAAAGGTGTAGTTAAAGAAGAATACAATAAAAAGAAAAAAGAGGAAACAAGCAGTGCAGAGTAGATGAACAAGGAACCTTGATTATACCTTGATACCTTGATATCTGTGACATAGGTAGGTAAGACATTAAGAAGAAATGAGCAGTGAAAATTCTAAAGCTAATGAAAGAGAGAGAAAATTACTCTTCCCATACATAAAGTGCATTTAGTTTAATTTCTTCCTGATCATAAGTTTGGCACCCTGTGCTGGAGGAGAGTAAGACTAGCAGATGCTGCCTTCTAAGGCATGTTAAAATATGTTCTCAGCTTGAATTCAAAAGACACAGCCGGCTTGAATTTAAAACTGGGGGTAAAAGATTAATGCAAGATTTAAAATCTGGGTAACAGCACTTCAAGGAAGCTAATCATATTTTTTGTAAACATTTTTTGAATTAGTTGCCAAAAGGAAGCTGTTAAACACTCATTTGATTTTTCAAAGTAGAGAATCTAAGCCTCCACTAATGTGTGTATTTTATTATTTCCCATCTTCTCACATGTGAGATGAAGTTGCCCTTTCTGAAATAGATGTTAAACTCAAGGAGCCTTGAGATTAAAACATTGCTACATGTATTTTAATTCTATTTTAATTGCAATACCTTAAGTATTTTGTTTTAAAACTTCCTTTTGCGATTTGCATTTTCAGTTCACTAGGTTCTGTTCCAAACATCACTGAGCTTGTAATTGTTTGAGGCACAAATAATAACAGCTAATTTGTTGACATTCCCTGAAACACCAAGGAATCCAGCCGAGACTTAATGGATTTCTCTATCCCTTTCTTAAGAGGCAGTTTGGAGTTTAATTCCTTCTCTGTCAAAGTGCTTCACTGATGCATAAATTCAGGGATCTAAAGGTTATGAATATAGTTCTCTACTGTCCTATTTATTCATCCAGGGTCATGAAAACTTAGCCTGAGATACTGATCTCTCTTTAATCTTTAAGACAAAAAGAGAGAATAAAGTAAACAGAATGAATTAATTTCTCGGTGTAAATGGAAAACACATTCAATAATGTTAACCAGTGCTTTAAAAAAATTGGTACTAGCAGTAGGACCTCTAAAATAATCAACTACCAAATAAAATGCCTGATTATTGCAATATTAAATCTGTGAAATGTGAAAAGATAATCTAAATTAACTTTTTTTCCTCTGGAACTTCCAAATTATTGTATCTTTTCTTCTCTCTATATGTAGTTATTTAGTAATTTATTTATTTTTCCAAATTTCCTTGATAAATTCATAAGTTATTTTTCTCAGAAGCTGTTTAGTAGTATTCTTCAATGACATAAATTCTAACTCTGGTTGCTATAGTATTTCCCCTGGATCATCTCAAAATCAACTACTTATTTTAATTGCTACATTTTAAAGTGCTCTAAATTTCTAAGCATGAAGTGGATATTTATTTATTTATTTATTTATTAAATATATATGAGCTGAATGGTTGGGACTGATAAAACTGTAAGAGAAAATGATAATGTCTCATTAACTGATCTTAAGTACTTTCATTCATTGACAGTGCAACTATCACTGATTTTGTGATTCCTACAAAATTTGTAAGTTGTAGATTAAATTGAAAAAATATTATTTTTACCTCTGCTGAATGCTTCTATGTCTTCATCTAAAAAAATTATAGTGAAGACTATTCTGGATACAAATGAGGAATTTGTTTTTCTTCTAAGGGAATAAGCTTAATTTTATCTTTTTTTAAACATACAATGACAAAGAGCAGGAGTGCTGAAATCAATAAAGGAGTGGAGATATTTCACACAGTTCTTCATCGCATGCTGCTGCTTCCAGATGAACCCTGGGAAAATTTTTGAGGGCCAAAGCCAAAGATTACATTCCTAGGAAACTCCTAACTGCATACATACATGCAGGAAAAACATGAAGTACTTTAAATTTGGTGTGAGATCTGAGACAAGCCTGAAAACTCCTATTGTAGTCAGTGGAGAGCTGGCCACAGGAAGCACTGAAGGCTTTATTTCAAGGGCTTATACAAATGCATGACATTACATATGATAGAAATTGCATCAGTCAGTTATGTAAAACAAATAGTTCTTCAAGCTTTGATAGAAACTTTCATGATGGTTGCACTAAAATAAATTTAAAAATTAAAAATCACAGCTTGTTAGCTTATTCATTCATTGCTTAATACTATCCTGGTTAGCAATAATCAATTTCCACACCTTGGCTTTTACTCCCCTATCTTAACTTCTTGGGAGCCACTTGAGTGCCCAGAAAAGCTAAAGGTCATTTCATCCTTCTTTAATTCTATATTAATTTCATGCGACTTTTACATGAACAATTACAAGATAGTTTGATCTATTATTTTAAAGAACTACAAATGTGAAAAAAAGCTAAAATTCTCCTTATAATAATAATTAAGCTTTTAATTGATGATTTCAGATTTAAATTGCCATTTAAAAGTATAACAATTATAGTTTATCTTTTTAATTTAATCTGCTAATTTTAATTTAATAAATGTGTTAATTAAAATATATAGTGCTTTATCTTTATTTCTGTGTAACAGCTATCAACCTAAGTTGATAATTTATGCAGTACAACATCAGAGCATCATCACAAAAAGTATATAATTCTGCATATAGTTTAAAGCTATCATCATAAATGGAGGCTAGCAGGCATGATTACTAATATTAAAATATTAAACTGCATTTATTTTAGGCATTTATTAATCTCTAAAATTTAACCTAAACCAATTTTGTTGCTGTATTTAGTCTGTGTCTACATAGTATTTCTCTTCATCCTTATGTCCCAGCACCCTGCAAAAAACAACTGAGTGAGCAAAAATTCATGCTTTTTAAAATCTGAAGGAAGATGGAAAATTTGTAAAACAGCTTTGAAACCCTCTTTAAAATGGAATCTGTGCTGATATTGAAGGGAAATACCCCAAAATATACTCTGCTTTAAACTAATTTCCCTGTTACTAACATTTAATATTATGTGTGTACTGAGCCTGGCTAGAATATTGTTAATTTTCTTCATCGTGGCTCATACAGTGCTGTGTTTAGAATTTCTGACCAAAACAATACTGAAAAGACACTAATGTTATAGGTTTTGCTGAACAGTGTTTCCCCAACATCAAGTCTGCCTCTTCTTCTTAGCCTGCTCCCCCAGTGAATAGACTGGAGGGGTGCACAAGGGGTTAGGAGTTGACACAACCACGCAGATGAACTGAACTATCCAAAGAGATATTCCATACCCTTTGATATCATGCTCAGCAGTAAAATCAGGGAGGGGAAGTTTTAGGAATGTTAACTATCATTTGCTTAGGAAGTAGTTTGATGTCTGTCTACTACTGGGAGGTGGAGAGTGATTGCCCTTGCATAATTTTCTTTTTTTTTCATTTTCTTCTTTTCTCTCTTCTTCCACTTTTTAAATAATTCCTCCTGTAACATCCTTTCACTTCATAATTTTTTTTTTCCTTCATCTTGACCCCACATTTTCTTGCTTTTATTCTTCTTTTTCTCTTCCCTCCTCCCACTGGGGATGCGGTGGGGGAAGTGAGTGCACATGTACGAGGTGCTAACCCCACCAGGGTGAGCATACAACAACATGACTTTTTTTTCTTATGCCAGGAAAAATAACTCATGGATACATATTTACTTCTAGTTGGATTGCAAAGACTTAAAGAAGGGAAGAAATACAGTGTTTACTCCTTTATGATTTTTATAGTGAATGGGAAAAACTAAACAAAGAAAAAAAACCCCAACAAACTATCTAGTTTGTCTTGTGATCAGTATTTTTAAAGAAAATTTAAATATTCCTTGATCATATTATGGAAAATGGATTATAGAGTACACTGGATGATGCAGATTTACTCTAATCATGGTAAGCACTTCTGAAGGCAAATACATGTGATGTGTGTAAGGGACAAATCATGCTAACTTCAAGATTGCCTTTTAAGTAGAATAAAGTGGAATAGTAACTTTGAAATACTTGGGGTGAAGTTCCTTATCAACCTGGCATAAGAAATCACACAGATAGACAATATTCCAAACTTTTGGCAGTTCCAAGACTCTACAGGCTTTTGTCTTTTTGCTTCTGGTTATCATTTCCCCCTGTATCTATTTCATTATTTCTCCTCTCAATACTCTTCTAAGATTCTTTATTCTCCCTTCCTACATATCCTGTTTATTTTATTTTGCAACAGTGTCCTACCATTCTCCCATCACTGCAGGAAATTGTCACAAATTATTAAAAGGACTTTTTGAGATGTGAATTTCTCACACATTTAACACGGCACAGATATTTTAGCCACAGTATGGTCTTTGAATTATTTTATATGATGACTGATGGAATAGAGACCCTCTTTTCTAGCATCCTTGTGTGGTGTAATCTCTTTGGTGTACATCTGCCCGAAAGTTTGAATGCTGTGAATAACATTTTCAGTACTGCTTTTTTCCAGCAGCAGTGAGAGTTGCATGCACATGAAAGTAAGTATCAGTCAACACAATGCAGATAAGATATGATAGAAGCCAATTTTAAATCCTTTTATTAGAGATAAAAACATGCTTTAAAATATCTACTGTATGCAATAGTGTTTTTCTTCTGGGAGCTTTACCTGAAGAAAGCCCATATGCTAAATTTATCACTAACTAGAATTGCCAATCCTAATTCACTTTCTAAGAACGCATTCATTTTAAAGTAAGACACCCACAAAATGGAAACAAGGACATTTAGTAAAGTTACTTTTTAAGAGAATATTTCATTTCACACAATTATCACTCTAAAGTCACAAGGTAACCATATCCATCATAAATGTCTTATTTTCAGTATCTAGGTGCCATGTGGTTGTGTTGCTGCTTATTTTTATTACATTTCTTAATTGTATTTAGGAAAACAGTTTGTAACAAATGCTTCATATGACACAAGGTTAATGTTATATGCTTGTAAGGAATTATCTGATTCATATAAAGACTCAAACATTGAAATTCGATGCAAGATTAAGGGGTAGGACACTTGTTTGCAACTTCTGCAACAAAGACTGTAAAGAAGAAAATGAGTTTCTTTTTAGTAAACAGTATTTAACATAATGACTATTAGAACATAAGATCTGGGGACAATTATTTCCAAGGTCTTCCTAAATGAACTTGTTGTTGAGAAATGATCATTATGTAATATTTTAGAGGAGAAAAAATTGGCTCTTGATGTACTCTGGGCATTGCACAGTGAGGAAAGAGGTAAAGAAAATATTGCTTTGAAGGCAGTGTAGTTATGCATGTTTAGCAGAAGGAAAGCAAACCTCATCTATCCTCTATGATCTTTGCAAAAAATCCCCAAACATGGTCTTCTTCAATAATTCTAGCTAGCCCAGTTGTATTGCAATATTGTACTTTTAGTTATTAGCTGCTGGTATCAGACTTTGTCTCTCTGGATCCTGTAAATAAGGTTTGCTGTCGTGCTAACACGGAAGAGTCACAGTGTAGGCAGCTGTGTTACTTGTGCTGCTAGGTGATAATGGCTTGACGTATGGACAGGTCATTTGATCCCTATTCCATGTCATTTCCTATCACTGTCACCAGTAGTTTGAAAATGCACCTCTTTTTCTGCAAAATGACAGAGTACTCAAATGTTAGTTATATTCATTTCATGGCTTATTGGACATAACAGATAATAGTTGTGAGTAGGAGCTTTCCTACTCACACATTCATAGCTTTACACAATCTGTTTTTTGTTTACTTAATTCTATAATTTTAATCTGTGTACTCTTGGGATATGACAAAATTTAATGAAATCCTGATCTTGCTAGTGTCAGAGGAGTTTTGTAATTGTCTTTTATATGATCTGAAGAGCAACTGGAGTATAAGGGCAATGAAGCTGATGAAGGGTCTAGGGGACAAGCCTTATGAAGAGCAGCTGAGGGAACTGGAATTGTGAAAGAGGAGGCTGAGGCCCTACACCTGCCTGAAAGGATGTTGTAGTGAGGTGAACATCAGTCTCTTCTCCCAAGAAACCAGTGATAGGATGAGAGGACATGGCCTCAAGTTGCCCCAAGGGAGGTTTAGAGTGGATATTAAGAAAAAAATTGTTTCACTTGAAGACTTTTCAAGCATTGGAACAACCTGGCCAGGTAAGTCATAGAGTGGTGTTAAAAAAGTGTGCACATCTGGCACTTTAGGACATGGTTTGGTCGACATGGTGTTTGGTTGGCAGTTGTACTTGATGATATTAGAAGTCTCATCTACAAAAGTTTAATCATGAAGAAAAAAAATTCTGCCTTTCTTATAGCTGCACTTCAATAGTTTATACTTGTCAGTCTTTGCTACAGCTCTCAAAAGTATTTGAAAAAATGAAAATGAAACTTTGCCAAAGACAGTTACTTCATAAGAACAAGGCATACCATACAAACTTAGTACAGAATAATGAGATTTGTTGTTAACATCAGCCTAGCTGTCATCACCACATATTTCAACTCTTATGTTTAAGACATTGGTGTAAAATTAGAGTCTCAGCAGTATCTAAATGAGATGCTAAAAGTATAACAGTTAATTCTTGAGACATTCAAAATATAAACAGCTGGACATTGAAATAATTAGTGTATCTCCCATCTTTGGTCTTTTTAAGACCTGCATCACAATGAAACTATGAAACTTAGGCTCAAGTGCACTGCATGAATTATATTAGTGCAATAGTAATGCTAAAAAACAGACTCGGCAGCTACTTGGCCCCTTGCAGAACCATGTCACATCATTTCAATTAATGATTTATTTATCTTTTTCTCTATCATCTGCAGTGACAGTGCCTTGACCAAATGCCCCTAAGGAGCTTATTTCTACAAGCAATTGATCTTAAAGTTAAGATCTTTTTCTTATTCACTGCCACCACTTTTCTGTTCTTTGCTTTTGGCCTTACCATTTTCCAGACTAAATAAATCCCTTCTTTCTTTTATATATTGTTACCCTGAAGGTACTTGAAGAGACTGATCATGTCCCTAGAGATTTCAGTTTAGTAAATGACACTAGGCCATTTAGTGTCTCTTCACAGGGTTTATTTTCTGATAGTTGTGTTCCATTTTTTCTACTGAACCCTGTATTCCTTTATTTTGCTCTGTGTGACTTATCTGTGAGAAAGAGCATTGCAGATACTGGGCAACAGGCTCATGATCAGGACATGCACCTTCCCTGCCTAAAGTGGAGCAGTAGAAGTGCTTATCTTCATGCTGAATGTGGTCACTGCCCTGCCAGTGCTTATGTCAAAGGAAGGCTGGGGAGGGACTTTTTACAAGGGTGTGTAGTGATAAGACAAAGCATAATGGTTTTAAACCTGAAGAGAAGAGGTTTAGATTAGATATTAGAAATAAATTATTTAGGGCGAGGGTGGTGAGAGACTGGAACATGTTTCCCAGAGAAGCAGTGGATGTCCCATCAGTGGAAGTGTTCAAGGCCAGGCTGGATGGGGCTTTGAGCAGCCTTGTCTAGTGGAAGGTGTCACTGCCTATGGCAGGGGATTGGAGCTAAATGATCTTTAATGTCCCTTCCAACCCAAAGCAGTCTGTGATCACAGTCTATGATCATACGAGACAAATCCATAGGGTATATCACACAGTGCAATACCTAATGAAGGGACAGGCACAAAATGAAGTAACACCTAAGGCTTCATCTAAACTTTCAGAATGAAAGTTTTATGAGCTTTATTGTGGTCTATATTGAGGCATGAAAGTTATCCCATAGATGGCACTGAATTCTTAAAAACAAGAGAAAGATTTACTTGGAATGCTCATACTACAAAATGCCAGTCAATTTTTGTTTGCAGATCCAGGCTGGTGTCAGACACAAACTATGAGCTTTCATCTTCTTGTCTTAATTCCATTATGATACTCTTCCATTACAGCTAACTACAAATCTGATTGTACATACACCCTTAGAGAAAGTCAGGGTTATAATTTCTACCTGGGCTGCTTCTGAGGGTATAAATGTGGCTCACTTTGAGGCATGTTGTGTTTTAGCATTCCTACACTGATAAGACTTTCACTGCTTCTAAAAGTGACTGGGTCTGGAGAAATGAGGCCTGATTTACTTATTCCCCCTCTCATCTGATAGCTTTATAGGTTTCTTGAGGGTGAGAGAGTTTACCCTGTCTTTCTCTCTGTATGTATGTGGTTATAGACATTCTCTCCTCAGGTACCGCTGAAATAAAGGCAGTGGTGAAATTATCTCCAATGTATCTTATAAATCCCAGCTGCAATGCAATGAGGTATACCTTATTTTTTATGTGCTTGTTTTGTTTGATTTTGTTTTCTTTCTACTACAGTAATGGTGAGGAAAAACATGAACATTTACATGTAAACAGAAAATACTCTCCAGAATTTCAAGAGAGATTTAAGACTTTCATGGTAGTGTTATGAAGAGAAGTAGCATAAATATGGTATCAGCTTCCACATTTCCAAGTGCTGCATCCACTTGAAGTTAAATTTTAGAAGTTGTCTGTGCCAACACCCACCCCAAGGGACTGATCTGATACCAGTTGGTGCAGAATGGCTCTTGTGCAGAGCATCACTCAAAGCTACTCCCTCTCACACCAGACTCATTGTGTCCGTACTACCTGGTACACACTCCTGGCTTTCTCATCTTGTTCTGTCACTCAAGACAAAGCAGTAATTTCTTACATAGTTTCTCAGCTCAAGGTGTCTGAAATGCTATGAAGATTTGCTACAGTCCTCAAAGTGAGAATTTCAAAGCACAAAAGCAGGGGCGAGAGTGGCCTCTCCTTTGATATGGCCTGAGAGCAGGCAGGAATGCCTGCAGATACACAACCTGTGGGAAATATGTTAGAAGACTGCAGGGCAAAGGAAGCAATCTAATGTAGTCCTGTCTGTACAAATGATCCGTGGAGCAAGCAGTCCTCAAAAGTTTTTTCTTTTGGAAAAAATTAGTTGGTTTGCTCTAGAAAGTTATGAATTAATTGGGATTTGTGTAGCAATGAAGACTGGGAGTAAGGACATGGGAGTAAACTGAGCAACAAAGCTATTTAGCTTACATACAGGTATTTGTTGAGTATGGTTTTAGATATTAGTTCTTCACTCCTTATCTCATAAAATTGTATTCCATACTTCTAGCATTTGTAGATTGTGTTGCAGAATATGATTTCACATATATCAAACCGTTTTGCCTTGCAGATAAGGCAACTAAATTTTGCCCTGGATATCTCTAGAGCAGTGGTATTGAATGGTGAGAAGCCTTTTTCAAATGAAGTATCAAGGACTTTAAAAGCAAATGAAAAATTCCAAAGAAAAAGAATATTTTAAACAGACAAAAGTATCTATGTGAAGGTGTGCTTCCTTCAACTTGTATTACACTTTATGGAAACTGGCAATTAAAGATATGCTTCCTTGTACTCCAGAGTGTCAGCTTGGTTCTTCTGAAGGAAGTCTTCTCAACAGAAAAAGCACATATCATTAATCCCACCACAGTTCTTGCATTTGTACATAATTTGCATACCATTTCTGTGCAAATTTAAAATCAGTTTGGGAGATTAGTATTAGTCAGAATTAATTAAGTTGATAAATACAGTATTGTCCCCTAGCAAATCTTTAGCTGTTTATTTACTTATGGTTTATTTTGAATAATTCACTTGCTTCCTACTTGTAATCTAATTAACACAGCTGAACTCTAGTGGGACAGGTTAGGTCTTATAAAGTTCTATAGTTATTGTTTATTAATTGTGTTTTATTACATGACAAAAGGAATATATGCTGATATTTTGGGGTTCTTGTTGAGATTGATTGTGTGGAAAGATATCTTAAATATGTTTTCATTTTTACTATAAGGATCATACTGAAGACAGAGTCATATTATTTCTAACTCTGATAATTTTCACTCATCTGACCTACTCAAAGTCTAAAGAAACTCTCTGTAACAAAAATTGTCAGGTATGATAAAAAACCTGAAAGTAACAAAAGCAAAACGTGACCACAGTCATTTCTAAGGGAACAAATTTTCCAAGTTCTGTGGGTTCTTCAGGTCAACCAGACATACCTGACGTAAAAGGGCACCAGTTCCATCTGTCCAGTATCACTTCAGTACTGAAGTCAGAAGAAAACTATGGATGAATTCAGTGTCAGGCTAGCTTCCAGCCTGAGACTAGCAGAATATTGCTGCACCTTCTTTTATGGCTGTAGCTTGAAACAGATGTTGAAAATTTGATCTAATGATCAGTTGACTTTTTTATGTCTTCAAAGGGCTATGCATCTAGCCATTATAAATTTCATTCCTGACCTCATTGCCCAGCAGTACACATATCATGTCAGTTCAATCATAGTCTGTGACCTAAATATAAATTTAGGATGATATAGAGATACATTCCTCAACAAAGAAAGGAACAGTTGGTAGTATCAGTTCAAGGCCTGCTTGAAAGAAAACAGAAAAAGAATACAGCCTAGGATTTAACACTTTACCTGTCTGGATTATGTTTTTTGTTTTGTTTTGTTTTTTTTTAATTATGGTAAAAATAACTGTTAATGGAAAATGACTGAAAAATTAAAATGTTTTAAGAGTTGTACCAAATTCTAGGAATATACTGGAAATTTTAGAAAGGAAGCTATAGTTACGTTCAATATAGCCCAGTTAAAAGTATGCTGTCCTGAGAACTAACTTACTGGGTTTTTATCTATCTTCTACAATCTCCTTTTCCATTCTTTTTCTTCTCACTGAGAGACATATTTTATTCTCCCTCAAAGGAACTTCTAGCTCCACAAGTCAAAAGTAATGCCCACTTTAAAGTTTTATATTTTGTCTTCAGATCAACAGATCCAATAAATTAATGAATAGTATGGATCTCCTCTCTTTGACTTATTGCTTAAGGCCACCTTCAGATGCAAAAAGAAAGGCTTTACTTCCTAACTGGAAAGATTCTGTTAAAACAAAAAAGAGTAGAAAGGTGATATATAATTCTGAGCCTTTTAAGTAAATGGGAAAATGTTCAATTGACATCAAGGAAGGCCAGGTTCTCCCTTCCTTCTTTTTGCTATTTGAACAAAGCATGAAGATAACGAGCTACAGGAAACAGTCCAGGTCTGCCTCCTTGGTTCTGTTGTTGATCATGCATTTCTGAGTCCCAGCTGGGAAACTGCAAAGATAACTGCCATGCTTCCTTAGCCATAAAAAGTCTGTTGTGGAAATACTGATTCAGCAGCACTTTAATACTTGTGAGTGTCTCTCTTTCTCTATCACAGACTTCGAATTTTTATAGGTTCTTCATCGTGACTTGGAATTTGAGCAGATGTGCAGAAAGACGAACACATCATTACTGAGTTCTGAGGGATTTTTCACATCAGTGCATTCTAAGCTGCTTAACTATATGACTTTTTTATTCTCAAGAAAAAAAAAAAGAAAAAAAAAAGCAAGAGAAGAACATTAAAGTGTAAGCAGAGGAATTCTGTCATATCTGTACTGATACATCTATACTTCCAGTTTGTATAACCAGAGTTCTATAGGTGCTTTCAAGGGAATTGTAGGGGTTCTAAACCCAAGAGACAAGACAGTACTCTAAGATAAATTAACAGGGTGAAAGTAATCTCTGAACTAAGTATTCCATGAACTCAGGAGAGTTATATCTGTCCTTATCACAAGATTTAAACACCAAAGGAAATTTTAATTATGGAACTGTAAATATACATAATACTTTAGTCACAAATAGTAAGTCAAGGTTACCTTCTCTAGTCAATTTTTAATGTATCAAGAGACCTAATTACAAAAGTGCCTGTTTCCCCTTCAGCTGACTACAGGCTGCACAAAAATATCCACTTCCACTGTTGTTTCCTTGTCCTAACATTGTCCACAATCAACACATCTTAGTGGAAGGAGGAATGCTTTAAAAGGTTTCAAACATTTACAAGATAAAGGGAGATGCACTGCATTTTTATATTTAGAATTATCTCTATTTATGCTTTAGCCTACTTAATATAAAACTTAATTAAATCATTTGTTTCAGCGTAGACAATACAAATCTACTGTAATTGAAGTTGCTGCAAAACTTCCTGGTATTTTTAAGTGAAAAGTTCTGAACCTAACTGTGAATTTTGCTTTCTAAGGATATTCTCCTAAAATAACATTTATATTTTATTGGGTGTTAGTTTGAGTTGATAGTGTTTTGCTTTGTGTAGTTGTTTCTTAATGTTGATTAATTTTGAGTAGAAATTGTGATATTTACTGTCATGTCATAAATTATTAATTATGCTACATAGATTTTGAATTTAACAGTGCAGAAATTATGTGATACTAATGATAAGCAACCTGTTCAGAATAAACTAAGACTGAACTAAGACCTTTGCTGTCATTGGCACATGTTACTAAGTGTTTTGCAATTTTAATACTGGACATATTTTTTTTTTTTGTTGTTATTCATGTTGAACTGCTTCTTCATTTCATAATATCACCTGATAGGAGAATCATATTTAGCAGAATAATGTGGTATATTCTTCCAAGAATCTACTTTCACTAGATTACAGATTATTTTATGGATAGCTGAAACATATTTTGCTGTGCCTTGTGACTCATGGAATTTTACTTTAGCAATGTTAGAAATTTTTACTTCAGAGGAGGTCTTTCTGTCTATATTTGAGAAGTGTAACAATCATAGCAATTGAATCAGGACTGAATTTTGCCTGGAAAAAAACCCGTAGATTTGTTATAGTGGGGCTGTGAAAATATAAGATAAACTCTATTTGCCTATAATATATTAAATAAAGCCATGAAGTTAAAATTGTATTTTGAAGTGATAAAAACAAAAATGACAAAACAGGATGCCAATTTAAAAATCATGTTCAATGGTTTGTCAAGTTTGTAAGCATGTTTCCAGAAGTTTTTCAGTGATTAACAGTAGCATATTCACTTATCTCTTCTTTGATATTTCAGGTGTATATTCTTTCAATGTAGCTATCTAAAAGTGCATAGAATTATTTAAATCTGTTCAAAAATTTTGCACTGAGGGTCCGTATCTTCCATTAGGTATGCCTGAGCAACCCTTCCTTGAAATTCTCAAAGTGTAAGGTTAAAGTTGTTCAATTGAATGAAGTTTCAATGGTGTATGAAAACGATAATGTGATGTTGAGCTTAAGATTTCTTTTCCTTCATAGGAGGCCCCGTAGTCAGTATCTGTTGTTTATAAAGGTTAAACAGAATTTTAAGCAGTTTGTTCTCACCTCTCATACTGAAAGTGTTAGCCAGCTGTAAGTTTAAACCATGGCCTTGTGGGAGTTAGTTCCCCCTTCTAGCAATAATAGGATGAACATGAAAGTCTGATCCCATGTGTATGGAAAGAAATGTCTTTGTGCACACAGTGACTATTGCAGGAGAGAAGTTACTGTATGTTTGGTTTTGGGTTTTTTTTATTATTTTGTATCAGATCTTTTTGATTTGGAAAAGGGATGGGATTACAGCTATTTTTACTCCTCCTGTTTTCCACAGAATTGTTTACTGCAGTTTTCCTTCACTTACACCTCCTCCTCACACCCACCACACACACTCATTGTATAACCCTTTGTTGTTTAATCATTCATTTTACAAAGGTTTTAAAGCTGAATTTATCAATTGTGTAGGATTCTCCTCCTACTGCTTTCTTATTCTCCAAAGTAGGGTTTGGTACATCTTGTGCAGTGATGTGAAGCTAAAAAATGAAGTGTTGTTTTGTGTATTTCCTTAGGCTCTCCTTTTACATCAAGAATTTGTTGGCGTTTGGGTTTTTTGCTTTTTTTTTTGGTTGGTTGGATGGTTGGTTTTTGGTTTTTTGTTTGTTGGGGGTTTTATTGCTTTTTGTTTGGTTGTTTTTTGGTTTTTGTTTTTTTTAAGAACAAGAAACAATCCTTTAAAATGCTGTGTGATGGAATACTGTTATCTCTGTTCCTGGGGAAACAAGCCAGATTGTAGTGCATAATTTCAGTTTCACTGTTCTTAGAAGTAGCAAAAGATTGTATTCGGGTTAATATGAAATAAAACATTTGAAATAGGTAAAAAATAGAAAGATGCAATCTAAAAAGTATCTGAAAAATAAAAATATTTCATATCTACATGCTCTGAAATAATTGAGAGTTTTTTGCTTGATGAGTTTTTTGAGTTTTTAGTTTGCAGGGAAAAGACATAATGTGGCAATACATGGGACAGTGCATAAAAACTGCTGGTCTTGAACTTTCTCATAGGTTTCCAGGAAAAGTAAGAAGAACAGGTTTATTAGAAAACTCTCTAGAACAAAAACTATTTAAATTTCCTACCTTATTTCATGAACTTTCCGTTGGTGCTCTTTCTTTCAATTTATCATCTAAACATACATTTTCTCTCATAGCCACCTGTTTGAGAAAAGAGATCACAGCAGTTCGCTTAACAGGTTTGTAAGGGTGTTTTTTTCTCTCTACAGACTATCAACGCCTCACAATATTCAGTTTTTCATACATAAATTTTGTCTTCCTCTGGTGTTCTGTTACCTTTCTTCTCACACATTCATACTCACTCACTTTTCTGCTCTCCAGGATTTAGAAGTGTATTACCTAAGCTTAGGGATTTAACAATTAGGATGTACAAATATGAACTTATGCCAGGCCTTTTCCATTGCTTAGGAAGGGTAACTAAATGCTTGTTAACAACTGGGTTTTCTATCAGATGTCCACTTACAAGTACCTTATTGGTATGGTCCATACATCCATTATTTGGGACTTTGTGCTTCTGAAGCAGACTGTCTCTCTCTCTTCCACACATTGTCAAGCTGTGGATTTTTTTCACACCCCATCTGGTATCCTTGTATTAGGCATTAGACACAGTTTGAACTGCGGAGAGACCTTATCGCTCTTTACAAACACCTGAAATGAGGCTGTAGTGAGAGTGGAGTTGGTCTCTTCTCACTGGTGACAGATGACAGGACAAGGGCAAATGGTTTCAGGTTTCATCAGGGGAGATTTTGGTTGGATATCAGGAGAAACTTCTTTACAGAAAGGGTTCTTAAGCACTGAAACAGGCTCCCCAGGAAGGTGGTTGAGTCTTCATCCCTGAATGTGTTTTAAAATCACTGGGGCATGGTGCCTGGGGATATGGTTTAGTGGTGGGTCATTGGGAATAGGGTAATAAAGTTAGGACAAGGATGAACTCAATAATTTCAAAGGTCTTTTCCATTCTTGAGCAATTCTATGATTCTATGATGTGAAAGTGGTGTTGTAAGCCATCAAAGAAATGTTTTTGTAGCATGTAATAGAGAATGAATGTGTTGTTTCAGGTATGTGCATACCAGTGTTAGCTTGCTGGGACAGTGCTGATGCAGAGTAGCACAGGGTGAAGGGATGCAAAACTCCTACAGTTGCATCCATGCTGAATTGTAGGAATATTCTCTGACATGAACAATTTGTGAGCTGCACTGGAGTTGTGTCCTGGCAAGGGCTTTTAAAAATTCTGCAAATGCTTATGCATTCACGATGGTTACTGCTCCAGTGTGCTCCCTAGTCTCATTTATTTAGCAATACAGATATACTCTGTGTTTATTTCTTCTTATCTATGTATTGCTATAGCACTACTGAACAGCTGAATCACTGTTCTTAAGGCTGATCCAATCTTTGGCATTTAAATGACTTTTTTCTACATTCTATATGAAGATATATTTGTATATATCGAGACACAATACCCAGATAAAACTCTCTTTTCAGTGATTTCAGATATCTTTCAGTGAAATGAAAAAAATAGCTTCAAACTCAGTGTTTAGAGCTATATCAGCATTTCTTTGTTTTTTTTTTTTTTTTTTTTTTTTCCCTTTCATTTCACATTTCTCACAAACTTTTGAAGTGTTTGCCCAACCCTGGAAGGTCTGTTTGTATTGTTTCCTGGCTTCATTCATCAGATTTTATAAACCATAAAACAGATACTTTATAAACCATAAAACAAACTACAGTATTGGGTTTATCTTGGCGAAAAGAGCCTTAATGCTCTAACAATTTTTCCTTTATAAGCAATGTCCCTATTGCACAGCAGTGGCAAAAAGCATCACATGCTTCTTTTTCTTAATCTCTTTTGTAGGCCCTAAATTTTAGTTGTGATTTATAGCTTCTCAGTAACTAGTTTCTTGTTTCATACTCAGCAGTATCACAGTCCTCAAGTTGCTGACCTGCTCAGCAAGCAGTTAAGGGAAAACTGTGGCATCTGGCTGGTTTCCAAGTGTGCCCGAGCCTCCATTATTTTTGGAACTTCAAAGTTCAATTATTTCAAACCAAAGCAACTTATCCAGAAAACTGAAATAATAATTAAAAAGAAAAAGAATAAGCCATTGAATTTTGGAAAAAAAAAAATAGATAGAGACCCTGGTGCACCTTTAAGTATTTGGGGTGCTGTCTAGCAGGTCAGAAATGTGGTGCTTATACCTTATATCCAAGCATTGTGGATATAAGTCAAATCTGAGTCAAAGAATTTTTTGTTTTTAAAGCTGATGCTGCTATTCCAGGCTTTGACCTTTATTTTCTTTTAATAAAAAAATTAATATAATTTAGAAATAAAGATATGGTTTCCAAATAGTAGCTTACAAGTGCATTACAGGGAGAAAAAAAGCCAAAGAAAAATGACTTTTGATCAGGGGCTAAAATGGAAGTCTAAAACTGATTGGCAACATGTGCTGTTTTCCACTCCTTTTTCTTGAACGAGAGGGTGTAGGTCAAAATGCCAGCTCTCTAATGACTACTTCATTTTTTAACATCTCTACCTAGCTAGCTTTTGGAAAACTCCTGTGCAAGGTGTAAACACTGCACATGATTTTGTGAAAGATGTTAGTACTGAGATGGCTGAGAGATATGAAAGCTTTGTCCAAAGTGTCAAATGACCTCAAACAGATTGATTTTTATTGCCATAGAGATGTTAGGTAGGTTCAGTGTTTAGAGCTGACTTCCTTTGTGGTAGATCTTCCCTACTGCAAAAAATCTAGAATGAGTTTCTACTGAACTGTAAGTGTCCACCTCTAGTTACTCTCTGTATTGTCAGTGGAGATAAATAGACACTTTTAAGGAAGAGTTCATGGGACTTGGTTTAGATATCCCCTTCAGTATGAGATGAATCACATCCAGGAATTTTCTGTTTCTCTGGAATAATCAAGGAGCCTAACTTGTCTTCAGATAAAAATACCTCTGTAGTGTAGATATGTGAAGTTATTTGACAGAAATCCAGCCCTTTCAGTCTGCTAAGCCTCAAATTTATCAATGAAAATTACATTTAATCTGGGCAGCAACACTAGTATGGATTTAGCATTCAGATGGCATTAAAAATCTCTGCAGAGCAACTGAAAGTGACAAAAAATAATCCACAGTCTTAACCTTATTTTAAAGATTTGTGCGTGTAGTTTACTTATTTGATAGTAACTAAGTCATAATTCATTTTTACTGTCAGCAGTTGCAGCAGCCTCAGAGAAACTATGTTTTTACTATCAGATCTACTCACCTCATACCAGGAAACATTAAACAGCTTTTCCTTTAGGGGTCTTTCTACTCCAAGATCTTCAGTAGCATACATTTCCTGCTTCTTGTGCTCTAGTTACTCTTTGCTGCAATACACAATCTTTCCAATAGGTGAACAAACTGAACCAGTGATGCCATTAAGGGGAATGTTTAGCTTCTGGTTTCTTCTTGCTAGTCTCTCAACATTTAAAAAAATTTTTTTTGAAACCACGTACCTTTTATTCAATTAGTTTATCTCCTTTACACAATGGAAAAGTAAACACATCTAAAGACTATTGATGTCAAGCTACGTGCATAATTTAGGGGTCTTTTAGTGAACTTGCAGCCCAGGCCACTGGAGCTGGTAAGATTTTTAAGACTCAAAAGCTGATGCATGAACAACCCTTTTGTATGGAGAAAAATGGCTACTTAAGAATGCATTCTTTGCAAATTCTTTTGTCTTTAACTTGTGTGTTTGCTAGCTAAGACTATATTTGTAAGCGTTTTTTATTGGGAGAGTGGGTTCTTTGTGTGTTTGGGGGCTTATTTTTATTTGTGTTTTTGTTTTTGCTTGTATTGTTTGTTTGTTTTATTTTGTTTTATTTTGTTCTGGGTTTTTCCACGGGGCATAAGAAAAGATTGTTTACTCTTCTGCAAAATAATGAAAATGTGTAGTATATAGACTGCAGTAGATGGTCAGCAGATTCAGATAATAAATGTCTGCTCTGATAGCCAATAAATGCAAGCACTTTAACCTTCTGTTTTATTTTTAAATATCAGTGTGAACATTGTTAGAGATTCAACCAAAAATGTTTGCCTGCAATGAGTCAATATAAATCTTTCATTTAAGAGATCATCTATGACTGCAGGGAGCTTACTTGATTACTTTGGAACCAGGCACAATGAAAATAAACATTTTTTCTATGAAATTGGTAACTTATAATCAAATGGTTAAGGCTGTGATGTGTGGCAAAGTCCTGATTTATGTTTTTCTGAGATTGGGATCACATGCGAGGCAGCAGCAGATTTCTCCATGGCTGTTTGCATTAGATGAAGGCTGCTCGAGGGCATGGCAGTGGAATTGGCTCCCATTGCTTACACAGTTATATAATGTACTTGGAATGGAGCAAGGATGCTTCTCCATTAGAATCCAAAAAGCTGTGTCCCTTACTGAACCCAGTGTTTAATATGCAGGGGAGAGCATTGAGTGAGAGGAAGGCAGGGAGAGAGTGAGCTGTAACATAGTGCTCTTACATAGCTCCATAGAAGTTTGGGTATTTGCTGTTTTATTGAGGGTTTTTTTTTCTTTTCCTATGTTGTGCCTGAGCATACTAATTTCTTCTTTTCCTCTTCCTTGTTAGTTCTTCAAACACTGTACTGTGCATAATGCCTTACAGTGGGGGTGAAGGTATGAAGGTTAGCTGGTAGTATGACATTGCTTTAGCAGAAAGGTTTTAACCTCTGGTGTTCTTTACACATGGTCTTTTCAATTATAGCTGTACCATGCATTTCATTTTTTACTTGAATGGATGATCTGTTTCCAAGGCACATTATTTCTTTTTGTTCCCTTTTTGGGAAGTCTTTTTTTGTTAACCAGTGTGTGTGGGTCATCTGAATTGTGGCCAGAAGCTTTCCTTGGAAGCCTTGGCTTTAATTTATTTGTACTAGGGGCCCAGGCACTGTTCTCTAAGAATTCCTTTATGAAAGGCCCATTGTTGAAATTTTGGAATTAGTGCGGTCCTTAGATACAAAGTGACTATAAAAGTGATAGTATGGCACTAGGTATTTGTGTTGCCTTTACTCTTTCTCAGATGGGCTCAACTGTCAGTTAGGAAAAAAAAAATCATTTTCAAATGCCAGGTCAAAAACAGTAGCCAAGAATTTGACAGCCAAGCTAATGTGTGTTTTCTGATAATGCATATTTTGTGCTTATAACCTAATTAAAATCTTTGTTGATGTTTGAATTAAGAACCAAATCATGTTAATTTTATTCTATGTGTACAGTGAGTGTGGCAGACTCACTTTTCTGAAGGAAAAATTAGTGTTGGAAATAGAAAAAGTAGTCATTAATAAGATCCAGTTTTTACCTTTGTCATTGGACTGACCTTCTATGTGCTTGGTGTCAATATTCTGGTGTGCCTCGTAAAAGAATTTTTATGAAGAATTCACGAGATGCACATAAAACCTGATGGATACAAGGTATTGAAGAAGATCAAGCATTCGTGCTTATTATTCTGATCTATTAGATGTTAATGATATACAGGTGTCTGAAATAGATTCATTTTGTAATAGTAGTTATAAAGAATACTTATAAATGGTCTGCCTGTAAATCACCTGCTGTACCATGGCTGCATTAAAACAGTATGATCTTGAGGATAGAAAATCATGAAAGTTTTGAAAGTGAATGCCATTAGTGTGCTTTACAAAGGCAATTTGTACTTTGTTTCTTATAATTCGCTTTGTTGATAATATTGGCAAGTCCCAAATACATTGTCTTTCATTGTTTTGCTGTTCTCATGCTTTAAGTGCATCTTGTATGATTAAATAAAAACATGATATTGACTCAATGTTAGGAATGAAGCATTTTACTGTATGTGAGTTTAAAATATTACATTTTTTTACAACATGCCAACATTAATAAGACTTCTAGTTTATAGCAACAAGAATAGTGATATATATGCACTATGCATTAATAAGATTTAATAAATCAAGAATCCAGGTCAATCAACTACAATATTGCAAATTATAACTTCCAAATACTTAAATTAGGAGAGAATTAATGTTTAAATCAAATTACACCGGCACAGACTGTTTATCAGTACAAAGCACAAAAGAAGCATCTGCAGTCATATATGAAGATTTGAAATATTTAATTTTTTAATTTTTTTTTTTTTTTTTTTTAGCCTCAAGAGAAAGTTTTGGCATACTTAGGATGAAGTATGTCACAGTTTTGATCTTCAGAGCTAAAACTGCTCCTTGGGAGGTGCAGGTTTTCTGTATGTAGTAAGCAAGAATACAAACAGTTTTTTGCATGTGTCTGTTGGTAAACAACTAAAAAAACACTGATTTGGTACTAGAAGAAGGCTGTCACTTACAATGTCTTTTGTTTGGTTTCTAGTTTTACAGTATATTATTTATCTATTTTTATTTTCACCTATCTATCCCTGTGTTTACCTTTTTTTCCCCTTTGTCTGCAACATTTGGACTTGTTTTGGGAATAGATGGCCTATATAAGAAAATACCAGGAACAGGTGTGGAATAATAAATATTTACACTTTCCTTTATGCAGAAATACTTTTGTGTTAAAACTGTACAAAAGCTATTTACAAATTTTATATCAGCATAATAATAAATGATCCATAAAACATACACACATTTCTTAACACTGTAGTTTTATACCAATACATAAACTTCTGTGCATCCATCTGGCATTAATTAGTAATAGATAAATTACTGCAGTTTTAGCACAAAAGAAATAAATGTGTCAGCTACAGAGTACATAATACTAGTGTATCCACCTTCACCACAGATTTCAAACACAGGGCTATATTAGGTAAAAGAAACTTTATTGATAAAGTTTTGTTAGCATAGATTCATGTGTTTTGTTTGAGCTACACATACAAACATAAATATATACATGCCTACATATAAATACATATATATAAATATGTATATATGTGTTTGTGTATATATAAATTCTTAAACACACATATGTATGAATTGGCCAAAGATTGTTCTGTATATATATGGATAAGGATGTAGGTAGGGATATAGATACAAACACCTACACACGCATATACACGAAGCAATGTCTATATACAGTAACTCAAAGAATAATCCTCATGTCATTCTAGAGACAGATATTTTAGTGAAAAGCATATGTTAAACAAGTAAAGGAGTGAGAACTGGGACAGAAGGAGATGAAATGAATTGCCAGTGATTACAGAGAGGAAGTCTTTGGCAATCGAGAAACTAGACTCAGATCTCTGTAGTTTCACTAAGTGCTTTGTCCACACATTTTCCCTATTCATTCCTTCCCATATAGAAACAGTTCCCCAAAATTAATGGCTCAATATTTTGTAAACAAAATAGATGGAATTTTCACCTATTTGAATTTGAGATCTTAGCTTTTTTACTGGAAGCTTATTCATTTACTACTCAGCTGAAACAAAACCAAAAAATAAACAAAGAATACAACCTTTTTCAACCAAAACAGTGTAATCAAATCGGCAAGTGTGCATTGTCCTGGCATAGGAAACATGTCTGTCAGTAACATACAGACTGACATAGACAAGTGGAACAGATTACCTGTTGGGATCACAGTGATCAGGAGATTATTTCTTTTAAGCAGAGGTGCGGATCCACGTCAGTGACCATAAATGCAAGAGGAAAGTGATGATTTGTCTAAATCAGGCATTTATTTAGCCAGCTGGTGACAGGCAGTGCTGACTGCAGTAGGATGGACAGACTGGATCATCTGGCAGCTCTGCCTCAGGTCAGAGAACACAGACCCACCTGAAGCATCAAGGACAAAAATCTACACCAAGTGGAAGCAGAGAAGGATCTTTAAATAAAGTTATGCCTCAGGCCACTTTTTCAATAGTAATAGGTTAGATCAGAATACAGAAATGAAATTGTATGTTCACTTTCTAATATGACATTCTGCTTTTCTGTGGGGCTCTTAACCATTTAATTATTGTTGATGGTATTTAAAATAAAACATATCGTACTTTGTGGTTGAGACCAACAGATGGCAAATTATTTTTCTGAAGAACAATTATTCTTACCTTAATATCTTTAACTCTTAAGCACATGCACCTGTTCCTCATCTGGCAGAACAGTAAGTCACTAGAGAATGCAAAAATTTTTTCTTCTTTTTTCTAGATTTGTCTTTATTATTCTATTTGGCTATCAGTTGTTCTGCTTCTAATTTGGTATTGAGCGTGTCATCTCAGACACGTCTCAGCAACTTTAAAAATTTAGGATCCAGTACAAGGTTTTTGTACAAGGTGGGTAGAACTTTTGGCTAATAAGGAACCAAATAGCTAGTCATTGAAAAAAATATATATCCAGGTAGAAGCAGAATGAGGAAGTTGTGTAGTTTATGAAATGAAATTAAATTAAATGTACAAAGTGGATATGCTTGACATGAGGAAATGTTAATCATAAATATACATTTATAAATATGGATTATAACATCCCAGAACCCCAGAAGACAATACACATATAATTTTCACATATGTAATGATTAAATAAATAACACTATAAAGTGTGAAAAATAACAGATGTTTCACTCAGATATCAAGAAATACTAGGCTTAAGGTTCCTCAAGCAACCTGAATGTAATCCCTCAGTGTAGCTGAGGTACCTTTTCAAGGCAAGATTTTGTAGTTGTGGAGCAAAAAATAATTCAGCTGCTGTTTTGGAGTGGAAACAAACATGGTATGCAAAGCAAAAAGAATCTCAAATTTGTTCCTGCTTGATTTTTTTCCTTTTTCTGTTTATTCTTGTAACTTGTTATTTATATTAACAAATGAATCAAGGTCTCATCTAGTGTCAGAAGTCTTGAAATACTTTTAGACATCTATCTGTACCTAGAATGGAATTCACATAGATGACTCAAATACTTGGTTAGGCAGGAAAGCCTTTGGTATAACTCCAGATTTATATAAAAATGATTGTCACATTCTTACAGTCTTTAGTTGACTGGATGCCATGCTGCTTCTTGACAGGTATCTTCTCTTTTATCACTGCCATAGCTTTCTCAGGGCTTTGGTAATTTAGTTCAATTATTGTTTTCCCAGCTTATTTCAGTCAATCTATTTTTGGAATCTCTCAAGTCCCTTTAAGTTCTAACCTTATTTTGAAAATATGTTATCATTTTGTCTTGACATATTCTTTTCAGAACATTTTATTTAGGGTTTACTTTTTATAAGACTATATGATTATTTGGGGTGGGCTTTTTTGTTGTTTGTGGGGGTTTTTTGGTTGTTTTTCTTTCAAAATAAACCCCTTAAAGTAAGTAGTATTAACACAATATATCATGTTATTAGTTTGTAAAAGGGTTGCTTAAAGCAAACAGTTGTTTGCATCCAATGTACTCAGTGCATTAGTAGATTTGTCATTTTTACTTGTGCAATACAATACAAATGTTCTATTATCTTGTTACTGCAAGTATTTCTATAGTATCCTATAAACTGAATGGACTTTGTCTAGTGTTTAGCCTCAGCACTGAAAAAATGTATCATTTTTGTTAATGGTGGTTTCATTAACATTTTAATTAACTATTTTCATCAACATAATTAATTAATTAATTATTATTGCCTTCTCTAAAATATAACAATAAAAAAATGAATCAGTTCAATCAATGCATAGGTTTAAAAGGTCAAGAAAGTAAAAAAGTGCTTCTCTATGTAGACATAGCTATTTAATTATTTAAAGACAAATAATAAAAACATATGTTTGATTATTTAATAATAAGTATTTTAAAATATTCAATCAGCAATATATTTCTATTAGGTTTTCATTCTAGATACTTGCTTAGCCTTTACCACGTTATCTAATTTATTTCCCACATATTGTTTCACCAGGCTAAAGAAAAATAATCTTATTTATTTAGTGTTATCATTCACAATTTCTAATTCCCTCCTACTGAGCTGTCATGGTTTAACGCCCCCTGTTATACCTACATCGTGATAATCAATTACATCTGTTGCTTTACCTGTTTATTTATCGGCTTCTGAAAGCAAGAGTAGAACTGTATACTGTTTCAAATCTTAAAAAATTGGTTTGTTTTTATTACTAGCATTTTCTACTTTTATTTGTCTGCATCTACTTATAAGATTAACCATTTGCCTCTCATTTCTATTCCTGTATGTCTGTATTGTCTTATTTATCCATACATCACACTGGCATTATCCTTAGGGCATTTGTAAGTAACTATTTAAAATGAATTATCCAGGTTTTTTTTTAGTAGAATCCCTGTCCAAGTGGCCACTACAGGCTGTTATTGCAGAATTTGCTTTAGCACTCTTACAAAATCCTAGTCAGTGAGCTTTGAGCAAAAATGGAAATCCCATGGACCTAATGGAAACAGGCACCAGGTCATCCTTCTGTGGCAGTATGTTCTCATATGCACATCCAAGGGACAAAGGGTAATGGGTATAAATTGGAGCATAGGAGGTTCAAGTTGAATATTCGAAAAAATTTTTTTACTGTAAGGGTGACAGAGCCCTGGAACAGGCTGCCCAGGGGGGTTGTGGAGTCTCCTTCACTGGAGACATTCAAAACCCGCCTGGACACGTTCCTGTGCGATGTACTCTAGGTGGCCCTGCTCTGGCAGGGGGGGTTGGACTAGATGATCTTTCGAGGTCCCTTCCAACCCCTATGATTCTATGATTCTATGATCCAGTGTTCTCTTCTTCCCTGGATGCCTCAAGTCAAAGCAGCCCCATATAGTAGAGAATGAAGAGATATGGATGTTGTGAAAGGAAGTAAAATACCCTGATTAAAAGAGGATCTCTTGAATATAAATAAGAGTTACATCTGAAAAGCTTTAGAGGCTCTCTAGTTCATAGGTAATAGAACAAATATGTTTTCTGAATGTCCAGACTAGCTGTGTGCTCTCACAAACAATTATGCAAATAGCATGGCACTTGAAGCAAGAATATTTGCAAGCATGCTGGTATCTTGTTGGCAAGCTTGGACTCTTAAAAGGCATTTCTACACAGTATATGCTGAATTATTCTGCAGATTAATTCTGTTGTTTACAGGTTGCTGCAGGCCAAACGTGAAGTCATGAGCATGGTCATTCAAATACAGAACACACATAAATTCTGGCTTCAAAGAATACACATAAACTTCTTTCTATGCAACACTAACTTGAAAGACTCAACCTGAATATTAATGCCTGTGCCAGGTGTTGCAAAATAAGTTGTGGTTTTTTTTTATGAAAGCAATGAAACACGTGACTGTAACTGACAATTCTTGTTGACACTGATGTGCTTCAAAACATTACTTTGTTCACATAACGGAAGAGAGATGACAGCAATTTCTGGATCCAGGAAACATATTAAAATAAACTGGAGTGGTAGTTTAAAGAAATCGCACACATGGTGAAAATTGTAGGTTCTTGTTGTGGACGATGATGAAGTTTTGAAGTGATCATATATCCTTCCTTCAGTGCACTTAGATCTTAAAATTCTTGAAGATTTTTTTTTTTATTTTATTTTAAATTCCATAAATATCTGGTTTTCTGTTCTAAAACACTAAGTGGTACATTAAGTCCAGAGTGATTCTTTAGGAGCAATAATGCCTTGACAAAAACGGAATGCTGGCAAACCCTTGATTATAATGCAGTGAAGATAATGGCTGTAATACAAGGCTTTACTTAAAGCCTCTGCATCTGACTGTGATGCAGCTGAGAGCAGAGGGATGCTGGGTGTCTTATGCCTGAGCTGGCTAAGAGTCTATGAATTTAAAAAGGATATGCTTAATGTAAGTGCAGCAAATCAAGATACACTTTGAAGAATGTTTATCAAAACCTATATAATTTAGTCTTGATCTGCAAATTATTGTGAATGAAATTTTATTGTATTGTGGATAAAATGTTTTTTTTATCTAATGTGGAGTGCAGTTGCAGTTTCAAAACTGGCTTTTACAAACATTTTCATCTCATTATTTCTAGCCATCTTTAGAGTAGTCACGTATTTTCTACAGAGCAAGGAAGACTTGCACAGTAAGAAATGGAAGCAAATAAACAGGCCATCCATAAAGTACCTATGCTGCTCTCCCAGCAGGGTCTCAATAATGGTATTTGAATTCAGTGATTGAAGCAGTGAGATCTCCTAGCAAGAAAGTCATATGCACTTAGTGACCCCCTTTTAAAAATCCATTTGTAATAAATTATTTCATGGCATTCCTTAAATTATTTACAACACCAAATGGTCATTCAGTTTTGTGATTCATGGCTTGATCCACTTAGATTAGCACAGCTATGCACTGTATGGCTTTCAAATGTGCTAGGCATTTTTACTTTACTCAAGCCTGGTTTAAAATGCCATACAAACTGCAAGCAGGGGCCAAAACTGACAGGTGGTTTAAAATCTGAGCTATAACTAAAGACTGTAGCATTGGAAATATGGCTATACTATATATATACATGTACAGTAGCTCTAGTGAATTCAGAATAAGTTTCCTTTAAATAAATACATAAATACTTTCTATATTTTTAAGGAGTTTTTTTGTTTACTCATTTTCTTTAACCATACATACTCGATTACAGTACTGTACTATGGTTAAAACATAAAAGAATACATTAATTATAAGCTCAATACTGCTAGCATAACCAATGAGGTCTTATTTCAGATATTTATCTTTTGGGAATTAAGCTATGGAGAGATACCAGGATGATCTTCTGCACTAGTTAATTAACCCTCTGGTAAGTTGTGGTCTATTTTGATGAAATTGTGCATTGAGAATGGAAATGGACTTGCTTACAAAATTGGAGTGTATGCTGGGAAAGCAGATTTGAGGTGAAGAAACCGTGGGGTTTTTTGTTATGTAGAAAACTAGCTAGCATCATTAGAGTCTTCAAAAATGACAATGACAATTGAGATGAGCATCTGGTAGCATTTGATAATGGTCTGCCACTGAAAATAAGGTAATATATTTCTCCATAATTGTTCACTGTCAACAGTGATCATTTATGAGTGAAACAAGATGACCATTTATTTTCCCAGTGGGGTAATGCTGCAGATTTGTGTTCTGTTCCTTTTGGTGGAGATCTTAAATGGCTATTAAAGATATATCATCGCAAACTAAGTGGATTGCTTTCAAATACTCTGTGTGACAGTTCCTTGTTTCAATTAAGTTTTAATGTCAAACACTTTGCAGATATATTAACGTAGGAGTACATCTGAAGGTGTGGAATCTAGCTCTTTCCTCCTTCCTACAAATACATGTTTTCTGTATTAAAAGGGTAAAAGCATGAGTTTTCTATTGTGGGCTGGAGGAAAGCTTTGAATTCTTCTTTCTTAACAATGTAAAAATCATCTTAGAGCTGATTCATACACAATTGAAACAGAGTCTTTGCTTCTGCCACCTCTGAAGTAGAAAATGCTCTAGGGCCTGGATTCACCACCAAACTTATCTGTGGGAATGTTGCTGAAATATACACATTTAGGAATGACTCTTAATTGTAAATTAAATTTTCCTTTTTGTTTAATTTTCATCAGTGGTGGTGTGTTTCTGGGTGAAGCAGAAATTCATAGCCGTTTGGGTGAACATCTTAGTGTAGGTCAGGATCTTATGCCCCTGAATTTGTGTAACTGAGGAAGAAAGAAGACACCCTTCTACACTGTAGAAGCAGCTATGTTGGGTCTCAGCCTCCTTGCATTTTCATGAGATTACAACAGCTTTATTAAAATCTTTTTTCTCTTGTCTTGTTTCTAGTGTGTTGAGAGGAGACACAAGGTAGTTCCAGTTCTCTCCCTATAAGAATAGCTGTGTTGAAGTGTCAGCTAGGACCATGACACTGGGTTAAGAAAGCCTAGCAATCAGTGACTGTCACTGCAGTGGTCTGGATTTGGTGATGTAGAAGATTGCTTCTGATGTGCTTCTTGTAGCTACAATGCTGTGCAGAAGTCTGGTGACTTTGATCACCAAGAGTGTGACAGAATTTGCTGACCAAAGTTACAGTTTAAGCTACTCCTCCTTTTTCACTTAAGATCTTTTTCTTTTTTTTAAGCACGTGTGTATGTGCAGAGGGGGTGAAGGGTGAAGGACAGTAAGCTTGTTCGTGATAAATGAGTTGCTGCAGCAAAAGGCATTGTATTGCTTACTATGTCTACTTGTCGTTAAGGAGAAATACAGTTGTAACAGCATTTTGGTTTCTGCATTACATGCATTTAAGTGCCTGTCCACTAAGGACGCCTGCTTCCACTCATTCAAGGCAGGAAAGTTGGCATATTATTCCCCAGTGCTCTAAACTCGATGTTGGCTTCTATTAAAGGCTGCCAGACAGGCAGAACAATATTTGAAACAAGACTGTTTGAACTACAATGTAATTGGACTCATTTAAAGTCTTATTACAATGAAATCTGACTTCCTCCTTGTAATTTGACTTGCAGAAACCTCTCAAAAAAACATTACCTTTTGCCACAGGCTGTAAATTTAAATTCTGCACTAGGTAAGCATAATGAGAAAAGAAAGTTCTGACATGGCTGGAGATCATATCAGCTCTGACTTGATTAATTATTTCCACACGATCAATCAGCACCTTATTTAGATAACTGGAGGCACTCACTAGTTAATTTGTGAGAGTAGAACAATGAGGGCAAGCATTTATATGGTCAGTCAATACTCCAATTAGTGTTGGAAAGTCAAATGCAGGTTTGAAATAGCTAGTAGAAGAAAAGGGACAGAAATAAAACAGCAGCTTTTCTGTTCTTAGATATATTCTTTTCTGTAGTTACACTGCAGTGACTCCACTCACCTTCCCTAGAAGTATCTACCTATTCTTTCAAGTCACCTGCTTCATAAAAAAGGTTATACAAGTTTCTGTATACATTTGAAACTACTCAAAATAAATGCCAATGCTCTATTCACATAGGAAACCTTTTTTTAATCACTCAGTTTCTGCCTTAGCAGGACTGACTTTGACCTGCAAGAGAGACACTAATTCTAGGACCTAAAATCTAGGAGTGAAAATGGTGCACTTTAAAAATGCAAACACTGTAAGGCATAAGATATAGCAAGGATCTGTTACTGCTCTGTGTACTGCGTGATGCAAAGATTAATTCACCTGAAATATGTGGTGGCCAAATATGTAGACTAACTTTTGCAATCAGAATAAAGCCCCTGGCCACAGTGCCAGATAGACGTGGATAAACCAGATTTAGGACAAACATTGTCCAAAATTACATTGCTGTCATTCCACATAGAATCTAAGGACTGGCAGATATCTGTGCATGAGAAGAAGAGAAATAATATTTTTTTTTATATAATGTTGTATTTCTTCACCTTCTGCTTGAGAAAGGAAATAAGCCAAATTCATAATCTGACATTTCAGTTAAACCATAAGCAACAGACTGATTTTAAGACAATCGTAATGAGGGGGGTGGGAGGGGCAAAATTTAGAAAATTAGGAAAGCTTTTTTTAAAAATAAGTTTTTAAATATTGAAACATGCATTAAATTATTTATTATTGCTGTTATTTTTGTTTCTATTTTCTGCATAAGCCAATATCATTTGAACCAAGTCATTATGGCATAAAATTGTCTAGAAGGCAACATTATTATATTTTGCTTAGATATTAAATAAGATTAAGTTGAAAGGAAAATTCCTTTTTTTAGACTATTGGAAGAAAAAGGTAGTCGTTTTGCACATATTTCTTAAGTGGTAAAAATATTAGTACTATTCTTAGATGTTGATTCAGTAGAATAATAACATATTATTTTTGTATTTAATATATTTTTTACTTTTAAACTCACAATTTTATCATAACATCAAGCAGAGTTTAATTTAGAGAAGAAATCATCACAAAAATCAACATCACAGTTACAATTCATAAGTATTTTCTGCATAAATGTGAGTACAAGGATCATATGGGAAAGAAAAGAAAGAAAAATTTGGTTGGCTCAAAAGCCCTCAGTTAATCACTTCAAAATGAAGCTGAGGAGCCTCATTGTTAGACCACTGAATTGGCTTCCACTGCAATGACTTTTGCTATTGTGTGTATTTTGAGGATTGCCAGCCTTTGAGAGAGACCAATGATTCACTGTAACAGAAATAAAATTATTTATCTTAAAGTGTCCATGCAAACATGTAAACAAAATATATTTGTATACTTCAGTACTGTGAAAACTGAATTGCTTTGTTACTTGTTTATCACTGCTCTCCAGCAGAAATTCTCTCAGTTTCTTGGCAGACTTTTGAACCATCTGCTAAATAAAATTCCCAGTAAACTGCATATTGATGATCTAAGAGATGATCCAGTTTACAAATCCTCAGTCTTGTGTGACCTTATTGGGCAAAAGTTAGGTAGGTAATAGATGAGAATTAATGAGAGGTTTTTATCAGAGCTCTAATTATTCTAAATTGTAAATGCAACTAATGTGTCAGGGATGAACCACTCAGTTCACTTGGGTTAAGCCAAATCAGGCTCTAAGTGGTTTATCAGTTTCTGAATTATATGTAATTAATGGGTCAATTGGTGAACTGATTTGGGATCATTTGGGATAAATATCAGCCATAGAATTCATAAAGCATAATGCTGAATACCTACAAAATATGACTGTGCTTCTACACATTTCTTACTGTCCTCCAATAACCACAAGAAGCTCCAACTTCCCACACAGAACCATATGGTTGATGATGTGATGGTGCCATCCCCCATCTTGTTCGTGAGTGAAGTTTCACCTCTTGATACCCACTTCCTGATGGGATGCTGGCTTTATGTGTCACCTGTGACTATTCTGCCCCCTATAAGCACCAGCTGGTACAAGAGGTCTGAGGCACGAGTTGGGACCTTTGCATAAACATCCCTCCAGCAGGAGTACAACTGGCAATGCTGTGACATAGGGACCCTATCTCGTTAGACCCAGAAGGAGGTGAGAATAGTGGGTGTTGTGTTGGTGTAGGACTGTTGCTCTGTTACCACTTTTCTGTTCCAAGGTGTCTTTTCCCCATCATAAGATGTCATGCTTCTTTATTCTCCTCATCAACTGACTGCTTTTCTCAAAAGTCCCTTCGCAATTATCTGATTTTTGTTTAATCTGATTGATGCTAACTTCATACAAAGATTGTCACTGATGATTTCCAATTTAGGTGTCTCCGGTTTGGGGAAACATTGTCTCAGAATATGATAGTCCATTTACACACAGTTAAAACTCGCTTTCCTTCCCATTGTTATAATCAGTTTTTAACCTGGCCATGTTAACAAGAGGAAGCTTTCTGGATTCCTTGACAATGACTAACTTAACAATGATTGAGGATGAGAGCTTCCAAGAAAAGTAGAAGAATCTCAGGGACTGTCTTAATACATGGATTTGGACACACACCCTCAAGCTGAGGACCTTTGGCCTATTAGTGTGGGTACACCTTATTTGAGAGTAAGGTATGCAAAATAGAATTTGAATAAGATTCCTCTGACAAAGCAAAAATTTATTTACAGGTTTAAAAATAGTTGAAGGAGTGTGGAGGGCCTGAGTAAGAAAAGGTGGCTGTATGTTTTACTGTGTCTGATCTGTACCCTCCTCAGACTGATTCTCTTCTAGAGATTCCTGCAAAAACTGCTGACGTACTCTGTGCCCTTTACACATGGCTGTTTGCCAAGCCATAGGTTTCTGTTATAATTCTCCTTTCCTGCACCTCTTACCGTATTGAACTTGTCCTTGGAATGGATGGCATCATTAGGAGTGAAGATTTAATTATAGTCACTTAAAGACAACTTAAGAACTGTTGTTTAATTTACTGCAATTTTAAAGTGGAATCTAGATGGGAGTTTGGAACTTCAGCAGTTCTGAAACATTGACACATAAGACACTTAGTCAAAGGTTTGTGTGGCACAAATTCATTCTCAAGGAGAAGTGAAAGGAGTAAGAATTTTTTTTTATTATTTTGTCACTTTTTTAAAGCACTAGGAGCTTTGAGGAACCTAGAGAAGTGGAAGATTGGAACTAGATGATCTTTAAGGTCCCTTCCAACCAAAACCATTCTATGATTTATGGTATCTAAGTGTGATCTGACCCAATATTTTCAATATACATGATTTTTATAACAGACTTACTGGATTTTGTCAGATATGGAGATGTAGATTTGTTATAATAAATTCCTTTCTGCATGTCTTCTAATCCATAAAGCATTTCTTCTATTTAAAACATGTCTATGAGGGTTTTGATAGATTTGGTATTTCTGACAGTATCTAATTGAATCTTATTATTTTGGCATTTGTAATTCTGGGCTTTCTTTTCCAGTTCCTATGCATGCAAATTTGAAAATATCCATCATCTGTCATAGTATTGAAAACATGGTAAACTCCTGGTAATTCTGTTAGCCTGTGCCAATTATCTATTCAGACTGAAGTGCATTATTTCAAAGTGATTATTGTTGAAGATTTTTGTTGTTGTTTTTATCATCATTGTTGTTGTCATTTTTCTCTGTATAAGGTGATCCTGCTGGGCAGTCACATAGCTCAAGAGATTTTAGTTGCTTTCTCAGTAGTTTAAATTAATTACAAGCTATCTATTCCCCTTTATATACCAAGAACAGGGAAACATAACATAACACAAGGTACTTGTACCTCAATGCAGACTAGGTTTTCCAGATTTTTATTGACCAAGTATGTGTTCCTCAGTTTGAAATCAATGAGTAATCACATCCTTAGCAGTCTTAGAAACATTGTCACTGTAAACAGTTTCCAACTCCAAAATGTGCAGCACAGGTGAATGAAAAAAAAATGAAATAAAATAAAATCCGTGTGGCTTGG
This sequence comes from Florisuga fusca, assembly GCA_038090715.1. Lineage (NCBI taxonomy): Eukaryota > Metazoa > Chordata > Aves > Apodiformes > Trochilidae > Florisuga > Florisuga fusca. The sequence continues at coordinate 44,149,413 of JAAWXA010000003.1, forward strand.
AAAGGAAGAGTTGATTTTGAGCTTGCATGCACCATCTCTTCTTTAGGTAATATCTGCCTGGTAAATGTGCTTCATTTTGTCATATTCCACATAGTTTTCTCATTCAGTCATTTCATTCTGCATAGAAACAATTCATTTGTATTTAGAAGAACTACATTTCTAGAGACAACTTCCATTAAGTTCTTGGTTTCTTTAAGTGAATGGTACTGGTGGTTTTGGCATGGATAAAAATTTTGTTTCCCGTTTAGCAGCAGGCTAGCACAGAAATGGCCTTCCTACCCTTCATCAGCAGTTAAAGCTTCTATGTGGGCATGTCAGAGATGAAAGTCTGAGGCAGTGGTCTGAGGACCATGAAGGAAATGTTATTATGTGTATTGCAGTTTTTCCAGTTTGTTTATTTCAGTGTATTTATATAGCAAGACAATGCTCTTATCTTTGAGTTACAAGGCCCAGGAATGAACAAGGTGGGGAAATATGGATATCTTTTTATGCTTCACCTCAGTTCAGTGGTGAGCCTAATGCAGATCTAAAGGACAGGAAATCACATTTCATGGTTTTACACAGCATTCTACTATCTCTCCAGTTTTATGCAACAGACATACCAACGTCTTGAACAACAATACTTGCTGGAGCTGCGAAAGGTCTGACATTTGAAGTTGAGAGGAAAGAGTGTTTTGTGCTATGGACATGTCCTAACTCTCTATCCAGGAGATGGGTATGAATGGGGAACAAAATTTTCTTTCTTCAGCCCCTTGTTGCTGTCCCTGTCCTGTTTAGCATAATGATGTTATATAATATTGTCAGATGACTATATAGCTTAATTAAAGTTGCTGGCTTCTTCAAAAAAATTGTATTTTTTAGTTTTCAATGGTCTGCCTTGATATTTAGGGAAACTTTACAAGGATTCTTTAATGATAACTACAAGAAAGTAATAACTTGATACCTAATGTGATGAAAATTAAAATAGTCCATAACCATACCACTGTCTCCCTTTTAAAATATTTTATTATAATAAGTCAATCAATCTATCTATCTTCATTTGGGGCCCCTTCATATGGAAGTATTTAGTAACCATCTTTCAACAACAACAGCATTAACTATAAAAAAATATTTTGTTCTAAGGGACACTGAAGAAAAATACCAGTTCACTAACTATTTAATGTATTTTTTTTCTCTTGCATATACATTTCCACAGCTCTCACAATTCTAACTGCTCTCAATTATTTTTATCTTTGACTTAGTATTAACTAGTGAATATATTCCGTTTCAATATATTTCAATACATCTTTGCTTTCTGAACTTCAGTTCATAACTCTTTAGGCATATAATTAAAATTAATTTAAATCTCAGACTTAGCAAAGTCATATTTAATGAGATTCTACAGTCTGCCCAAGTCTGCTGACAAAAGAAAAAGATTTTTTCTACTTGATGTAGGAATGGACTAACTAAATTCAACATTTTTAAAATAAATTTAAGTTTGAATTTTAAGATAAATATTAAATAATTTCTTAACAAGATGCATGCAAAAGCACAATCCACTATTTCCGAACTACAGGATATGCCTCAAACAGTTAAACCATGTTCTTTTTTTTTTGCCAGTCTTTGCTATTCCTACAGAGCCTACGAATTTTTAAAAGTTTGTTATATTCAGAAAAATATTACCTGAATGAAGGTGTTATAACTTAGTTTCCTGAAAACAAGACTTGAAGTCAGTTAGTTGAGCATGAATGTGTCTTTTCAATTCTTTTTCATTTTTCCTCTGCTTTGCCCTGAGGTGTTTTTAGATAAAAGTTATGTTTATAACCAAATTAATTGTCACTGGTTCTTTGTTGTCAGGTAATCTTTCAGTGGTGTCAGAAACCTGAGCACGTACAGGATGAAATTTCTCTAATTTAGAAGCTGTATCATAAAAAGTTTTAATACACATTAAAATACTTTAAAGTAGTATTTAGTTGCTGACAAGGTCTTTTTGTCATCTAGAAAGAACTTAAAAATTACAACTAGAGCAGATAGTTTCTCTTTACAAGAGTAAGTTTTAAGAGCTAGAATATATGAAAGTTTTTTTTTTAAATTCAAGTTACAAAGAAAACTGGGATCCTACCTCAAAATGCCTATGTATTCACATCTGAAAAAATGAAATGCCTTTTCTTGTTCTTAAACTGAATTGTTAGATGAGAATAAGTTGTTTGCTATTTTCATTACAGAACTTTAAAGATGGCATGATGACTTGCATCTATTCATATTTGCCATTTTATTTTGAGAGCTGACTGATTATATGGAGGAAAATGTTTTGTTTTCTGTTCTCTGTCATTCATAGGCATGGTGGTATCTCCTAAAAGTAACAGCACTCACAATTACAGATAGTGCTACATTGGGTCACTGTATATTTATGCATTTTCAAATACTCTTGATTTTCAACAAGGGATTATTTTTCATGCCTAGGATCTCAAGACATGAGCACATGGAGACTTTCTGAGATCCCTTCCAGTTGAACTCTTTGCTTGATTCTTTTGTGCAGCAGATTTGCAGTGCCCAGGACCTGCTTTCTACCATGATCTAGATATCCAGAGTAGGTCTGGTTAGTAGCAGGGAAAAACAATTTTGACTTTTGGTATTAAAATATCTAATCAAAAGGAGATATTTCCAGTTTGAGTACTTTGTCAGTGAAGGAACCTCCAGGAGTGGATGTGGATGACTGTGGAAGTCATTGTGTTAATTCTGATGGCCTCATTTCACTGCTTTCCAGCTAGCAGCTGCATATTTGAGGGGGAAGCCTCAGGTAATATAATCACTTTGTTTGAACATGTGCTGTCCCATTTGTTTTCTGGAAGTTAAAAGAGGTCAAAAAAGAATTTCTGCATGTCATATAGCACAGCTACAAGAGGACAACTTGGCCAAGGACTTGTTACTTCTCCTCATTCTGTAAATAGAAAGATTGCTTTCACATTATTTTTTTTATATAAAACAAACAGGATATTTTATTTTTCAAAGACAGGAATTAAATATTTATATGGAAGCACATTTAAACTGAGTTTGAGTAATGTAAAGAAGAGGAATGTGAGTTTTTCGATTTGGAGCCATTGAGCGTGAGTTAAGAAGGCAGCTTTTATTTTTTTATTTTAATTATGGTTATAATTCCATTCCACAAGTAATCAAGATGCCTTTTTATTATTTCTTTTTTAGCGTTGTGGGGGTTTTGTTGATATGGGGCTTCCTGATGGTATATTATAATGTAGAGTGTGTTGGTTTCTAGCAGATTCTTGATTTTTCATCAACTTGGAAATTTCCCTTTAAATAAAAAAGTGTTCACAGTTGGATTATACTCTAATAATATATTATACTCTAATACTGCTGTCAGTGTGTCCCTTTATACCTTAAAGTAATTGTCTTCGAAGTTAGGGATTTTTTTTCTCTTGTTTCTAAAAACATACCACTTAAAATAACTTGAATTGAATTTTTAATTATAATTTATTATAATAAGCCATGTTATAATAAATTATAATTATATACATTTTATTATAATGCATTGTAATTAAGTTTATTATTTTATTGCTAAATCAGTATTATTTCAAATGTGATATCTTTTTCACTGTGTAATTTATAAAATATGAAAATTTCTATTTTGTGCATTTTATATTAGTAGAGGCTTCAAGTTCTTTTTCTTGATTGTATTCTGGAAAGAACTATTTCTTCATAAGAAATTAAATCTGCTCAATGCTCAATGCTTTCCTAAGACATCTGTCTTTTATATTAAGGCTTCATACTGTCATTCACAAATACGCCATTGTTACCTTCCACATAACTTGACTGTCAATATCAAATCTCTACTGACAATATAGGCTATATTTATACTAAGTAAAACATCTCCAAGGAATGTTTCCAGACACTGGAACCAAATTGTCCACATCATCAAATTGTTAGATTTGTCCCTTGCATGGTTTTGACCCAGCTCAAGTAAGACTTGGACAAGTCCAGTAGACAGAGCAGATGAGAGAGCATCCTCAGGAGTCAGTTCAAATGTGCCTTGTTCTGACTTCATTGTTTTGGAGAGAAAGAGATGATAGAAGCAGCACAAGCTCTTCCATGCTGGTGATCTCAGTGCCAGAGAACAGTCCCAGGATATTTAAGTCATAGAGGTAGATCCTTCTTCTTCTGTCTTTTCTTTATCACAAATGTCCTGATCTTTCATTCCTGATTTTTTTGTTTGTTTGTTTGTTTGAAATATGATTTGCTTAGTATTCTGGAGGTGTTTTGGTGTTTTGGTCATTTATTTTCAGCCTTTTGAGCTACTTGTACTAGCAAGGTCAGACAGATGGACCTATGGATTTGATATTGACAAAGTATTCATCAGGAAGAGTTTTTTATCAGAATTGGATATTTTGCACTGCACATGCTAGTTTTCAGTTTTCCCACAATCTCTTTTACATCAAGTCTTTTCTATATATAAACCAATCAATTTTTCTAAGTATAAAACACTCCTCATCATTGTATCTTCCATCTTGAGCTTTGTGGACCATTTTGTCCTGAGAATATCACTGCCTGGTTATTTCACATGAAGAGGACCAGTCATCACCACATAAATTTATGTCTTTAATCAACTAGTAGAAAACTGGTACGAGTCAAATATTGATGCATGATGGTTGTATAAAAATGTGGTAAACTGTGACAGTAAATTGCATGCAAAGCAGGAATTTATGTTTTACTTTAATACCACACTATAAAGATAGTAAATACCAGAGAACATGGTTCATTGTTAATGTGCAAATTCTGCTCTCTTATTTATTTGAATATATTTAGATTAATTGCAACATGGATACTTGAGTTGTAGCAAAATTATTATGGAAAGGAAAAAATGTAAGTTACACACAGATCAGGTCTTAAAACTGAGTAGAATTACATTGTTTATTAGTGCTAAAAATAAGAGAGGAAAAGAGCATGTTATACTTGCATCTGAATTCTTTGAGCTAACAAGTGTTAGAGGAATTGGAGACAGATTATTCCTTTACTGAAGGATCTGGAAAGCCTCTGTAAAATATTATTATATTGCCAAAGTGCTGAATGACAACAATTCCAGTATATCATGTTTAAATCCATTTTCATTTAAACACACAGTTTCGTGCTCTACTTTCTCCTTGGGGCTTTTCAGCAAAGCTATTTCCATAATCATTCCTACAAAGATGAGTTAAAAATGTAGCCCAGAAACACAATTTGAATGAGTATTTATATTTCTGTGTAATTCAGCTTTCTTGGGAAGTATATTTTTAATATCTAACCACTTTTGCTTATATAGAGGGAAAGAATGTAACATCATTTACAATTTTCTTACGAGGAAGGTCCATTTTCAGTCTCCCTCCAGCAGCAATTACTCATAGAACTATTAATATTGCTTTGAAACAACTTATGAAGCACTTGCAAGTGTTTGGAGAAAGAGGGAGATTGATGTGATTTAAGTCTCCTGAAAAACTCTGAGGTCCTGCTGCTACCAATAACTTTTTTTTTTTTCTCTATACAATTGCCATAAATTAGTCCTATGTAAAACTCAAATAATGCAATATTAGATTAATTCAGACTAGATTCCAAACATTTTTTTTTTCAAAAGTTTCAAGTGGAATAACAAATTCTTAAATAAGAATTATTAATAGATCCCTAATAATAACCGAATTCCATGCATTTGCTTTAGAATAAATAGTTTTCATATAGTGGTTTAGAACAATTAGTTTTCATATAGTGGTTTCTAAATATTCTGAAATGTGATTTATTTGAGGCTTTCTGTCATCTCATTATACCTTACCAGTACAAAGTAACCACTCTACTTTCCAAACCTCTGAGCAGGTCTACCATTTTTTTTTACCAACTGATTACTGTTGTTAACTGGTGTTTAAGTAGTGTATGATCTGTGATGGTGTGTGATATAACTATTTGCATATTAATTAGCTGTACCTGTTGGAATGTGTGAGAGTAACATTAAAAAAGTGATTACATTTACCCTACAGCTCTTCAGTCTAGTCATGGTTACTGTTTATTTCAGATATTTTCAGACTTAGGTATACTTTGGGAGATTTTTTTCCTTTCCATGTAATATACATGCTGTTTTCTTGTTTTTATTTTACTTTTTAAAATGCTGTTCAGTAGAAAAATACATACAATTTATACATACAAACAATTGTTTGTATGTCATATTTTAAAGAACCACTCCCATGAACATCCAGGAGACCTCATTGGAAAGAGAAGTGCTCAGAGATCTTATATAGAATAAGATTCAGATACACATGGTTTCTGTCCTAAATTTTTGTCTAATCTAAGACCAGATAAAATGATTGAATGTGATGAACAATGCTGAGAAAATATCATCATGCCAAAGTCAACAACACATGATGGATATTACTTGCAGTGATTAGAACTTCAGAGAACTATGTCAGAGAAAACCAAAATATAAGAATGTACCTAGAACAGCCAGCAGCTATAACTGACTCAGAAACGCGTCAGGAGAATGATTCAATGGGGAGATCTTCAAAATATCTCCTGCTAAGTCCAGTGCTATGCTCTCACTGATCTTACATAAAAATAGATGTTACAATTTAGCTACCAATGCAGGTAGTTGTTATATAGCATGTGAACTTGACAGTAATATGTTGCAAGTAGATTTTGACATTTTTCTTTTTAGAGTTGTACAAAACATTCTGACAAGTTTCAGAAAGATTAAATTATTATTTAATAGTGTTTTGAATTTTAACTTCTTGTGAATTAGCAAATGTTGAAAAATAGTTTTAAAAATACCCAAAAGCCTAAGCAGTGAATATCAGTGTATTCAAAATTTTGTAAAAAATGCCTCCTGGATTCAAAGATATGGATTATTTCTCACTAAACATAAATATGTTTTAAATGCTTTGGACAACAGGGGAAAATGGAAGGTCATTTAAGTTCTTTTCAAATTGTGTTTTTAGCATCATAGATAGGATCTCTCCCTTCAAGAAAATTCCAGTGCTAAAGAAGATTAACTTCTGGAAGACAGCTTCTTCATTAGGTTGTCTATTTTTAATATTCTGTGTGAAATACTCTTCATTGACAGAGGAGATTTGGAAAAGTGAAAATAACTAGGAGACAGATAAAGCAGTACAATTAGGAATATATGTGGTGTTGAAGGCATTACAGTATTCCAGATGGATTAGTATCAGTGCTAACAGCTTTTGAGACCTTTGAAACACAGCTAAATGAGTACAATTTGTAGGTTTCTGTCCTCTTTCTGTTATTCTGCCTAGGTCTTTCTAATTAAAGATAGATTTTTTTTCTCTGAGCCATGGTTCAGTATGCTTGTAAATTGTTCTATTTGTGTGCTTCATTTACTTCTGTGTTTGAGCACACATGTGGGTGTGAGTAGGCAGGATAGTAGCCTCCCTTCTACAAGAAAGCTGAGCATGGAGCATATTTCAGACTTATGCTGACCAGCATTTGCCAATAATATATTACAGAGAGATATTTACCTCATTTCATAGCTAAAAATAAGGTTGTTTAAGCAGCTTATTAGGCTGAAATTTAACAATTAACTGAATTCAAAACTAAGCAAATTAAGACTACTTTCATCTACGTGATGCTTAAGGCCATGTTTCTATTGTGTTTAGGAAGAATTAGAAAAAAAGCTTGTAAAAACCTTGCTTTTCATTAGGAAAATTTTGTTTTCTCTGGGAGACAAGAAATGGATGTTGATGATCCTTTCATTATGAGGAAAAGATGATGTGAATAATAGCAAAACACAATGGAGGTAATTAATTAATGCTGACAATTAAACTACACTAGTTCCAAATGATGTCTTTGAGCAAAACGAAACTAACCACTAACCCACAATCTTGTAATAAGGATTTTTCTACATTTGAAGTTATGAGAAGATATTGTTTATTAAATATTCCAGATGAACTTTCTGGATTACCTGTTTTTCTTACGCTGTTTCTGCTTTAATGAAATTCTTCTGTTAAAATTGGAAAAATGTCTAATCTGAAGCTTTTGCACATAGTTAATCCACAGAATACTTGCAAATGGTGTAAATCAGATGTTCTAATTCAATGTCTGTCCTAATTCAGCAAAGTTGTTCTGTTTCTGATTTTCACATAGATGATTTCAGATTTCATAGAAACACAGAATGCCAGGTTGGAAGCGACCTCAAGGACTATCAGATCCAGCTTTTCTAAATAGGAACATAGTTTACATGAGACAGTTCAGCACCTCGTCAAGCTGAATCTTAAAAGAATCCAGTGCAGGGGAATATGATGTCCGACTGTTCTCATAGTGAAAAATTTTCTTCCGATGTCCAATCATGATCTCCCCAGGAGTAACTTGCTACCACCGCCCCTTATCTTCTCCATGTCACTCCATGTTAAAAGAGAGTTTCCATCTTTTTGGTAGCCAGCATTCAAGTACTGGAACATGTCAATAACATCTTTGCTATGCCTTCTTTTACCCTGGCTGAACAAACCCAGTTCTCTCAGCCTCACACAGCAGGCTTCCCAGTCCTTTAATAATCACTGTGGTCCTCTCTGAACCCTCTCCAGCCTGTTTGCACCTTTTTTGTACAGTGGGGACCAGAGGCAAACACAGTATCCCAGGTGTGGCCTGGCAAATGCTGAGTAGAGTGGGATGATGACTTCATTATCTTTGATGGTGATGCCATTGTTGATGTGACACAGGGTGCTGTTGGCTTTCTTTGCTGTTGCAACAATACTGTTCACTCATGTTGAGCTTGTTGCCCACTATGACCTCTGAGTTCCTTTCCACAGAGCTGCTCTCCAGACAGTTGTATCCCAGGCTGAGCTGCACTTCTGGAATGTATCTTCCAAAGTGCAAGGCACATATTCACATTGAAATTAACCCAGTTTTCCAGCCTGTCCAGGTCTTCCATGCAGGTGACTTTCCCTTCTGGAGTCTCTACATCCCCACTCAACATGGTGTTATCTGTGAACTTCATCAGAGTACACTCAGTGCCAACATCCAGATCATTTATGAGGATACTAAACCGTGTTGGACCCAAATTGAACACTGGAGGACCCTGCTTGTGACTGGTTCTCCATTTGAAAAATAACTATTTACTGCCACCCTCTGAGTGCAGCCTGTGAGTCAGATTTCTACCCATCACACAGACCACTTCTTTAGGCCATAACACATCAGTTTCTCTAAGAAGCAGTATGAGGGATAATAAAAAAGCCTTGGAGAAGTTCAGGTAGACATGGCTCACCCTGTATCAAGCAAGCAGGTTACCTTGTCATAGAAGATAATCAGATTTGTCAAGCATTATTTTCTATTGGTGGGTCTGTGCTAGTTTTTTCCAATCATATGCTTCATTTGACTTGTGACAGTCCCCAGGAGGATTTGTTCCCTAACTTTCTGAGGTACTGAAGTAAGGCTGATGGGACTATAATTACCTGGGTCCTTCTTTGAACTCGTCTTGTAGATGGGGGTGACATTAGCCTTCTTCCAGTCATATTTTAATTGATTTGCATATATAACTTTTAGAATCTGGAGAACATAAGAAGAAAAAAAAACAAAACAGAATTTTAAACTAATCCATTTCTAAGGACACTATGAGCCTTTTATAAGATTCTTATGAAAGATTGTTCTGTCCTTACAAAAACATTTACAGAAAATAAGTTTGGAAGTAGCAGTTCTTGCAAGATAATACCGAGAAAGTGCATTCTCATTTAATCAGGGAACGAGGTGCTGAAGGGCTAACGTTTTTAGAGAAAGAAAATTAAGTTTATATTTGGTCTATATTCAATGAAGCTTCTTAGTGGATTAGAAGTTGTCTACAGATAGGATTGTCTATATAATTAGGCTTAGATTCATCCTATTATTTGATACCTTGTCAGGTGTCTCAGTGGAAGTTTATTAACTTCTAGTGCATGGTTACGTAACAGAAGACAGTACTCACAGAGAGTAATTCAGACTTCAGGCATGCAGAACTACCTAAAGATGTGCTCAACTTTGACTGTATTTATTCTTAGGTGCTTCAAATGCCTGAAGTGTTGGTGTTAGGAGTCTAATCACACCCTGGACTGGGAAACAATATAAATTTCTGCATTAAAAAATATCCTTTTCTGCAAGTAAATTAGATTTCCAAGCCATTTTGATATTGAAAAGCATTTCTAGAAACACCAGGATTTACTGAGATATTTTAAAATGCCTTCCTACAAAATATTTACCATGTTCCTTGTTGAGTCCTAGTTGTAATTTAGTTATGATCTGGCCTAAATTAATTAATCAAATGACTGTCTGCAATGGAAAAATTTCCTAAAGTGTTAAGTTTTTTAAGATTCTTAATTACAACAGTGTGAGTTTCATCTCATCTAACTCTGGCCACCTAAAAGTTTGTCACCTAAGTTTTACCTAGCCAGGATCCGTCAGTCATCAGAAAAAAGAAATAGGCATCTTCAGAGGAAATTGATGCTGCTTGCCTGAAAATCATTTTGGAAAGGAAGCAACTGCTAATTGAAGGTGACAGTTGCTCTGCAGTGACTCTCCTCTACTGGAAGTCATTGTTGCATACATAAGGGTAGGTGAAATGAATCACATTGTTATCTAAAATTCTGAATTACTGTACTCTTCTGCTATTAGTCTTACCCTCTTGTACTGATCCACACAGAGCAGCTTATGACCAGGTTCACCATGTTTGACAGTTTAATGCTTCATACAATTTTCTCTCTGAATTCCATTTTCTGTATTTCTTTTTAATTTTATAATTTGGAGCTTTAAATATAATTTTTTTGACATTCAGCCTGATCATGTAAATTTCCATATATTGCAAAATTGCTTTCTGGAAAGTGCGCATAATTTACCTTCTGTGTTGTTCTGTTCACTCAGCAAAGCCATTGCTATATAAAAGTCCAATTTTCAACCAAGTTTATTTTTATTTCTAATTTTATTTTTATCAGTACAATTAATGTGTCTGGTTCTTTGTGTGATTTTTATTCAGTCTTCTTTTCCTCTTTTCCTTTGCTTTTGGTTTTGAATATCTGCATGTGCATTTAGACTTATGGATTTAATATATTTTAGTCTAGTCACTGTAAACTTTGACATCTGCTTTTCATAAATTCTTTTTTTTCCTGAGAGCAATGGTTCAGTCTTTGCAGACATCCTGGGATTCTGTTGGTGTATATTCAATATCTTTCTTCACATAGTTTTCCAGTGCCACTTCAGACAAATAATTTGTGTCTTGGCAGTTCACTTCTTTCTACTTTGCAGAGAATAAATCCATTAGCCTTCTGCAGATCTTATTTCTACTCCAGTATGAGCCAGGACTAGTCTCAAGGTCTGCTACTGCTCTTAATATCAGCCCCCCCAAAAAAATCCTGGTCATGTCTTGCTAAAGATTTTTCCTACTTTTACTGTACTTAAAGCTAGTGGGAATTATTTCATTATCTTAACAACCTTTTTTTTGTTTCACACTGGCAACTTTTTGTTTGTTTGGTTGGTTGGTTGGTTTGGTTTAGTCTCTGAGTTAAAAAAAGGCTGCAAAAATTTAGCCATTTTTTTCAATGAGGTAGGCAATAGTTTTGCCAGACTCTTTGTTTCCTGAGAGCCATTAGGAAACTGCAGTGTAGGGAGTCTTCAGCATTGCAACAGAAGTGGGAGAAAACTTTTATGCCTGATTATACTACCTGATGGATAAAATCAGACAGGACTCTAGAAACAGGGAAAGATTACTTTGGAATCTGTGACTTATACACAAGAATAGGGGAAGTCTGTTCCTAATCATGAATGTTTGGGAAATATGGTTACTTAAGGCAAAATTTTAACATTTGAGCATACCATAAATTCTTCTTAAGTAGCCACATTTTTCTTTTCTATTCTGCTTTTTAGGCATCAAGCTACCAATAACATTTCAACGTTATTCTCTCCTTTCTAGAGTTCTTTCAATTTAACCACTAGTAGGGACAAGGCAAAGGGCCCTTTTCAGATAGGCATATTTATTCAGCATGGAGATTCAATTTCATGATTACAGTTTTAAGCTTGTGTTTAAGTTTCACAGAAGTCAATGGCTCTTAAAGCACATGCTTGAAGATAAGCATGTACTAAAGTGCTTCTCTAAATTGAGACAGATTTAAACGCATGCTTAAGTGAATTCATGAGTCAGGGACCTGATTATATGTAGGGATAAACTCAGGTAGCTCTAGTGAAAGTAATCTAGCATATACAGCTTTTAATTTTAATTCATTCTTTATATCTAAGCCAGTTTCCTCTAGGGTTTCTCATTTGATACTTCAATATTATTTATGTTCTTTTAAAATTATAACTATACAAGTTTGCAATACTTTTTTTTTAAATTAATCACACTTTGCTGAAATAACGTATCTCAGCATGTAATCTCACTCTCTGATTTCTCATAACACTGTCAAGTAAAACTGTCTTTCATTCCTACCTCACAGAGTGTAAACAAAATGTGCTAATGGAATCCACTCTGGAGCTTCATTCTTTATTACAAAACAAATCAGTCAGGATGCTGTTATCTGTGTCCCTTAAAGTGTGTTGGCATCTAGAAATAGGTGGAGAGAGGAATGGAAATGGCGAAAAAAAATAGCATTCTTTTGTAGTATGTTTCATTTGAAACCTGTGTTGGATATTTTAAACAACAGGAAAACAGGAAAGTGTTGAGGGTTTAGATGTAAACAAATTATCGTTTATTCTAGAAGGAACATGAGCTAACTTCACAGGTATCCAAGGGAATGTTACTTTAACATGTGCACAGCTAAGGCTAGCACTAGAGTCTAAGCATTTTGGAACACCATGTGCATTACACTTAATAAAATGAAATCATCACATTCCCTCCTTCTGTCCAAATGCTATGTGCTTAATGCTGCTCCCACCAATCGAGATTATTTACAAGACAGGAACACTGCTAATGGTATCATTTTAAAAATCTGATTGTTGACCACTGTTTTGTAAGCTTATGTCTGGAATGACTTGTATATATGCCCACTCCATAGGACTGTGCAATCAAAGTCATGTTGGGAAAAAGCTCTTGCAGCTTTGTTTATTTTTGTGCTGTAAGTGATGTTACTGAAAGTACCTTTGAAAACTCAAAGCTTAGTACTTCACATGAGACTTTTCACTCATATTCAGTGCCGCTGGCTTACAAGCAAGTGTCATATGGTTGCAATTAAAAGGATGTCACTAAAACTTCATTGTAAGTAGGGTAACATATGCTCTTAAGGGGTTTGTTTCAGTTTCCAGTGCTTTGAGTCTTGCTGGTGTTGGGAGTCACATCTTTCACAGCTAGTCAGCCTTCCCATTTTAGACATGTCAGCTGACAGGGTGCCAGTTAAAACACCTTCAGGAAATGTTGACAAGTATCTGAAGGAAAAGCCAACTGCTCCAAATAAACAAAGATGACTGAGGAAAAGGAGTGGTGAAATTTGCTCCAGAGGTGGTACAACTATCAATCAAGCAGATTACGGGTGGCATAGTGGTGGGATAGTGGGATAGTGGTGGGAAGGGGTTTCAGTAATTCTACCTTCTGCTGCGGGTATGGCCACAGGCTTGCCAAACATGAGCCAAAACTAGGGGCAGCAAGTAATTAAAAAACAGAACAAAAAAACCCAACCAAACAGCACTGATAGCACAGAGATGAGAGAAATATAAGGAGATGTGTGACATTCCTGCTCATCACAGAAGGGTAAGCTGCAAAATTCAGTCATGTTAGAGGAAGAAACAGACAGGATTAGCAAGGGAGACTCAGCCTGCATGCCTACATTCTTAAAATACATAACTGCAAATTAGGTCGATGTGTTTACAAAGAAATGCCTTGCAGAGCTATTTTCTCATTATGTATTTATTATAAGAGGGGTAGTCATTTGACTCAAGTTCTCAATTCACTTTGGCACATGTACAATCAAATTTTCCTAGATTTCAGCATAATCTTTACATCTACTATGTGAAGAAAGCAGTGAAATCAATCTGCAAATTGCACGTTTGAAGGCTATAACAACATACTGCCATTTGGTCTTCCTTCATGCAATTTTTTTTTTCCCTGACAGAGATTTTTTTTCCCTTTTCATTCCAATCCTTTACTTCATAATTTTGGTTTCCTTCCGGTACTGCTCACATCTCAGTGTATGCTAGTAATTTTGTTCTGGCTGTCAGAAAACTTAGCAATTTTATGTACTGGACAGAAAGCTGCTATTCTTAATTATTTCCCCATATGCCCAAATACATTATTTCAGTCAACCCAGATATATCATTTTGGTTATGAACATTAGGGAAAAAATCCTGCTACAGATAAAATCCTATTTCAGTCTGTTGTATGAATGAGTTCATCATTACTTTCATAAAAGCCATAAATTTATTTCCCTTACCATCTGTGTTAAAGTTCTTATGAAGGAGGTGCTAAGATTCCAGCTGATACTCATATCAACTAATATTTTATCTTTGCTGCAAAATCTTGGCAGTGATGAAGATCATTTACTAGATTATGTTTTTGTCAATAGGATCTCCACAACTTTTAGTAAAATAAAATAAAAATAAATAAACATCTTTAGCAATTTATAGCCATGGGAAGAAAATATTTTTCTGAAATTTCTGAAACCTTTTTCCCCACTGAATTGTGCTTTTATACAGGAGAAAATATGCTTATAATGGCAAGGTTCAGTAATGCATCTGCTTTAATATATGTCTTAAAGATAATAGGTGTGATAACACTGAAAGTGTTAAATAAGCAAGTAGTACCAAGGGTATTTACAATTTCTGGGTGATGTCCTCATTCTTTATGACTTCAAGATACCATTACACTATCATATCCTATTACAGTTGTGTTAATATGATTTTTAAAAAGAAAGGAAACAAACAAAAACTCCCCAGGCCCCCCAGACAAAAAAAAAGGCACACCTGCCTAAACCACACCTACTAACAATAGGAGAACAAAAGATGTCTGTAGAAGAGTTAAATTGGGAAAGTTCAGAAACTGACCATATGTACAAGTTATTTAGAAATTATATTGATATTCACTAACAAAAGTGTTATTTCTTAATGGGGTGTTTTAAAAAAGGATAAAAACATATTCATTTTGAATAGTGCAAGAGTAGTTTCAGAGTTGCTCACCTCAAAATAAACTTTGTTTCTGAAGTCCTCTTGGGGGGGCTTTTGTACTTTTCTGACAACAGTATCAATAGTCATAGCTGACAGATGTCCATATTTTTTAGAAATTTTAGTATTGACAGTAGTAGAAAATACGAAGGGGAAGAAATACAGCATATTGCTCTTACATCAAATGCACCTAAAAATTTTATTATTTCTCTTGATACGGTGTCCTGATTAATCATGTTGGAACTGAGTACTTGCTCAGAATTAGTGTGAATTTTTTAATGCTATTAGACAAGACATTAAGCTTCGAAGTGCCTCATAGTTACTGCTCTGTCAAGGTCATTATTAATTAATTTTTTTTTCTGCATGGATGAAGTAAAAAAAACAGTGATACTTCAGTGGATATATTTGCATTAGTGTTTTGGTTTGAATCAGTTGTGCTGTTTAAAACAAAATCCTCTGCTTTCTCTTGTTTGTTTTTGGTTGGTTGGTTGGTTCGTTTTTCGTTGTTCTGTTTTTTTGTGGGGTTTTTGTTTTTTTTTTTTTGGCCTTGTTTTGACATGCAGAGAAGTTTTGATGCACCATTTCTATTTTAACATAGGCTTCTTTCCGAGAGAGCTAAGCTCTGGCAGGTATGCTCCAAATGCTTTCTTACCCCAAATGAGATAGGGGTAAGAACCAAAAACTGGACCTTTAGGTGGCTTCAAGCAACCCAGATGGTAGAGATGTTCAGTCCCTATCAGAGGGGCAGATATAATACTGGTGGGATTTACTAAACCATTCATGTTGTTCCACATTACTTTCTATTGTGAGGATAGCCCATGGTAACAGACTGGACTCTGGAAGCTGAAAGGGAACTACCCCATCCGTTATGACAAAAAAAATCCTAGCTATGAAAAGATGGAAACTTACAGTTTACTCCGGTGAAAAGTCAATGTAAAATCCATTGAAACACCTACTCCAATTTTACAACAAAAACTGTATGTTTTCTGAGGGGGGTGGGTGTGAAGAACAATAATTGTCAATTACAATGTCTTGAATCCTGTCTGAGCACTGTTACACATTCAGTAGCACAGCCACAAAGTGTGTAAGCACTGCTTTCAATTTCTAGGTTGTTATCTTCTCAAATCTGGGACTGAGAAATTATATTTTAGTAATTAAAATAAAAAGCACACATTCCATTATGGAAAAATCATATGCAAAATTCTTATTAATTACATCCAAACCATTTTTTTCCTATGTAGTGTATTTCAATTTATGTAGAAGAAAGTTTTTTTTGCGTTCTATGCATTTGCTGTTAAAATGCAAAACATGGAACAAGTCGTGGACTCTGGGAGTGAAATTATGAGATTAGCACACAACACGTTGAGAAACTCATAGTGAGAGTGCAGGTTCTATCTGCTTAGTACAAGCTGGTGGTGCTTTTGTGTAGATTTAGAGTTGTATTGATTCAGTACAAACACACAGTGGGGGCATGTTATGTAGATTATCTCATCAGTTAGTCAATGTAGGAATATAGAAGATTTTAACTTGTGCATTTGAGAAAGCAGAGTGGTAGCTCATTTGAATGAATTGTCTTCAGCTTGCTATCAAAGACTCTCTCTGATCAGAGATTATCAAAGTATTGGCTTACCTTTCAGGTGTGTTACAAGTAAAGATTTTTCATTTGCAAGGAAAAAAACAACTTTGCTAGTGCTGTGACAATTGTTGGAGGTGTTAGGATCAAGATGCCTGTGAATGCAAATAGAGCACATATATTTCTACTGTAGTAATTAGGGAGGATTGTAACAGATTCTATGATTCATATTAATCACTTTTACCCTCGATCGTTTTTGTGTAAATTCAGATTATATTAAAGTGCTTGAGTTAAGGCTGTTTTTAGTGTATTTTCAAATAATCCAAAATTGATAATTTGAAATATGGGGGTTTAATTTATGGAGGAATGGTTTTCTCCTCATTCCTTTGTGGTAGAGATTTGTGAATTGTCTGTGTGGAAACTGCTTCTTTAAAAATAATGTCAAAAGCATGCACTGTCAAGTACAATGACAATGCACCTGTTTCTGCCATCAGCATTTGCTTACCATGAAAGATCTGTGAGATCTACTGTATGGCAATCATGAAGGCGATAACGCCTTATAAACACCACATCTTGAGATTAATAAACACTCTTTTGGTTTCAGCATCTGGAGTGCGAGTTCCATTTTGCATAAGATGACCTTGGTTGAGGCAATGAAAAAGAAGTATGTGTTTCTGAATTTATAACTTGCCATTAACACCATCTACAGAAATAACATTCATCCCTGTTTTCTGCTTTCTTACTCTATCGATATTACTTTACAGCACTATTCATCCAGGAGATATACAAAAGAACATTTGTACCTCTGTTGTTCTCAGTGCTGTGTCTTTCAAGATAATACAAGAAAAACTCTCTGAAGGATACTCATAGAATCCTCTTTGTTCTAGGGCCAAATTCAATAGCTGCTGCTGTCAGCTGAAAGATTCATATTGAATTCATTGAGTGTCTAACCTTTATTAACCTTTATCCAACATGAGCTAGATAGTCACCACAGGTAACCTATTGCAATAGACAGCTGGCAAAAGGTAGCATACCAGTAACTTCTCATTATGGTACATGTTGGGTTTCTGAGTTCGTATCCTTCCATGCTGGGTCTTCTGGATGTTTCCTTTTGAAGGCAATTCATCTTCATCATTTCTGTACTGAGAGAACAGAATCTACTCACCAGTTTTATAGGCAGCAATATTTTTATTGTAGTTCAAAAAAGACTCCTAAGGGCATGACTATTTTATTTTTTTTAGGGATATACTGTGTGTTTTCACTATTATGAATGATGACTTTGCTATACTAGTGGAAAAATTGTAACTGTCATATTTTTATGGATTGCCCAAGTGTTTTGATTTATTGTACTAGTGCCTTTTCAAACTGTCCTGGAGAAGGACAGGGGTGATATCCATTCTGTGTGTGCAATGTTTCTTAGCTGCTATTCATAAAATCTTTAGAGCAGAGATAATACATCCATGGTCCTCCAAAACTGACTGACCTAAAGGCAGCAACATTAAGGAAATTATCAGATGTGAGCAGCAATGTATTTTCAGCTACTTTTGGATTTCAGTTTTCTGTTCAAGTTATCTGAGGCAATAAACAACATTAGGAATCCTATGAAGCAAGATGTTGTCTAAGAGCTAAAGATGGAGTGGCTTCAGAATTTGCATACTGATGATATTAAAAAAAATTCTGAAGAGCCAAAATCAACACTGTTTTATATCACATGAGGGACTTACACATAAAAATAATTTTAAAAATTATTGTCAGTTAAGTAATGATGAGCAAAAACCGGTATGACATGGATAGATGTTTTGAGATACAGGTACCAATTATATCTGAGTGAAATTTTTCTTTAGTTTGTACCCAGTGAGTGCCTTCTGATTCATAACATGGTTTAGGTATCCCCATCTGTTGAACTGAAGTATTCCACATGGTAAGTTTAATAAAATAGCTGAGTAGAACGCTTCAGAATCTAGTCACACAATAAAGCCACATAGTTGTGGATTTTGAGACCATCTGCATTGTGAATATAGCAACAAGTCATTCACATCATTTACCATACAATAACAGTTAGGGAGCTATTTTAGGAGCAATGGTCCTTACATAGCAGACATCTAGCAAGAAACTGCAAAATACAATTTACTTCAGTGCTTCACAAAGATTAACTTTATCCTTGGGAGGCTAATAACCCTAGGCTCCCTTAATAGTCCATGGAAAGAAATAAGCTCTTTTGGTTGCTTCTGAGCAGAACCCTTACTTGAAGGATGCAGGCCATTTGGAAAGAGTACAGAAGAGATCAAGAAGAAATTTCAAAACAATGATCTGCTTGTAAAGATTGTGGAAATTAGGCCTGTCATGCAGTGGGGATGACAGGGGGATATCAGCAATTTAAAATATGTAACAGACTGCTGCAAAATCTGTTCTCCATGTAGACAGTGAATAAGAAAAATCAATAATGCCTCATGGAAGATTTATATTAAACAACAGGAAAAATATTCCAAAAATACAGACAGGGAAGCATAGTGAAATACTTTATCTGAGTGGCTTACAAAGTCTGTCATTGGTGGGCTATAAGAGCAGGTGAGGCAGGCATCTGTCAGGAATGCCATTACCTGAGGAAAGAAGTAGACTAGATGACCTCTGGAGGTTTCTAAAAGTCCTATGATTTTGTGGCTTTCTCAAGAAAGGGCCCATTTGGTGGGATGGGCTTGGGAGATTAGTCACTTTAAATGAACTTTAACCTTTGTACCCATTCCTGGTTTAATGTGCAGGAATATCAAGCTGCCAGGATGCTGTGCTGCCGAAAAGTGTTCACATGCCCATGGATTCTTTGCTTCAGTTCTTGCTCGTGTATAGCACTTCATAGATAATGCATTTCACATTATATTATCTTCTTATAATACACATATATATTAAAGAATTTGATGTTATTACCTTCAGTATTTTCTTAGCTATCTTCTCATAAGAGATTTGATTTCATGGTGATTCTGTTTTTAGGATGGTAACTCAATTTACTAATAAAGTGTTTTGAACTGTGAGTCAAGTTTTATACCCAGTTTTTATTCTGGTACTTAAAGTTTTTTTTATCACCTCTTCATTCACTACTCCAACTGAAAATGCTCAGGCTTCAAAGATACATTTTCAATGAAATTAATTTATTTCTGCCATTGATATACCAATGAAGTAGATGACATACTGGATTTGTTTCTCTCTTCATTTTTACCATTGATGTAGAAAATAATTTCTACAAACTAAGATCACTTATTTCAGGTTTGTCAGTCAATACTGTTTATCTCCATGTGTTGGATTACAAAAAAAAAAATTGTGATTTTGCTTCTACTGCATATGTTAGCATGTGCACCCTTTAGGTGCGGACTGTAACAATTATAATAATAAGAGATTAAGATTTCAATGGGAAATGTATGGGACTACTTTCACATTTAAAACTGATATAAATAACTTCTTTTTCTTTAATCAGAAATTCCTTGAAATGAAAATTCCTTAATATTTCCACCAGATTGAAATTCTGAACAAGTGCTTAGAACTGAGAACTTATATAGTTATTTCTTGATATTCAAATTAAACCTATAATTTTTGCTAGCAATTTATTTATGTTGAATATATAAGATTCAATATATATAGTTTAATTGGACTTTTAGTCATGACAACGACAAATAGATTGATGATTAACAATTTTTCAGTAGGCACAAATGCAATGAATTTCTGTCAGACACTACCTTTTGTTATGACATGTATTAAACTCTCCCAGCCATTTGTATTTAAATATTTTACCAAAGTTTATCTGGTGAAAAACCCCAAACAAAAAAACAACCCCAAAAAGCCAACCACTATAAGCATTACCAAAGGTTTTATAGTAGAGATATATTAAATAGGGAAATATTATAATGGTCATGTAATTTCCCCTGTGGATCTGACCCTACAATCACATACTCAAATTGTTAATATTGAATTTAAAGGAAAACTCATGAATTCACTAAAAGTACTAAAAAGTTAATGCAAATGTAGGTATTTAAAATTATATTAGCTCCTTACAGCAATAGTTAAAGATCATCCATATCTTAGTGCATTATACTTAAAATTATACTTGTCAAAACTATAGATGTGTTAAGTCTCATGATTTCCTATTTCTCTGTGACTTATGTATTTATTTTATTTTGATAAAGAAAGAAGCAGGTAATCTTTTTTCCTTTTCTTTTTTCCCGCCCATAGTGGTACAAGAGGTGCAATTTAAAGAGCCTGTACAATCCCCCACTCATATGAGGTGATGTTCTGCAAAAAAAAAAAAAAAAAAAAAAAAAAAAGCATGGCTTGGATAATTATGTGGTAAAGCAATTTACTAGAAAACCTGTTATATTTTCTTAATAGTAGTAGGGGGCCCAGCAAATAAGAATGGTAAATTATTGTCATGCAAAACATTAGCAAGCTGCATAATGTCCAATAGCACAGAGGACATAAATCAGCAATAGTATGGGCAAGAGAATGTAAAATTCCTCAGTATTGTGTGGACGAACTGCAGGCCACCTTCATTCTTATTCTGCTCAGCATTTCTCTTTGTTTTGTTCTGTAGGCATACTTTGCTAAGAAAAGTTAGGTGATCTGAATTCAGGCCACAGTATGTAAATCAGTAGAAAGTTGCTGAGATTTATATTCTTTAAAATCATTAGTCTGATGAAATTTTTTCTGTAAACACATTGTTTCTGGGGATTTTCTACATGAGAAGAGCAGTGCCAGTCCTTCAGGTTTACATGTTTATAAGATTGGAAGCAATTATTTTCTTAGAAGTCTAGAGTGATGGGACAATGTGTAAGCATGTAATATTTTATTTCACAAATAAATAAATGACTAGTATGTGTGCTCTGAGGAAGAAACCTGGAAATAAAAGTTATGTTAATAACTGTGGGGAAAAAAAGTATATTTTACCGATCAATATGATGTTTCTCGTTTGTTGGGGTTTTTCTTTTGTTGCTAGTTTGGAGGGGCTTTTTGTTTTTGTGGGTTTTTTTTATTATTTGGTTTGTTTTGTTTTGGTATTTGTTTGGTTGGGTTTTTGTAAGTTATCATGAATTTTATCCTGAATCCTGGACTCAGGATTTAAGTGTTTGAGATTGGCAGTGCTTCATGTCTGTAGTTTTCTTGGGAGAAATTTTCTTTCAGCTAGTGCATGAACCATGAAATTGCAGAAATCAAATGGAGTTTCAGAATTGTACATAGAGCACAGGCAGTTTTCTTTTGTTTACAGTAGTGGATAATACAATGTGCCTGATGAGTTAAGCCAAGGAGAAACATTTCTTCAGAGATATGTTAGGCTTTTATTCTCTTAGATTGAATCAGTCAACCAAATTCTCTGTTGCTATAAATTATTACAGATTACAGTTTTGCTAAAGGATTGCAACTGTGCAGTCAGCGCATCTTCCATTTACTTTCACATGCTTACTGTCCTGTAATTTTAGCCAGGGTTCACTCAGAATTAAGTTTACTACTGATATATCTGACTCCCTTGACAAAGCCAATTTTGTATCACTGAGAACTTGAGAACTGGCATGGAATTGCACAGTGAAGCAAGGGAAAAAAAATTTGCATGCATTGCCCCAAAAGGGAAAAAAAAAAAAAAAAGTGGAAGTGGATAGAATTGCTCTGGGATAGAATTAAGCTTCTGATGGAAAAGCTAAGCTGTTGTCATTGGTAGAAAGATATGGACAGTCTTTCCGAAGAATTAACTGATATTAAACTATATCTCTATCAGGAATAATTATATCTTTTAAATTATGATCTTCCTAATCTCCATAAATAACAACAGTCCACAGTAGGTGCTATAATACTAATGATAATGATATAAAAAGTGCATTGAAATCGCAACTACTAGAACATTCCTAAGTTTTTTTAAGATGCTTTATCTGTTGTGGAAATTCAATCTAATTAAAGCTTTATAGGTTGGAAGAAATTTTTTTAAACACTTTTTAAATTACTGTGGTGCTTACTGTGGTGGATAATAACATCATACTTTCACCTTTTGTCCATCATATCCTACAGAATGAGAAAGTTTCTTAAAATCTTTAATTATTTATATAAGAGGTAATAGGCACATAAGTTAATTTTATTTTAGACATAGAAAGCAGTTTAACTGTGACAAAAAAAATGTGTTTAATTTGATGTGCAAGTCTATTCAGAGCTGGCTTCCAACTGCAAGAGCTACAGAATAATGTTGGTTGTCTATACAGGAATGAACACAATGTGAAGAGAAAGGACATTATTTTTCTGGTTTTCTGTCTTTTAAAGGAAAAAAAAAACAGATGTTTCACAGGCACTTATAGTTTTGGAACATTTAAAGTGGTCAACATAGCTCAGAATTTAAAGACGAAGCATAGATGACATGATGCCCAGTAAATGCAGTCTAATTTTTCACCTGTGGAATTTATTGCATGTGTCTTGCCATCTCACATTTAATTGGAATACTCATTTGACTTTCTACTTGATATCCCATTTCTTGCAAATCATCCTGCATTGTCATCTTTAAGGCTGCCAAAATGGACTATTCCACTGCCATTGTTTTGGCCTCAAAACAAGGATGGCAAGAAGTTAAAAGAGAGTGCTCTTCAGTGTAAAACTTAGTGTAAAACTGCTGTAAAAACTTTAACACAGGACTGGTTGTGGTCAGCTAACCCCGGCTGGATGCCAACTTCCCACCAAAGCCACTCTATCATTTCCCTCCTCAGTTGGACAAGGGAGAGAAAAAACATTGAAAAACTCATGGGCTGATGTAAGGACAGGCAGAGATCACTCACCAGATACCATCGTGGGCAAAACAGACTCCACTTGGGAAAAAAGAAATAATTTATTACCTACCAAATTAAGATTATAATTATGAGAAATAAAACCAAATCTTGAAACACTTTCCCCTGCCTCTCCCTTTTCCCCAGGCTTAACTCCCAATTTTTTCTCCTACCCCTGCAGTGTTGTAGGGGAATTGGGAATAGGGATTGCAGTCATTTCATCACACTTTGTCTCTGCTGCTCCTTCCCCCTCACGGGGAAGACTCCTCATAGTTTTCCCCTGCTCCCTTCCCTCCCATGAGAGAGAGTGACCTCCCTCCATGAACTTTTTCAATATGAATGCCTTTGGCTACAATTCTTTGCAAACTGCTCCATCATGGGTGCCTCAAGGGGTCTCAAGTCCTGCCATCAAGCTTGCTTCAGTGTGTGTTGGTCTCTCTCCATGGGTCCACAGATCCTGCCAGGAGCCCGCTCCAGTGTGGGCTTCCTATGAGGTAACAGCCTTCTTCAGGCATCCACCTACTCCAGCATGGGGTCCTCCACAAGCTTCAGTGTGGATATCTGCCCCACCATTAACCTCCATGTGCTGAAGGGAACATTCTGCCTTACTATGGTCTTCACCATAGGCTGCACACGGATCTCTCTTCTAGTACCTGTAGCACCTTCTCCCCATCCTTCTTCACTGACATTGTTTTCTGCAGAATTGTTCCTTTCATGTATTGTCACTCCTTTCTCCCAACTGCAATTGTGACTTTCACCCCCACCCCTCTTCTGAAATCTGTTATCACAGAGGCACTACCACTATCACTAATGGGCTTGGCCTTGGCCAGGGGCAGGTCTGTCTTGGAGCCAAGTTACGTTGTCTCTATCAGACACAAGGGAAATTTCTAGCAGCTTCTTACCAAAGCCACCCCTGTAGCCTCTCCACTACCAAAACCTTGACACACAAACGTGATACAATAGAGTTCTGGTGGCATGAAAATACTGGTGGTCCTAATTTCATTTTTCTCCTTTACATTCTTTCCTGTTAAACAGAAGAAAAGTGGTAAATAATAAAAGTTACCCAATTTTACCTAGTTCTAATTATACCTCAGAATCATGTGAAAAGAGGTGTTCGGAAGAATAAATCTAATCTTTCGGGGACAAATATTCCAAACAAAACACTTTCTAGTCAAGGATCAAATATTTTAATTCAGAAATATGTGCTGGATCAAAAGATCTGCAATGCAGATTCCTTATTCTCCTTTTTGTAGTTTGACCTTCCTAACAGGATTTTCAACTGCAGTAACCTTTCTTCCCTTTTAGAAATGGCATACAGTTTCATCATGAAAAATTTCTACTATCTGTTGGGAAAAAAAGTCACACTTTTATGGACAATTTTCAATTAGACCTAGCACCTCTGTTATAAATTTTATTCTTTGTTCACGCTAGCTCAGGTAATTGGTTTCTCACTCCTGTTTCTGTTTGACCTATAGAATAGCCTGGCACTAATACATAGACAGGTAGGGTGTGTGTGCAGTAGGAAAAGATGACATTAAAGGACACCAGCATGTTTGAGAAGCTATTATTGTTCCACTTTATGTTGAGCTTAAAGTAAACTTAAAAAATATTCTATAAAGGGATTGTCTGTGGTGGTTGACATAGTCCCATTAAAAGTACCTGTGCCTTGTTTAATGAAAACAGGGTGTATCTTTTCCTATTCTTCTTTTGCTATGAGTTGTGGGAAAAACAAATGAATAAACAAAGAAGTAAAATATTGTCAGATGAATTATAACAGATTACATTAGTGAGAAAGGCAAAACTAGGGACAAAATATTAAAAACCATCAAAGGTATTAGATAAGAAAACTATTTTGCTTCACTCCTAAATGAGGAAGGCAGATGCACTTGTAATAAGTGTATTTTCTATTTAGCCAGTTGTTTCTCTTCACAATATTCACTCACCTAGTGACTGACTTGTGCCAGGTGGCAATTCTCCAAACATTCATATTTTCCTATCTGCTCACAGCTTTCTGGAGACAGACAGATAAAAATGCAACAGCATACCATTCTACCTGTAGATAGATGAGAATGCATATGAGACTGAGAATAATTGAATAGATGCCTAAAAATGCAGCAAAAAGCAAGAATTTATTAATGATTTTAGGGCAAATGAAACTGTAACTGAAAAGCTAGAGAAAAGCTAAGACAACATGTCTAATGTGTTTGAACAAAGAAAAAATGCAAATCTGAAGGATGGTTCTGTACCAAATATAATAAATCATTGTAAAGGCATAAAATAAGTTATACTGTTAACCTCTCTCATTATCAGTGCTCATAGCACCTTATAGTGAGCTTTAAATAACTACTGCATTACAGTCAGCTTCTTCAAGTGAAAAAAAAAAAAAAAAAGACACTAGATTACTGTCAGGTTGACAGATCTCTCTTCCTTATTTTGAATCAGAGAACCCAGAAGTTTGCTGTGGTACACATTTAGTCTGTACCAGTTAGGTGCTTCAAAGGTAGGTCTCCCATGCAGAACTACAGAAAGGCAAAGGAATCAAGGTTTCCTGTTGCCTTCTCCATGCTGAAGACTCCCATTCAGGAACTTGATGTAAGGCATATCTGGCTACTGTGAAACTTCAAAGTGACTTTGTGCTCAGACAGAAAGAGTCTTACAAGAAAAAAAAAGCTTGGAGGTGAGCTCCTTACCAACTGGGAAGGAATATTTTTACTACCCTACTACTAACTACTATTTTTACTATCCTACTTTACTACACTACTACCTTTACTACTAAGAAAAACAATTCATAAAAATATGCCTGTTATGTGAATTTGGCTGAGAATAAAAGGATAAGAATAATGATGAACAGTAAATGTGGCTTTTATTGCAGTTTTGCATCTGAGTAATTTTTGTAGTACTTAATAGTTCTGCTTTTCAAACTGTGCAAGCTACTTCTTCTAACTGAAGATTTATATCAGCAAAAGAACAAAGCACAAAAGAGTAAGGCATAGCATGCCTAACCTGTAGGTGATATTCTGAACTTTTTTGTATATTGGAAGAATAGGACTAGACTGTAGCAGAGCGTTAACATGTTCAAGACACAGAAATGTGTTCACCTTACTCTTGCCCCTTACCATTTTAGACTTCCTCTTCACCATCTCTGGAATAGGCCTGAAATTATCTTTTGTTAGCATTCCCCTATTAAAAATATAGTTGTCTGGTATTTTTTAGAAAGGTTCATTGGGCTGTCAAGCCCCGCTGTTTAGAAGCTGTAGAAGTTAGACCTTTAGTGAATTTTGGAAAATATGTTTTCATCTTTATTTTTCCATCTCCAAGGTTTTGTAGCATATTGATCTCCAAGTCAATGCATCATAATGTTTTTCTGTGAGACCACTTATATCCTATTGCTATGTAAGTGCAGCTTCTAAAAAAAATGTGTATTTTAAAGGAAATAATACCTGCATTGCAAGCAAAATCAAAAGAAGGAAAAGCAATGAAAGGAATTTCACTTGAATCTGCAATCAATAATAATTGACATTATCCAGTGTTTAATTGGTTGGTTCTTCAAGTCTTTAAAGTGGTGGATTACTTATCCTGGTGAGTGGAACTATTTTGCAGAACTGTGTACCTTTTTATTGATCAGAGCTCTTTGCTCAGTCATGATTATACTGTAAATGAATAGTTCAACCAGAAAAAATTACTTAAGCACAGTTATCTTTTAATAAATCGCCACATGTTCACACTGGTGAAAATCCTTAGTTCTTTTCAGTTAGCAGTAGATACTGCAGCAATAACAGTATGAGACAATTTATGAGGCAGTGTTATCAAACTGGAAAGATTAAAGTTGAAGTAGAAAGACTTGCAAGATGTGAAGTTCGATGGAGTTCAGCAAAGAGCTGTCAATACTTCAAAGTATTTTTAAAGCTTGTCAATACCTTGTTTTTTTTTTCTTCTTATATTTCTTTCACTAACACTATACAATACATGGAAGTATATATGTGTTGAAATAGAGGTTAATCCATACACATGTGCCTACCCAAGTTTAGTTGTGTCCTGTAAGAAGAATTGTGATTGAGCCATTGCATTTATACATGTCCTTGTCCTTTTATGTGGTCTTCAGTAAAGAATTTTTTTTCCTTTTCTTCTTCTAGTTCTAGTTTGAGGCCTGAGTTCGAATTGTAGTTCTTATTCTAGTTTTAATTTTATCCTTGCTAAAATGTTGTCCTTCAGTTAAAGGTGAATGATTACCATCTGTGGATAGCGTATATCTTAGCAATTATAGATAGATACTTGGCCCAAAAGAACTTGTTACCTATAGTTTGGGGTTTTTTTTCTTTTCTCTGCTGCATAATATTTAAGTGTATTTCTTCAGCTTCTCTGAAATATAATAATTTAAATTAAAAGCTCTTTAAACTTCTTAAGTCAATGTTCAGAGAATGTCTTTTTTTTTTTTTTTGCTGTCATTAGCAGGAATTCCTCTGCTTACTAAACCTCAAGCATCAGGAGAATTCTAGTAATATCACAGCCAAGTATAGAAATCCTAAAAAGAACTCATCCCCTAAATTGTGTGTCCTTGCATTTTTATTAAAATCATTAAGCAAAATATTTCTGTTATTATTAAACAGCCATTTGGTTCTTGTGCACTGGTATGCAACCATGATGACTTCAGCTGAGGAGAGATTTAGTGTTGCAGTGCATAAAATAAACACATAACTGTTGACATGACATATTCAGGACAAAAGAAGCATGCATCCAGTATTTAAAATAAAAATCACACGCTGAATATTTCTGGTTTTGAGACACTGTATGATTTGTTCATACAAATCCTTTGTGGAGTTTATTTTTCAGTTATGAATTCAGAGCATACCCTCCAGCACACTCTCATTCAGGAGCGACTAATTGAGGAAATTTTTTCAATTATTTATAGACTTTACATTAGCTTAAAATTCCTCATACTTCACAAACATATTTCTCTTAGGATGGAGGAGTAAAACCTTAATATAGATTCTCCAGTTAGCTTTGGTTAAATTCATGTGACATTACTGCTTCTCATCCTGTGTAACAACACTGGTTTTATCTGAAGAAAATGTTCTTGAACTGAGAGAGCATGCTGCATCTTTTAGTGGAATTATTTTTCACTGCAATCATGGCAGGGCAGCAATTACAGCGAAGAACGGGTATAATGGAGTATGGATTGCAAAGCATGCAAAAAAAGAGTACAGGAAGCTTTAAACATAGCTGATTACTCAACACTGTTTCGTCAATTGTAAATTCATACCATAAGCACTGTTCACAGTGAGACTGAGTAGATTTTTCTGGAATAATTTGTTGTCATAAGTAAAAAATTATTTACAACAAAGAGCCTAATTATCTCTGCATATGTTTATAGAGGAAGGCAATAAGAGATTTACATGTGGATATTTTATTGTCTTTTCACGGAGAAGACAGGATGTTTTAAGAGGGAAATCTGAGTATTTGAATAGTGAAAAGCTTATAAGTAATAAGCATAGTGGGGTTTTTTTGTTTGGATTTTTTTTATTGTTGTTGTTGGTTGTTTTTGGTGTCTTTTTTTTTGTCCTGCAAGTGTAATTTTCTTTACTAGACATACCTTTTTGGTTTGGAGGACATTTTTCTTCTAGGTAACCTTTCAAACAATCATCTGTAAGCAGACAAGTGTAATGAATCATCTTTTCAGTTCCACTAGGTTTTTGTGACAGGGTAGTTCATTGCAGTATTTTCTTTTGGAAGTTGCCTCAAACTTTTTTCTAATGCAATTCATTTTTTCCCCTCTGTAAAAAAAAAAAAAAAAAACAACCCACAACCAAAAAAACAAAAACAAAAAAACAAAACAAAAAAAAACCCCACCCAAATGTTTCTGGAAAAGTCTTGACAGATCAGTGAAATGTGAACAGTGAAATGTAAACAGTAATTCCAAGCACTGGATAAAATGTGGCACAGGCCAGGATTTTATTTGTGTCACTAACATTTGATGTAGGAAATTATATGGGTATTCAAATGCAGACCAAAGCATCAGCTGAGGCTGGGAGGGGGGGAGTTTCTTGCCCTTAGTCCAAGTTTACTTTTATTAACTGAACATTTTTAATAGTTTGTTCATATATATAATTTCAATCAGCCAGAATTACATTTCTTTTTTAATTATCAGGAAATTAAACAAACTGTAAAAAAGTCTTTGATGTATTTTATTGTTTTTTGCTACAGAGACTCCCTATACAATAAATGTGCCTGGGACTGTGTCAAGGCAATGAAACCAACTGACAGACTGTGTCTACATGATCCAGGGCAGTCAGTCAGTCTCTGGAACAGAGTGGCTTCATGCCATCTGCCTGCTGGGAGCAATCCCTGCCCCATGTTCTCCCCTCTGCCATGCCTGGGAGAGGTTGTTCCAGGAGAAAACTGTCACAGGTGCAATCTCAATCACTCACTAAGTTGGTTGGGTTTTTTTTTTCATTTACTGGTCATGAACTGATGAAACTACTCAAAGGTTACCTTTATGGGTTAGCCTTCTAGTCTGTTTGACTGGGTTACCTAAAATAAAAGGGAAAAAATAATCCGAAACCTAAACTGATCTAGACATATATATGATGAGGCATTACACTGTACGTTTTCATTCGTAATAATTTATCTTGTAGAAAGAATATCAGCAAGTGATTCATAAAGGCTAATTAATTCAATATTTCATATAACAAAGCACATCAGTAATGTAGAAAGCAAACTACTGTTTGAAACTATTCCCACATTAGTCAACATTTCTCAATATAGTCAATAATAAAAAAACACCCCAGACTTTATTTTCATAATGATAACTTGGATTTAGAATGTAACCCCCCCACAAATTATGTTGAAATAAATGCTACTATAATTTATATTTTTTTCAATTACCCCCAGCTACAAAGAATTTCACCTGAATTCTTGGAGACTATCCTCTGAAAAGTACTAAAATAATTTTTACTCTAAATTATATTTCTGTCATGTTCTTCCCAGTCAGTTTATTTAGAAAAATTTTCTTTCATGCTTGTTGCTCTGAACATTTTATATTTCAGTGATTTGATTTGATTGCCTTTCCTATGCTTAGTGTGTTAAAAAAGAGGAGGAGAAATACTTTATGTTTTGACCATTTTATCTCAAAATTTACACTTCAACAAAAATTTATTTATTTTAAAAATTTTTAGACCTGAAAATGTTGGTTTATAGTTGATATGCTGACACTGGTTTAAGTTTTGAAATAGTTTTAGCAATATCTGCAAAAATACACACGCCCACCACATAATTAAAAAGCTGAATCTGAATTTTGAACTTCCTTATAATGGATTAGTGTGTTTAAGAACTTATCTTTCAACATCATTCCTTCTTATTTTTGTATGCTGAGAGGCGAAGTTATAGCAGAGGATATGTCCTGGTTTGGGCCAGGATAGAGCTAATTTTCTGTCTTGTTAAGCATTAAACCATGAAGGATATTATATATGAAAATTTCAGCATGAAGATATGTGAAAAATTAGGTATACTCCAGTGATTAGTTTTAAAATTAGTTCTGAAATATCTTGCCTAGTAAACATTTCATTTTTTATATTTATTACTGGACTTTGCAGTCAAAAATACCATGGCATTAAGCAGGAAGAATGTTGATAAAAGATGCTAATTGCCAATTAAAGCCAGGGATTGTGATATTATTTATGCCACTAAACTTGAAATAATTTTAGCAGAGCACTTACAAGTTTGAATTCAATATGAGGTTTTGGCTTCGTATAGGCAGTAACTCACATAAATATCTGAGAACATTTTTCTTTAAGGCAGTTTTTCTCAGATACTTCAAGGGTGAAAAACAAATCCACAGCAACAAAAAGAGGGCAGCTGCAGCTTTCTTCAGATAGCAGAAAGGGGAAGTGCCATTCTGATTCTACAATCATTATTTAACCCTTGTTATTTCTTCATGGCATTTTCAAAAGTTTCCATATGCAATTGATGAATAGAACAATATCTGTATCATCAGTTACTCTAAGAAGTCTTTCAAACCTTTTGATTACAGATTGCTAGGAGAGTAGCCTTCCATGTGTCTATTTTACATATGTAATTTGGACAGTGGAAATTTTCCAAGGAAACCCTGTGACTTAAAATAAATTCTTTCCCTAAAAGAGCTATATAAACTTGATCCTCATGAAAGCATCACCAATAATTTAAATCAAATCATATATAAGCTGGCATTGGGTCTTAGCAAACAGCAAAGCTGTTATTGCTGTGTAGCAATGGATAGATTTATACAGTCACTGAGGGGAGCTACTCCAGAGCTGGCCTGACTTGTAGTGGATTGGCAGATGTTGGCACACAAGGGGTTTTCATGCTGCAAGAAAACACCAGGGGAGATGAACTAGAAAGGTTAAGGAGCACCATGGAATCTGAGAAACAGATAGATGAAACCAGGCTCTACTCATCCTGAGGCAGAAACAGGAACAGCTACCAGAAAAAAAAAAACCAAATCAAACCAAACCAAACAAACAAACAAAAAAAAGACCAAAGGGATCCAGAATCCTCCCCCTGCCAGGCTGAAGTCAGCAGCTTAAAGAAAAGGAGGGAATGGAGGCAAGCCCACAGTTGGAGTGGCAGATAAACCCACCTTAACTTCTCAGGTGCCTCTGTGCCAGGTATGAGGGCCTGGGTATGGAAGGCCAGTCAATAGATGATGGGGATGACCATCCATCTGCACCAGAAGCATTATCAGGGTGAGAAATACCCACTTATCATGACCACTTTCACCATAAGAAAAGACAGGTTATAGTTGTAGGTATAGTTGTATCCTTTCTGAGGATAACAGAGGGTCCAATGTGCTGGACAAACCCTCCTCTTTGAGAACACTGCTGCCTCCCTAGGACCTGAGTTAAAGACATCACTAGGAAACTTTCTATCCCCGTGTGGCACTTACTGCTCCTACATGTAGATGGTGATGAAGCTGCAATGCATAGCCCAGGGGTGGACAAAAGAGACCTCACGGTCTTGAGGTAGTTGGGGAGGGAGTCTGGAGTGCAGATTATTTTCTGGTCTTTCCTTCTGGTTGTGGCCAGCTATATTAAAAATTGTCCTCAGAGGCAAGGGAGAAGAATAGAGATGGTAGATCCTTAAGAACACTGTCCACAGAGCACAGGAGTCCTCAGTCTCCAGGTATAGGAAGCCAAGCAAGGAAAACAAGAGATGGGCAGGACTGAGTCAAAACCTGCTGATCAAACTAAAGATTAAGAAGGAAATGCCCAGAGAATGGGAGCAGGGACAGGTATCCAGGGAAGAGTGTAGGGACACTGCCCAGCTGTGTAAGCATTGGGTCAGGAAGGCCAAGAAGCAGCTGAACCTGAGTTTGACAAAGGATGCAAACAGGTATGTCACTGAAAAGGAATGTCAAAGAAAACTTACCCCCGGGTAAGAAAGAATAGCAAACTGGTAGCAATAGAGAAGAAGCCTGAGATATTCAACAATGTTTTTGCCTCTGTCTTCACTGGCAACCTCTTTTCCCACACCTCCTTGAGTGGATGGACCTCAAGATTGGGGCTGGGGGAGCAAAGTCCCTCCCACTGTAAGAGAAGATCAGTTTGTGGCCACCTGAACATACACAAAAGTCTATGGAACCCAACCAGATGAATTCTGGGCTTCTGAGGGGACTGACTGATGTAGGCACCAAGCTTCTCTCTGTGATATTTGACAAGTGCTGGCAGTCAGGTAAAGTCGCTGGTGGCTGGAAAAAAGGAAGCATGGCATCCATTTTTAAACATGGTTGAAAAGAGGACCTTGGGTACTACTAACCTTTTAGACTCACCACTGTGCCTGGGAAGATCATGGAGCAGATCCCCTATAATCTATGCAAAGACAAATGGAGGACAGGGGAGTGATTCAAGATAGCCAGCAAGGCTTCACCAAGAGCAAATACTGCCTGACCGACATAGTGACCTTATGTGATCAAGTGACTATATCAGTGGACAAAGGAAGAGCTATGGATATCATCTCTCTGGCCTTGTGTAAGGCCTTTGACATGAACCCCCACAACATCCTTCTTTCCAAATTAGAGAGATATGAATTTGATGAGTGGACTGTTTGGTGGAGGAGGAATTGGTTAGATGGTCACATCCCGAGGGTGGTGGTCAATAGCTTGGTGTCCAGATGGAGACTGGTGACAAGTGGTGTCCCTCAGGGGTCCATACTGGGACCAGTACTGTTTAATATTTTCATCAGTGACACAGACAGTAGAATTGAGTGCACCCTCAGCAAGTGTGCAGATGACAGCAAGCTGAGTGGTGCAGCTGACACACCCGAAGGACAGGATGTCATCCAGAGGGACCTTGACAAGCTTGAGAAGTGAGACCTTGTGAACCTTTCAAGGTTCAACAAGACCAAGTGCAAGATCCTGCACGTGTGTCTGGGCAATCTCTAATATCAATGCAGACCAGGGGATGAAGGGAGCCCCGAGGAGGACTTGGGCATACTGGTGGATGAAAAGCTAGATATGAGCTGACAATGTGTGCTTGCAGCCCAGAAAGCCAACTATATCCTTAGCTGCATCAAAAACAGTGTCCAGAAGTTCAAGAGAGGTGACTCTCTTTTTCCACTCTGGTGAGACTCAGTCTGGAGTACTGTGTACAGTTCTAGAGTCCTCACTAAAGGAAAAATATGGACCTAGTTGAGCAGATCTCCTATGAAGACAGGTTGAGAGAGCTGGGGTTGTTCAGCATGGAGAAGAGAAGGATCCAGGGAGACCTGATGGTGGCTTTTCAATTCTTAAAGAGGGCTTATGAGAACAAAGGGTATATACTGGTTTTAAACTAAAAGAAGGTAGATTCATACTAGATTTAGGTACTATATTTTTTACAATAACGGTGGTGAAACATTAGAACAGGTTTCCCAGGGCGGTTCTGGATACCTCATCCCTGGAAACATTCAAGGATGGGGCTCTGTGCAACCTGGTCTAGGTTAAGATGTCCCTACACACTGCAGGGGGGTTGGACCAGACCACCTTTAAAGGTCTGTTCCAACTGAAACAGTACAATGATTCTAAAATATAACAACGTCAAACCCTGATATTGACTCATGAAAGTCCTGCTACTTTCAAAACAAGCAGCCTTCACCCTGCCTTGATAATTGGTTGGGAGGAAGGGAAGGGTTCACTTTCTTGGTTTAGATAGATATTTCAAAGATACTTGTTATACACACAAACTATTTGTGCTAGCTGATGCACGATTTACAGCAGAAGTGATCCAGTCTACTTGAGAAGTCATAATCTGGAATAAACAGTTCAGTGGTGGTATGCACAGCATAGAGAAAAACCTGAAGTGAGCAGTGGCCAAGAGGGTCTGATGTGAGTTATCTATGCTGTAGTTATAACTGCTTTCCATTTCTTTGTGATGTGTAGATGACATGATGCACAATGTGCATCTTAAACATTTGCATTTCTGTTCTAGCTTGAAGGAAGGAGAAAAACTGTGTTCTGTATTAATTGGATATCTTTGGCTCAAGCTTTTAAGTGTGACAAATGGAGATGTGCCAAACTGCCTGAAAGTAATTCAGTCTGTCAGTGAACCACGGTGTCTGCCAGTTTGTAGACAATTTCTAGTCTTCTTGGGTCTGTCACATCTCTTTCACACTGCCTATTTACCATCTGAATAGAGAGCCAGCACTCTATAACATAAATACATGTATTTGTATTTAATATGAGAGTGTTTCTGTGAGGGACTTGTGTTACATTGTGCCACACTTCATGAACAAACCTGAGCTTCTGCAATGACACAAATTGGAGATAGGTCTCCTCAAGCAAGCAACAATTAAAATGCTGCTGGATGCCAAATAAGGTAATTTATAAGCAGGTGACATTAAGGTTGCCATGGAATATTCTCATGTTGGAATGTTGTTTGTGTTAGATTAGCTCATTCTCTCCAGGACACCTGAAAGTGTATTTGTGATAGAACAAACAACCTACCCCTGCGGATGCAACAGCAGAAGGCTTTGTTGTTTTATGAGTCTGGTCCAAGGCAGCCTTATGCTCCTTAGTTTACAGGAAATCCAAAGTAAACCTTTTATTTACAAATAGGGAACACTTGCCAGAACTGAACAAAAAAGCAGCTGATTAATCAGCATGCAGCTTTCATCTTGAAGGCCCTAGCTGCCTGGACCTTTTTAACATTTGGAAGATTAGCCTTGGTGAGAGAAATGTTGTGTGGAAATGCCTTTGATAGCTCCGTGATTAAGTCTATTATGCTTTGGAAAGGGGATAGCACCGAGTTTGAACAAGTTTGCATGACAGAACATAGAATGTTCATGGCTGGGGATAAAAATTACCTCATTAGATTTCTGTATTGCTGCCCTTTGAAGCAAAATGAGAGGAAGGCTTGCTCTGGTACTTCAGCTGGTAAAATCTGCTTTCTGGAACACGACCAAGTCTCAACATATATCATCTTCGAGAAATAAGGCAGACAAAGGATTGTATTCCTAAATAGGCTTAGAATATCTTGGCAAGTGCTAAGAAAACACAAATAAAGAACAGTGCCCTGCTAGTTCAACCCTTAAATTATGCAGCTGTTCATTACCAGAATTATATATCTCATGCTGCCCTTTGGAAAGAAGGCATGGTGCACAGAGCTGGAACAATTACTGAATTATAGTACAATAAGAAAGACCTCCTGAAGTGTCACATGCATGTAGAGGAAGATAAGAAAGGCCAGCTTAAGTTCTTGGCATTTTAAAGAAGGCAATCAAGAAACCCTTTGAATTCTTTGGGTTTCTTTCCCTGCAGTTCATCTACATTTTTATGCAAGTCTGACAAAGCATCCCATTCATGTGTCAGCACTCTCGTCTCTGGATGCATTAGTGTTTATTACAGGCTGAATTTGCAGATGCTACCATTTCAAAACAGTAATAGAGCCAGTTGTGTGGCCTTAATATTTGTATAATTACTAATGATTTCATGCTTACCTCCCCAGTGCTTCTGAAATAAAACCAGCTACATTAGCATGGTCAAGCATAACAGTGTTCAATACAATCCTGTAAGCCTAAATTGTTTTGCCATAACAGGCTTTGAATTTCCTTCTGAAATAAAAGATGTTGTGTTAATCAGCTTACCATTAATGGATGATTTGAGTGACATATTTGGCACATTTTTGCATGTTTAGCTACGATCTGATTTTTTAAAAATAATAATCACACGAGAAATGAATGCTCTGAAGAGTATGTTGAAGTGTCTTGCGCTAGCTGCTGAGTCAAAAATAATATGTTGTGGTTTTCATCTCCCAGAAGCTTATCTGGGTCTGGCAATTAACCTTACAAAACATTTTTTGTGTACTTTGTATTTTCAGTTACGGTTTCTCTTCATGCATTTGGATTGTAATAAGAATATCCATAACCATACCCATTCTTTAAATGAACCAAAAGTCATAAAATATTTCTATTAAATTCTATTCTATTTCTAATCTATCTTCTAGTAAAGATAATACTTACCCAGAAATAAAGCCTGTTGATAAAAATAAAATTTGCACTCGCATGGTATATTTATTGTTCAATATGGTTTTGTGCTCAGTGCTTCCTGATTTCCTAGAGAAAGTTAATTTCAAAATATATAAGGTTCCCTTTTTCATTTAATTCATTGGGAGTAGGAGGTTTCAGTTATTTATATGTTTTAAAATTGAATTAATAGATGTTGGCAGACTAGCAGGGTATTTAAGCGTATGTATCCTGTTATTTATCTGCTGGTTTTTATTATATTATTTTGTCCCGTTTTGAAGATGATGGGTTCAGTAAATTCTCTGTAAATCGATCAAAATCCACAAAAATATACAAAGGGATTATTACAGAAGATTAATGTTTTAGAATCTGTCCCTCTATTGTGTAAATATTATGTGACTTAAAAAAAAAAAACAAAAAACACAGCAAAACCTTTAGACTCTAAAGATGAAAAGAGGAATGGCTTGTCCCTTAGAGGATCCAGATAACAGAGTCTATATGTCTGGAGTTTGGGAATGATGTGTGAACACAGAGGGAGCTCTGATAGACTTACAGAGCAGCTATGCCTAAAAACAGCATGCCCATTATCAGATCTGAAAGACACTTTTATTGCTTTTATCTCAGATGCTCTGTAACTATCTTCACACAGTAACTTTACCAGAAATTCTAAGGGTTGTATGGAAGGGTTCTTGTGTTTTTAGTTTTATAGTCCATTTATTTTGCTCTGCTGTGAACTAGCTATTAAAAGCTTCAACCACTCTTAATATCAATAAAATCTCTGCTGTATAGGCTAAGCAGAAGAACAGGACTGACCTAAGAATAGGATGCATGAGAAGGGAAAAAAATTAACAAAGTCATTAATGCTAGTTGCTGGTTACTTGAACAAGAACTTAATCCCTTCTTAAGTAATAAAGTGCATACAAAGCAAGGTGTAATTGTCTTCTGCAATCATAGAATAGCTAGGGTTGGAAGGGACCTTAAAGATCTTCTAGTCCCAACCCCCCTGCATGGGCAGGGGGACACCTTCAGCTAGATCCCACCTTCAGCAAGGCCCCATCTCACCTTATCTTAAACACTTGCAGGGAGGAGGAAGCCACAACTTCCTTGGACAACCTGTTCCAGTGTCTCACCAGGTTCACAGGAAAGAATTTTTTCCTAATGTCTAACCTAAATCTTCCCTCTTCAAGTTGGAAACCGTTTCCCCTTTTCCTCTCACTACACACCCATGTAAAAGGCCCTACCACAGCTTTCCTGTAGACACTCTTCAGATATTGGAAGTTGCCATAAGGTCACCTTCTCTAAGATGAGCAGCCTTAATTTCCTCAGTCTGTCTTCATAGGGGAGGTGCTCCAGCCCTCTGATCACTTCAGTGGCTGTCCTCTGCACATGTTTAAGGAGTTGTATGTCCTTATGTTTGAGACTCCAGAACTAGACACAATTACATCTCCAATGTCTTTTAAAAATAAAAGACTTATTTAGAATTCTTCTAAGACATCTGTCCATTTTGTACTCAGTTCCCCAAACCTAAGCAGACCTACAACAGAGGCAAAAAAAAAACCACATGAAAATTCCCCATCAAGGAGTAACTGTAGTTCTCTATTTGTCAAAAACAGGCTCTGGTGGAGGAGACCCTCTAGGGAGCTTGTGCACAAGTTTCTGGTCTCAGCAGTATGTGCTCACAATGCAAGTTACATGTGAATATTGCTGTGCTTGCAGGGGTCTTTTTCCGACTGGTGTTGGGTTCTGAGAGGAAATGGTGTTTACTGATGTCTCGTCTTACTTGTTTATGGTCTATAGATAAGGTAAACAGAAGGGGAACTTCAAGACAAGCAAGAGTGCTTTGACAATTTTGTGGGGAATGACAGAGTTCCTGAGAGGAAGCAAGAGAGAGTCTTGTGGGTTGAGCAGAGGAAAACAGAGGCTCCCCAGTCCCGTGACAAATGTGAAAAGAACATAGCATTATTTTAAAAGCAGAAACTGTATGTTATTAAGATCTTGCCAATACAGATTTGAATGATATTTGCAGTCTTGGTTTTAGATGAGAGAATTGCCAAACTGAAGTAAAACAATTCTGAATATCATTCAACTGATAATGTTATTACTTTTCAAGATTCAGAGCTCTGTTCGTGATCTTTCACTATATGGTTTTAATAATGTGATTTTAACATGTATTGATATTGAGTCTGGTCTCCCAAATTTCTGTCCCTTTAATCTAGAAGATTTCTCTGCCTCTTATATTTTACCCAGGGTGATAAATTATTATTACAAGTAAAATGCTGCATAAATGCTTTGAAAGAAATATTTCTATTAAAATACAATAGCTCATAAAGTCAGCATTTTTCTTTCTTATCCTGTCAGATTTCTGGCTAGCAATATATCAGTTGCAAATGTGTATTTACAAATAATATGATCTTCTTTCACTGTTTCTTGTGTGGTTGAGGTTGAATAGTATTGGCTTATGTGTCTTTTACAAAGATGGATACTGAGGGGGACAGACCTAGCTTTAGTGGTGTTATAACAGTTGGTATAGCAGAGGGTCTGTTTGATGACTTCTGTGAGCTATTCTGTCTCAAGAAGAAAAAAAATAAATAAAAGATTTACATTCATTTGTGATTCTTTGTTCCTGTGGAAATTGAAGAGATTTTTTTTCTATGAGATGAAATTCAACTTTTCATATCTCATGTGAATGAATTTCAGGCACTATGGGAGAACAAAAGGGAGCATTTCTAAATAGTAAGAGTGCTTCCAGCCCAGACATAAAAAATATGACAGACACCCCCCCCAGGTCTGGCTTGCTAGAGAGGTTACTAGTCTGTCATCTCTAGCACAATTATCTCAGTGCTTCTTTTGAGTGACATAAGAAGACTCAAATTCAGGTCTGTGAGCTGCAGATAAATTTTCCTCAGATCAAACAGAGAAAAGAATGTCTATTTTTGCTTTAAACATTGGATTGTAAATACAGTGATGTTGTTCTTATTATTGACAAGTACTTCTTTGTACCTATTTCTCTGATATTCTATCATTGGCCATTAGCTCTAGACAACCTAACAGGAGATTTTTTTTTATTTGCAGTAACTCTGAATGCTTGCCTTCTCTTTATGGCTGGTGCTGCTGTTAAAATATTTATATCCTTGATTTTAAATAAATAAAGCCTCTGTGTTTCTCTAAGTCAATGTGGTTAAAAAA
Organism: Florisuga fusca; assembly: GCA_038090715.1. Taxonomy (NCBI): domain Eukaryota; kingdom Metazoa; phylum Chordata; class Aves; order Apodiformes; family Trochilidae; genus Florisuga; species Florisuga fusca. Next base: position 44,189,481 of record JAAWXA010000003.1, read on the forward strand.
CCCTTTCTCCTGGGGAATTGTGGATGAATGCCAATTTAGCCTTACAATAAAAAGGCACTTTTCTGCTGGAGATTTGTAAGCTCTGGCTGAAATATGAGGATGATTCTTACATTGGTTCTTGGGTAAATTAGGAATAATGCAGCTGAAGACAACAGGTATTGTTGTAAATGAGACCAAAATCAGCCTTTGCATATATGAAACAAGTATATATCTTATCACCAGAGTAGTAGTACAACACTAGGAATGTGTTGCAATGATTTTTTTGCTCAAGATTTGGATGCTAGGAAGCATTTCCCCTGATCACTGTCTTAAAAGAAGACAAAGAAAATTTAAAAAGATGCATCATGTATCAGTGGGCAATGCACACAGAGTATTCATTTATTGTTGCAACAATTGTTTACTTGAATCCTGAGACAAATGGAACAGCTCATGACAAAAGAGAAAAGCATATCCTTTGTGAATTCTCTTATTCGGGAGGGAGGGATACCCTCTCCTTTGAAAGCATCACTGTTATTGTTATGATTAATCATAGCATGCTTTGCACGAACTCCATTCTTCAATGACACTTTGCTTCAGGGAGTTGTCAAATGGCCCTCTCTGAAAAGAAATTGGTTTGTGGGTTTTACTGTCTGTTATTCTTGGTTTCCTTATTTCACAATCCAGAAAAGGCTTAAGTAGTTATAGGGCATCCGTTGCCACGGTATTAGAGAGCAATGTAATCCACAACCCACTCCATTACCCTGTAAGGTATAAAAAATCTATTATCCTCATCTTACAGGTGATCAGTAAAGACACAGAGGAACTGAATGACATAGATAAGTCACACACATTGTCTTTGATTCAGTAGATATTTTGAAATATCTGTCTTCTGTTGCTTCAGCTGTAGAAGTTAAGGATCCCATGTATGCATCTTATCTAGGCACTTTGGGTAATTTAGCAGTCAGCAGGGAGAAGGCACAATTTCAGGGCACAATTCATTTCATCATAAAGTAAAACCTAAAGGAGTTCAGATGAATCACATTGTAAAAGAGTCTAATTAAAGAATGTAGATGATTAGCTGAAAGGTATGCTTCAATTACAGATGCCACTATTTCATCCAGTCGTTCCTACTTCTAGTACCTTCTTTTAGTAGATGAGATTTTTCAAAAGTACGTGAATGCTGCACAGCATTCATATTGAAAAATTTCACCTTCTTGCTAAGAATTTTTATCCTTAATGCTGCATGTTCTCTCTGTAAGAAATTATAAATCCTTTTGCCTTCTTGTATTAGAAACAGCTCATTGTGACTATAGTGTCTTAATACTTTTTACAGTGCAAACTTCTGTTTTACATTAGCTGCCATGACTGTGGGCAGACTTTAAAATATGAGATAGAGGAGTATGTAACTTCCACTAATATGAAATGCAAAAAGAAGTCTACGATTTTACTTGTGGACTTTTTGCTAATGCAAGAATCTACCTGTAAAGAAGGGGTCCAGCAGACTGTTAATCATAGACACCATGTCATTAGATTTATTCTTACGACAATAGTATCTCTTAATTTACAAAGTAATTTTAAGTCCCTATTTGTTTACACTTACTCTTCACAGTTTTCTCTGTGGTTTAATTTTCCTAAACGAAACAATCTATCATCTCCTAGTCTGCCCTAATAAAAATAGTTCTGCCTTTTCTCTTTCTATAGTTCTTTTGATAACTTGATCTTTACTGATGGTACTTCCCAGTTTTGTGTGAGGACAAGATTGTATCAGCCCTTTGCATATAACTATATCAAAGTCTTCACTGAAAATATTTTTCAGGATTAGCTCTGCTATGAATTTGTGTGGAACCTCTCTCCAGTCCCATATGTCCCCTTTCAGCACTATCTATGCACTCTTTGAATCAACCTACAGGTTCTATTAGCATATATTCTAGCTAAACTGAAATAATTTCCTATATGGCACGTCATCACATGCTTTAGTAACGTGCAGAGAGAGGAGATTTACTCTATTTCCTTTGCTTCTAAAAATTAATTAATGTATACCACATTATCTACCATTCTTTAAACTGACGTGGCAGGTTTTCCCATTTTCCAATTGTCACGGTGTTCTATTTTCCTTTTTAATTCTGTTTAATTCCTTCAAAACAACTATTATAGGTTTGTGGTAATTTGTTTTTGCTTTTGTCTTTTCTAAGATTGGCTGTATACTTATGACATCCCAGTCAGGTAGCACTCATACTTAACATATTTATAAGATTGCTAGGTGCTGAATTTGTATTGTTTCCTCTAGCGAGTTGTGCCTGTTTGTAGAAAATGTCTCTGCAATAGACAGCGGGTATCAGACAACAGCACATCAAGTTTGGGTAGGAAATCTTAGGTGGTATGCAACAGAGCTAGCACAAAATTTAAAGGAAGTATTTCTAGTAGGTGCTGTGTCTGGAGCAGGCCATGCTTAGGTGGACATTTGTGCAGACAAGTGTTGCACTCTTACTTAATCAGCCTTGTCAACAATGAGATTTTACTACCTCCATTTTTTAGTTCAAAAATAGTAGGACCCTGGAGGTTTACTTAGTAAAGTAACAGAGGACCAGAGAATAAGCTCTCAATGCATAAACATTAGGGCAAAGACTGTTTTTAAAGTTGTTGCCTTCTGGAAAAAGAGCACTGTGGAAGGGATATGCAAGCCAGCAGTGAACAAATTACCAAGATGTTTCTGTCATTCCCATGTTCTTTAACACAGGTGTCACAACTGACAGAACGTCAAGTTCCTTTGAAAGTCAGACTACTGAGAAGTTGCAAATAGATTAATTAACAAAGAAAAAAAATGCAGTGCTTAATAAAAAGTTTCATATTCAAGGCGTCTGCCAGGTGTTTTCTGCTTTCAGTGCTATTTTTCTCCCCACAGCAGGGAGCAACATTTTCCATTTTAATCAGGAATCCTTCTAGCACTTAACACTGGAATGGGGGACCAAATACAATTTACAGTGTAATCCATCTTTTCAAACTTTTTTGAAGAGTTTGTCATCTCATCTTGCACTGAACAAGGCCACTAGCATTAGTGGAATTTTTGGTTGTTGACTCTTTTTCAGCTTTATTGGCCTGGCACTCTGTCTTACAGCTACAGCTTTGGTCCCTTAATACTGCAGAAATACCTACTGCTATGGTGATAGAGATCTGCTATACTGTGAAAGTGGATGTTGCGCCTGGTATTTCTATGAAATTATATTCTATTTTTATGTTAGAATGCAGAAAAGCATGAGAATTTTCTCTAGAGAAATTGCCACAAAACTCTCCAGCCTGTGTTTTGAGATGATCTGAAAGCCTTGCTAGAATGGGACCTCTGTTCTGTCAGGATGAAATCCACTTACAAGTAACAAAGCTCAGGAAAATGAATTATTTCAATGGGCTTAATTTTGTAAGTAAAAAGGCAACGATCTGATATAGGAATTAGTTTCAAAGAAATAATTAATATGTAAAGAAATGTTTCCTAATCTGTGTGTGCACATTAAAAGAATGAAGTGATGAAGTGTTATGGCAAAGCTGAAGTTCCAGATTCAAATGATAAATTTATCCATCTACAATAAAGGTGTTTACATAAGAATTAGGGGCCTCATGGGGGTCTAGTGAATACTGTCAGTGTAATATAAAGAGCTGTTCTATACACTTAGTTTGGTGGATTGCTGTATTATATTGACTGGACCAATAGAACTGACAGGATCTTAGCTAATTAAAATAAGAAATGTATCTATGGTTCCTATGTAGGAATATACATTGTAAATATCTAAATTTTTAACCTGAATCTGAATCTCAATTCTATACTTGGCTCCTCTGTAGCGCTTCATCACCTTGATCTTTTAAGTGGCAAATATACAAGATGAAACCTTCTCTTCCCATAATCAGTTCAGATGACTGTCTCTAGAGCTTAACCCTTGGGTAGAATGAATCCTACTTACTTATGGCTCTGTCTGGAAGTAGCCTTAAGTTTTATACCTAAATGAAGTACAAAAACGAAACCCTTCACTTATTTTAAATGAAATCTGGCATCTGAATTTAGTGATTTAAATGTGTAGGAGAAGGACTTACCATCCAGGCAGCTGAGAAGATGGTTGTTGAAAATAGTTTTTCTGAGGAAAAAAACAGGAATACTTATGAGACCTGAGTTAAAAACATGTCAAAAAAAGAGACTAAGCAGCACCATATATAGAAAACTTGGAAAAAGTAGAGTCTTGAGCTGAAAAAGGAAGGAAGGATGGAAGGAAGTAAAGGAAGGAACTGGTGTTGTATATGGAGAAGCTAAATGCTAAATGAATGATTTGTAGTTCACAAGGGAATTGATCAGTTTCTTTCAGCTCATGCTTTCCTAAATCAGGCTTGCTGCTAAAATTCCTTTGGTATTCTATACAGACAAAACAACAGTTTTACACCCAGGGAAGCAGCAAAATTCAAAGTTATTTCAAAGCAGAAGAGGTGTGTGAGGAAAAACAGCTGCCTATCTTTGTTATCCCACTGAATAAATTGTCTTGGAATACTTTTGTATGTCTACTAATAAAGTATTCTGGCATCTCAGATAGGTTTTTGTGCTCTAAAGTGTTCGGCATTGTTTCTAAATTACATGCTGTCTCTGAAGTTACCATTAAATAAATTAACTCACTTGATACAAGGGTAACAATCTTCTTAAATGTGACTGTTAATTCCCTTATAACTGCGATTTTATAATAGTTCCTCTTTTAAAGCTAAAGTCTTGGCACAAAGCCGTGCATTACTGGCTCAGGTTTGCAGGGAAAGACTTGGTGTCTTAACCAAGTGTCAGTGATCCTTTTCAGCATTCTTCAGCTGGAATCAATCACTGAAACCAAGTGCAGGATTACGTTATTAGTGGAACAATAATTCTTAGGTGTTTTGACAAGGTGTTCTAAAAAAAGTAATTAACATCTGCACTGCAGTTCCTGTCAGGGAGGTGAAGCATTAGTGCTAAGTGAACTAAATCCAGCAGCTGGGTTTCTTCATTTGCTTATCGCATTTTGGTAAGTCAGCTTTTGGGCTTTTTAGTTTTGGTTTGGTTTGGTTTTTTAATGCAAGAAAAAACTGTATGATTGCCAAGTATTAGCAGCTCTCATGTTCCAGGAGTTGGAACTCCTAGACTGAGCAAGCAATCTTAGCTTCTAGCTGAATTTTGTAACAATGAAATGAATTCCAAGAAGGTAAGCAGGTCTCATATATTGTATTTTGATGTTATACAAAAAGAGTGTATTAAAAAAAGTAAAATAACAGTTGCTCTTGGTATGCTTCTGCCCAAAAATAGCTTTACACACGGACCAAATTTCTCAAACTTTCAATGATTGGTTTTGTTTTGTTTTGTTTTGTTTTTGCAATTACTTGAGAAACCAAGCTATGTAGAATCATAAAGGAGAATGATAAGAGCCTGTTACATGTGTAACTGTTCATAATCTGTGTTCACTACTTCAGCATCTCCCTCAAACCATTTAAAAATAAAAAATATTTTTTAATCTTTGCTTCAAGAAGTTCAGACACCTGGAGATGCTATCCAGAACATTGCTCTAAATGTGGTAGTGGAGACATACCACGCATGAACTTTGTGCACCAGTTTCAGAATTATTTTTTTTTAATGTGTGCTTAGATTTGCATGCAACTTCCAGTGGCCTACTTTCTAGTTTTTCTTGCATGAAAAAGATATTATACATGAAAAAAAAAAAAAAAGGTAAGAGTTTTCTAAGGCTTGGTTTGCTGAGATTTTTCATCAAAGAGAAAGAAGACATAATAAACTCAATTAAATGTGTATTCACTGATCATATGAAATATTTCCTCTTTAGAACCACAAAGTTTTTTTTCTTCAGTCTTCCAGGTAAAATTTGAAAGCCTGGAATATAGCATTTGCCAAAGATTACAATCGGACTGTGTGACTAAACAGAATTATTTGCAAAGCACTGTATACAGACATTGCTTCTATATTAATTTTCAGTATATTGAATATAATGGCTAAATGCAGCACAGATTAATTTTTAAGAATGGTTTAATAAAATGTGTTTTGACTCAGGAACATTTGTTTAATGGGAGTTTTACTATAAACTATATAAGCTCATTAAGAGACTTATGGATAACTCTTCTGAAAAAATGATGTAAATGAACATAGTTTTTAAAGAAAATGAAGGAACTGAAGCATGGTCGTAGCTCAGACATAATGAAGAAAAGCACTCCCTAGTATTTGCTGTGTAATATGCCCACAGTTCTGACAACTCAACTGGCACTGAACTGAATTTTACAAAATGAACTAAATGAGATGCTGTTATACAAGCAGAATTAGGAAATGGTTCTTTCGTGTCTGGATTAGTTTAATGGCATCTCTGACATCTGCGTCCTATGAAATTTATCAAGCATATATTTTTTGTAGAATGGAAAACAAAACAATATAATCAAGCTTACTAGGCAACTAATTTAAGCACTTTCTTCTGTTACATACTTCAGTTATTCAGATCCATGTAGCTTAGGTTAGGAGAATGAGTTCCCAGATTTAGGTTCTATTTCTGCAAAGAGAAATGTGCTTCAAAAGGTCTTTTCAGTTAAGCTACTTATTTACATAATAGCACTTACACATAAGGCATCTGCCACAAATTTACAACGGATTCAGTTTAACCCAAATTTGATTTTGGTCTGAATTGTACTGAAAGAAAATAGAAAAACATGAAAGTGACAAGAGACATACATTAGTGACAGGTCTTAATTAAAAAGATGCATTTAAACTTAAATTTAATGTTTGTTTAGACAGCTTCAATTAACCTGATTACAGAAGGAATTTCATATATCTGTGTAAAAATAGTCTTAATTATATTTCTTAATTAATATTCTGTTTTTAACTACCCTAGTATGTCTGCATTTTTGTTTGCTCTAAGATGATTTGGAAAGTACAAGTTTTTCAGGTTTTTCATATTGTTTTGCTGCTGTTGTTTTGGTTTGGTTTTTTTGTTTGATTGGTTTTTCTTCCCATTTTTCATTTATTCCTTGAGTAAGCAATTCCTCTTTTTATTAAAACATTGTGGGAAAAATGTTTACTTTGGCACTTGCCATTGTACAGAGGTTAATCTAGTGCTAAGAAAATAATACTTATGAAATAAGGCTGAATGTTTAAAAAAACCTTAAGTGGTAGAATTTGAAATGAAGCTACACTGATTGTTTCTGGCGGCAGCTTTTTGTTGTAAATTTGCTAAAGGTCACAAAGTTAATACCTTGGAACTATTTTTTCAAAGATTAAAACCCAGACTTGTTACTCTTGGAGAGAAACAAAATGACAGCCTCAGCCAGCAGTGTCTCATAAAACTGTGTTTTGTTTGACTTGAGAAAAACTGAAACTGAATGCAGAAATACACTGAAATCTGGGGCCAAATTCCTGGAAGTCTGTAAAGTCTGTGGTATAGTGGTAAGCTTTATGCTTATGGCAAAAAACCCTTTTCCATATCAGATAGTTTTAATGAAGAACACCGCTATTTGTGATTAAATAAGAATGGTTTGCTCTTGCTATGGTTCTCTCCTGGTTTCTTCTTACACGCTTCCATGATGGTTAAAAGGGGTAAGCTTATATTTTGGAGACTGTAGTTCTCCACTCTTTTTCATTAAGTTCTGTTGGACACTTCACCTCCTGATATTTCTTGAACTTACTTGAACAAAGTATTATGCAACTTTAAAATATGTGGAGTCCTTTTAAAAAAAAAGTTACATTTTATTAGAATACAACACCTACTATAAAAAATATTCTTTCAATAGAATGAAGAAATTCTTGTTCTTAAGCTACCAAGTATTTATTAAACTAATGGCTAAACATTATAGACTCATAGAATCATTTCGGTTGAAAAAAGACCTTTAAGATCATTAAGTCCAACCATTAATCTTGCACTACCAAATCCACCATTAAACCATGTCCCTCAACACTACATCTACATATCTTTTAAATACCTCCAGCGGTGGTGGCTATACAACTTCCCTGGTCAGCCTGTTCCAGTGCCCGACAACAATTTTGGCTGAAGAATTTTTTCCTAATATCCAGTCAAAACTTCCCCTTGCACAACTTGAGGCTGTTTATTCTTATCACTTGTTGCTTGGAAGAAAAAAACAACCCTGCTCTCAGTACTTTCAGGTATCTGTACAGACAGATAAGTCCTTCCTTCAACTTCCTTTTTTCCAGGCTAAACAAGCCTTGTTCCCTCAGACACTTCTCCTAAGGCTTGTTCTCCAGAACCTTTACCAGCTTCATTGCCTTTCTTTTGGCAAGGCACAAAACTTCAATGTCCTTCTTGTAGTGAAGGGCCAGAAACTAAGCACAGTATTCAAGGTGTGGCCTCAGCCATACTGAGAGTCAATCACCTCCCTAGTCCTGTTGGCCCCACTATTTCTGATACAAGCCAGGATGCTCTTGGCCTTTGGGGCCATCTGGGCACACTGCTGTGGCATATTCAGCTGGGTGTTGGCAGCACCCCCAGGTCCTTTTCTGTGGGACAGCTTTCCAGCCACTCCTCCCCAGGACAGAAGCATTGCATAGGGTTGTTGTGACACAAGTGCAGAACCTGACACTGACACTTGGCCTTATTGAACCCCATAATATTGGCCTCAGCCCATTGATCCAACCTGCCCAGATCCCTCTGCAGAGCCTTCCTACCCTCAACTAGATCAATGTTCCTTCCCGTCTTAGTGCTATCTGCAAACTTAATGATGGTGCATTTGATTCCCTCACTCAGGACATTGATAAAGATGCTAAACAGAACTGGTCCTAAGGCTGAGCCTGGGGAACACTACTGGTGACCAGCAGCCGTGTACTCCACTACAACTCTTTGGGCCTGGTCATCCAGCCAATGTTTTACCCAATAAAATATATGCCTGTCCAAGCCATGAGCAGCTAGTTTCTCCAGAAGAATGGTGTGAAAAACTGTGCCAAAGGCTTTGCTAAAGTTCAGGTAAACAACACCTGCAGCTTTTGCCTCATTCACTGTGTGTCACCTTCTTATAGAAGGATGTCAGGTTAGTCAAGCAGGACCTGCCTTTCATAAATTCATGCTGACTTGACCTGCTCACATGGTTGTCTTTCTGTGTGCTGTGCAAAGGTACAAAAGGTGATCTGCTCTGTAACCATTTGAGTAGTATTTCAAGACCACAGAAAAATTAGCAATATTTTGGGCTTACAAGAGATCTAGAGATATTCAGAGACAAATACTGAATGACTTATCAAAGAAGAATAATATGAACTAAGAAAACTACTAAAATTTAATAGATGGATTGCATTTTATAACTATATGAGTTGAGGATATTCTGGGGATAAATACAGTAAATAAGCCATATGCATCTCTGAATATAATTTTTTTATTCAATTTAAAACTCAGATTTATGATGTGGTAAATAATTTACAATGGTATCTTTCTTAATCTGACCTATAAATTTCATGTTTATCAGGTTTTTGCAGTTTTCTGCTTTCCAGGCTTTTAATTGTATGTTCTGTCCTAATTTTAAGACTTCAGGAAACCTCGACGATCTCAGTCCTTTCTCTCATTTACAAATAGCAGCATTTCAGGGTTTTCCAACTACTTCAAAGTGTGGAAAACTAGGATAATTTTAAAGCACTAATTTTTTGAAATATAGTTCTACTGTAGCAGGCACCCTCCAATCAGCATTTTCCAAGTTTCATAATCTTCCTTCTGGAGCATGTTCAAGATGCACTGCCATTCGGATATTCTGGAGAGCATAGCTGTCTGCTGGTTTATTCATTGAATGCTGGAACCGTTTTGCTTGTAATAGTAAAAAATTATTCAAGTGCATTTTAAAGAGATCAGAGTGAATTAATCTAACATCTTCTGGAACTGCTACAAAAATCTAGGCTCATCAGATCCATTTAAAAGGCATAGAGGTAGATAAAACCACCATCTAGAGATTTTCTTTTCATCAAGAAAGAGAGACACTCACAACTCCAGAAGGTGAATCAGAGAGCTGAATCACTTTGTGCAAATCCCTCTTTCTCCTTTGGTAACAAAAGGAGGTTAAGATAACTGCATACCCAACCTGAGCACAGAAATTAAGTTGCTCACTTTGTGAGTGACTCCATTCACTTCAATATGCACCACTCTTTTAATTCCACTCACTTGCTAAATTAAAACAAAGAGCTTAGATGGACAGATATACATAAAAATATGTATAAAAGTAAAAGTATATGTGATACATATGCAAATAAAATAAATTTAAAAATGCATGTGTATTTCTACAGGTAGCACAAACCATCAAATCTATGTATTGGATGATGAATTATGTTCTTACTCAGTTATGGTTTAGTAAAGCCAAAGACTTTACCTCAATAAAGCCACAAGGTATCATTCCTGCCCTCAAGGCACGATGTGTATTTAGAGATCATTTGGGTAAACTGAACATACAGAAACAAGTCCGTGGTCCCTGATAGGATAAACCCACTAGTCCCGAGAGAGCTGGCTGATGTTGATCTACTGCTCTCCATGATTTTTGAAAGATCACGGAAAACAGGAGTGATGCCTTAGGACTGGAGGAAAGCCAGTGTCACTTCAGTCTTGAAAAAAGGCAAGAAGGAAGATCCAGGAAACTACAGACCAGTCAGCCTCATCTCTATCCCTGGAAACATGATGGAGCAGCTCATTCTGGATGTCCTCTCTAAGCATACAGAAGAAAAGGTTATCAGGAGTAGACAATATGGATTCACCGAGGGGAAATCATATTTGACAAATCTAACAGACTTCTATGATGGTGTTGCATCTACCCATCCACCCAAAGAGTGAATGTTGTATACCTTGACTTTATCAAGACTTTTGACACTTTTCCATAACAACGTCATGGGTAAGCTCAGGGAGCATGGTCAGAAGACTGGATGGTGAGATGGATTGAAAACTGGTTAAACAATAATGCTCAGAGAGTTGTGATCGATGGTGCAGAGTCCAACTGGACACCTGCGGCTACTAGTGTTCCCCAGGGTTTTGGTACTGGGTCCAGTTATTCAACATCTTCATCAACAATGTGGATGAGGGCAAAGAGTGTATCTTTAACAAGTTTGCTGATGATATGAAACTGGGAGGATTGGCTGCTGATGCACTGGAAGGCTGTGTGACCATTCAGAAAGGTCTGAACAGACTGGAAAGTTGGGCAAAGGGGAACCTTATGAGGTTTAACAAGAATAAGGGTAGTGCTCTGTACCTGGAGAGGAATAACACCATGCACCAGTGCAGATTAGGGGTTGAGCTGCTGAAAAGCATCTCCAAGGAGAAGGACCTTGGAAATCCTGGTGCATAGTAAGTTATTCATGGGAGATAATGTGCACTTGTGGCCAAGAAAGACAATTTTATCTTGGGATACAAGTGTGGCCAGCATGTCGAGGGAGGTTCTCATCTCTCTCTACTCTGCCCTAGTGAGACCGCATCTGGAGTACTGTGTCCAGTTCTGGGCTCCTCAGTTCAGGAGTGACAGGGATATACTGGAGAAAGTCCAACAGAGAGATACAAAGATAATCAGGACATTGAACACCTGTCATATGAGGAAAGGCTGAGAGACCTGGGGCTGTATAGACCAGAGAAGAGAAGAGTGAGAGGGGATCTTATATTACTGTTTACAAATATCTGCAGGGTGCTTATCAAGAAGAAGGGGACACTCTCTTTTCAGTGATGCCCTGTGATAGGAAGAGGGGCAATGGACACAAACTGGGACACAGAAGTTCCACCTCAACATGAGGAAAAACTTTTTTCCTGTAACATTGATGAAGCACTAGAACAGGTTGCCCAGAGAAGCTGTGTACTCTTTTTCTCTAGAGACTTTAAAGATGTCTGGATGCATTCCTGTGTGACCTGTCCCAGGTGATCCTGCTTTGGCAGGGAGGTTGAACTCCATGATCTCTGGAGATCCCTTCTAAAACCTACCAGTCTATGATTTTATAATACTATTGATCACAAATCAGGTTTCTACTGTAAGTTATAGCGTGATCAGTAAAAAAAATCTACTTAATTTAGACTTGAATTTAATTTTATTTTTATGATTTTTTTTTTTAAAGTTGATTGATTTTATTTTTTTTTTTACAGCTGTATATAATTTAATGGTGAGGCATACAGCAGTTGCGTAAAGTTAAAAAAACCCTGTAACATATGGAAAGAAATATTGTTCAGCTCAGTTTCACAGCAGTTTGCTAGTATTTCTTATTTTGAATAATACCTTTTTTCTTTTTTTTTACACTGATTACTAACTTTTTCTACATGGAATTTATAAATACTACTCATCAAAATTTGATTTTATGATATACAGTTGACAGAATCTTGTAAATTGATACTTAAGTTGTTTTCAACTGACAGCAAGTTCATTTTTGGGCCATATTAATAGATCAGAAAATGTGACCATGTCAAAAGTGATGCTGTCTCAGCAGGTTACCTGTAAATCAATTCAATAAAATATTTCGATCAACTACTATAAATATTTAGGTGTGAGATAAAAAAGATAGTAAATGATTTTGACCATGGGATGCTTTATAAATATTTTATTATCACCATCCATCATCACCTTTGGGGAATAAAGACTTCTTTAGGCAGCAAAATGAAGAGCTACATAACGAAAAAGATTCATGCTGAAAATGAATATTATTCCAAATACTTTACCACTGACTGTGCTTTGGTCTTATTAAGTGATCCAATCAAATTTAGAAGGTTCACTTGAATACTCTGTGGAATTTCAATGTGTTAGATCGTCCTGCTAAAATTAAATGTACAGCGGGAGAAAATGCTAATTTTGAGGAAATAAGATTATATGAGATAGCGTTCTTCATGGGAGTAGCTTCAGTGGACAAGAAGATGGATGAGTTCCATGCTATGCTGAAGTTGGGTGCAAATTTTTAAAGATATGCTGTCTGCTTTTTGTGTGCCATGAAGTCTGTCTAAATAACAATATCCTCTCAGGGAGAGAATCTGTTTTTCTGGCTGCCCATGTATTATTGTACTTGGACTATCTCCATTTGCAAATGTTGACTTTTCATCTGTGACCAAAGAATGAAATCTGTATGAGAGATGTGTAAAACACTTAATCTTTATTTATTTGTTAACAAAAGGGGTTTTTGCCAAATCCTGTTTGCACTTCTTTTCTTCTGCTCTCCCTCGAAGGTGACTGTCTGCATCCACAATGTGACACTTAAACTCAGAATACAAATTGCAGTAGCTGGTGAGGGTTTGTTTGTTTGTTTGTTTGTTTTTAATGACAGAGTACTTTATACCAGAATAACAATCCCAGATATTATTTCATATCTACTATGTTTCTAAAGGGTACCTTACAATTTTCAACATTTGTCAGTGAAATTTTAAACACAATACAGGCCTCTGTTAATATTTGCTGATACAAAGATTTTTATGACCAGAAAAAAATGGCTAGATGATCTGGAGTGGTCCAGTGCTGCTTACAGAATGGCTTTTCACTGGTCATAAAAATCCAGCTACACTACTTATCATGGATTGCACATTGCCTGTGCTCAGATCTCTATGCCACTCTGGGGGTGGGGGTGGGCTTGGGCATTTTTTTGTTTGGGTTTTTTTTTGTTTGTTTTGTTTTCTCCCTTCAGAATTTACCTGGGTGAAACCATTCTCTGGGCAGCTCAGCACCATTCTAGACCATAACTGACTTGAAAAGCCTCCTGTGGCATCTTCCTACACCCCTGATTTCATGAAACATGCTCTTGTGATTTAAAGATGGCAATTTGCCCAGAGAATGATCTGAAGTCTAACATTAGTGAATTCATCTATCTATTCATAAAGACTAGACAACACTAAACAAACTTGACTCCTAGTATTTCACAAACTCAGCAATCCCATAAGGTGAATTCAGTACAAATCAAGAAATGCTTGCTATCTTTTATGGAAAACCGGTGGCTAGAATTTGGTTAAATCTCTGACTTTTCAAGCACTCAAGAGGAACTACCACTTGACTATAAAAATGTATTGCTTACTGAGATACTGCTAAGAATTAAGTCCCAAATCAATTCAGTATTAATTCTTATTATAAAACCCCCAGAACTAAATGAGAAATGTAATAACATACACTTGAACCAAGTTCAAGGGTCTGTTTAGGTGGCAGAGAGCTGTTAATGGGGCCTGACTATAGTGTGAACTTTCCATTTCCAAAGAAGATGGTTTGGAAGACTTCTTGGGATTATTAGCAACTGCTGAAGTTTCTCTAAGTATATTTATTTAGGCATAAGAGACATGCAAACTTAGTCTTGTGGCACCTGCTCTGCAACTAGCTGGACATCTAACTGAATAAAGAAGCCGATTTGCTCCAATCTGCAGAAACAGGTCAGCAAATTCCTTCAAAAGCACATGTAGGTAAACTGGTCTAGGAAACTAAAGGTTTTAGTCACAAAAACATTACAAACTGAGTTCCATTTCATGGAAAATGTCAACTATTGGAAGATGTCTTGTCTTAAAATGTAAGGAACTAAAAATTCACCTAGTCTGACAATGCTTCAAAGTGTGGATTCTGTGGTACATGACCATTTCCTGAACATGCACACATGAAAATCCATGCAGGTTTCTACACGTGGATGCAGCATTTGCACTGGAGCAGCTACAGGGGAAAGGAACTCAAGGCAAGAAAAAAATGAATGCTGTTTAATAGTGATCATGGTGTTAACAGGCACCTTTTTATGGCAGATTAGTAATTATCATTCCTTAGGTGTCTGAGAAAACATGATATGGTCTCCTCTACATACAGAATGGATTACTGTTTTTTATTTATTTATCAGAAGAAGTTTTGTTACCAAGGTTAAGTTTGATTCTTGAACACCTATAGGAGAGAGGGACTAAAATCTATCAGGTGGAAAGGGAACTTGAGCTGAGTTCACCAGAAATGTTCAAACCACCTCTTAACAATAAATGAAAGGCAGGTTCCATTCCAGGAATCAAGTTGTGGATATAAAGTGGAGGGAGGAAAAAAAGTCTACTGCACTGCTATATTTTTCAAAGCTACAACCTGTTGGCATTTTTTAGTTGAACTCTTAAAATGCCAAACACATTTAGATATTCAAGATTTCAAAGGAAGGGAATGCTTCCTTAAGTTTAGGCATGAAATGATCATTGAAAGACTGAGGCGATTCTGTGTACAATCAGAATTTTAAGTAGCTGACTAATCTTGCCTTTAAGAATCTAGCCACCCAAGGAGAAAAAGAAGTCACGCATGATTTTTGAAATTATAGTTCTGATCTTAGAAAACTAAATGTCATGGTTTAGGCCCAGACAGTATCAATCAGACCTCCACTTGCTCACCCCCTATCCTAACTCTGTGACAGGGAGGAGAAAATCCACCCAAAGACTCATTAATCAAGACAAGGACAAGGAGGTTTTTGTTCCCCAATTATGTAAACAGGCAAAAAAAAACCAACAAACAAACCAAAACAGATTTATCTTGGGAAGGGAAAATACTAATTTACTAATTAAAAACTAATTTATGAGGAGAAATAAAAAAACATAACCAGTTCTTAATAACTTCCCCACCATCACCCCTCCCTTCTTACTGGGCCTGAATTGCTTCATTCCTGCCTCCCCCTCAGCAGCACAGAGGGATGGGGAGTGGGATTTAGGGTCAGTTCATCACATGTTTCTGCCACTCTTTCCTTCTCCCATTCTTCCCCCTCTCCAGCATGAGGTCCCTCTCAGGGAAGAGTCCTTCATGAATCCCTCTGATATGAGTTCCACTGAAGATGTGTAATTCCTCAAGAACAGGCTGCTCCAATCTCATTCTACCAGGCTTTCCTGTCTTTTCTGAAAATACTTTGGTTGTTGCATTTCTGTATTCTTGGTGGTACCTCCCACACATCCTTACACCACCCACCCTACCCTTCTCTCCCCCTTCTTCTTCTGCCTCCTGTTATTGTGCTAGTTGAGGTATTGTGCAGCTTATCTCTGCTAAGCAACAGAGATGTAAGCTACTGCTACTGTACTATTTAGTTCAGTATTGATGAAAAGAAGCCTGGGCCAAGAGAAGGAAGAAGATCTGTTCCTGAGTACAGAGGATGCAACCCCAGGAAGGGGAGAGAGAGGCAGCAGGTTATGAAGTGATGGTGATAAGTCTACAAAAAGTGGTAGTAGCAACAATACAAATCCAGGGACCTTGAAACAAGGGGGTATGGGGACAGAACGTGATTTTATCAGCACTGGCTGTGCCAGGTAGAATGACCATAAGCCACTAAAAATTTTCTTCCGTAGTCACCGAAGAATCTTGCTGTTAATTAATAATGTCAAGTTTTTTTTTTTTTTTTTTTTTTTTTTTTTTTTTTTTTACAGATTAGAAATGAGGAAAAGTCCTTCTCATTTATTTGGCTGATATTTAAGAGGGAAAAAAAAGCCAAAAAAATATTTTCCCTCTTAAACTGTATTCTGGTTTTTGTATGTATTATATACAGTAACTTCAAAACTTCTATGAAATGTAGCAATGTAATTTCAGTTCCAATATATGTGGGGAAGGCTGTAAGAATATGTAGTCTCAGAAAAGGTCATTTAGTAAAGGAGCTCATGAAAGTTTAAAAAAGCTGTCTGTGTTTGAGGTTAAACAGGACCGAAAATGTTGCTATGGTTTTCTTTTTAAGATGCAATAAGAAGAGTTAAATGACTGTGATTGAAACATAACTATGGCCATGTGCTATCCTTAATGTTAGTGGCCTCAGGCAAAGAGTACACATTCACTTTTTTTGAGACCAAAAATCTCACTGAGTGCAACTTATTTTGTGGTCTTCACTCTCAGAATTGAAGAATGACTTTCCTGATGTTAAGAGAATTTTAAAGAAGCAGGTTGAAAAGCATCTGGTCAACACACCAGAAGCTGGTTGCTAATTGCAGCAGTAAGTTAATCAGTAAAAAAGCAGTTTTGCTTCTGGGTATAATAAAAAGAGATAAGAGACCATACAGAAATTCAAGCGTTAGGGTATGACCAGCTCTTGAGTGGCATACATTATTTTCCTTCTTACACCTGTCTGCTTTTTAGTAGACAAGTCATGCATCAGCTTGACAGCTATTAACAGAATAAAAAAACAGCAAAAAAGCATTTTTTTGTAAGATCTGATATAAATATTTACAAAGACAATTTAAGGGAGTGTTTGTTATGCACTTTTGTGTTTGCTTTCAAAACATTTAACTCCAGAGACAGATGGCTTTTGCAGTTTTATCAGCACTTGTGTCATTATATATTCAAGCAGCCAAGACTGATAACCAGCCTCATGTATTACGGATTGTTCAGAGAACAAATACTTTGGAAAAAAAGGCCACATATCAATAAAGTACTTCAGTGTGGAAAAACTTGATACAGAAATTTCAGTGACATTTCTATGAAGAGAAAGCAAACAAATTAATGCAATTATAAAATTAAAGCAGCGGGAACAGGTTTTTAAGTGGCGTCATTGTATGTGGTAATGAAATAGCTATAGAAAATTGAGTGAAAGCTATTGCTCAGCAGTGGTGGAAGAGAAAGATAATTGCCATTAAAGCAACATTATGCTTTCTCAATACAAAGCAGACAACTCTTCAGAGTAAGCTACCTCTAAAAGATCTCTCTCCCATCATGCTGCTCATGATCATTTCAATTTATGCTACTGAATAACAACCTGAATAATAAGAGCTCATAGAAAAGAATAAACTGTCTATACTTGAGAACATAATTACACAAAACAGAAACTGAGAAAAACAAAACAAAACAAAAAACAAAACCCAAAAAAACCATGTTCAAAAACTGTCTTTTTCTTTGTTTTTATATACCTTACAACATTTTATAAGGCCAGTAAAAATCCCCTCTATTTTTCAGACTGGAAAGCATGAGTCAGAGAACTTGAAAATACACATATTCTCTTCAGTAGAAGCCTGAACTTGATCTTTAATTTTGGGTAGGCATTTTATTAATAGCTTTTTACAGAGAAGCATTTGTAGAGGTGTGTGCAGACTTGCTCTACCTCACAACTACTAGAACAGTTGTACAGCTTGAAGAAGTGTCCTACAGGTGTTCCCCTGTGATTCCCAGTCTTCTAAAAAGGGAAAGGTCTCACTCTGTCTACAACTGTCCCATGGTGTAACCTACATCCATATAAAAATTGTAATTGACCCAAAGCTACCAATATGACCTCACCTTTGATTGAAATCTCTACATAGGGAAGGTTGACTAGAGGAGGACTTGCTTCAATAATTATTTTTTAAAGTGTAAGTGGTATTTTGTTAAACAAAAAAACAAACAAAAAATCCCCAAACAATCAAACAACCAATGCTCCTCCTGAACAGGCATTCATCTCAGGATTGTTACCCTATTTCTGTCTGCTGCTCATGGTGACAGATATTTAAATATTCCAGTGCTCCTAGAATTTTTTTAAACTTACAGATGGGTAAAGCTAAGGATGTTTAAAATCCATTCTGAGTTTAACAGCATTAACTGCCTAGAAGTGTTACTGAAGAAAGCAAAATACATGAAGTAAATCTTCTAAAGAGTTTGACATTTAGCTTACAGGGCCATATATTTAGTCCTAAGTAAAACCAGCTTATTACTCATTTAAAATTCAAATGGAAATAAATTTCTTATCTCTTGAAATTTGTTTAACTAAACAGAAGTACTTCGTCCCTTCAGAACTATTGTACTGGAGATTCTCCTGTTAACCTTTTATTCCAATATAGATAGAAAGCACAGAGTGCATGCACTGTAGTTCTTGAAATGTGTCATTCTGGGTGAAGGTTTTTCTTAGTATTTTGAAAGTTTTAAAGCCTACCAAGCCTATCCTCCTCGGTTAGCAAGATAGTATTATACTGTGATATTAAGCAGGTTGAAAAAAAGTCCACTTCTCAACCTTTTTCCCTGAACATGGAAAAAGACTAATTAAAATTAAATTACTGTTGGCAAGAAGGAAAACAACAACAACAACAACAACAACAACCAAAAAAAAAAAAAAAACCAAACAAGCAAGCAAACAAAAGCCAAACCAAACCAAAACCTACCCTAAAAACACCAAAACCCAACAAACAAACAAAACCAAAACCCAAAAAACAAACAGATTTTAACCTATAAATTAACCTCTGGAAATGTTAACAAGACACTGAATACTTCTTTTACTTATTATTGATTTTTGTTACACTAAATACCTGCATCAGTTTGATTATATCTCCATGCTAGAGGATTCAAAGAAGACCTTTAGAGAAAAAAAAAGAATCCATGTCTTCCAGGGAATTATCACAGTTCTCCTTGTAGAATCAAGGTTCTTGGTTCTCATTGAAATATCTGCTAAGATCCTACTTTACAGTTACTTTCAATTTTTTTTCCTAATGGTTCTGGATTAATTATTTCATCCTGCAATGGCCTAAATGAAAAATAGCATTTTTATAAGCATTTTTCATGTTCTGGTTGTCAGCAATAGGACACTTTCTTACAATTGGCATGCAGAAACAACTTTTATTCTGGATTACTATTTTCTATCATATCAGCAGCATGCTGTATATTATCAAGTTATTGGAAAAGAGAAGTTATTCAGAGACAAAATGATAAATTAATTACACTGTAACATGCAGAAAAATACTCGACTGCATTTTTTTAATTTGTGTGAGTAATCTGTGGAATTTTGCTACCATAAACTTTTGTATGCCAGTTAAAAACAAAAAAAGGCAAAACCAAAACCCAAAACAAACAACTGGGAAAGAGCAGCAATTTCCATAAAATTAATTAGGATAATATGAGAATTCAGAATAAGGTCTGTTACTAGGAGTAATTTATTTTGTATGCATGGAGTACAAGAGAATGAAATATTCTTTGGCAGTGTAACACAGAAATCTTTGTTAGAGTGTCCTCACTTATTAATGATATTATTATACAGATATACTTATTTTGCTGATACAGCAGTGACATTTTTCTTCTGATTAGTACTGCTTTTTAAGATGCCTCTTAACTTCACTAGCCATGTCTTCCTGCTAAGGTTCTTTGTCAAAAATCAATCTATAATTTCTTTCACGTCACTATACTGTTTAATCAAGGAAAAATGTCTCCTTAACTCTTTGAATGTCTACAGCCGGTTGATTTACTCTGGAATAAAGCAGGGGAATCTCAAAATTCTTGCTCAGAATTGCAATAATAGAATAATGACAAAGCGTATCTCAGATGTTAAGAAATACTCAACAAGGACACACAAAATTATGTTTCCACTTTTTTTCTTGGCTCACTCTTCTTCATACATCCAGTCTGATCAAATAAGCAAATTCAGGCATTATTCAGCCATTTAGAAATGCAGTAAGACTGTGAGGAATGTAGTACTGCTGAGGACAGAGTTGACCTGATCATAAGATGCCCACAGCTGGCCAGCTGTCTCTTCAGTAGTGTGTGAAAAATGAGGTAGATATTTAATATGCACTCTACTTCAACAGACTTCATATCTATCTCCCGTGGTCACATATTCCTGACTTACAAAGAATTCTGAAAACAGTTTTTTATCAAGCACAAGATTTACATAGACTTTTTTTTCATTTACCCCTTGATTTTTATGGTTGTATAACAGCCACCTGAGAGGTGTGCAGTGGCCAGGAGAATTACAGATTTTTCTTGCTTTCCTGTTTCAGTATTAATAAAATGTTTCATGGTTTCATATTAACACCAGCAAAGTGTAACTGCTCTCTTTTTGGATGTGTGTATAAGTTTTATTCACTGGGTAGATGTCTAGAACTATGCACCAACCAAAAGAGAATACATCCACACTTGAAGCCTTTACAAGCTGTATTAATCCTCACACTGAATCTGAAAGGATGTTTTTACTATCAATGATATTTTTACACACCTAGATATTTTCTTAGTGTTACTGAAATAGGGAGTTAAATTTACTCACTGTAAGATCTGAAACTGATTACTTGGGGTAATGGAATTGCACATCCACTTTTGGAAATTACATAGGTAGCATATAGAGAGAGTATACACCCTACAAAGCACTGTCTAACAGAATGAAAATTTATCTGTGATTTACCAGCACAATATTTTTTTGCAGAATTTCTTAATTTTCTCAAGAGGTACATACATAAATTTCATTCTAAATTTTTTTTTTTTTTTTTCTCCTTCTTCCTGTTTGTTTTTCTTCTTCAGATGGGCCTCTTGGGCCACGAGGATTAGCTGAAGCTACAGAGATGTGTACTCAAGAATGCCTGGTTTTGGGTCACTCGGACAACTGTTGGATGCCTCCCAGCCTGGGACCATACCAACAGCCAAAGTCTCCTCTCTCCACCTTTGCACCTCAGAAAGAATGGGTTAAGAAGGACAAACTAGTTAATGGACACACATTGACCAGGACCTGGAAAGAAGATAGCAACAGAAACCAGTTCAGTGACCGAAAGCAGTATGGTTCCAGTGAGGGTCACTTCAACACTGGCAACCACATGACTGACATTCCTCTGGCCAACTTGAAGTCTTATAAACAGGCCTCAGGAGCTGTTGAGAGTCCAAAGGAGCACCAGCTATAAGAAATGGTTGCTTTGGACCAATGACTTTAGCCTATTTAGACTTGCTAATACTGTGTGTTTGTCAGAGCTTTATGTACTGGGTAGACCTCTAGAACTATGCTTCACCTAGCAGAAATATGCATATCTTTATGTTACCTGTGCTAACAGGTGTGATGTCCTGCAACATGAAAGAGTGTTTCTATTAGCTGTGTGGTTTTGTTAAATAGACATTATAAAAATCTGCAGAGATATCTCCAGATTGCAAATACCCTTTTTCTATTTTTTTTGTTTTTTGACCCTGGACTGCTGCTATGAACAACTGAAGATGCATTTGGAGAGTGGGAAAGCAAGAAAGTTCAGTGACTGCAATGATTGGAAAGCATATCCAGTTAGAAAATTATGCTTTTGTTTTCACTGATCTATGCTGGGACTGTTATACTTGAGATCATACTGCAAACAAAGCAACTGAAACTGTAAATGTTAAACCTGTTGTGCTATTAACAATGTTAGTGGACACATAAGTCAATCAGTGTTCAAATACTTGTAAATAGAAACAATTATTACTTACAATTTTTGTGTACTTATAATGTTCACTTGAAAAGATACTGTAGCATATTTCTGTGTTTCACAGTTGCTTTTTGCTTTCTTTCATTTGCTTCCTGTTGTTTTGCTTTTTATTTTTTGGTGATGGTGTTTCTGTGTTATTAGTCTGTCTGACACACAATGTTCCAAGGAACTCAAAACACTAGTGTTAAAAGTGAAAAAAAGGAGTGATGGGGTGGGAGGGAAAATTGCTTTTAAAATTAAAAAAAAAAAATTATTTCCAAGTAATAGAAAATTATTCCAGCATTCAGGTATAATTTCTTATTTATTTTATTGTAATTTATTTTTAATGTTAAGAAATGGAAGGACTTGTGTAAGGGCTTAAAAATTCAGTCTTAAAAGAAAAAAACAAACCTGACAAAAAAACAAACAAAAAAAAACCAACAAAAAAACCCCCACACAAACAAACAAGCAAACAAACACCCAAACCCTGCCATTATGTTTCATAAAACAAAGAAACTGCAAAACAAAAGAAGACTTTAAATTCACGATGGTGGGTAAGAGAGAAAAATATTAATTTGGATTCCTTGATCAAATTAACTGAAGTCATTTAATGAGTGGCAGCTGACGTTGATCTCAGCTAGAACATACAGAGGAAATTCTACTGGAGCAAATACAGTAACCATGTTTTTCCAATTGGGCAGGTGTGTGTCTATACCTAAGACAGTTTGTATTGCTGAAACCAGCAGCATTTGTGTTGATCTCCATCTGCGTTAATGTTGTAGTAACACGAGTGTTTTTAGACCATAGCCACAGAATATTTAATGTGTTGTGCCTTCATGATGTAACAGAGCATTCTCCTGGTAGGCTAGTTGGGGGAACTAAGGGGTTAAATCTCTAATTATTGCTGTTTAACTGTTTGTTATCATAGTTGGTCAATGCCTGGCAGGTACCAGTATCATGTCACCTCAGTCAAACCAGCAGAGTGACTCCTAACGTTAGGAAGATCTAGGTTGCACGCAAAGCAAATCCAAATCCAAGCATTACTAGATGGTTTTTGTTAAGGCATGACAGATGATTTACACAAATAAATAGCATGCAAAAAAAAAAAAAAAAAGGAAAAAGAAAAAAAGAAGAAAAAAAAGAAAAAGAAAAAGAAAAAAAAATAGTCCTTACAGGAAAAATCAAGTTACTTATGCAACAGTGAAATATCAGTCTTAAAGTAACAAATCTAGCTAATCTGAGGGTGATTTTATCCTTGCCAAAAATACAAGTTGTTTTTTAATTCTTTATTTTGTATATAGCAACTCACTTTTTTTTTTTACTTTTTTTTTTTTTCTTTTTTCCCTTCACAGTATAAAAGGTATTAAAATGGGTTAGGGGTGCATTGCTTTTTGCAGTACTTATGTCAGTTTGTGAGGGGTGTTTGATGACTTTGACAGAATAAATATCTAACCAGTTATCCTTGTTACTGCTTTGCCAGTTCAACATTATTTAGTTATTCAGCTCTTGCAATAAATGTTCTCAATTCCTGATTGTGTTGTGTTAGTTCTTGGGCAGATGCCTAAGGGACTTTATTCCTGTTAATTTATCTTTCTTTCTGTTATTGATTAGCTTATTTATTTGTTTCATTCTGTATTTCCAGTTATTTTCCTGAACATCTCATAGTCCGTCTGGTTCATATAGTTATGTGTAAGACTGAAATATACAAAAAATGATCCTGAGGGCCATATTCTGTCATTCCTGTGGTAAGTAGCAATTAATTCAAAATGAGTTATTTGAATTGGGTGAAGCTTTATGTACCCAGCACAAAGGTGACAGAATCTAGCTCAGACTTGTAAGGCATACTTAAGCACATGTAACAGCAACCTTGCATGTGTCTTTATAACTGTACAGTGGTAGCACATAGAAAACAACACTTACCACACTTCACTCTTTCTTTTGAGAGTAGAAAACAGTCATATCAAAATGATGTAAATACTGTCCTATGAGGAAAGTTTATGTACTTATATAATCACTTCTGTAGCTGCACAGAAAAAAAAAAAAAAAAAAAAAAAATATTTTTTTTAAAGGCTGGGGAAGCAACCCTCAACAATGTTGAAAAACACATTTCAATAAAATTAACTTTAAGCTGAACTTAAAACCAGAAATACAACAATTATTTGGAAACCCAAATAGCACCAACTATTTTAAATTATAAGTGCCTTTTTAAACAGAACATATTTTTAAAATTTCTAATACACTCAGAAAATAAATGATGCAACTACTGCTACTGAAAGAGAACTGCATTCTGTTCCAACCTTCAGTACTTTGTTATGCCATCAGTCTGTGCAGGAGGAACACAAAGATGATTTATAGTTGTAGGACGTAAATTTTTTCTCATCTAATTTCTCAAATTCTGTGTAAATTCAAATTCTCTGTAAATTCAGATTCTTAAAACTACCTGACTTGAAAGAAGGAGAGAGGAGAGGAGAGGAGAGGAGAGGAGAGGAGAGGAGAGGNGGACAGGAAGGAAGGAAAGGAAGGAAAGGAAGGAAGGAAGGAAAGGAAGGAAGGAAAGGAAGGAAGGAAAGGAAGGAAGGAAAGGAAGGAAAGGAAGGAAAGGAAGGAAGGAAGGAAGGAAGGGCAGATCAAGCAAGATATTAAGAGCTCATTCATTCTCAACAAATTGGTTTTCTCTTTCAATAATTCTGGTACTGCTCTTTAAAGCTCATAAATTAAAAAAAATATAAAAAATAAAAAGTTAAACTTGACAGGAATTCAGCAATATATCAGATAAGGAGCTTTAAAAAAAAATTAAAATCTCTGCACAGAATGAAAAGTCAGCTATATATTAATGGCTATCCAAGTTTAGTACCTTTGAGGATAAATATTACTTAAAATTATCAGTAACCAGGCATGATATGGATGCCTCTCTTATGCCAATTCTAGGGGTTTTTTTCTTCAGCTAGAAGTTCATTGGATGCCCTTTATTTATTTATTAATGCACACATTTGAAGGACTGCTAAAGAGGTAAACCAAAGTTTTCTTCAATAGTCCCTAGTTTTACTGTGACTGACTAAAGTCCTTTGTCCAAATAAAAAATGGAAAGCATGCACAGTCATTGTTATTTAGTCCTGCTAATTCCTATGCTGTGCCAACTCTTAATAAATATAGAGCAGTCAGAACCTCTTTCCTAAGGAACTGTCTGAAGGCAAAGAAATATATGGAGCAGAATTAAGGAGGATGCAGAAATATATATAAAATAAAAAAAATATTTATGGAAAAAATAATATTCACATTACTTGTTTAATGTGATAATTACCTCTTAGGAAGTTATTAATAGGAATCAAGATCAGAAAGAATCGTAATGACTTGAGCATGGAGTGGGTTGAACTCTAATGGAGAAGCTCAGGAACCTTGGGATATGCAGATGGCATAAAAGAAAGAGGTGCATATCTGTGAAAGAGGAAAGAACAGGAGTGGTAAAGGCTGTTGCAGCTGACATGAGAAAATAAGGAAACAGGGAAAGAAGGATCACAACATTGTTCAAAATTTTGGTCTTGGAACATTTTGAACAAAGGGATGCACTAGTAGCCTTAGTGAAAGAGAAGGACACAGTGGGAATCATGGGACATGATGATAGGTCATATCAGGGGATCCATGGGACTCATTATGTGACAGCGTAGGGGTGAGGTCTACTAGCCTCAGGCTACTAGACTTAGGCCTAGTAGCTTCTGATACCTCAAAATAAGTTACATAAGTATACCTATTGGCCTGGGAACACAACAGTGGTGCCATATCTAGTTCAGACAGAAGAACAAGTAGCCTGTGATGACTGATTGCCCTTGACCACAAAGTACTTACCTGATTCATCTGATAAAACTTTCCTCTGGCATGTATCCTTGCTGTGAAGTAAATAAACAGCAAGAGGTCTCTATAGCACACGTGCTGACATGTTCTAATTCAGGCAGCAAAAACTTAGAACTCCTGCCATTACCTCTGAATGCTTAGTTCTTTACAGTTTAATACAATTCTTCATCAGAACTGTGTTCCAAAGTCTTAGCTTCATCTAATTTGTATGACTGCAGACCATGCTGCTGTGATGAAAAGCTTCAAAATGGAAACCAATTCTAGGGCAAAGCAAGGCATTTTAATATACAGAAAACATGGTAAAATATCACCCAGAAATGTGAATCAGGTCAGAATTTAATGGACAGCTACGCACTAACTCAATTAATATTATTTTTATTAACTTTCGCTGCTGATCATCTTGGTGGAAACATCCATCAGATACCATAATTCTTAGCCACCTTTGACTTTTTCTCATATTCTAAAAAATACTCTTACTGGTAGATGCTCTGTTCTAAAATTATAAAATGTCCTTTTCGACACATTATTTGAGTAAATTTATTATTCCTAGTTTGGCTATCTGAAATATAAGACCTTATATAACACAGCTGACTATATTACAAAGTGCTTTTCTTATGCAATTTTATAATTTGCTTTCAACTAGTTGCCCATAATAATATAGTAACATAAAGGGTCAGATTCTGATACTACAGGACTTATTGAACCTCTTAGGAAGCAGAATATCAGGATTTGTCCCATAATTAGTAACAGAAATAGCAAGTCCTCTGGTATGCAGGGGACTAAAAGATTCTTGAGAAGATGCAAATTTGTGATTTCCACATTTTAAAAACACAGTTTAATTTCTATATAAACTGAAATTACAGAATAGAAAATTAATTTTTAAAAAATTGATATAAACACATCACTTCAATGGACAGTAGTAGAACTTATGTGCTTATGTGTACCCTCATTCTAATAAATACTGTGCAGCTTTTTTGTGACACTGAGTGCACTTAATTTCTTTAGAACACAGCAGTAAGCATCCCCTTGCAGAAAAAGCTTAGCATTTCACAGGACTGGGTTGACAATGAGAGGAATATCAGACATGCATGTCATATGCTAAGTTTTAAAGCAAGAATGCTGTATCTCACAGCAGCATCTCATGCCTCTAACTACAGCTTTAAGCTTATACTGCTACCTAATTGTACAATTGAAAAAGTATGTCTTTAACTCCCAGAAAGCTTCTCAAGTTCTCACTGCGTATTTTGAAAAGAAAGAACTTAAAGAAAATGTCCCTATTTTCAGAAATGTTATGTTTGTTTTTTTTTAATCATAGCCATTCTTAAGTCCACCCGTTGTGCCTAGGTATTGCAACACATTCTACTATTGCATGGCATGTAAATAGATACCTTAATTATTCATAATGATATGATTATATACACATATATATATAGCTTATATATATATATATATACTTAAATATTATCGATAACATAATTATTCCGTATTATTTAATGGAATTTGGGGACTATGGATTTTGTTGTTTGATGTACTTTAAACTGTATGAAGCAGCATATTCTTAAGACTACCTTCACCAATGCTTTTGATTATTTATTCATTAAATAAAGTGCTTTTTTTTGCTTGTTATAATCCTGTTTGTACAACCATGTGAAAATGTTAAGATGGGTAAGTACTGTACGGGAATTATAACTGTTTCTTTTCTTGCATAAATATATACCTATAACAACACTTATTAGTGATCTGAGTTTTAAGAATGTGTCTTTTCATGTGTTTACTATCTCCTTGCACATAATCCAAATTTAAATGAAGGCTGAGATGATATTCCTTCATGTAACTAAGAATGCCCCAATGGCTTTTAAATATCTTTTTACCTGTATTCACAAATTAAATTATGATGACATCTGTTCTTAAACTAATCATGAATTAAGTTTATAATGCAGTATGTAGGGTTTACTTACTGCAGATATCATAAGCAAACCAACATTCTTCATTTTTCAGGTTAAGGTATATTAAGCCTCAGATGGGAGCCAGAGTGTCTCTGCACTCAGAGGACAATATTTAGAATAACTGATTTAACAGGAGATCAATCAGGAAATTTGTACACTGAAGAGTGTTTTTTTCACTTTTCAAGGTCAGCTTCCACCTTTGTTTCATAGAGGTCAGCTCAAATGTGTGACTCTTTGAGAAGCTCAATGATTGTTGATAGAACTGGGAACTTTTTTTGGTAAACCTTAGTTATATCAAAGTCATTGGAAATTCTTTTCATTATTTTAAGAAGCCAATATTTCACCAGCATTTAAATACATATTTGTTCAAAGGAAACTCACCTTCTGCTTTCTTTTCACTTACAATAGTATTCTGAAGAAAAATTGTTCCCTTCCAGATTCTCCACTTTATTTTCTTGAATGCTTTCTGTAGAGGTAAGTGCTGAAATGCCATGAAGCCACTGACTGAACTAGAGACAGTTGAGGCGTCCTAGTGCTTCCCCAAATTAGACACTTCTTTTTGGTGCCTTGGTTACTTTTGTAGGCCATGCCAGATGGGCACCCTTTCCAACAGCCATTTCCTGAGGCTCCCTCCTACACTTTGCTTCTTCTTACATCACTTGAGACCCCACCTGTACTCCTCAAAGATTTCAAAATTAAACTGAATCTGTTATGTGATATTTGCCTGTACCACTTCCTTACTAGAATATATAGGGACATTTTTTTCTATTTCTTTTCAGACAGGGCATTGAAAGTGAGATCTGTGTTATCCTGCAGCTGTGCAGCCATTTTCAACATCTTGTCACATAGGTACTACTAGAAAAGAAGTGTGATGACCTTATCACTTTCACAATGGAAAACAGGGGAGAGAGTGAAGTAGAAAGATAAAGAGAGGGTAGTAGAAGGCTGTGTGTATTATACATTTGTATGTATGACAGAGAGAACAGCAGAAAGTTATACGCATGACAAATGTGTTGGGGAAGAAGTAAAGTACAGCAGAAATTAAGAGTAAATGTAAATATGAAGGAGAAAATTGTTATGAAAACCCATTACTCTTCTGCTTGTCATATATATGTAGAGACCAGAAACAACCAGAAACAATACTACATGATTGTAGTAACTGAACACTGATTTTGAATAATGAATTTCAAATATCAAATTCTTATAAAATCCATAGCTATGGATACCCTACAAATAATCCATAGAAACTATCAGTTAAGAATTTGCAAAGAGAAAAAAAAGACAGTACACAAAGGTTTAGACTATTGATAATCAATTCCTTTTTACCTCAACCACTCCTGCAAAAGGACAGAGCTGATAAAGATACAGGTGTAATATACTACAAAGTAATGAGGGTGTTTCTTTTCACATGTAATATTCTGCAGAAAGCTCTAGGTTGTGAAAATGTTTGCATTTTCATCTGATATTTAAATTCAAAGGGAAATTAAAGAACTTAAGTCACATAAAAGCCATATATATATATTTTTTTTTATAATGCAGGTCTATAGTTTGTTTTCTTTTGGAGGAGAGAAAGTTTGAATTCTGTTTACCATGTTTATACTTTTGATTATTATTCTTTCTCTTAGAATTTCTTGCAGGACTATTATTTACTACAGGGAATAGCATAGGCCTCTGCTCTTATTGCATGATCTTGTACTTCTAGGGCACTTCAACTGTCTTCAAGATAAAGTTGCTTTTACATTATTGATAAAGATCATGTATAATTGCTCTCTACCTTGTGGTATTAAGCACCCAAGAGAAAAACAAAAAAGAAAAGTAAGCCACATAAAGACAATTGTATTCACACACGCACACACACACACACACACACACAAAAAATCCTGTACTGTTTTATGAAAGTAAAATTTACAATGGTCTGTTCATTCACACAGAACTAGCTATTTACTGATGCTGATTGATTCAGCTTTTTTCTTTCTTTAGCAATCACACCTAACAGAGCCATGAACAGTGGATACATGGTGGGACTAAACCTCATACCAAAAATTATTTGAAACATAAGGAGACTCTGGATATATTGATTTGGGAGTAAGACAAAGGTATGTCAATATTCTTGTGTAGACTCCCACTGTTAGTACGTATTTTTGCATTACTGCAAAAACTCCTAAGACATCCAGGAAAGTCTCTGGATGCTAAATATTAGGTGCAGAGTGCATCAATGTTATAAATAAACATTCTCTACATTGTAAACAGCTATGGCTGAAGAACTCCAGAAAGAAACTAGCTATCTGCTTTGTGGAGAATCGGAGAGAACTTATTCCAAACTTTGGAACTGACAGCTGTCTCCAGATAATTTGTCTCCGGATAATTTACAATTACATAATGCCCATCACAAATATTGAAAATCTATATGAAAATCTATAAGAACAAGAACAATGAGAGATTGAAGCTAATACTTGCAGCCTCTGGTAAAAAAACAACCAACCAACCAAAACTAAAAGCCAACAAACTTTATGGAAGGGTAAGGAAAAGATATGTTCAAGATTTTTAGATGTTTTTCTTTGTAAAACATGTAGCTGCAGGGAAGTATATTGCTGAAACAGTGTTTCACTTGGATGCCTACCATGTGTGGTTCAATAACCATGCTAAAGCCTAAACTCTATAAACTTACAAGCAGTAATTCTACACAAATATGCATTCAGTTAATATGTGGTTCTTGTGTGGGAAATACAATGAAATTTAGTTTCTCTTCATTTTTTAGAATATCAAATGCATGATTACTGTTTATAATAAGCTTGCAGTTACAGACTCTGTAATTCTTTAGTCCTGAACAATTGCATAATCACTAATTCTACTACATTAGCGCTGGAAGTAGACATGGATGCTTTCAAAAGGGATACTACTGATTTAATGAGGTCTCAGTCGCTACATTTCCAAAATTACAGAAATTCTTTTTAACACCCGTTGATGCTTTTGGGTATTTGAAGCAATAAATCAACCTACTGCCAAAAAAAAAATAAATAAATAAATAAATAAATAAAAAATTAAAACAAACAGAAAGGAGAATGAAATTTCATTTTTCACAATATGCAGCTACCAAAATACTATTCCCTGAATAGTTTCCAACAGTTTGGCTAGCTTTACTATGGACTGCTTGTTGCTGAATCTATTGAATACCTAAATCCGCCATTTGTGACAGTGTTTTGTATTTTGAATGTTTATGGCATTGTGATTATGCTAGAATAAATTTGACAATAGGCCATGCACACAGAGGAGCTATTCTGAATTCATTGCCCTTCTCTTGCATTTGCCACCTCATTTTTGTGTGTGTGATAGGCAGCAGCTGATCACATCCTGAGGTGGTGGAACTGATATTTAGCCAAAAGTAAAGAGTTGACAGTTCTTTCTAGAAGGGAATTTGTAAAATTTTATGAAACCACTTTTTTTACTGAAGGTGTCTTTATTCTGCAAAGGTCCCTGGAATAAAAACTCCCTTTGATATCAGCTGGACACAGATTAGCTCAAGCAGCAGTTTTCATGTCAGTGGCCATTATCCCAAATAAAGAT
The DNA here is from genome assembly GCA_038090715.1 of Florisuga fusca. Taxonomy (NCBI): domain Eukaryota; kingdom Metazoa; phylum Chordata; class Aves; order Apodiformes; family Trochilidae; genus Florisuga; species Florisuga fusca. The sequence goes on from JAAWXA010000003.1 coordinate 44,220,832, forward strand.
GAAAGGATATGTCAATCAGAGACATGGTAAAATCCTTAAACTCATACGCCCCCAAGTAATCCTGCTGTGTAACTGACAATTACTTTACATAGAGGAGTAAAAGGCAACCATGATCTTAACACAGAACAATGCAGACTCCTAAATTATAGCACGTAGTTGCAGATCTACTACACAGCACCTAACCATACATCAGCACTACCTCTTCCCTTTAGCAGTAAAGTTAATAGTTGACATCCATCTTATCTAATGTTAGGGTTTTTTTAGTGCTTACAGAGTAGGGTCTGCACATGTTCATACACATCTCAAACAAGCTGTTTATGGACTTAGACAAATGCTGGCTTCATCAATATGCTCACTGTCTAAAATGAATAGGATTCTTATTCTCAAAGTAGAACCTCTCATTCTGAATTGCAAGTGAATGGAGACAACTTCTTACCTTCCTAAGTAAAAAAGTGAAAGTTAAATGAAAGCTAAATTCACCCCACCATTTTGGCCACTGTTTGACCCGCCCTTAGTCATTGCCAGCCATTAGTCAGATTTCTACTTACTCCTGGCCCTTTTGTGGCTGGACTTTGTTCGCTTGGGATCTGAATTGTAAGTTACACTGGCTTGTAACAAAGTGTCACCATTTAACCCCATCCAGTAACAGCCAGACTTCAGCTCACTCACCCTCCACTCCCTCACTGTGAGATAGAAAGGAGAAAATCAACTCAATGGCTCCTTAATCGATAGAAGGACAGGAAAAATTTCACTCCCCAATTATGATAACGGGCAAACCAGGCAAACACAACTTTGGAAGAAAAAAAATTATTTAATCTATTCGGTGAAAGAGAAAACATGACCAGATCTTAATACCTTTCCCCCACCCCTCCCTTCTTCCTGGGCCCAAATTATTTTACTCCTGCCACCTCCTCAGCAGCACAGGGAAATGGGGAGTGGGGATTTAAGGTCAGCTCACCACACATTACTTCTGCTGCTTCTTCCTCCTCAGGGGAAGGACTCCTCACAGCCTTCCCACACTACAGCGTGGGGTCCCTCTCATGGGAGAGAGAGTCCTTCACAGGCCCCTCTGACATGAGTCCCTCCCACAAGGAAGGAACAGACTGCTCCAGCATGGGTTGCCCAGAGGGTCACTGACTACTTTGGGAACAGTCACCTGCCCTGACACGGGGTCCTCCATGGTTGCAGATCCACATCTGCCCCTCTCTATGATGCTACATAGGCTGCAACTCCATGTATGCCCACTGTACTTCTTCAGGGACTGCTCCACCATGCTCCTCCATGGGGTGAAAGGGGAGAAGCTTCCATCTCATCATGGAGAAATCTCTGCTTGTGCACCTTTTACCCCTCCTTCCTCACTGACCTTGATGTCTTTGCTCTGGCATTTCTCTCACTTCCTCTTCTCTGCTCTGCAGGTCTTCTTCTAATGTTTTGTTTTCCCTCTCTTGAATATGTTACTCAGACACATATCCAATTTTCCATATCTGCTCAGCCTTGACCAGCAGCAGGGCCAGAGTTGAAGCAGGGGGAGCTTTCAGCAGCTTCCCACAAGAGCCACCCCTGTGCACCTCTCACTTCCAAAACACCTTTTCACTAACCCAAAACAGCAAGCTTTACCAAGTCACTGCCTCTTTTGTGTCAATCAACTCCACTTCCCTTCAAACCCAGGATCTGTTTGTTAAGGTCCTTAAAAGACAACTGTAATTCAGATATCAGATATCAGGATAGGTATGCATGGTTGCAGACTGCCACACCTTTTGTGACCATTATTTGGAAAGAAAAGGGAATTTTTCTTCGATTTTTTATGTTTAGCCACGGGTCAAATTGTTTCCCTGTATGCGTATTGACCTCTGATAATTGATTCAAAATAAGAATTTCAAAGCCAAAAAGTATAAATAAATAAATAAATAAATAACATACAGTGAAAAGATAAAATATATTCATTCCTGTACTGCCTAGTTTGCGTTGAATATTATTAAATGCCACAAAAATATTTTATTTCACTTGGTAGATTAAATAGTTTTATTGAAAATCCAGAATGCAATTGAGGGCATTCATAAACATATAATTTAGTTCTAGAAATTCAGAGATATTGAAAGCCTGATCTCAAATCTGTTAAAGTTAATTAAGCCCTTTCTGTCATCTATCATCACTTAGAAATGAAAATAATTTTGTGAATTGATTCATTAGTTTGACTATTTAAATGTAAAATTTGAAACTACCTTTATTAATTAAAGTGAGACTTTGAAATTAGCATCTAAACATTTAACTTCTGTTTCTTCAACTGCAATTAATACAGACACTTAAGACTGTGTTCAGACGTGTTTCAGACCTCAAAAGATCATCAAGTCCAATCCCCCCTGCCAGAGTAGGGTCACCTACAGCAGGTCACACAGGAATGTGTGCAGGTGGGTTTTGAATGTCTCCAGGGAATGTCTCCACAGCCTCCCTGGCAGCTTGTGCCAGTGCTCTGTCACCCTCACAGTGAAAAAATAATTCCTTATATTTATACAGAACCACCTATGCTCCAGTTTATAACCATTGCCCCTTGTCCTAGTGTTAGTTACCCCTGAGAAAATCTTGACTCCATTACACTCACCACTTACATATTTATAGACATTAATGAGGTCACCCCTCATTCTCCTCTTCTCCAAGCTGAAGAGACCCAGCTCCCTCAGCCTTTCCTCATACGGGAAATGTTGCACTCCCTTAATTATCTTGACTATTTCAAGCAGTTTCCTGTCCTTCTGGAACTAAGGGGCCCAGAACTGGACACAATATTCCAGATGTGGCCTCACCAGGGCAGAGTAGATGGGGGGGAGAACCTCTCTCAACCTACTTATCACCCTCTCCTAATGCACCCCAGGATGCCATTGGCCTTCTTGACCACAAGGGCACATTGTTGGGTCATGATCATCCTTCCATCCACCAGGTCCCTTTCCCCTTCACTGCTCTCCAACAGCTCGGTCCCCAACCTTTACAGGTACCTGGCATTGTTCTTTCCTAGATACAAGGCTTTATGCTTGCCCTTGTTGTATTTCATTAAATTTCTCTGAGCCCAACTCTCCAGCCTGTCTAGGTCCGTCTTAATAGCAGCACAGCCTTTTGGGGTGTCATAAGCAAATTTGCTGATAGTACACTATATTCCCTCATCTAGGTCAGGATGGGGCAGGAAAGAAAGAATGAAAAAAAAAAACACAAAACCCCAAACTAAACACAGTTCAATATTGGGATGTATTTTTGCATTGATTTCATGTGTAGTCCTAAGACTTGCTGTTGGGTGGTGGGGTTTTTTTTGTTTGCTTGGTTGGTTGGTTTATTGGCTGTTTTTTCAGGGGGTGTGTGTGTGTGTTTGGTTTTTTGTTTCATTTTGGTTTGGTTTTTGGTTTTTTTTTTTTTCTTTTTATTGTTGGTTGGTAGGGGTTTTTTCCTACAATGAGAAGTTCAGATTTGCATTCTCCCTCTGTAGGGGAACCAGATCCAGCCATATTAGCCTCCCCCAGCTGTAAGAAAACCAAACACAAAAGTTAGCAAGGAACAGTAATGACCTCTTATCTGCAGAGCTCTGTCCTTGACAACAGGATTGCAAGAGTACACATGCTTCAGCTAGTGAGTTTCGAGTCAACTGAGTCTCTGCAACCTGAATGGTGGTGTACCAATCCTACCATCTGCTGTCTTACTGATCCTTATTACACAATGTTGAATTTCAGTGTATCCTTGAAGTCGTTCATCTGCCTTTCCTGTCTGTGTGCTGCTTCTTCAAGTCCACAGCACACCAGCTGCTGCAGGATGCTGGTGTCTTCTATCCTAGATGTGTGACCAGCCCAGTGCAGCTGTTCTATGATGATCATGGCTACAGTCCCTGGAACATAGTTCTGCTCTGAAACTTTGTTATTGCAAATTTTATCCTGCCATCTGATGCACAATATGGTCCACAGATGGTGCAGATGACATTTGTCTAGGAGTCATATATGTTGTCATTAGTTCATGTCTTCAAATCATTCAGCGTATCAGATAACAGTGCTGCTTAATAGACTCTACTGTTTAACACCAAGCTGCTATTTGACCTCAGAGTAGCCTGCATCCTGAACCTCATAGTGCAGGACGAAAAGTTGTATTTTTTCTCGGACATTTTAGAGGAAAAAGAAAATATTGAAAGAATGAGAGGAAGGTAATATTATTGTTTTCTTTTAAGTTTTGGGGGGAAATTTTGAGTTTGATTTCCATTGTTTAAAATAGGAAGTATTCCACCAGCCAAAATCAAATATCTATTAAAAGTCAGTACGTCCCAAGTACAGTGCACTTTTGTTTCTTATTTATTGTCAGAAAGTGCTGTTTCATGTAAGGGCCAGACCCACAGAAGATCACAGAAGGCAGCAATCAGTTAAATGTCTCGTGAATTTGAGTGCATAGATAAATAAGTAGGCTGACACTGACAGATGACACCTGCTTATATGTAACAAATGCTAAATTTAACTAAGGTTACAGAATTTATCTCAGTTTATATTGTTCAAGAGTCAAAAAACTGAATTTTTTAAACCAACAAACTAGCTAACCAACCAACCAAAAATCCACATCTGCTAAGTTAACAGATTTCCACTCTGCTTTATCTATGCAGAAAGCTTGTAAGGGTAACATTCCCTCTCATTATCTGCCTTCTTTCCATTGCTTTGCCTTCAAGGAATGGAAAACCAGTTTATTTCACTGTAATTTTCTGTCTTTAAGGTCACAGATTTAGGGAGCCCTCTGCCATCCAGATGAAAGAAGAGTATTTTCTTCTGCAGTGAACCTCATTTCAGAGGTTTGGTGCAACCATCACCCTGAAAAGGGATTAAAAAAGTCTGTAAAGTCCATCCCTGCTTTTTTAATAGCCTGCTGAAATGAAAGGTTAAATATTATTTATGGATGATGGAATTTCCCTTTATGATTTATTGACTACAGTAATTTAGAACCTAGAAATATATATGAGTAATTAAACTCAAATTATGCTTATGATATGTTTTACCTATAACATATCTTTCATTCACTATTCATTTGTCTAAACACATTCGCTCCCTTTGAAGTTCTGGGGTTTGTATTTTTCCCTGTATTTAAGAATACAACTCAATGTTGTTCCATAGAATCATAAAACCACAGAATGATTTGGTTTGGAAGGGACCTCAAAAAGCATCTAGTCCCAAACCCACTGCCATGAGCAGAGACACCTCCCACTGGACCAAGTTGCTTAAAGCCCATCCAATATGATCTTGACCACTTCCAGAGATGGAGGGTCCACAACTTACCTGGCCAACTTGTTTCACTGTCTCACCACACTCACACTAAATAATTTCTTCCTAATGTCTAACCTAAATGTATCCTCTTCCAGATTAAAGCCTTCAGGTACCTTTCAGTTCCTTCAGGTACTGGAGGACTGCTATAGCGTCTCCCCCAAGACCTCTCCAGGCTGAACAAGCACAATTTTTTCAGCCTGTCCTCACAGGAGACGTGCTCCAGTCCTCAGATCATCTTCATAGACCTCCTCTGGACCCACTCCAGCAGCTCTATGTCCTTTTTATGTTTGGTACACCAGAACTGGACACTATGGGAGTTCATAAGCATAGAGTAGACAGGGTGAATCAACTCACTCGACCTGCTGTCCATGTTTCTTTTGATGAAGCCCAGGATATGGTTTGCTTTCTGGGCTGCAAACACACATTGCCAGCTCATGTTGAGCTGGTAATCAACAAACACCACCATCTCCCTCTCAGCAGGGTGGCTTCCATTCTTTGCCCTAGCAGTATTTGTGCTTGGGATAGCACCAAGCAAGGTGCAGAACCTTGTATTTGGTTTTATTGAACTTCTTGGAGTTTGCATGGACCCATATGTCACGCCTGTCAAGTTCCTTCTGGATGACCTCCCATCCCTCCAACGTGGTCTTCTATCCTTCATATTCTATTCTCCAGTAATATTAATACTATAAGTGGTGAGTCTATTTCTCATAACTGAAGAATAAAAGTGTTTGTAAATAACATTTCCTTTTCTCTCCATCCATCCTCCTAAGATCAGAACCAGCAATGAATGAAAGAACTTCCAACTGCAAATATTTCAAATGAACTGAAACCTTCCCTCTAAGTATGCAACAATTCTGTTTTTCTCCCTAGGGACTTATTAATTTAAAATTTCTGGGTTTATAGTTATCTGTTTCTACTTTTAAATTATCCTTGGACAATGCAGAATATAACAAGTCATCTACATAGGTTTTAAAAATACATATGCTCGACCTGTGTCAAGAAAAAGCCAGACCTTAATCACTTAATGACATATTTGTCTAGACACAAGCAAAGGTCTAGACTGGGGTATTATGACTGTGTTCACCAAAAACCTTTAAGTACTATTTTCTAAGAAGAAAAATTTTTCATTTTTTCTTTTCATTTTTCATTTTCTTTTGCTAAAGAGCAAAGATTATCTTCTTAGTTAAAATACAGTATAGCTGTGCAAAAGCTATATTCACTATAATACTACTAATTCAAATATATCATAAATCTCTATCATTATGTTTCTAGTTATCTTGGTAAAGTATGGAAAACTTAATATAGGTCCATGTTTTTCAGGAAGTACAAACTTTATATCAAGTTCAATAGTTTATTTTTTTTTTCTCTAGAAATGAAGAAAAATTGTGCCCTTCACAAAGGAAACAGTTGTTTCATCAGGAATGGAGATACTGAAGCCTAATCCTTCACAGATCTGCATCTATTTTTTCTCTAAGCCTTTTTCCTATATCTCATGTGACAGGCCTATGTAGCAAGAGATAGCACATCTGGAACTAAACTTGTGCAGACTGACTGCAACAGACTGGATAGGTCAGAGGAGTAAAGAGAGGTGCCTTGGCTCAGAGACGGGAGAAGCACCACTGATTTAAATTGGTTGAAATTATGTTCACTTACAGCTGAATGTTTAATATAGTTTATATATTTCAATAGACATTTTGAGTGGATTGAAGATGGGACTTTTTCAATATTACGATTTTCAGAGAAGACAGATACTCTCTCTAAATAAACTACTTCCAAGGCTCAGGCAATTCAAATGAGAAAAAATTCAAATCTCTCATTGAGTCAGTTTTCCAATTCTTCCATTGCCTGAAGATGATAAAAATCATGACTCATTTGAGTTTTATTTCTAAGGCAGTTTCAAAAAATATGATAATAGAATACAGCCACTGAATGGTATTTATAGAAGTTTAGTGATATGATTTGTGTCTTGTTGAGCAAGAGTGTTGCATGTTTATGTTTATCTACAATTCTGGTAATCTTATAATGCTTCTCTCCACCCCATCCTCCATTTGCTGAATATTCAGGGTAATTGTAGGTTTCTCTCGGGGCTTTGCTGTGGTAGTTTTTAACCTTCATCCACCTGAGAGAGCATTTCCAAATTAGTTCTTGTTTATTTTGTAATATTTTTAGGTGTAGGTTTTGGGTTTTTGTGTGTTTGTTTGTTTTTTCTCTATGTAGTGGATAAATATTTTAAGAGTTTGACCTCTGAAAAGCCTTTTTCTCTGATTTTCACCTTCTGTTCTTTTGGACAGAAGTAGATTCAGGAATAAAAATTGTGTAAGAGGTTTTAACATTGGTTTCTTTTTAGTATGATGTAAAATAACGATTTTTCATTATTTTTGAGGAAAAAAAATCATAGAAAATGCTAAAAATAAGGGAGGAGGTTTTATTATGACACCTTTTCCTTGCTTGGACCAGTAAAAAATGCATAATGCTTATAGGATTTTAATGAACAGAGGTTGCAATTTAGGAAATGCTGTCATTGGAATACACTGTTCACAGATTCAAGGAAGGTATAAAACATTTTGTTTCCTGTAGGTTGTGTTCCTGCACTGGTGAGGAAGTGTTGATTCTTGTCCTTATCTGTACCATCTGTTTTCAACAAGTGATTTTCCTTATCCCATTCTTCCAGTTGAGACACACAGTGATGTGTGTACTGGAGACAACCTTTTCCCAGTGCAGCTCAGACAATCCAGACACCCCTGAATTATGAAGTTGCATACTAAGGAGTTATATTCCAGGAACTCACCCTCTGTTCTGTGTCTTCCTCTTCATCAGGAATGGAGTTAAAACTAAAGCCTGTGTTCAGTCTTATATTGCTTAAAGAGATCAAGGCCAGAACTCTCTGAACCCGACTGGGTCACAGCTCCAGTCTAAAAATTCCTCTGTTGAGAAAGGAAAGCTGTCAGGCAGCAAAGTGAAAATCCTCAGACATGTAGGAAGACTGCTGAGACCAGCTCAACCAGATTAGCTCCCTGTTAGTCTGCAACAACTGTCTTCTATACATGTGTTACAGTCCGAGGTAACATTAAAATTTACTTTTGTTTTGGATCTGCGAAACAAAGTCCAACCAGTCAGGTGCAAGCAGATTTTATTTGAAAATTAACACAGGCGAAAATATAGAGCCAGGCAAAAGAGGGAGAGAGGAAAAGAAGACATAAGAAAGAGAGAGAAAAAGTGGTAAGAAAATGGTAAGAAAGAATGAGAGAGAAAAGTGGAGAAAAAAAGGGTAAGAAAGTGGGAAGAATGAGAGAGAGTCACCACCGTCCAGCAAGTTTCTTCAGGATGGTGTTGATCCTGGACAGGGTCCGATGCAAAAATGGTGGTGGGTCAAGAGAAAATGCCAGCCACAGCATGGACAGCCATATATACCCCTGAATCCCTTTTGTTCCGAAGGGGCAGCTGTCAGTCAGACAGGTTCCTTAGAAGACAGGCTGCCTGGAGGGGAGCAGAAGGGTGTAGTCCCCCACTCAGTCATCAATTCTTATCTTCTTCCAGGTGCCATTCCTCCTCTGTTCCAGCCACTTTAGCCAGGTACATAATCCTGCCTCCAGGGGTGTCCCAGCATTGCAGGCTGGCCCTCAGGAAAGGGAAGTAGTCTCCACCCAGTCATGAGTTCTTATCTTCTTCTTCCAGGCCCCTCCTCTATTCCAGCCGCCTTAGACAGGTACTTCGCAAGTGCAATCAAGGTGGCTCAGTCGTGTCTGGAGGGAACACCCGGCATAGCAGGCTGGCCCTCAGGAAACATCCCGAGGGGTCACCCCCTGCTCAACTCTGGCCAGCCAAGACCTCCACCCTAGCCAGGGCTATCCATTTTAAAATTGCTCCTTTGAGACAATTGCAAATCAGTGAGGTCAGACTCACACAACATGTTACTGTGAGAGCTGAAGAGAAAGAAAAATGTGACCTGCAGTGGAAAGTGTTCTGTCTCCTTCACTGTTTTTTATAATATCAGCTCTTTATTATGCTTTTGTTTCAATTCTCACACAGAGAAACATTCATATTTTAAAAAATGTTGACAGAACGCATATACATAGTTTTATATGGTATCTGTATCTGATGAAGTATGCCTATTGGCATGCTTTGATCATTAAACTTCCTTCAGTAATTCTATTTTGTACAGCCCCTAATATATGATATAGCTCAGTTGGATTAGGTTTTGGAGATCTTTATTTCCTAATGTGCTATTTTCCATGAATGGAAAACTGTTTTTCCTAGGGCTGATTAGAAACTACTCTTAGTAAACAGTGTTTGTGATGTAAACTGGCACTCTTAGCAGGAAATAATTGGGATAAAATAACTGTCTCAGCAGGATACATGGTTTTGGGGGGGACAAAACCAGTAGTGTTCTATCATTGAAGTAACTTACATGAGCCTGTAGAGTGAGTCAGGAAATCTGGTAATTTTTTCCTCCTTCTGAGATTTCTTGTAAAGATTCTGTAACAAACATGGCTTAGCAGTATAGGATGGTGAGTTTAGAACAGCTCCTTTTTTTAAATTGGAAACTGCTTTAGTTTCATATGAAGAAGCACTATAGTTCTCATTGTTAGGTCAAAAGCAGTGTCAGCATTTCTACATTGCAATAACCCTGACCATAACTTTGTTGGGAAAAGAAACTGTAAGACTGTTTGCAATGGCACTCATGCAGAGAGGCTCTGCAGGCAAACTTCTGGACTTACTCCAGTCATTACACATTTGGAAAGAGCTTCACACAAAGGTATTTTGTGCATGAATAGTCCAGAGGAATAGGTTTCTGGACCAACTGGTGTGTAGCTAATTTTAAAAAGTCAGTTTACCATAACAATTATTTTATGGGCTGTGGAGCAGATCTCATTAAAGTGGAGAGAGAATCATAAATTAAAGGAGAACCAAACACATTAATATGTCTAGTACTGCCTCTTCTTAACAAAAGCATTTTACCATATAAATGGTAATGAGGACACCATTCATCTTTGTGGGGGATGGCAGTAAATATGGTAAAAATAGAAGTGTTGTATTCTCAAGAACAATTTTCTGATGTAATTTCTTCTGTACCTTTTTCCATAATACTATATAGCAGGTTATTTTTGACTTACAGACAATTACCATTGTCATCCTAACAATTTTGTTAAGTTATATTCTTATTAATATATTACTTTCTCCTTCTTTAGAAATGCCTGAGTATAAGTTAACAATAGTTCTGCTTCTGCTGGAACCTGTAGCATTTAATTCTCATTACTTTCTGTTCTCTCTCCTATCTTATATTTTTGACATTTTTTCATTTTCCTGTAAGTCTTAAAATATCTAGGCTCATTTAATTTCCTATACTAAATATGTCTATATATGTTTGTACAGCCACAAGCTATTTGTGCTACTTGTAAAAATTCAATAAAATGGCAAAAATGACATTTTTTTTTTCACATGAATATGAATGCATTCTTCTCTTCAGAAAGCTCATAAATTTGATCCAATTTCCAGAAACATTAAAAATGCTATGTAAAACTTTGGTATTCTCTTTAGTAACACGGTAAATCACTGAACCTTTATTTGCTTCAATATGCTCAATAGCTTTGTCATTATTAGTTTTATATCCTTATTTCCAGTTGTCATGTTTCTATTGATTTGTCTATAGTTATAATGTTTATATAGTTATAATGTTATATAATATTAGAAAAATTTCTTTTCTATTTGTTTTCAGGTGCTAAATTTCTTAATTTTTAATTACTATTTTTTATTTAAAGTGCATTTTTGTAAACAAATTGCATATAAGAAACAAATAACTTTTTCTGGTCCTTTGCTGTTCAACTTCTATTCATCCAACTTCAGCAGTAGGTATTAAAGAACAACAATAGTTATCAGTGGGAGTTTTCCCATTGACTTCAAAGAAATCACACATAGATCTAAGCTGAGTACCTTTGAAAATCCCACCACTATTAAGCAACTCTGAAAAACACCACGGGAGTGCCTAGAAATCATGATTTTCCACCCAAAAGGGAGGAAACTCTTCTCAATCTTTTTTAGTAATGGTAACAATAGCTACTTCTCTCACATAGCTTTTATCAGTCAGTCTTGGATCTATGTGCATTGGAGGCTGATTTCATACTTACCACTTTATGGACAGAAAGAAGGAGGTACAGTGAGGGAAGTGACTTGTTCACCTCAACAGCTGAGCAGATTTTCAGTACTGATCTATGGCCCAAAGTGATTTAGCACAAGAAAGTTGCTTTACAAAAACCCAAAGCAACTGTTTGGGGAAATAATCAGCTGAATAGTGAAATATACTTGAAATGAGGTAAAATGATATCTTGGTGTAAGTTAAGCAGGTACTGTAATTATAGTAAAACTACTTACAGTGACATGCCTAGCTGTACCCTCAGTAATAAAGAGTTCCTTCCCTCTGCCCTAGCTGCTCTAGGACCTTACACCAGTGACTAAGGTATGTAGTTCTGTCTCTTCAGGGGGTAGTGATAAATAAATCAATAGTGCTTAAGCAAACCCAGTCTTTGGCTTTCCCGTGAGCACATGTGTTTTTGGTATGCTTTGGGTTTGCTCCTATCAAAGAGTAGAAAAATTCAAAATCAAACAAGAAAATGTTCCTCAAGTTCATAAGAAGCAATTTTCATTGCTAGGTTGGTGTTTCTATATTGTAGTGGTATGCATATAACTTTATCAAGAAACAGAAATGTAAACCTACATTTCTGATGTTTTGTTTGCATGGTCTTTCTTGTCTTTAGAGTATTTCTATCTCCACTCATAGCTCCTAGTGTGTTGACTTGGGTACAGCATCTGGCACAAACTCTGGCAGTGAAAATAAGAATGAAAAAAAGAATACTGAGCTCCAAACACCCACACTTAGGTTTCTGTGTGTCTGTGGTATTCAGACTGTGTCAAAGCTTTCATTATTTCCAATGAAGCCTAGAAAGAAACTGGGGCTTGATTCAATTGCCTAGACATAGATCTTCAGCACTAACTTGAGGCAAAACTTCACCAAGCCACTTTCCACCATTTACCAGAAGTACTGGCTAACCCAGAAGGTGCCACCAGACTGGAGACTGGTAAATGTGGTGCCCATCTACAAGAAGGGCCAGAAGGATCCAGGGACCCACAGGCCTGTTAGTCTGATCTCAGTGCCAGGGAAGGTTATGGAGCAGATCATCTTGAGTGACATTATGCTGCACATACAGGATAAGCAGATGATCAGGTCCAGTCACCGTGGGTTTAGGAAAGACAAGTCCTCTTGATGAACCTTATCTCCTTCTATTATAAGGTGACCCATTTAGGGAAAGTCGCTGGGTGTCATTTACCTGGGCTTTAGTAAAACCTTCAACACTCTTTCCCACACCATTCTCCTGGAGAAACCGTCTGCTCACGGAAAAGACAGGTATACAGTTCAATGGGTGAAAAAGACTGTCTGCATAGCTAGGCCTGAAGAGTCATGGTGAATGGAGTTAAATCCAGTGGGCAGCTGGACACCAGTGGTGTTCCCCAGGTCTCAGTGTTGAGGTCAGTCTGTTTGATACCTTTATCAGTGATCTAGATGAGGTGTTAGAGTGCACCCTCAGTAAATTTGGAGATGATGCTAAGTTGAAGGAGTGTTGACCTATCTGAGAGAAGGAAAAAGTCTACAGCAGGACCCGTACAGGCTGGATCCAATTGTATGATATTCAACAAGGCCAGGTGTTGGGTCTTGAATTCATGTCACAACAACACCATGCTACAGGCTTGGGGAAGAGTGGCTAGAAAATGCCCAAATGAACAGTGCCTGGGGGTTTTGATCCACACCAGCTGAATAGGAGCCAGCAGTGTGCCTAAGTGGCCCATAAGGCTGATGGCATCTTTACTTGTATCAGGAATACTGTGGCCAGTAGGAAAAGGAAAGTCATTATCCCCCTGTAGTCAGCACTGGTTAGGTCACACCTTAAATACTGTGTTCAGTTTTGAGACCCACACTGTCCGAAGACGGGTAACAAACATAGTGAAGGGTCTCGAGCACAATCGTTATGAGAAGCATCAGAGGGAAATGAGTTTGTTAAACCTGGAGAAAATGAGGCTTATCACTTTCTATAACTACCTTAATAGTAGGTTGTAGTAAGGTGGGCATTGGTCTCTCCTCCCTAAAAAAAACAGCAACAATGCCTCAAGTGGCACCAGAGGAGATATAGATTAGCTATTAGAAAAAAATTCTTCACTGAAAGAGTAATTAGACACTTGTCCTGGTTTGGGCCAAGTTAGAGTTAATTTTCTATCTTGTAATTTTGATTTCAGCTAAGTCTCTTTTAAGTAGCTGTACTTGCTGAAATTAACAGCAAACTTCTCTGTCAGTCTCCGCTTCTAGGACTGATAAAACTTGATATTTATACAGAATGGTAAGCAGAACAAAGGCCACTACTCTGTTCTGAAGAACATCTTAAGCTCTGGAAAAAGAAAAGGAATAAAGAAGTCACACCTGCAAACCTCCTATAGGGAGGAGCAGACAAGACAAATGACCAAAATTGACCAGACAGAGTATTTCATCCCATACTTTTCATACTTGGTATAAATTTGAGGGATCACAAGGGTCAAGCTCCTTCCTCTTCACCTTCCTCTTCATGCTTCTCGCTTTGCTTTTGCCCTTATTTGCCTGTTCATTTTGGCATCCTGGGAGCATTCCATCCATTTGTCTGCTAGTGGTCCCAATCCATGCCAGTCTGAACCTGTGTGTTCCTGCCTCCAGCTCCCGACTGCTGCTGACTCCAGGAGTCCAGCCTGGACATTCCCAGGGCTGCCCTGCAGCCTTGGTGGAGACGTGAGTGTTACTGGGGGAACAGGGGAGGAACATGGTATAGTTTTTCTGACTATTTCTATATACTTAAAATTTACCTTTTTTATCATTAGTGTTTCATTAAAGCTATGTAGCTTAGTTTCCAGCCCATAGGCCTCTCTCCCTTATTCTCTCTCCTTTCTTTATCAGGGAAAGGGATAAATAGAGAGCATCTGTCATTTGGTCAGTTGTCAGCCAATTGTTGTGTTAAACAATTACAACACTGCAATAGCCTTTCCAGGGAGGTGGTTGAATCACCACCACTGAAGGTATTTAAAAGGGATATAGATGTGGTGCTTAGGAACATGGTTTAAGCAGTGACATTTGTAGAGTTAGGTTAATGGTTGGTAGTGTTAAGTTAAGGCTGGACTGAATGGTCTTCAAATCTTTCTCAACCATAATGTTTCTGTGATTCTCTTGGACTTGAAAATATGACCAAGGAGGCTGCATAGGTCTGCGTATATATGACCCAGACTCTATAGGTACACTGCACCATTCTGAATTGTCTGATAGATGATAGCCTGAGTATTCTTACAACTCAAGTGACAGTTGCTAGAAATGTGTGGGCACTGAACTGAACCCATTATTGACCATAATACTACCTTATTACAATATGTAGAGGTATAGATACCTACATTAAAATTTCTTAGAGTAGAATGTAATTTTATCTTCTGTAGCAGAGATATTACATGAGTTTGCATAAACCAAAACAGTTAGTATTCCATATTTAAGTTGTTGGGGTTTTTTTGGTGTTTGTTAATTTCTTTTTATAGGAAGAAAAGAATATATACAGCAGTTCTAATCTAGTCAATTAACCTGAAAAGAATGCAGGCAATTCACATAGTCATAGATGATGAGCTAGCAGACAGAGTTCAGTTCAGTTCAAAAGATCAGTAACTACTGTCATGTTAGTTCCCCTACACAACCTATGTTGACTTCCAGTGCCTTTTCAGAGAATATGATACTCCTGTAGATGTCACGCTATATTTTTCATCCCTGTGGGGATATCTCAGGTGACTTAGAGTATTTCAAAAAACAGCAGTTGTCTGCTGTGTTTAAGAAACTGAATTAAGCCCTTAATGTTCTAGCTGTGAGAAAAAAGAAATAATACCTATGTCTCAGTTTCTTGTAAAATGATGCTAGTAGTGGCAGAAAAGTTTCTATAAAAGAGTTAAAAACAAATAATGCACAGGGGATTAGGGTATTAACTGGAAGAAACGTCTGACCAAAAGACAGTGCAAAATTCAACAAGCTGATTAGTTAATCATTCGTATGTGCATAGAACAAACACCTATATCTCAGCTAACAACTTCAACCATACTTTATTGACAGAAATAAATACTGTCACAGAGCGAGTGAGCCAACTTCATTTAAATATCTGCATTAAGATGAGGTAAATCTTGCTTTAGAACTGTTTCTTCCTACTGAGTAAACTGACAATCTTCCGCTTCTTCCTTTCATGAGAAGAGGCAGGTTTCAGAGAATGCTGTAATTTGATATTCTTTCTCCCATAGACCTTTCATTTGTACAGTGCCATAGAAACTATCACTGTTTTATCTATTTTTTATATATAGGAAAGAATAATTGAAAAACTCATGGCACTGGAAATTTAATTGACGTAAGCATCCTGAGCATTCTCAGACACTTTATCCTCTTAGATGTGTCTGCATCTATGACAAACTATGTAAGAATCTGAAAGACTGTCAGGCCAACAAAAATCAGAGTAGAGCATAAATAATACTAGGAAGAATAGGATATTAATTTTGGCTTCTAGCAAAGAAAAGATACTGATTGGTGAAGTGAAAGAAGGCAGAATTGAAGTCTACATCAGATATTTAAAACATCTCTATTATCTTGGACTATTGTAGAAACAGTCATTTTCATTACTTAATAAAAAGAGAGATAACCTCTCTCTCAAACACCAAATGCATGTGGCAGTGTTTAGAAAGGCAGGAACCAGGAAAAGTATTACTTGTAACTTCATTGAGGCACATGGGAACTACAGTAATAACATGGCTAAGACTGTTTAGCTGATAGATAATAGGGAGGAAGGTAAAATTGTGCTGTTATTGCTAACTCACAGGGGTCAGAAAGAGAAGGAATGGGATCTGTTTCAAACTCCCTCACTGCCTAGTTATGTTATTAGCAGGTTGTGATTTGATTAACATAAGTAGGTTCTTAAAAATTTGTCCCTGAGACTCATTATGCTTAAAAACCTTTTCTGAGACTAACCTAACCTTTTAATGCTCTGCAATCCTGACAAGAAAAGTATTGCAAAAATGCCAAATATATTGTGGGGTTTTTTACATATTTTTTTGTTTGGGATTTTTTCTCCTCTAGACTGCTGCTGGCCAAAGGATGAAGCTATAAAGCTAAATGAAAGACACAGTAGTTTCCAATGATAGAAAAAAAATCAATAATAGGATGCCAGCTCTTGGGTTGTATGTTTTTTTTGGAAAAGAAAATTAATTTGAACTGAAGCTAGACAAATCACATTTGAGAAAAAAAAAAAAAAAAGAGAAAGGAAGCAACAATGCCAAATCAGTTTCTCAGTTTCTGCTTTCCCCTATTCACTTTTTTAAAAAAATAAAGACTCAGTGTTTTTACTTAATTATTTTGCAAATGTACCTGTCTTGTTCTGTTGAAGGAATAATTTATTGGGTTATAAAATGCAAAATACCAGTTCAGTTACACAGATAAAGCCAGAAGATTAAATTCACCTAAGAAAAATACATAGTTATAGCCTCTTTTATCATAGTGCTTAATATACAACTGCGATTTCAAAATTATACTTTTCTTTCAGCATTATTCGTTAAGACATATTTCTCTGAATAAATTTTAGTACATGTTTAACGTCAAAAAAACCACCAAGTATTATTATATATTGTTTCTTGTAAAGAATAAAAAAAATAAAAAAAATCTAATCCTTATGGTAAAGAATGAACTGGTTAGAGGTCTCACTGTAGCATGTCTCTTGAGCATATATTTATTTAAACTGCAAGAAGCAAATGAAGCTGAACTTCCTTCCTCAATGTTGATTGTGTTCACTGAACTCTGCTAAGGCCAGAAGTACTGCTGTGTGATGCTGTCACTTCCTTCACAGTTGTAACTTGGCACTGTGGCTACTGCCCCTTCAGCAGGGATCCCTTGATTCAGTGGAAGATCAGAAGGCATCACCTGTGCCTGGCTTATTTATACACTAGCATATGGTGTTGTGATTCTGAATCTTGACTATCCAAGGAAATAAAATGAAAAATTATAGACCTTATTCATGCCTACATTTCCTCTTCTCTTCTCTTCTCTTCTCTTCTCTTCTCTTCTCTTCTCTTCTCTTCTCTTCTCTTCTCTTCTCTTCTCTTCTCTTC